>JAPWDM010000001.1:104217788-105450288 GCA_035578155.1 Brachynemurus nebulosus
TACACTTCACTGAAAGTATCATTTTTCTTTGCATTTACATGATAACAATTAAAATTTATAAATGACTCTAGATTTTGAAATTACAGTTTATTTTCATTTTTTAACCCCTCATACTTGTTATTTATAGTGCACTATAGTGTCCGGGCTCTACCTATGTATTTTGTTGACTTGTTCTTTTATTTATTGTTTTATGTGTTTCTTATTCTAGGAATGGTTTGTGTGCAGGCTGAAAACATTCATCAGGATTAACAGGGGTGAACTTTTTTTTTAAGGTACACTATATTTTTGGGTCAATGTTTATATATTTTGACATATAAAAGTCATTTGAAAGACTTTCTTTAAAAGTAATAGCCATTTAGAATACATTGTTTTTTTTTTGTTAATTTAAATTTTTTGTAATAATATCAGTTTTTTTTTTTGGTTTTAACAATCAATAAATAAATAATACAACATACTTCATGACTAATACCTATTTTACTTTAATAATGTCACTATATTATACATACATATTTGCATCTTTCGATAAAAATTAACTGAAATTTAATTAATATTAAAAATATTTAAAATAATAAAATACATAGGTACTTGAATAAATTCGCAATACCTACTCGTATGTATATTATGTGTGATGTACTGATGTACCTATTCTGCTGAATCGGTAAACTCATATTCAGAGAAAAGACATTCATCCGGATTTGAGGACCGAATTAGGAAAATTTTTTAAACTAGTTCGTTCAAACTCAAAAATTACCTGTTTTTTACGCTGTAATGAGCGATTTTTCGATAAAAAAATGTTTGTATTAAGTAATGTGAAAATTTAGTTCCATTATTTTTAGTTATATTTGAAAAAATAAAATTTTTTGGAAAACTTAAGAAATGTAATTGTTGAGAAAATAAGTGGTCTACTGTAAAGCAATAAATTAAGAAGATGTCAACTGTGATTATTACTTTTAAATAAAGTCTTTCAAATGACTTTTATATGTCATAATATAATATATAAAAATTGACTCAAAAATATACTGTACCTTAAAAAAAAAAGTTCACCCCTGTTAAAGACACGAAAGGACCACTGTCTGACATATTGTTTATATTATGTATGTATTCTGTTGTGTTTTGTGAATTATCTCTCTACCTGTGTAAGTAAGTGAGATATATTTGTTTTTAAATAATTATAAGAGAAATAGAAATATGTTTACATTAACTAACAACAGAAAATTTTTATATAACAATTGACATCTTTTTAATTTATTACTTTACAGTAGACCACTTATTTTCTCAACAGTTATATTTCTTAATATTTTTGAAAAATTTTATTTTTTCAAATATAACTAAAAATAATGGAACTAAATTTTCACATTGCTTAATACAAACATTTTTCTATCAAAAAATTACTTATCACAGCATAAAAAATAGGTAATTTTTGAGATTGAACGAGCTAGTTTAAAAAATTTTTCGGCTAGTTTAAAAAATGGCGGTAATTGCTTGGCGGGCCGCATGAAAGCTTCCAAAGGGCCGCATGCGGACCGCGGGCCGCAGGTTGCCGACCCCTGATCTATAGTATCTATACATATAATAAAACTCTAACGAGACCGTGTCTGTACAGGGAATATTTTTTTAAAATTATACTAGTACTGTAGATAGTTATCAATTTAGATATTAAAACAGCGTTTTTTAAAATTGTTGTCTATCTGTCTGTCTGTTTACGCATCACGCAATAACTACTGGACGAATTTTGATGAAATTTGGTGTGGCGATAACTTATTACCTGGGTCAACATCTAGGATAATTTTTACTCCAGGAAAATTTGTCATTCCTACGGGAAAATACAAAAACTATTTTGAACATGTCCACACATTACGTACCAACTCGGTCTGGTGTTATTACCTGGGTCAATATAATATACTTTTTACTACGGAAAAATGTGTCATTCCCATGGAAAAATACAAAAACTATTTTGAGCGTGTGTACACATTACGCAAAAACTATTGAAAGGATTTTGATGAAATTTGATCTGATGATAACTTATTACCTGTATTAACACTTAGGATGCTTTTATTTTCGGGAAAATATCTCCTTCCCTTGGGAAAATACAAAAACCATTTTGAGCATGCGCATGCATTACGCAAAACTATTTTTCTATGTAAATTCTTTATAACTAGCCGTATACCAACCAAATGGGCTTTACCATCGGCAACATCTCAGGATGTCAGTCAGTGCTTAAGATTTATTATTAAATAATTAACTTTAATAACCATCGTAACATATTTTTATATATCACTAACTTCAAAAATAAATAATTTCTATCTATGCAAATTTTCATCGCCTATTTAACCCACTTAAGGGACGAATTTTCAAAATTCCTTTTTTAGTGCTCACCTACGTTATATAGGGAACTCCTATGCAAAACTTCATTCTTTTAAAGTCAACAGTTTAGGCTGTGCGTTGTCTGTCGGTCAGTCAGTGTTAGAGACTTATTAAGTAGAATTATTATATACTTCTCATTGATTTTATGCGCGAATGACGTCGCGGGTGTACAGCTAGTGTCAAATATGATACTATTTCAACGCCTATTTTCTATTATAATTTTTTTGAATGTTTTACAAATATAACTTTCTGATTGGTCTACAGCAGCGGTTTCCAAACTTTGTGCATTAACGCACCCCTTACTTTTCCCACCCCGCTCTTGACAAAATTTATAAACAATTCGTAAATTACTTTTTTACTGAAAAAACTCACATTCTTGGCGGACGGGTCTATACGACACTGGAGGGGAAACCGTTGATCAGACATATTATTCGATACTTACGCGCTAACATGACTCTGACCGCTTGAGAATTGTTATTGTTAAAGTATTACGTACAGTAGCGAGCAGGAAAATCATTGTTAAGAGTTACATGGCTTTTTTTAGCAAAAAAACCTAATTTATTCCAACTTTTACCAATTTATTTCTATCAGTAATAGCTTATGGCTTGTACTTGAACAAAGGGATTTAAAAAAAAATGAAATTTCAACTTTGGACAGTGTTTTTAAACAAAAAATTTTGATTTTTGGTAAAAATTTTCGTGTTTTTCATTGACTTCCGACTTATAAAATGAGATGTAATGAACGGAAACAGTAATTTTTCGTTCAAGTACAAGCCATAAGCATCTAATAATAGAAAAAATTTTGTTTTAGCGAATTTCCAGAATGGAATTCAGATATTACAGCCACTGTCATGACGCGACTTGAACCTGGGACTATGGCAGAAATTTGTTTTGAGGTCCCTAGAAACCGAAAATATTATTCACTAAAATTTATATATGAGGCGTTGAGAACAAGAACGGCCTAACTAACAAATTTTATAAAATTGAGATATTGGACCTAAGTATACATGAGGGTCTAATTATTGAAATAAAAACTGTCTAGATGTGTTTTTAATATGAATCTTGAGATGGCAGCATGCAAACTTTTTCTTGCATCATACATTTTTATTTTCTTTGAGTGCAAAATCGGCCTAAATGACATAGGCGGGCTAGGTCATTTTTTCACATTAACAATATTGTAATTTTTTTAAACTGCAGTAGTGGCGAAAGACTCTAGATAATTGAAACTATCTATAATTATCGATAGTCAGTCGTAAAAATATCGATAGTTGTCAATATTTTCCGATAGTCAAGTTTTTGTTGCCCAAGTCATATTTCATAGGACATTTAGACAAATACAGTGGAACAACTAGTTATCTAGATTGTGTTTATCTAAAATCCTGCTTTTTCAAAAACTTACTACAGTACAAGAAATTATAATTTTTTCTGCAAACATTTTAAAGAATTTTCGAACTTTAATTTTAAATTATATGAATAAAGTATACACTTTTTTGGTTCCGAAATCAAAATCTTGAAACACTTATAAATTTGCCATATTCATGCATCAGATGTTTAAATTTTCACAAATACAAATGATATTGTAGATGAAAGTAACAAAACTGATGATGGCTATGGCTGAATCTATAAACTTATTTTTTTTTTATTATTCAAACGCTTTTTTTATTGTTTATATAATTTTAAAATTGTGTACCATATGTTGGATAGAAATATACATTTTTTCCAACAGCACATTTTTTTCCCCAATTTAAAGCAGAAAATCTTTGAAAACAACATGACCTAACTAATATATTTTTACTAATTTTTTATTAACCACGAGTGTAAAAATGGCCTAAGTGACAAAAAAATTAGCAAAAAGATGCTAGACCTTCGAATTTTATCCATACATGCATTTGAAATTGTATTCAAAATATAATACATAAGTGAGCGTCCATTAAGACTTTATTAAGACTTTGTTGGAAAAACAAAAATATTTTTTTGCATAACTTTAACCGTCGATATCTCGATATGAGTAATTTGCAGTTAGGCCATTCTTGCTCTCGAGGCCTCATACATATATATATATATATATATATATATATATATATATATATATATATATATATATATATATATATATATATGTATATATATATATATATATATATATATATATATATATATATATATATATATATATATATATATATATATATATATGTGTGTGTGTGTGTGTGTGTGTGTGTGTGTGTGTGTCCAAACGATAACTCTTGAACGAAATGTCCTGTTTTTTCGAAATTTGGTGAAAATGTTAGAAGTCCCAAACCGTTGGACAAGTTCGTTAGCCAGACACGTCCGATGCCGGAAACATAGTTTTTTGGGCAATTTACGTGGGAAAAATTAGTTTTTTGACAAAATTTCCCCTTATTCAAAAATTTTTGCGTAATTTTTTACGCCATCGAAAAGAGGAGAAAAAATCACATAAAAAAGGTCTTTAGACTATCATTCTATGTCAACTAGTTTCCGAGAAAAACTAATTTTTTAAACGGAAATTCGCTATCTCATGTAGTTTGCTGCGACAGGGATATTTTATTTTAGGTCAGAATTTCACGGGTTACTCTGCCTACGGCAAAAAATCAGCGATTTTCAAAAACTAGCTGTCAATGGTCTAATTATTTTTTTTTTTCACGGAAATTTCTTCAGTGTCCCAAAATAATTTATAATATGCCAAAAGTTGAAATAAATTATATTTTCTTAATTAAATTATATCTATATAAAAAAAAATCAAAAAATACTGTTTTTTTTTTTTTTTTGCTAAAAAGACCCATGTATGTAACTCCTTAATATAAAATGTCCATTATTTGGTAATTATATTTGTGCGCTTATTCTTAAAACCATGATTTTATCAAAACGACGACGATATTTACAATTAACCTACGCCCCCCTGGTGGACATTGCGCGCCTCCCAGTTTGGAAACCGCTGGTCTACAGTTTATACAGAGTAATGAAAAATTAAGGTATATTTTAACAGATGTAGAAAATATATACATTATACACCAGTAGAAAGCTGTAAATATTTTACTGTTTAACAAAAAGCAAAACAAAAATAAGTCAAATCCTACAAAACACAGATATTTGGGAATATCTGTACAAAAATGACGCCGAGAATATTTTGTGTTAACATTTTAATGTTTAAAAAAATAGTTGAAATCCATTGTTATGCCAAGAATAGGTGTAAATAATTATGCTTTGGTACAGGGACTATTTAAAAATATAATCCAAAAGAAAAAATTATAACAAATTTCCGGAATGAAAACTTTTGTTGTTCTCGGCTCTAATTTTTGCTTGATATTAAACAAAAGTAAAAAAATTTGAGCCAAGTACAACAAAAGTTTTCATTCCGGAAATTTGTTATAATTTTTTCTTTTGGATTATATTTTTAAATAGTCCCTGTACCAAAGCATAATTATTTACACCTATTCTTGGCATAACAATGGATTTCAACTATTTTTTTAAACATTAAAATGTTAACACAAAATATTCTCGGCGTCATTTTTGTACAGATATTCCCAAATATCTGTGTTTTGTAGGATTTAAGTTTCATCAAAATCGATAGGTCCGGCCTCGGGACCTTTACTTGTTAGTCATATGTAAAAACCAACTGTCAAAAATATTGTGCCATTTTTTTCTTCTGGCAGCTCTGAACATATTTGATTCCCAGTAACTCGGAATCGCTCACACACGTCCTGCCTTTCTGCTGATCGTTCACAATACGGAACAAAGCGAAATCAGAGGGAGCATAATCTGGACTGTAGGCAGGATGTTCAAGCACTTTAATACCAGTATTCTCTAAAAAATCAACTGTCTCATGAGCTCGAGGAACAGAAGTGTTATCGTGGTGACAATGCCAGCTATCCATTCTTGAGTCTGGATGAATCTCTTTATGTTTCTGAATAATTTTAGGCAAACATTCATTGACATACCAAGAGGCCTATACTGTGCGCTGACTATCCAAAACAACTCGTTTATCCTCCTTTATTAATAACTCGACTTTTGCTACGTTTTCCGGAGTAGTTGTTTCAACAGAATAACCCTATCTTTGAGCATTACTAACACTGAAATTACCACACTCAAATTCACGATACCACCGGTACACAGTTGTGCGATGAGAGCACTTTTTTGAGTCCAGTTTTCATTTCCTCTACACATTTCTCTACGAACAGCCCTCGCACAAAGTTGTAGCCAATAATCACGCGTAACTTGTCTTTCAACCGCTCGGATATTTTTAATGTTTTAAAAAGACTTATCACAAAAGATTCTGTACACAACAGTTTCAAGAGACTTATTGTATGGCTACCGTCTAGTTATGAATTGAACATTATAAAAATAGAGTAAATGCAAGTACCTTGCGTTTATAAGAACTTTTTATTGCAAAGCTTATCTAGTGACCTATTATTATCTTCTTTAGCGAATTTTCGAATCAAAAATTCAGTTTTAGAGCCATTGTCATAACGCGGCTTGAGTCCGGGACTCAAGGCGCGTTATGACAATGGCTCTAAAACTGATGGCTCTAGTAGGTGAATTTTGGATTCGAAAATTTGCTAAAAAAGACAAGAGGTATACATCAATTTTATTTACGTTCATATCTATTGCAGTAAATCGTCGAGCAATAACTATAATTGTGTATTACACTAAATTTACATGGATATTTATACGGGCTGTCCCGTTCGGATGTATACATACAATTTACATGTTAACGGATAATACTGGATTCCCATAAGGAAAAAGGTTATGTCACAAGAGTACTTTGGATAAACATAATATTTATGTTTTTGCTAATTTTCTTTTATAAAATATTTTTTTTACTTTATTTTATTTTGAAAAGTAAATAAATAACGTAAGAAATTGATAATTTCAATAAAAATTTGAATATAAATGACAGCAATAAATTAGTTTTTCCATTTTTCTTAATCTAATATCTTGGTTATTTTCTCTGGCGCGGCGCGGCGGCTTTCATATTAATTGCATTTTCAGCTGGTGCTCTAACTATAGTAGGTGTCTTTTTATGGTCATTATGCACACATTCATATTTTTTAAAATTTTCTAAAATGCATTAAATTGTCCTGAGGTACGGTAGCGGATGATTAGGATACCTAACACTGAATAAATCTCTGGTGCGGCGCAAACTATTTCCTTCAATAAAATTCTCCATCATATTCTCTGCACTATTTATTTCTTCGACATAATATTCTTTCGGTATTTTTTTTATTATTTAATATTTATTTTCAAAAATAATTTAAAAAAATGCTTTTTAAATTAAAAAAAAATGACACAAATATTTATGTGAAAGTATGAGTTGCATGAATATTGCGACATTCATTTTTTAATTTTACTACCTTATACTATTGTTAAAGCGATAGTAACATATTGAACTGGTATTACTATTTTCTTCAAAGCACTCTTGTGACATAGCTTCTTCCTTATGGGAATTCAATGTTATTAATTAACACTTTCAGTCCCACGGCTTCGGCATCCGAAACCAAACAAAACTTCCCCAGAGGCCAACCGCGATTAATGATTAATTGATTAGTTGATTACTCATTATGTGTGCGATGTTTATCATGTTTATCATTCTTCATCACACGGATGTGTTCCCATTCACACAAACACACATACCAACAAACACTACTCTCTTGGTTTCTATGTATAAAAAATTTTAAGATAAACAAAAAATACATAAAAAATATAATTTATATTTTTAAATAAAATTGATTTGAATGCCAGTGTATATGTAGTATGTATGTACATATCACGTAGTACGTCTGTTTACAGTTTTACACATACATACGTGTGGAACTGTGTTGTGTGTTTGAATCATTTTATTTTATGTATTTGTTTATATAGTTTTTTTTTTTTTTTAAATATTGCCGGCTTCCGGGGAAATTTACTATGAAAGTGCTCGGGCCTCATAGTGTTAACATGTAAACCGTATATATACATCCAAACGGGACACTTGGTATAGTTTATTTATTATGTTTGAAATATGCTCATCATATTTTTTCCTTCTCTCTTTTGCACATTTTTTCTATTTTGCAAAATGGAGAATTAAATATGGTGAGTATATTCCAAACATAATAAACAAATTGTACTGTATATAACACTAAAATTCTATTTTTACATACCTACCATAGTTATGTACTTTTCTGTTCTACTAATGCATACTAATACTTTCTGTTTGTTACTTGCTTTGCTACTAATCACTAATTACCAAACGGTCCGGTGTGAGCACTCTGCATGTGAATTTAAAAAGTTTGTGGATCTATATACATATTTATGTAGAAATCATAATATTGATTGGTAAACTCATCTACACTGACCGTGTACTTGTGAGTGATAAATAATTCTATTAAAGTCGAGGGTCTACTGTATTATAAATGTATAGTTTATCTATAGGTATATTATCTGTGTAGCTAAATATATCAGTCTGTATCTACAATACGTATACTATATGTATGTATTTTATTATACACGTATCCAGATAAATTGAATCAATTAACATACCGCTCACATAATGAATCACATAAATTTTGTTGGTCACTGTTAGGGCATGTGTGATGTTTATTTGTTGGGCAGGTCTGTGCACGATTCGTCAATCACATGTTAAAGAACTGTCTTTTCATAATATGTACAGGCGAGTTCGAGTTATCGTCTACATACGTAACGTACGTATGTACATACATACACCAACACAAACTTGGCTTGATGAAGAAGCAAGAAATTACACATTACATTACCTGTATATATGTACCTACATCATGTATATGTATATGCATATCTACAAAAACGTAGCACATACATATGTATGTGTATACACACCTGTATGAAGATATGCGTTTAATACATCCATCGCCGTGTTACATAATTACATCAGTGGAAAGAAATAGTAATAGCACTTCGTGTTGTACATAGGAAAGTATCTCTAAATGTATTATGCCGTCTACTAATACCGTGTGTTTATTGCATAATTCAATATTAAATATTGTTTTCTTTAGTATTCAATAACAAAGAAATTTGGGTTTAAATTTTAATTTAAATTTCGACTGACTGTTAAATTTAAAGTGAATGAACGAACAAAATAACACATAATATTATTTATGTCATCGGTGTTCGGTGTAGTTCTGTAGATAAATATAATATTACTAAGCCTGGTGATTAGTTCGTTCACCAAAACTAAAGTTTGTTTATTATTTTTAGAATATACTTAGGGGCTGTCCATTAATCACGTGAGGCTTGAAAGGGGGGGTGGGTCTCATAAAAAATCACGAAATATCACAAGGGGGACGGGGGGTAAAGTAATATATCACGTGTATTTATTTTTTCGGCAAGTGCGCGATACTCAACCGAAAAGCGGCGTTACATGTATTTATTTTTTCGTCAAACGCGTACAAAATCGAAAACGGCTTGTAGTGTGATCTTGATTCGCTATCAATATAATAGTCCAGAGATGCACAATGTTTGTCCTTCCCGCATCCTCACGCGACGATCGAACGGTAGATCGAGAGAGATTCTCTGCGTAGTGCGCGAAAATGATGACGCCGAGTGGCTTGATGAAACCGATGTTGATCTTCAACAAAGCACTGTGCCAACAACTGATTTGCAAGATGCTTATCCAGTTATTGGTGTTGAAGAAAGTCTTGCTAATCCGTGGTCCGAAAATACTGTACATTAAGTAATGTTCATGTATTAGTACAAAAAAGTTTTTCGCATTTCTATTATTTTTTTGTCAATCAAAAAAAAAAAAAAAAATTACAACCTTTCTGTCTACCTCTGAACGTTATTATAGTAGTGTTTAATTTTCTATAATAAAATTAGATGATACTTATACCAGTATTTTATAAATATTAAAAAAAAATTAGATTCTTTGCAGGTACGAAAAAATACACGTGATATAGGGGGGGAGGGGTTAGCCTTAAACCTCACCATGTATCACCAAGGGGGAGGGGGGGTTAAAAAATGCAAAAAAAAAACATCACGTGATTAATGGACGGCCCCTTACCATATTTCCTTCTCTGATTTGCACAATTTTTCTATTCTGCAAAACAGAGAAGGAGATATGGTGAGTATATTCTAAAATTAATAAACAAATTATATCTAAGGAGTGGAGAAAGAATCCCTCCTTCCATGTTGACTCAGTCCTCTATAACAGTAGTTCTTAAACATTTTGGTCCGCGGACCCACTTGTACTTAAAAATTTCAAAGGATTCCCAAAGTATGTGAAAATAGGTGAAAAATGTGTGGAAAATGAGTATTTAATTCGTAATCAATTATTTCTGAGACTCCTACAAATGGTTTTCGAGGCCCCCACTTTGAGAATGAAAGACATGAAATGAAATTGAATGCACCCCCTATGTCCAAGAACGTGGACATGTCTAACTACTTCTGATTTAGCGTCTTTCGAAACCGCACGATTAATTGGTGGAGTGCTGTCACAACCAGTTTACCTGCTTGTTATCCATATTGTTCTTTTATAATATTTTGGAGTAATTTAATATTATTAATTAATTAATATCATTAATTCTTCAGGGTTCTACCCAGGGATTAGCGATCATACATGTACCACTTACGTTGTTAATCTTAAATTACATACTTACAAGTAAAACGCCCGAGGCCGGACCTATCGATTTCGATGAAACTTAGATATGTTATAGAACACTAAAAAATAAGCGACACGTATTTTTTTTTATCGGCGGAAAAAATAAGAGACATTCAACAATAAGAGACAGAGCAAAAGTTTAAACTGGCGATATTGCTCTTTTTTAAAAATTTATCTACTGATATGCAGTTTGTTCAATTTACATCAACAGGGGTGGTTGGGGGTTAAAATTTGGTTGTTAGTTTTGCAAGAAGGGGGTGAAAATTAAAAAATATAAAAATTTTGTTTACAGATTTGAAATCTACGTTAAGATCTAATTGACCTGTTTTTGCTCAATGTCCTAATATTAAGTCTAAGGGTAGTTAACTAGGGGGTGACTGTGTCGAATAGTCGTATTACTTGGATAGCTCAAGAATTTCTTCTTCATGGAAAATAGTTTAAGATAATTAAAGTAACGCAGAAATGAAATTTTTGATTTCAAAATTCATTTTGAGCAACATTGGAGAGGGGTTATGTCACCCTCTTAATTGTGATCAATTGATCAATTTTGACTGGTAAATTGATATAATTCGTAATTGGCTCGTTTCAAGATCAAGATTTTTTTACAGGATAAATTTAAACTTTCTCTATGAATAGCAATGCTAAGTTCAGTGTTAACGTTGATATAGTTAAGTTCAACTTGAGCTTTCCCTAAAGTCGTGTTAATTTCTACAATAATTACAACAACACCATTTACTTTAAAGCTCATTATCGCTTTTCCATATTTGCCATTCTAATATCAAATTAGTCATAGATTTTCAATGACGATTTTTCTTGAAGTTACGTTTTTAGAGTTACTGTGCTTTTTGTGACGAGAGTATTCATTATCTGGTAATTTTATTTATTTAACGTTTATACTGTCTGTCAAGCTTTAAAACACCACATCGACGTAATAATCGTATTTCCTTCAAGCGTTTAGTTTTCATTATTTTTCTTTTCTTTTCTTTTTTTTTTTTTGTCGTATTACAGCACCCTAATTCAGCATATCATTTACTTTAAAATCGGCGCCGTTTCTGAACTTGATTGCTTTACGTTTTTAAATTGCTTTCATTTTGTGCACAAAAATTTCCCTCTACAGTTGGAATATTGCTCAATAGAAAAAATCTTTTACAAATCGGGAAAGGAAAAGAACAAAAAATAACACATATAATATGATTTTTTAATTTATTTTCTTTTGTTAACAGTTTAAATCAATTTTCTTGAAAGTACAACTATTTGCGCCATTAATAGTATATATATATATATATATATATATATATATATATATATATATATATATATATATATATATATATATACATATATATATAGTATATATATATATATATATATATATATATATATATATATATATATATATATATATATATATATATAGAACCTTTGCCAACCGGACAGCAGTGTCACTGCACCCAGGTGGAATCAGTCTAACTCTTTGCCCTCTAGCAGCCATTAGACGAGTCGAAGTGTTGAACGTGATTGGTAACTTTTGTATTTTTAGTAAAACTTTTTTTAATTTTTTTTTATTTCAAATATTTTGGAGGTGTTGCTTATGCATCTCATTGTATGATAGGTAAGTGATATTCACTTGTTAATTTCTCTGTATTTTATAATTTGTATTAGCGAATTTCCAGAATGGAATTCAGCTATTACAGTCACTGTCATGACGCGACTTGAGCTCGGGACTATGGCAGAAATTTGTTTTAAGGTCCCCATAAACCTATATATATATATATATATATATATATATATATATATATATATATATATATATATATATATATGTATATATATATATATTATATATATATATATATGTATATACATATATATATATATATATATATATATATATATATATATATATATATACACATGTCCGCACTCTCGAACGAAATGTCTTATTTTTACGAAATTTGGTGAAAGTATTGGAAGTCCCAAACCGTTTATTCATAATTATAATATTAATTTATGAGACATTACAAGCTGAAAAATCCGCCATATTTATTTCTCATAATACACCAAATATCGCCCACCTACAGTAATCATAATCGAGCACTATACGATATTATGCACCGTAGCCCAATCATTTAAATAAAAAGAGGTCAACCTCGAAATGAAACGAAATAAGCTGGATTTTCGTATATTCCTTTATTTTGGCATCCTAAATGTTCCCTCAAAAGTCTCATAAGATCACGTTTGAGCATCCTTCGATATTGAAAGTCAACGGTTGCGAAAATGTGTTTTGTGGAAAAATCTCGCTTTCTCTGTCTCAAGTCGTTTTTGAATTTTTTATAAAAGTTATAGAAGGTAAAACTCTGTACAAATCTTGTTTCAAACACTTTTCGATGCGTTTAACTGTTTCGGAGATAGAGCGCGGTGAGTCAGGAGGGCTCAGTCTTACATTATACGACCGTCACTGCCAAGATACACTTTGAAACTAACAAATTAACTTGGTTAGTAGAAAGTAATCCCTACTGTATCCCTATTGTGGTTAGTCGTATTCAATAGACAAAAAAGGCGAGAAGTGGATCATCTGTACAAAGATCATTTGGTGTCACGAACGATGTTCGGGAACGGAAGAATACCAAACATTTGTTTGTGATTATTGTTTAGATGGTTAATTAAGAACGTAAAATAAGTAAACCTACAAAATTATAAGTCGAATTTACTTATGATTAAACATATTAATGTAATTGTATGCAATTTTGTTCTACTTAAGGGGAGGTTTACTTGAGACGGACGAAAAATTATGTATTTTTCTGGATTTTTTTTCTCAAAAACGAAAGTAAATTTCAAATTTTGTACAGATATTTATTAAGTATAAAAATATACAAAAAAAAATTTTTTCAAGGAAAAATATAAAAAATTGTCCGTTTTGTAGACAGCGCAGTGTGACGATCCGAAAAAAAGTTACCTTGTTGGTTGACATCATAGCGCCGGTAATAAACCACTGAAATCAAACAACAAAAAAGATTTATAAAATATATGAATAGTACCGGCATCTATACAAATAATATCAATAAATTGCTGAAAAAACAAAAAATGGCGGGCGTGTGAAATTTTGGTTACAATTTCCGCCTTTTTTTCGCTCTTTAAAGTAAAATAAATAAAAACAAAACGCCGTGAGCAGCGGAGCCCCATCACGAAAGTCGAATTTTTCCTTTCATCTTCGGTATTGTATGTCTACAAGCGAAATGTAATTGAAAGTCCACAAGCGATTTGTCATTTTGGTGGTTTCAAAACTGATGATGAGGGTCCGGTTGATCGGGGCTTTAAAAAAAGGTTTTAAGTTTTTAAGGGCTGAATCTCAGTAAATTTCAATTTTGTGCCGATAGCAGTTAACAGGGAAAAAGCCAACACAATTCGTACGAGGGCATTTCTATCCATGCTTATCCGCCAATTGCCTTTGTGTTTTATTTTTAAATATTAAAAAAGGAACTTAAATAGTAAACTAGAAGGCTTTTATGAAGATATTTTTTCTTTCCAAAAAAATCCAAAATTTCTATTACATAAATAATAAAAATCCAAATTTACTAATTTATAAATAAACAGTGACTTTAATAACATTTTTAAATTACTTAATATGTATGTATTTCATTTGTCACAAAAGTAAGTTCACTTTTTTTTAGTCCAATTTTCTCCGAAAAATTAGACTTATACAGTCTATACGATAAGAGCTGCGAGAGGCGAGAGTAGGGGCGCTATCCGTTTTCGGACCCGTAGAACACGAATATGTAGAAAAAAAGTTTGCCTGATATATATATATATATATATATATATATATATATATATATATATATATATATATTCCCGCCACCTTTTTTTTGTGTAGGGCCCCCCTATGGAAGTTAAGAGATGAAATTTGGTAAATGGGGCTCATTTTCGAGGCACCTCATACTATCAAAGTGGGGTCAAATTTTGGGCAAATTTTTTGTCTGACCCGACCTTTAAGGGGGTGGTGGGGGGCGGAAAAGCAATAAAACTTTTCCAAACCGGTTTTAAATAATGTTTCGGTCAATTATCTACAACATATCCAAAATTCAGCTTCCTAACATGATTTGGTGGGAGTAGAGGGGGGAAAAACGATTTTCGCTGGATCTAACAGGCCCCCAGCCCCCCAGAATTAACGTAGAGGGTTGAAATTTGGTGTGTTGATAAAGTTCGTACCTAGGTTGTGATTTTTGGAGGTTTTAATATTTTACCCCCACCCCCCTCATTTTTAAGCTACAATTTCATTCATTTTTTAAAATTACTATTCGCCTACTTGTATTTAGAATAAAAGTAATGCATTTAAAACACATTTAACAATAGCATTCAATTCCGATGTAAAAATGGGAGAAGTGGGGGGAAAAGTAATGTGGACTCCCTAAAAGGTACTAGCTGGATACTAACTGAATACACGTGTAGCTGGATACTAACTCTAGACGTGTTAGAAAACAAGCAAAAAAATTAAGGAAATATTGGCGTAAAAATCGTGGGGGTAAGGGTTAAAAGTTGAAACCTCCAAAAGGAAGTGTCTGGCTATTAGCTTAACCTGTACATAAAATTTCAGCCCTCTAGGTTTATTTGGGGAGATTTTGACCCGAACGAAACTGTTAAAAAACAAGAAAACAAGAAAAATCACGTTCTTTTTGGTATAAAAATGGTGGGGGTAGTGGTTAAAATTCGAGACCCCAAAAGGCACCCCCTTGATACTAACTCAATCCGAATACAAAATTTCAGCCCTCTAGGTTTATTTGGGTTACCTGTGCGAGTGGTACAAACTTCGAAAACGTCGAAAATGCATGAAATTGTAGCTTAAAAATGAGGAGGGTGGAGGTAAAATATTAAAACCTTCAAATAGCACAACCTAAGTATGAACTCTATCAACACACCAAATTTCAACCCTCTACGTTAATTCTGTGGGGCTGGGGGCGTGTTAGATCGAGCGAAAATCGTTTTTTCCCCTCTACTCGCACCAAATCATCCTAGGAAGCTGAATTTTGGATATGTTGTAGATAATTAACCGAAACATTATTTTCAATCGGCTTGGAAAAGTTTTATTGCTTTTTCGCCTCCCACCACCCCCTTAAAGGTTGGGTCGGATCCAAAATTTGCCCAGAATTTGACCCCACTTTGGTAGTATTGTTGTGCATCGGAATTAGCCCCACTTACCAAATTTGAGCTTTTAACTTCCATAGGGGGGCCCTACACGTATTAAAAGGTAGCGGGAAAATATATATATATATATATATATATATATATATATATATATATATATATATATATATATATATATATATATATATATATATATATATTTATATCAGACATTTTTTTTCTACATATTCGGATTCTACGGGTCCGAAAATGGATAGCGCCCCTACTCTCGCCTCTCGCCTCTCGCCTCTCGCCGTTCTCGTCGTATAGACTGTATAAGTCTAATTTTTGCAAGCAAAAATTCGACTAAAAATGGGAGTTTCTATTTAAGATTTTTAAGTTGGACAGGGCGGGGGCAGACGGAGGACTAATTTTAGGGCCGGAAAATGCACTCTTCAGAGATGTTAATTTTTTGTCCAGGCAAATTTTTCATATTTAATGCTTATTTTTCGAGATATAGCAAATTTCAGGTTAAATGAATCACCCGGTGTATACAAATTTTAATGAGAGTTGTCTTTGGTTTCCCGAGGCGTCAATACAAATTTATGTCATAGCCTCGGACTCAGATCTTAACATGAGACCCGCTGTAAGGGCTGAATCTCGAGAATGAAAATTCGCTAAAATAAATACCTACACTAGCAACCAAACCACCCTAGTAAACCCAAATCACCCCGATCGAACGTATATAAAATTTTTCTTTTTCCAAATATTAGGATCATAATGAATTCTGATGTGAAATGAAAATTGTTACATAACATATAGGTATGTATATGATAAAAATTATTATTACCTACTTACCTATTATTATTACTTAAATATAAAATTAAACAAACACAGACCTAAATCATTCACAAAATTGGACTTCTACTGTTTTCATAATACGCCACAAAGTATATTTTTCGAAGGAAAGGTAAATACTTAAAACTGTTTTAATGGAATTTTAGTTGGCGTCAGTGACTATTTAAATATGACACATCTAATAATACATTGTTCCTTTTCACACTTGAGATGCAGTTGACAAAAGCGATTTGAAATCGATTCATATCATCTCATTTTTGACTTAAGTGTGTTTACTTTGTCCGGCGTGGAGCTTCTTTATTATTAAATGTCAACACACTTACTTAAAAATGTTCAAACAGTCCAGTCACCAGGTATCGTCTAACAAAACAAATTCATCTGCTATTTGTTTAGTTTACAGGTACAATTATATGTATTTTGTTATGTCTTTTGATATCCTACTGATATATAGAAGTATATTTCAGTAATAACAAACAGGCAGTTATACCTCCACATAAGTTTATTAGAAGACAGTTGTGGATTTTGCTGAATATTATTTAAAAAGTTAATATTTAAATGATTTTTTCTTCAAATGAAAGAAGGGAAAAAAACTGTTTTTTATCTGACATTTTATATAGAGGAAATTAATATCATAGCACACTCAATTTTTTACAGCTCATATTATCTTAGCTATGGGTTATACGCCCACAGCCAACATTTGAAATTTGGACTTGGATATTTCATTTCCCTGACGAAAATATTAAAGGAAACAAATAGTGAAATGCAAATTGTAATTGCGCAAATAGTGTTCCGTACAATCAGTGACTTTTATGAATTTAATGTTACTGGCGAATAAATTTTATTCCCTACTTGGCCTGTTTTCCTTTTCCAGAAAGAAAATGATATTTACGGAATGTATCAACGTCCCCTACTTGTTTTTCTTCCAATAATTTTAAATCAACAAATTATTTAAATATAGGGTACATTCAAAATACATCAATCTGACACTATTTGCTAGACAGGTAGGCCAGTTATATGTTATTGTCCTAGACTCATTTTTCTTAAGGTGCGGATCCACCGAAAAAACATTTGCTTCAAATGTTTGTAGTTGCTTGCAACTGTTTTAACTCTTTACGAACACACTATCTTCACTGAATAAACAGTTACAAAAGATAACCCGTTTGCGAATGTTTGTAGCTGTTCCACGC
This sequence comes from Brachynemurus nebulosus, assembly GCA_035578155.1. Taxonomy (NCBI): domain Eukaryota; kingdom Metazoa; phylum Arthropoda; class Insecta; order Neuroptera; family Myrmeleontidae; genus Brachynemurus; species Brachynemurus nebulosus. The sequence goes on from JAPWDM010000001.1 coordinate 104,235,947, forward strand.
ATTTCTATATATAAATGCATATGTATATCACATATCAAAAATGACTCCAAGTAAATAACTTACTGTTAACACTATGTCGTTCGTAACAATCTCTATTCAAAAAAGAAAAGAGAAAACATAGATTTTGGATATCTAATTTTTTAAAAACAAGAAGTTCTCTACAGTTATTAACAGACTTAAAAACAGACCTTAGGAGCGGTTTATTTCAAAATTTTTGCCGTATGTCATCGGAAGATTTAGAATTTTCAATTTCCCAAATTAGCCGAAAAATTTGTAAAAGGGATATTAACTACAGAGACTGGATACCCGTCAAAGTTAGACTAGCGATAATGTTTTTTAGCTACAAGAGATTCTTACAAAAGCCTGGTATCTTTTTTGAATTTCGAAGCAGTTAATTAACAAAATAATTCAGAATAATTCCCGAAGAATGCACAGCCTTCTTCTTTGGCCTTTTCACTTCTGAACGACGAGAGTAAAGAATTCCACGCATTCTGCTTTTTAATTTGATTATAATAAAAATTTATTGGTGGTTTGCCATATTTCTGGTTTTGATTTATAAAATTTGATTAATTTCAGAAATTTTTCATTATCCCAATCTATGTTATTTTTATTCGTTTATTAATTTAAAATTACAATAATCCTTTTTAAAACACAAAACTATGCTGTTATATTTACAACAAAGTAACAAAACCAAAAATAATAATTATACATTTATGGATATAATATGTTTGATTGTTGTTCGTATGTATTTCATATCACATACCTCACATACCGTCTCCACTAGAAAAACACAAAAGGTATGTTCCAACAAACACTCGAATTAATTCTGGTTTTAATGAGCATGCGCATAGTTGACTTTACTGTTCTAACTAGGCAGAATTGTAATTCCAATTTGCACACAAATTTCAAAACAAATTTCAAATTTTTTACTTTATTTAATTACTATAATAGGTAACTATATTTTTTTTATTTTTTTTAAATTAGAAAACAGGTATATTTTAATTATTTATTTTATAAATATTTATATTATTTTAGTAAGTAATAAAGCAAAATACGAAGTAGTTAAAGTAAAAAAAATAGTTCGTACTTTTTATTTAAAAATTAAATTAACGTATTTTAAAATACATAATAATTTTTTAGTGGATATATTATTTGTAAATATTTTTCATAGTATAGAAGGTATCGAATACATAACTCAAGTCTTTGGTAGAGACATCTTTTGAAATCCCTAATAATTAATATAAACGTTCCTACATATTAAATACCGAACTGAAGTTCTGAATTGAATTTGATTTGACCTTCAAATGACATTATCGAATTTAAAATACTAGATTCACGCGAATTGGAAATTCTAGTGTTTGTTGGAACATACCTAAAATGCATCAAACAACGAATTCCCGTTGATGTACCGACTTTTTGTCGGAACACTGACAAACATCAGCAAACAATTGCAAACATTCGTGACGATCGTCTCCACCAAAAAAATTTTGTGTGCATAAACATTTACAAACATTTGCAAACAGTTTGCGCGCTTGGGTCCGCACCTTTACGACAGCTTACGACGGGCAAATCATTTCCGTAGCTATGAGAGTAAACAAACATATAATAACCATAAAAATATACAAAAATACTGTAATTTTCATATATTTTACCAGTGACTCTCAGCTAGCTAAAAAGTATAATTTAAAAATGAAAAGCCGATTTTGTATTTGAAGTACGTTTTTCGCCAAGCGGCCTTCATCAGGACGAAGTTAGTTATTTTCGATTTCCGAAAGAACGCGTTTATAAAGAGCTTTTTCCTATACGTACGGTATATCACATAAACACATTTAGTTTGCAATTTTTTAATAATTAGATTCTACGCTACTGAAGTTATTTGAAAACTGGGACCCCAAAACTAGTAAACCTGGCTAAGCTGTTTATTATAATATACGCATATTAATCAATTAAGTAATTTTGGGTCACATTAACTAAAATTGGTCTGACGTCACTAACAAATGAAACAAAATTAGACATACAGTTTTAAGTTACTATAGTTTCTCTAATATAAAACTAACGAAAATGAAAGGAGACAGAAAACTAGGTACGTCTAATTTTGGATCATTTGTTACATTTTTTTATGACATCAGACCAATTTTAGTTAGTTTGACCTAAATTGTTGTTGATTTCGTTGAATATTTTAAATGTATTATTTTCATAGATATTCTAGAAAATTTTTCAAAAATAGTAAATAATATCCAGGTGCAGAAATTGTAATATATTTTTCGTGTGTAGATTTGTTAGCTATTTCTTCGCCGCTCAACACAACATTGGTACATATAAATTATTGACTAACATCTTAATCAAAGCAAAACCTGTCATCAAATTTTCTTTTTACAAGGGTAAAAGGATCAAGTAAAAAGTAGTCTGTATCCTTTTTCATCTCTTCTGTTAACAATATACAAAGTTTGAAATCAATTGTACGTTTTTTAATAGTCAGTTGTTGTAATTTAATACACTTCCCCCCGGAAATGAAATATTTTCCCAAGATCAAAAATTGCCTATAACCGTTTCTGTCCCGCAAGCTACGTCTCTGCAATTTTTTTAAGCTGATTGGTTAAGCGGTTGAGACGTGAAAGTCAGTCAGACAAACAAACAAACAAACAAACAAACTCATTTTGTAACACATTATATCCCTGTTAAATGTATTTTAGTAGTTGCTGAAATAACAAGCAATATGTTGTTTGTTTTTTTCTAAACCTAGCTAAATATGTTCATTGTTGCAAGCTAGTTTGCATTTTAACAAATTGATTACATTCAACCCGACTATCCTCTACTTGTTTGTTGACAACAAAAAAGTGGAAGAACCATGAGAACTACCTAAATAATTTCCACAACATTTTATTTGATCAAAAATTAATAAGTCTGAAGGAGTCGCAGTCATTTGCGTTGTCGTATTCTAAACAAATTACCTATCTACTTATATGTATGTATATGTATGTATGTATGTATGTTGTATGTATGTTGTTTTTTATATGCGTTATACACGCTATAAAATCTATTATTACAACAAATGAAAGCATGAAATTGATTATTGTTGCTTCTCCTTTTCTTATTGTACGTGTCACCCTTCTGCTTTATATACATCAAATATTCATTTCCGAGTGCAATTTGCACGTAATTATAGCATTTCAAACATATGCTTTCTTATATTATATCAATAAATATTATATAGGTACATACATATCGGCTTATCTAGCAATTAAACTTATTTTCAAGTTTGAATTAAACTAAACACATTCTCATTTCATTTATTACATATTACTTTTGCGTAGAAATATTTCAAACTAGCTGTACCCACGACGGCGTTCGCGCGAGCCGTTTTCAAGTCGATTTGGTATTTTCTCATGGATTTGAAATTTTTTCCTGCAGTAAACAGTATCATAAATGTTGGTCCAGATAATAAGTAGACCAAATTTCGTCAAAATCCATTCAATAGCTTTTCCACGATGCCAGCACATGCTCAAAATTGTTTTTGTGTTATCCGATGGGAATGAGACATTTTCCTATTAGACCTTTACCTATTAATAATTCAAATTGAAATGCAGATGGAACGAGGATACTTCCTTGCGATTGGTACGTTCAATTAGCGTGATAATGTAGGTACCCCGTCTTACCTCCCTCCTCGTTTTGCCACCCCCCTACCAAACAGATAATGTAACAGATGTAACAATTTTTGCATTCATTATAAGACAATTTTTTAATTTTTCTTTTTTAAATATGTCATTTTACATAAATACTAACTAGCTATGGGTACTATTTACAAATCATGTTTGTATATTTTTATTTTATTCAGGGCCGTGGAGAGAAATGACGAACCCCGGGAAAGCATATCTCTCAAAAAGTTTTTCTCCGGAAAAATAATTGACGAGCAACAAAAAGCTTTTACTTTTCCCGGCCAGTACGAGCTCTCTCTTGCAGCCTGACTAAACTGATATCAACTGTAAACGATGTTTTTCTACAATGTGAAAGCTATAAATTAAAAGGCTCTACGTATGAATTAATTTGTAGACCAAATTACGGTATCCCTGTCGGTCTGGCCTCCATCTTTCACAAATCAATAAAATAAACAACGCAAAATCATGAGCTATAAGTATACGAACATTCATATTCTGTAAATTAAAAATTTAGAGTTCGTCCTCCTAAGCAATAACGTTTATTGCATACTCTTTAAGTACATTATCTCAAGAATATTCTCACCAAATTTTATAACGATCGAAGCATTAGATCCGAAATTATAGGCATTTATAGCGCACGTCTCGAGTAGCGCTCCTGCGCAGCTGCCGCTTGGTATAATAATATTATAATATTAAGACGGTTCTACACGATGCTACGAACACCTTCCAACATTGGACGTTCGATGGTTCATAGAATCGTGTGGCCGTTGTTCGAACCTACGAGTGTCCAATGTCGAGCGTCAAACGTTCGCATTTGGTTGTGTCCCGTTCGATGTCGGTATTCTTGCACCGAGTCAAAGGGATGCTTCGAACGTTTGAAGGTCAATGTTGGTTGCGTTGGTTGGTTCGACTCAGCAGCTGCACGACTCGTTCCTGTGAAGAGAGACAACATCAGTGTATAACATTAGAGATAACATCAGACAGATAACAGCCCGTCCACTGAGTACCAACACATTATCATTCGTATTGGATCAAACATTCGATTCACCGTGTAGCAGATACATTCGTCGCACCAACTATCGAACTTAATTGCCTCAAACGTTCGATCGAACGTTGGAAGGAAACAGTACGTTTATTTTTGCCGCTCTATTGTATTATTCGAAATGTACGGCCTTGTAACTTTGAAGCAATTGTGTATAGACTTTCAAACGTTCGACATCGAATATGAAAGAAACAAACTTGTCACCTTAAACGCGATTATCTTAGAACATGTTTTTTTGAAAGTACCTTTATAGACTATAGTAGGCACGACTACTAAAAACTGTCAATCCGATCAACGCCTTTATACTACTTACCATATTTATTATGATAATAACTATAATCGCTCATTAAAGGATTTTTAATTTGAAAAAAAAAATTATAGCAAAAAATTGAAATTTTAACGTCTGGATAACACTGTGATAATTAATAATTTTTTTATTCAAAACTGTTTAATACTGTTTTTTTTCAAAAATTTTCCGACAAAAGTTGTAGATAGTAATATTAGCTACAGGAAAAATTCTTTAGAATATTTTTCTTGCAATCATGGTTAAAAAGATAGTCGCGAGTATATAATTTAAATTTCCTTATCTTACAAAATTAAATTTTTTGTTTATAGGTGTTTTGCACTCTAATATTAAAAATAAAACTGTTCTTTGCTTCATTATCGATAAAACGAATAAATATATCGTCAGCTGAGTATTGGTTTGTATCAAGTCAACTTTTTAAACATTTTTTTCTAGATAGCTGTTTTGTTAGTTTTGGGCATTGAGGAAGTCGAAACCAATATCAGAAAAATTTTACAAAAAAACTGACTTGGTACAAGCCAATACTCAACTGACGATATACAAAACTGTTGCCTAATAAATGATTATAATATATTACATTATTCGAAGATAAGAGCGAAAATTGTAGGTTATTATTGTTGTTGCCTAATGTTTTGTTTTTTATTAGGCAAGGTCTAATTCCACTCACTTTATTATTATTATATTATCGTTAATAAGACTTTAATAATTCATTGATTATAAACTTGAGACAAGTTTATTAGAGGTACAGAGAGAAAAACCTTAAATTTTTTAGCTGGTTTTCATAAATTGTTTTGTATAAAAAGTTTTCATTATCTAGCAATGTACAAAAAACCAATGTTTATTAGTGTTTTTCAACAGTAACTTACGATTTTGTTAAGTGTCTTATGATAACAGAAAAGGGACTTGACTTATTTTGAAAAATAGCGGTACTACGACACATAGTTAAGTGGATTTTTAAATCAGTCCCAAAAATATCATTTGTATACATCTGTGCAGAATTGGTTTTACTTTTTTCAAAATTTAAAAAAAAATAAATAAAATTTTACGGTTGCCCTACCCCCGCCCCCAAAGTGTTCTAGGGTTCCCTATCGGTAAAATTAATAGTTCATTTGATTCAACTGTGAGGGGGTGAAGCAACTTCGCGATTGTGTAATTTCAAAGTATTATAAATTTTTTATTTTCAATTCCGAACAAGTTTCAAAGCAACTTTAATGATCCCTTTACCTTTAATTTTCTTAATCTCTTTATTGATTGTTTTTCATAATATTTAGTTTATTAACACAGAACTTATAATGTAGGTATATTATGTGCCTACTGTACATATTGATAGAAATATCAAAATTGAATGAGCAGAAAAATATTTCGTTAGTAAATATACCTAAATATCACTAGTTAGTTAGTTAGAGGGTGTGTTGGTAAATATTAAACGGAAAATTGTAACTGTCTTAATAATTACATTTGTTATGTTGAGCACGTAACTACCCTAAGGCCTTTATACATAAAGGGTTGTTTTTCTAGGCTATAAATAAAATACAGAAGAATTTATTACAAATTCTCAACATTATTCGATAAATGGGTTTGCTTTAATAAAATTAAAAATATATCTAGCTTGTACACTTAAAGTCGGTTTATTAATCCACTTTTCTATATTTAATTATTTGGAGACGTTTAAGACTGTACTCCCTTAAATGAACAAAAATATACTTATGGATGATAAGTTCCGTATCTCCTAGGTTCTAGGAGTTGTCAGAGACCACATTTTCCCATTTACCTCTGTCTATTGCAGAGCGAATTAAATCCACCAACTCGTAGCTACATAGACAAAAATATTCTAATAAACACAATAATACATAATCTGTAATCTTTTGAGGAACATTTGCATTATTAGCGTCTTATTATTACAAGTACCTACACTTTAATCCTTAACTATTATAGGCATATTTTATTGTGATTTAGTTAAACTGATTAGGGTACGATATGAATGTTGGAAGTTCGATTTTAAGGGGAGCAGGGGGTAACTGAAGCCTAATAAGGATAAATAAAGATATCTCGAATCGTTCTAACAATTGATTTATTTTTTAAATTGAAACACACAGCTTGTCTATTTGACCAACAAATAAACTGAACTGTAGTCAGCTAAACAATATTTTTCTGGTCTAAATTTTTTTTCCCATTGTCCGACAGGTGGGGAAATTGGAGCCAGAAATTTGCTTTAAATTTCAGTCTTCTAAAACAAAATTAGTGCAAAAATACAGCAAATAAATGTATTTTAACAATGGAAGTCACCTTTATAATCAAAATAAAAGAATTATTCTAAGGGTTTAGATAGATCCTTAAGATCAGGGCAAAGAACACAAATATAATCCGCCACGCTATCGGAGTCAAAACATTCTGCCTGTATCCAGTTTTCACCGCTTTTGCAACGATACCACCATATATTTTGCAAAGAAACTTTGCATTCAATCTTTTTCAGATGAGAGCCACATAAACTCTCGTTTTCCGAAATTCATCATTTTGTGAAACATGATTATAGATTTCTATATCCATTTGTTATCACAATTCTGATAATTATAACAAAAAATAGGCAAACTTAACTTTATAATTAGTGATAATTAAAATAAAAAGTTTAATTTAGTCGTTACTTTGACATCGTTAAAATCATTTTGTTATAAGTACCGAGCACAAAAAACAAAACAACTTAATTGCGTGCAACCACCGGAAAATTCGCAAGAGAGATGCGTAGCCGACAAGTACTGAAAATGTTTAAGTTGCGTCTTAGCGAATACAAGCATTAGAAACGTGTACTTTTGCACTGCTCCCATTAGCCGCTAGCTGTCATTACCCCTCGCTCCCGTACAGTTGTAGCGGACGAAATGACTAATTTTCTCAATTTTTTTGAACAAAAAATTATTTATTTTATTTATTTAAAAACTGTTAACACCATCGATTAGTACACATTTTGCGATATTTGTTAAATTTTTTTCATAGAAAAATATTGGAAGATAGCGGAACTACAGCTGTACTCCAGGAACATCTTTTTTGGGCGTCACTTGCGGTGGACATAATAACATGGGAACGGTTCATCCGAAATCAGAATTACATATTTATTCTATATGACATGTACATATCTGAACAGATATTATGCAGTAACATCTCGAAACTGACTGTGAATAAAAAACCATGTAGTTTAATTAAAGTTCAGGCAAATAATAACAAATAAATAAAAGTTTATATCAAATAGTTAGTGTGAACGAAACGTAATAATGCCATTGAAATTTGAAAATTGATTACAGGGTGTGAGTGTGTTATTATTTCTGTACCAGCTAGTGAAATGGCACCACTTAACATGTAAGGGTGACACCTTGTGCACTGTCAACACAACAGACACAAGTTAATATTACCTTCCTGAAATTGAACATGGTTGGATAAAATTACATTTTATCAAGTTGTTTTCAAATGAAAATATACCCGAGGTGTAGAATTTATAACTGAAGATATAGTATGTTTTACTTTAATAAAAATAATTTTGTACATATTTCCAGGAGAAAGAATGCTCAAAAACAAACTAATTGGTATATATTCATTGATCTGTTTCATCAAACGTTCTTTTAGCCAATTCTCAAATTGAAAATTTAGCTATTACAGTCGTGGTCACGGGTGATATCAGAAATTGGTTTTGATGTCGCTTCACTACACTTTTGAGTTTTGATAAATTTTGACATGAACCAATGTCTTTGACGAAAGATGCTCACGAATATGTCTGGTTAACAAATTCATGCACGATTTTAGGAATTCCCGTTTTCAAATTTCATAAAAATAGGACTTTTCGTTCAGGACATCATGCTGAGAGACACTACACTACACACACACACACACACACACACACACACACACACACACACACATATACATATATGGGTAGTTCTTCAAACGAGAGAATTTTGGACGGCCCAACGCATTTTGTATATTAATATTTTGAAAAATACATTTTTTCTAGATGCAATCTATAAACCGTTGCTGCATCTAACTGGTCACTCAAAATAACTCGGTTTCGAAATATATTTTTTATAAAAAGTGACACTTAAAATGTAAAATTCTCAGTCTCCTGGTATGTCTCCTCTCCAAAGTAAAACACAGCAGACTAAATAATTATTTTTTCTGAATGTATAAAAAAAAATTTATACTGTACACGATCGTGGTAGTAATCTATAATATTGGTACTTTTTTATTGTATAAATAATTTTTTATATTCTAATGAATTTAGAAATATTCTAATGAATTTTGTCTCCCGAACTTTGTATCATTCTCCTATCAAACCAAAACACTTAAAAATATAAAAAGTTTATATTCCGATTAAATCATCGTTTGTCATAGTAATTAACTGAAATATAATAAATAAAATAAAGTACATGTTTTACTTAATTTGAGGTTGCATCAACTAATTCAGTTAACATTGTAAGTGAGATCGTACTCGGTGAGTACGATCGTACTGTATGAGTTGTAAATATGTTGTATTAGAATAGCGGACCTGCTTTATATATATATATATATATATATATATATATATATATATATATATATATATATATATATATATCTGGTTATTTAGCCGATTTTTAATGAATATTGGAGAATTCTCAGTCTCTTGGCAGCTCCAAGAACGGGATTAAACTTAAATAATGCAAATAGGCAAATGTCATTAGAATACTGTAATAAATGCAATAAATGACTGTATATTTTTTAATAAAAAATAAATTCCCTTTTTTTCTGTATAATATATACTATATAATTAATGTCACTACTGATACATATACTAATAATATAATATATAATATGTATGTATTATTTTTTTAAATTTTTTTTTAAATTATTTTTTTAATTTTTTTTTAATACATAGGTATATACACTATATAACTACTAATATATGTATATATAATATATGTACTAATATATATATATATATATATATATATATATATATATATATATATATATATATATATATATATATATACTACTAATATAATATGTATATATTAAATAAATAATAAATTGTTTAATAATTAAAAATTTAATAATAAAAATTAATAAATTATTTAATAGTTTAATAAATTGTGTTTAAGAATAAAAACGCCGTGAGCAGCGGAGCCTCATCACGGAAGTCGAATTTTTTCCTTTCATCTTCGGTACTGAATGTCTAGCAGCGAAATGTAATTGAAAGTCTACAAGCGATTTGTCATTTTGGTGGTTTCAAAACTGATGATGAGTGTCCGGCTGATCGGGGCTGTAAAAAAAAGGTTTTAAGTTTTTAAGGGCTGAATCTCAGTAAATTTCAATTTGGTGCCGATAGCAGTTAGCAGAAAAAAGCCAATACAATTCGTACCAGGGCATTCCTACCCATGCTTATCCGCCAATTGCCTTTGTGTTTTATTTTTAAATATTAAAAAAGGACTTTAAATAGTAAACTGGAAGGACCTTATGAAGATATTTTTTCTTTCCAAAAAAATCCAAAATTTCTATTTTATAAATAAAAATCCAAAATTAATACTTTATAAATAAACATTAACTTTAATAACATTTTTAAATCGCTAAACACGAGTTGCATCCGGCGGTCAGTAAAATATTTCATCTCCCTAAGGTGCCATAAAAAAAGTACAAATTGCATCCCGCGGTCAAAAATCAAACACACGAATTGCATCCTGCGGTCAATATTTTATTGCTTTTTAAGGTTTATTTGATTATACATATACTAATAAATATTCGTATAAATATATGCATACATACAATTTATTCATTATTTTATATCAAATAATTTTCAAAAATAATGTTTTCCAAAATCATTCATATTTTTGGTTTTATTCAAGTTTTACCTCACCTCTTTATTAGTCGTTATTGTATTTTAATAAAAAAAACCGCCAAGTACGTATTCAATCTGCATTAAGTTAGGGTTCCGTATTCAGTAGTTTCTTAAACTTTTTTTTATTATTTTTAATATTAAATAACTTGGAGAAAATTTTACTGAGAAAACTATCAGTAGGTATTTTTTTACAACTTTCAGGGTTCAGGAAAATTTATCACATTCAAGTGGTTCTTTATAAAATACAATTTTGAAAATTTACTAAAGTTTAGATATTTTCAATGATTTTTATTAATTTTTTTTCTTTTCTAATATTTAACAAAAAATGTTTTAGTTCATCCATTTATGGAAATTGTCTACATAAATAGCCCTATCTTGATAATTTTAAACTACATGAAACTAGACCAAAATAGCAAATTAAAGTTCCAGATTCAAAGAAAAATGAAATTAAATTGTTTTTCGGTAAAATTTTCTCCAAGATATTTAAAATTAAAAATTATAAGAAATTACTGATTACCAACCCTAACTCAATTCAGATTGAATACGTACTTGGCGATTTTTTTTTTTTTTTTTTATTAAAATACAATAAATAGGTGAGACAGAACTTGAATAAAACAAAAATATGAATGATTTTAGAAAAAATTATTTCTGAAAATTATTTTATATAAAATAATGAATAAGTTGTATGTAGGTATGTGTATATTTGTATTCAACTACACCTTCAAAAGCAATAAAGCAATAAAATACTGACCGCGGGATGCAATTCCTGTGTTTCACTTTTTACCTTTTTTTACAACTTTAGGGTCGGGTCGACCTTTTCAACCGCGGGATGCAATTCGTGATCAACCTTTTAAATTACTTAATATGTATGTATTGCATTTGTTATAAAACTACGTTCATTTTTTTAAATTTTTAAATTTACTATTCGCCTACTTATCTTATAGTATAAATATAAAGCATTTTAAACACATTTAACAATACCATTGAATTGCCATGTAAAAATGGGAGACGTGGTGGGAAAATTAGTGTGGGATCCCTAAAAGACACTACCTGGATACTAACTCAATACATGTACAAAATTTCAGCCCTCTACGTTTACTCAGAGAGTCTGTAGGCGTCTTAGAAAAAAGGCAAAAAAATCAAGGAAATATTGGCATAAAATCGTGGGGGTAAGGGTTAAAAGTTGAAACCTCCAAAAAGCAGTGGCTGGCTATTAACTTAACCTGTACAAAAATTTCAGCCCTCTAGGTTTATTTGGGGAGATTTTGACATGAACGGAACTGTTAAAAAACAAGAAAAATCATGTTCTTTTTGGTATAAAAATGGTGGGGATAATGGGCAAAAGCTGAGACCCCCAAAAGGCACCCCCTTGGTACTAACTCAATTCGAATACAAAATTTCAGCCCTCTAGGTTTATTTGGGTGACCTGTGTGAGTGGTACAAACTTCGAAAACGTCGAAAAAGCAAGAAATTGTAGTTAAAAAATGGTGGGGGTGGGGGTAAAATATTAAAACCTCCAAAAAGCAGACCCTAGGTTCAAACTCTATCAACATACAAAATTTCAACCCTCTAAGTTAATTCTGGGGGACTGTGGGCGCGTAAGATCCAGCAAAAATCATTTTTTCCCCCTCTACTCCCTTCAAATCATCCTAGGAAATTGAATTTTGGATATGTTGTAGGTAATTGACCGAAACATTATTTCCAACCGGTTTGGAAAAGTTTTATTGTTCTGTACACCCCCCCCCCCCCCCTTGAAGTTGGGTCGGATCCAAAATTTGCTCAAAATTTGACCCCACTTTGATAGTATGAGGTGCTTCGAAAATGAGCACACTTACCAAATTTCAGCTCTTAACTTCCATAGGGGGGCCCTACACATATTAAAACGAAAACGTATAGCACTCCTACTCTCGCCTCTCGCCGTTCTTATCGTATAGGCTATATGTCTTTTTTTTTAGTGGAAAAATTCGGCTAATAATGCATTTAAAACACATTTAATTCCATCGAATTCCAATGTAAAAATGGGAGAAGTGGGAGAAAAAGTAATGTGGAATCCCTAAAAGGCATTAGCTGGATACTAACTCAATACACGTAAACAATTTCATCCCACTAGATTTCCTTAGTGAGACTCTAGACGTGTTAGAAAAAAAGCAAAAAAATGAAGGAAATATTGGCGTAAAAATGGTGGGAGTTAGGGTTAAAAGTTTAAACCTCCAAAAAGCAGTGGCTGGTTATTAGGTTCTCCTGTACAGAAAATTTCAACCCTCTAGGTTTATTTGGGGCGATTTTGACCCGAACGAAACTGTTAAAAAATAAGAAAAATCATGTTCTTTTTGGTATAAAAATGGTGGGGGTAGGGGTTAAAAGCTGAGACCCCCAAAAGGCACCCCTTTGATACTAACTAAATCCGAATACAAAATTTCGGCACTCTCGGTTTATTTGGGTGACCTGTGCGAGTGGTAGAAACTTCGAAAACGTCAAAAAAGCATAAAATTGTAGCTTAAAAATGAGGGGGTGGGGGTAAAATATTAAAACCTCCAAAAAGCAGACTCTTGGTACGAACTCTATCAACATACAAAATTTCAACCCTCTAAGTTAATTCTGGGGGACTGTGGGCGCGGAAGATCCAGCAAAAATCATTCCCCCCCCCACTCCCTTCAAATCATCCTAGGAAGCTGGATTTTGTATATGTTGTAGATAATTGACCCAAACATTATTTCCAGCCGGTTTGGAAATGTTTTATTGTTTTACCAAACAAAAGGGTAGTGTCACAATCTTTCACAAACTTTTCTTTATATAGGATATATTCACTCAAATGTCTACAAAATTTTACTTTAGACCCCAAAAAAGTGTTTACTGTTAATAAAAAAACATCGGCGCAACAAACGTCTGCCAAACTTAGACAAATGCTGCAACATACTAAATGGCGTTTCCTATCCCCTCCGTGTTTCCTATCCCATGCGCGTTCTGACATAATTTTGAGTGTATCAACTTACTATATATATATATATACACAGTATAAATAAGAGTTACAAACAGTATGGAATCGCCTTCTCTGTCTTTTTTTGATATAGGTACAAACACTTAAGCATCCTACTTTTTCGTTTATGTGACTGTATGAGTTTATACATGTGAGATTCAGGGTTGGCAATGAAAATATATTATTTTATTCTAACAAAAATTATTTACTGAAATTTTCTTTACTGTAAATAATTAATAAAAGGCTGAAATGATAGATTAAATGGTGGATAGGGATAGTTAGTGTGGTTAGTATATAAAAACGATAAATATATATATATATATATATATATATATATATATATATATATATATATATATATATATATATATATATATAAATACTTAAAAATATTTTATTATGTATATACATAGAATTTAAGTATAATGTATATTATTATACCTATAATGTATTTCCTACAAACTACAAACAGATATGACTTTTCTATTTAATTTTGTTTTATTTTTAAAGTCTCTGTTGTTAAATTTAATGGTGAAATAAATTCTTAAACGAACAAATAATTTTTGTAAAAAATCTAATGGAAACATTTACAAGGAGCAGTAAAAACAAGTTTTTTAATATCAGTTAATATTGCATTGCTAACGTGTGATGTAATATTTTTTTCAAAATTATTTCTGAATATTTCTTCTAATTTAATTATGTATTCTAAAAAGTCGAGAGGAGGTACTTTCAAATTGCCAAATTTTGATTTTTCATTATTATAGGCTTTAAAATGTAAATGTATATTTTCAGGAGATACGGCTACATTCATTTGCGTGTAATTTTCAAAAATTTTACAGGTAGCATGTTTCAGTAAGCATTTATTTAGTAAATAACCGGCAACATATGTAAGGCCATTTTTTTCAATACCATCCATACTAAGCACATAGTCAGTAACATCGATATATATTTCTTTATTTTCTGCTTCAGTTGTTTCAACAACTGGTATTGCTAAAGTTTTGTAATTTGACTGGCATAGAAAAGAAGCGAAATCATCCACGCAGTTGGCGTTTGCGGAATTTTCTACCATGTTATTTATAAATAATTTTTTAAAGGCCCTATAAAATTGTATAGATGTAGGCTCACGACAGTTGCCACCTTGTTGTCTTATGGCTCCGAAAAAAGATTCTAAACAATCTTGATTAAATCTTCGCAGGAGAAGAAATTTATTTTTCTCTGATTTTATATCGTCCCAAAGAGCCAATACTGCTGCAATATTTTGTTTCAGACCTTCAACGAATTTCATAGATTTTGTTGTATCTTTATTGTTGCTTTTATTTATGATTTTGATGGAATTTAAAAATTGTAAAGATTTGTTGAGCAACTCTATTTGATAAGGAGCCCCATAAAATGCTTTATTATATATTTTTTTTTGATTTAACCGAACTTGAATTAAATAAATCAAATAATTTATCCATTAAGTCTATGAGAACTACCGTTCCAGCAGCACTTTCAGGTAATTGTCCGAATGACAGGTACGTAGACATGCCAGCAGCTACGCTATGGCTTAGTACCTGAACTGCTAACTTTACTTTCATTTTTTGAAATGGGGAAGGGTCTAAATGCGAATCTGTCAATTTCGGGGCCAATCTGAATTGTCTTTTTTTATCCTGATCATAAAAACATTTTATGTGGTCCCATGAAGCAATCGAATCTTCGTAGGTATAGTTACATTTTATTAAGTTATTTCTAACTGATTTAAAAAGATGGGGTGTATCAAATAAGTAATACATTTTTTGACCCCCTATAAAAAAATAGGGTTGATCTGCCCTTACATTTTTCGATTTAGCAAAATCAATGAAATTGAGACCTTGGTCAGAAATAAAAGCAACTACTTTAAAACCAATTTCAATTAATATATAGATGGCATGACATATGAAATTATCTAATTCTAAATAATTTTTTGTACTATTTAGTAACGAAAGGCTATGGGTTGCTTCCAGTTATTGAAAATACCCCTTGCCATCAACACACAAGCATAATTTGCCGGTTTCGGTGATTGTATACCGGAAATTTCATGCAAACCCACTATTTTATCTCCTTTTGTATTGTAAAATAAATGCGTTTTAATATTCATTTCATCAACGCAAACAATGCAATATTTATTTAAGTCGTCCATCTGTTGGCATTTTATGGTTAAAATTTTTACAATGTTTTCATTTATGCCACTTGAAATCTGAATATACATTTTTTAGAGAGTTCAGACGGATGGGAATATAAAAAATTTAGATAATATTCTGTAAGCTTGCGGATTGGTAAAATAAATAGACATTGCCATCATTTTGAAATCAATGTCATACCTGTAATTAAAACAGAAAAGTGCTGCAGTGAAAATAATGACACTCAGTTGCTAAAGAATTTGAACTTCAAATTTTGTGCGTTACTAATTAAGGCTATTAGATTCGGTATATAGAGATATTTCTCAAGAATAAAGGTAACAACATTTTCCTGGGAATTTTGAGAACAAGGATTAAATTAATTTTTTCTAAGATGTTTTTCGACATTATTTTTAGAAAAGGCAAATAGGTATATACATCCATAATGCATTAAAATACATATTTTAAAAAAGTTTCTAAAATTAGTCAAATACCCCATTATGTAATTTGTATTTGCTAATGTGAAATTAATAACTTACCTGTTTTGTTTAGAATTTCTCTTCAAATTGATTTGATATTTGATGAATTTTACAAGGTTTGGTGGCAAAAGCTTTTGACATTCTTCCAAAAATACTTCTTTCGAAATGATGTTTTCGGGACTTTCACTATTTCCGGATGTTACAATTGTCTGAGTAGCAGAACTTGTAGTAGCTCTCGATTCGGTTTGAGTTTCAACAGAGTTAGTAGTAACTGCTGCTGGAACTTTTGACACAGCCAAGAGGAGTGTTGGTATTGCGCCAGGTTTTAAACGATTAGTATGATTTTTAAAACAATTTTTTTCAAAATGAATCGAGCAAACCCGAAAATTATGGCAGTATTCAACACTATAATTTAAAAGGTCTTCACGACCTATTGCCACCAACCAGTGTCGAGATCTAAAATATTATTTGAATATCTATTTAATGTATATTTTTCTTTACAAGCCAAAATAAAACTTACACATCCAGATTAGACGGCACCCGGAAAAAGCTTAAATTTGGATTGTTTTTTGAATTGTTTGAACACAATTTAGCAATACAATAGTTACCACCGTTTCTAGACATTTTAAGCAAAAACAAATAAACTTATAATTCAAAAATCACAAAACACACAAAGATTGCAAAAAGTATCAAATATAAACGCTTACAAACTGATTTTGAAATGAATATGTTTAATAAAATTCGACTTTATATGCTTTTGCGACTAAAACGAAATTGTTACAATGAGGTGCCATAAAAAAACAGGTAAATTTGGAAATTTTGTATACGTCATTAATGACCCAATGCAAATAAGGGTAAATATGATTAGCCAGCAGTATAAAAGAAAGTGAAATTGAAATAAAAATATAAAAAGTTTTGTAAAATCCAAAAATTTTTATTGCTATCATAAACAATCACTTTAAACATTTAGGTGAGACGATTTATTGAGGTCCATTTAATCACTTTAAAATAATTTTGCTGTGATTTTAACTAAAATTCAATAATAACATTTATTTCAAAATCAACTTGTTAATATTTCAAAAAGACGAAAAATGCTTGTAAAAACTTTTAAAAATTTAAGTGAAAATTAGACAAAGTAAATCGTTGACATAATTATAATTGTGAATTTTCGTAAGTAAATACCTTCTCTAAAAGAAAGGTTAATAGGTTTTTTTTTATTTTATAAATTTTTTATGCATATCATGTTCACACTTGGAACATTGATAAAATTAACAAAAATCCAGTGTGTAGTATGTAGGTACGCAACGATTGTATCTAAAATAAAAAAATATCGTTATACTTTTATCGTTATACACAACATTGAAAACCCTTGGAATGTTTAAATTCCAGGCGTACACTTTTCAAGTTATCTCGTTTCGTAACTGTTTGTGAAACAAACTATTAGTTAAACTGTGATATATATATATATATATATATATATATATATATATATATATATATATATATATATATATAAATTTTTGTGAATATCATTTTCGTTATTCTAGGTCGCTTCATCACACCTGCTGTAATAGCTGAATTTCCAGTTTTGGAAATTCGCTAAAGAGAAAAATGTTGAAAAATTTTATAAATGCTCTAAAGATTCCGGCGCAAACATTCTTAATTGCTTCCTTTTTTAACATAAAATATTGATCTAAGGATTTTTAATACACTCAGGACCGGCGAAAGCAATGTTAGGGCAGCAAAAAAAAATAAAATAAAATAAAATAAAAAATAAAAACTCGACCACCTTTTCCGGGCCCCCTGCTTAGCGTGTCATATTTTCCCAAATATATGACCAAAAAAAAAAAAACTCAGCCTTTTACAAGACATTCCGGGCCCCGTTTATTTTTACGGGCCAGCAAATTTCCCATTTTCGCCGGGCCCCCGAGCAATTGCCCCACCTGCCCTACCTCTTGCCGACCCTGAATATACTCATGGAAATTTTTCCTTAACTATTCAAGTGTCTATCTAAATTTTTTAACTTACGCCTCAAGTTCATCGATGTGATGGAGTTTTCTTTTTTTATATTTTATAATTAAAATTCATACATGTGTACAGTAAACTACCGTATAATTCGAATTCCTATAATATGATTTCCTACGATAACCTCTTCCAGCGATGCGCAGGCATTCTTATTATGTTACACCATTCCTTCCTGTTCCATTCTTTCTTTTTTTGATAACAGAAAAATTAAAATTACAGGGCATAATAGTTCTGGCATAACATGACTTCCTATAATACGAATTTCATTTGAGGCATTTCATATTATTTATCGTGTGATATGGGAATGTACTGTATATCTATTTTTCTATAAAAGTTAATTACATAAATAAAAAGAAATAGGTAACTCAAAGTTCATTCATATTGTTCATAAAATAAATATGGCAGTTCAATTAATAATTACGTCCATACAATCGCACAATCATACATACATACATACATACACACATACAATGAACCATAATGCCATAATGCATTCAGCATTCAACATTACGCTCATGGTCTGCCCTGTTCACTGTTCACTGTAAGTACTCTGGGCACTTCTCTTTTACTATATCATAATATAACAAACATAATACATATAATAATATCATATAATATACATATTATATGTATGTAGTACCTACATATATATATATATATATATATATATATATATATATATATATATATATATATATATATATATATATATATATATATATATATATACTAACGTCAATGGTTGTTTAAATCCTACGCTAATGATCCAGCCTCTTATGATTACAGTTGAATTACACTAATTAGGCCGTTTCCTAGGTGACGCGAATATATCAAGTGCTCTTCATAGTTCACTTGATGAACAATTTCATTTAAACTCAAGCCAGCGCAGCGCCAATAGAGTTTGCTCTTTCTCTAGTTATGCAGAAATGTTCACCATTTTAAATTTAAATAAATAAATAAATAAATAAATGAACACGGAAAAAAATATTATTTACAATTATATTTTAAGAGTTTGTTTTATATAATGGACCTTTGACTAACAATCGAAGTATATTTGAAATATTCTCAATTATTAAGTGTATCCTCAACAAGAAATAGTTATTGTTTCCCGGAGCGCCCAAAAAAGTACGACAGCTTTAGGAAGGTCCGGGTTTCAGAGTGGCCCGTGAACTGCGAGAATACTTTATTTTAAATTAAAATTAGCAGAATAAAATTGTTTTATTAAAAAATAAATATTTACTAAATTTTTTGGACCATAAAAATACAGAAGATAGAAATTATATCTATTTATTATAAAAACGTTATCTTAACAACATTTAAAATATTTGCCAGTGTTCCTGAAACTACACCAATTCAAGTTTGAGCTTCATACGTTGCCTATGTTTTATAGTGCCTATTTACCCTGGAAATCTGACGCCAAAATATTATGAATATACATGTAATTTTTTAAATACCATTTGAAGAATATGTCGGGGATAGAATTATCCTGCACATAGTTGGAGTGTACAATATTTTGGAGGAATTCTATAAATTTTGTTATTTTTGTCATAAAAAGTAAAATAATTCTTTCAATTTTTTGAAAGACAGTTTTGTCGTCAGTCGCTTTCGCTACGAGTACAGTAAAGAAATTCCCCGTGAAAAGAAATTAAACTAAATCGTATTAAATTTCAACACAGGCTGATTAGCAGTCATGTTGGATGACTAATAGATTAATCGGTTCAGTTGATTAATTTCACTTGAATTTTCCCATTTTCACCTTCAACTAAATACACCAAAGCTTTGAAATAAAGAAATACAATTGCGTATAGGTTGGTCACATAGATATAAAAAAAATTACAAAATATTAAAACAACTTTTAAAATAAACAGATCATTCAGGCTGCAATTTTATTAACTTTTATTGGATTAACTAAGATGATTTCGAATGGGATGTGTATGTGAAAATCGTGATATTTATTCCAATAGAACAGTCGTTCGTATAACACGTTTATAAGACAGCGCGGTAGTAAGTACCGAGAAGAAAAATTAATGATAATTTTAAATGATAAATGTTTTTGAAAACTTAATAAGCCATTTACCTGACAGTTCCTATAGTTGTGAAAAGTGAAAAATTGTGAAACCAATAATAAACTGAATGAATTCTTTTAAAAAAGTTTACCGTTCAGAATTATCGTTAACTCTTTTCTTTGGTACTATCGTACTGTGTCATAAACGTGTCATACGAACTTGAATTGTTATATTGGAACAATTATCATAATTTTCACATAAGAATCCTATATTCCAAATCATCGGGTAAAATTTTATTAAAATTCAGCAACAGAAAAAGATAATAAAAGTTAATAAACCTACACTGTGTATATAATATACGGCTATTTCTCTACTAATTGGAAAATCGTTGTCCCAGGTAGATTTTATATAATAGATCTTATTATTGTTGAGCTTTATGTATTAATATAACGACAATATATCAGCTATTCTTGGCACGCCAGAACTCATTTAGTAATATAATAATGTAATATTCAACTTACAGTCAGTTTTTACAGTCAATTCACAGTCCCCTGTTGTGTCCCATTTCCAGAATAAGAGGTATTATTACAAATATTTATTTTCAGTATCATTACCGTCTGAGTAAAAAAAAATATGAATAATACTAGAATACAGTAAACATCTTTATACAACGCGATCATATTTTTAAAATAAAAATTTCTTTTAAGAAAATCGCCAAGTGCGTGCCGGACACGCATTATCACAGTTACGTGGTCAATAACTAATTTTTCACAATTTTTAGGATCAAATGTAAGAAACTTAATAGTACGTATCGACGGATTACTACTAGAACCACGTATGTCGATTTTTCACTGTTTTGAGATAATTGACCGAAACATTATTTTCAACCGGT
Organism: Brachynemurus nebulosus; assembly: GCA_035578155.1. NCBI lineage: Eukaryota > Metazoa > Arthropoda > Insecta > Neuroptera > Myrmeleontidae > Brachynemurus > Brachynemurus nebulosus. The sequence continues at coordinate 104,257,320 of JAPWDM010000001.1, forward strand.
TTGGAAAAGTTTTATTGCTTAGTTGCCCCCCACCACCCGTTTAAAGGTTAGGTCGGATCCAAAATTTGACCCTACTTTTATAGTATTTTTGCCCCATTTTGTCAGCCCCACTTACCAAATTTCAGCTCAGTTCATTCATAAGGGAGCCCTACACATGCAAAAAGGAGCCACGAATTATATATATATATATATATATATATATATATATATATATATATATATATATATATATATATATATATATATGATATTTTTTCTTCAGAATCGTGTTCTACGGGTCCGAAAACGATTACCGCCCCTACTCTCGCCTCGTGCCGTTCTTATCGTATAGACTGTTCTAATTTTTTCTGTGAAAAATTCGACTAAACGACTGAGCACTTCTGTGTCGACCCTCGTATGGTAACATCATTAAATTATGACATATTTGCAGATATGAGGTTTTGTTATTGTTAAATAACTTTCATTCTGATATATAAAATAAAATGAGATTTTTTTTAGCGTATGATCAGTATAAGACGGTTCTAAACATTAATAGATTTGAGCGTTACTTTATGGTATTCCATATTTGTAAATAATAAACCAATATTTTACTTCGCAAAAATACCAGTTTTGTTTTGAAACAATATTGTCACAGTTTCAAAATAAAAGTGGTATTTTTGCGAAATAAAATATTTGTTTATTATTATGGTTCTAAACATTTACATCTAATTATCTCAAAACAGTGAAAAATCGGCATACGTGGTTCTAGCAGTAAGCCGTCGATACGTACTATTAAATTTCCTACATTTGATCCTAAAAATTGTAAAAAATAAGCTGTTGACCACGTAACTTTGATAATGCGTGTCCGGCACGCACTTGGCGAATTTATTATTATTATTATAGTACCAATTTATAAAAAAAAGAAAGATAATTGTAACCAAACTCTTTTGTATAAGCGGATGCTTAAAACAAAATAAAAATTCTAATTCTAATTCTACTAATTTTTTTTATTGAATTAATTGCATTAATTTATTCATTCATAAGTATTACTTCCACTGTAATTATGAAAACTTTTAAAGTAACAAAGAATTATCTAATTTTGTGAGATACGAGGTACTGCATTCAATTATGTCAAAATAGTATTTTTAACAGATGGTAGTATTGCCGTCTACCGTAGAAGACCATTAGATAACGACACAAAAATAGACTGATATAATACAGGTATCTATATTGTATACATATAGTGCCATCTCGTTGCGTCAGTATGTAGGTCTAATTGTGTCGGTATAATATCGATTTAGGTATGTTGGTATGGATGGATTTTAATGAGATATATCTTACCATCGCGTGCTGCCACCAAAATCCGTCCAAAAACGATCGGTCATTTTTTTAACTAAAAATAATTCAAGAGCAAACACACTACAACGATTTAGTGGTGCACTGATAATGTACGTTTGAATGAAAAATATCTCACTGCCTAACTTTTTTTAGTGGAAAGCGCCACCGATGTGTATAGGAAATTAATGATCACTTATGAAGACTTATAAGTGAATGCATAAGTTACGTGGTTTTTCAGGACCACGTAACTAAAAACCAGTAATCAAATGTTTTCCTCAAATTTTTTTGAACAGTCTCCTGTCACAATTTGAAAGTGGTATTGAAATCGCACTGTGCATTGGTGCGATGGTTTATATCATGAAACGGAACGCAATCGGTGTGAAGTTCGTTCGGTTGCAAAGTTAAGTGCGCTGATATCATTTTGTTCACTGTCACCGCTGTATTTGTAAGTAAGTCACACGTTTGGGCCACTAGTTGTAACAGTCCCCTGCTAAACAATTTTTTATTGTTTTAAGTGATTAAGCTACAACAAATTTATAAAATAATTACTTAGCGAATATATTATCACGCATACCCCTTAAAATTGAATAGATTTGAAATGATTTTATGCTGGGAAAATTTCTATGTAAAATATGAGTCCCCTGACCAACAGTCCCCTGTCATTTCAGAGCTACATAAGTTAGTAGAAGGTTATGTTCTTTTTGTTCTAATATTAATTTTATAATATACAGGGTGTCAGAGAAATAAGTATCATCCTTTTGAGGGGTGACTCATAGCACACTCTGTAGACACTAAAACCGCAGCAATTTTTTCGGAATTAACAGTCGCGTCATTCCTCAAAAGGATAAGAGTTATTTCTCTTACACCCTATATATATATATATATATATATATATATATATATATATATATATATAATATATATATATATATATATATATATAATATATATATATATATATATATATAGGCTGCAAGAGAAATAACTCTTATCCTTTTGAGGGGTGACACGACTGTTAATTCCGAAAAAATTCCTACGGTTTTAGTGTCTACAGGGTGCTATGAGTCACCCCTCAAAAGGATGATACTTATTTCTCTGACACCCTGTATATAGAGTTATAAGTTCAGCTACTTAAAAAGGTAATTTAGTCAAAAATTTAATTTTAATGACAAGCGTCCTATAGCATTAAGAAAATTCATTATAATGTTTAACTTACTTAAAAATTTTTGATTTAATCGTACGTAATATAAATTCTAAGAGTTATAATAAATAAAAACAACGATTTTGATTGCTTCTATACAACGAAAATATGTTTTTTCTTCCCCTGGAACAGTCCCTTGTCGCAATTTTTCATAAAATCATTCATAATTCAAAAAATAAAGAGGATAATTAATAAGCTTTATTAAGACACACATCTCTTTTACTAATGCTTTTCATTGTATTTATTCTCCTAATATTTAAGAAAAATATATGCTTGGGACAGTTTTGCATAAAAATTTTCCATTTAGTAGAGAAATGGCCATACAAGTGATTAACACATACCCAATTGTCTTTCTTTATTTCAAAGCTTTGGTGTAGCTAAATAATTAATTTTTTTCTCAAGTTTTAAAAACGACTAAATTAATTTTTTTGCCGTACTAATTATAAGTTTTGACAAACTAAAAACTAGATAGTTATGTAATGTATTAAAAAGGGTGAGAAGGAAGGTAGCTTCAGTGGTTGATTAAACTATTCTACCGACGCGACGCCACCCAAATTGTAATATTCAGGGGGTAAGAGGGTGGCTGGCTATCTCATTATGATACCACTGGTGCCACCATATTTGTAATATATTAGCGGGGTGAGAAAAGTGGTAGCTGCGGCTGAATTAAAATTAAATTATTCCACCTTTAGTTTGAAAATTTAAAATTCCGGGACACGGTTATTTTACAGCGAAAAAGGATTACAGAGATGCAGTTACAGGAAATTGAATGAATCAATAGCTAGCAATTAAAATATGAAAATTACAAGATTGATACCATATTGTACCAAATAAAATTACATCGAAATTTATGTTTCAACAACGGAAAACAAGAATACTTGTATTTTTTAAAAGAATTGTAGTTTATTCCCGGGGCCCGCTATTTTTCTCCACGGCCCTGCTTTATTAAATTCGTTCAAATAAATGGAAGATAGACTAATAATATAAAATTCTTATAATTTGATAATGTTACATATGCAAGCTGATTGGGTGTAATTGGGGGCTTCCAAAAGTTAATAAAAAATATTGAGAAATATGCTAAAAATTTTATTAAATCGAGTTTTTAGTAAAATACCGATCAGTTTGCGTATGTGTATTAAATATTAAGAAAGAAAGTGCAAATTACCTCTTCCTGAGAGACTCACAAAGCACTACATAAAATAATTATAAATATAAAAATGACTCTACAATTTAAGAGCACATTATTACTGAACAATAATCCCGACTCGTTTTTGGGGCCCCAAACCAAGCAACCCTCCTTTCCTCTCTCACCCATCATTCGATTTCTTATTTCCGGACTTTTGCTGACTTAACGATTTTATCAAAGACTTTATTGTATAATTCAGATTCCAGTAAAATTTAGAAACCCCCAAAAAATTCCGTGATGGGGCTCTGCTGCTCACGGCGTTTTTTTTATTTATAAAATTGTGTGGTTTCAGTAAACTTATTTTTAAAAAATGTTATAGTTCCAAGCAATATGTAATAGGGACCACATGCGTTTTAGAGCTGCAATAAAAGTTTGACACCATTTTTATAAAAAAAATTAAATCAAAAATTAAAGTAAATGTAGGTGGGTCATCTAAATAGGAGTTATTAATTTTATTTAAATAAAATGAATGACAGTATCTTCATTCTGTATATAGTTTTAACCTTCCTTATTGTGGAGACAACTTTAATTTTTTCAAGGACTTAAAAAGTAGAATCACCCATAATATATCGTATATTCTTCTTTATATATATATATATATATATATATATATATATATATATATATATATATATATATATATATATATATATATATATATATATATATAATTGTATATGATTATCAAAAATATTCGCAAGTAAACAAATAAATACCCCTGTCGCAGCATCTGCATAACATAGCGAATTTCCAAATCTTGGGCACTGGCGGATCTCATCTAAGACCTGTACCTATTTAAAATAGTTTAGCTTTCTAAGAGTAAAAGAATTTTTAAAATCGGCTGGGTAATTAGTTTTGGTATTTTTGGGGACCCAAGAACCCGAACGAATTTTGTGCAGCATAGTTGTATCCATCTAAAATAATTTAGTTCTCTAGCAGTGAGAAATTTTTTAGCATCGGTTCGATAGCTTATTACTGGCGTTTTCGGATCTGCAAGATCCCGGTGGACCTCATTAAAAAATCAGCTCGACCGTATATTCTAGGCGGACTTTATGTAATATATATATATATATATATATATATATATATATATATATATATATATATATATATATATATATATTCAAAACCCGTTGTGTAGCATTCTACGCCGCATTTGCATCCGCAGGACAGTTGTGGATCTCAGATAACACAACCTGTACCTATCTAAAATAGTTTACCTCGGTAATAGTAACAAGGTTTCAAAATCGGTCAGTTATTTTATTTTTGACACTTTTAGGTCCTACTGACACTTCAGACCTTACATAACGTAATCTATATGTATCTAAAATAGCTTAGCTCCCCAACAGTGAAAAAATTTTCAAAATCGGTCGGCTAGTTTATTTTTGACGCTTTTGGATCCGATGGACCCTGGCAGACTTTACATAATGTAATCTATATTTATCTAAAATAGTTTAGCTCTGTAACAGTGAAAAAATTTTCAAAATCGGTCGGTTAGTTTATTTTTACCACTTTTGGGTTCCATGGACCCTGGCGGACCCTAAATAACGTATTGTATGTCTATCTAAAATAGTTAGTTCCCCAACAGTGAAAAAATTTTCAAAATCGGTCGGTTAGTTTATTTTTGACACTTTTGGATCCCATGGACCCTGGCAGACCTTACATAACGTAATCTATATTTATCTAAAATAGTTTAGCTCTGTAACAGTGAAAAAATTTTCAAAATCGGTCAGTTAGTTTATTTTTGACACTTCTGGATCCTATGGACCCTGGCAGACCTTACATAACGTAATCTATACTTATCTAAAATAGTTTAGCTCTGTAACAGTGAAAAAATTTTCAAAATCGGTCAGTTAGTTTATTTTTGACACTTCTGGATCCTATGGACCCTGGCAGACCTTACATAACGGAATCTATATTTATCTAAAACAGTTTAGCTCTGTAACAGTGAAAAAATTTTCAAAATCGATCAGGCAGTTTATTTTTGACACTTTTGGGTCCTATGGACCCAGGCGGACCTTACATAACGTAATCGATATTTATCTAAAATAGTTTAGCTCTGTAACAGTGAAAAGATTTTCAAAATCGGTCAGTTAGTTTATTTTTGACACTTTTGGGTCCTGTGGACCCTGACGGACCTTACATAATGTATTCTAAATCTATCTAAAATAGTTTAGCTCTGTAACAGTGAAGAAATTTTTAAAATTGGTCGTTTAGTTTATTTTTTACAATTATGGGATCAGTAAATCCTGGCGAAACTCATACAAGTCTAGTACTCTAACAGTAAGAAAAGGGTTCTAAGGATCTCATATAACTTATGGCAGTCCGTAAGCTTCTTGCGGACATCATTTAATTAATTAATTCAAATACTTTAACTTACTAACTGTGAAAAATTTTTTAAAATCGATTGGTTAATTAATTTCTGGCCTTTTTAGGTCCCGAAAACCTTGACCTCACATAAAATACCTTAAATCCATTTGAAAGGGTTTAATTTTTTAACATTATTAATTGTTAGTGGAAAAATTTTCAAAATCGATTCAAAATATTTTTCCGTACATACATATGTACATTGTACATTATTTTGTTTTGTTTTATATTTAGTAATATTTATATCATAACATAATCTTCGATTTCTTGTTTACTTAAAAATTCAATAAAAAAAAAAAAATTCTTCATTACATTAGCTTAGAAAATCTGTTTAATTTACATTTTTTAACATGGGATAGAACCATGCTAATTATAATGCAATAAATGAGAAACAAAACTCTATACATGTATGTGTGTTATATCACATATATGTGAATAGTTTTCACTTGTTCTCACAAAATTCTTTAATAAAAAAGTGAAATATTTTTATACTTGAGATATAAATATAAATTACTTATTAGACTAACAAAGAAAGAGTAAAAGTGAAAATTTACATTTTCTCGAAAAATACTTAAAATAGAAAGAAAATTATAAGAATATTTTCTTCATAATTTTTTTTTTCCTTTTCAACGATGTAAAAATCGAACTGCCTTATGATAGGATCGAATGATAAAAAATGGCCAGAAAACCTACTTCTGGGCATCCGATGTGTCTGGCTAACGAACTTAGCCAAGCCAATTCAGAATCCAGTCCGCACACAAAATTTCATAAGCGTTAGACGTTTCGTTCGAGAGTTATCGCGCGGATACATATATATATATATATATATATATATATATATATATATATATATATATATATATATATATATAAATTTTAGTGAATATCATTTTCGTATTCTAGGGACCTCAAAACATATTTCTGATATGGTCCCGGGCTTAGGTCGCACCATGACACCTGGCGTAAAAGCTGAATTTCCAGTTTTGGAAATTCGCTAAAAATGACAAGTTTATCTAAAAGAACTTTAGTTGAGTAATCAATATGCTGCTTTCGGGACGACGCGACGTTACTACTAACTACTGATTCAAATTGTGATACGGAATAATATCGGTATCTTCTCGGCATGTCGTCATTGCAGATTCGGAATAATAATTATACCGTCACTGGGGGTAAGTTTGGGCCTTAAGGGTAACAGTGGCCAAAATCTTGAAAAAAGACAGTTTGATTTACTATTACTTATTAGTTAGCAAATACAGGTATCATCTTGGTTCTTGTGGCAAAAGACAGGTAGCAGCACTGACTATGCTAGAATTGATTTAATTCCATCTTTTGCCACTGCACAGTGCTGCTCTAACTTCACCGTTACTTCTTGTGCATGTTTTGTTGCAAACCAACTTTTGTTTATACATCCAGAACTATTGAATATTTTTAGTTGGTAAGTCTATAATAGCTTTCATTTAATATATATTGAAAGTATTTTAAGTTTGTTTTTTATGATACTTACCTTGTTTATTTGTAAACTGTGATTTTGTAAGCTGGGGTAATTTTGGGCCAAGTATTGGGGCAAGATTGGCCCAAGTATTGGGACATGATTAGCCCAACATAGAGTCTCAATTCTTCAGTTTTTATCGACCCGTCGAAGTTTGTTGTTGACAATTTTGTGATTGTGAATTGTAATGGACAAAAGCACCCTGGAAGGAATGTAATTCTTACTAGCAATGGCCCTACGGTTGAATGCATGGAGGAAAAGCTCAAATGCTGGGGGTGAACCGAAAAGAAAGATACGTTTTCTTATAACTACTGTAAAATACCCCCACCAAAAATGGCTTCAAAACGAAATCAGTTCATCGTACGAGAACTGGATGTGTTTTTGACATAGTATTTTTGTTCCCATTTTTATTATTTAAACAAAGAGTATCATATAACATGTATATTTACATAAAAGAAATATCTTGAAATACATATTTATTACTTTTTGTAAAATGTCAAGTTTCACTTTATCTGATCCCCAACTTATTTGACACTATATCTACTTACGTACAACCACAATTAAAAGTGTCTAACATTGTTCCAAATCATATTTGGCCTTAATTACTATGGCATTTTATATTTGGGACAATGTTACCCCAAATAAAGACAAGATTGTCTCAGATTTTCAGATAATCTTAAAATGAAAATAAATAAGTTCTGAGTTTAAAATAACCAGTCAACATATACTTTGAAATATGCAGAGTTCAATAGCAAATAGTAAAAGGAAGTTATCTAAATATATATGAGAAATATAAGGCAGTTTACGTAAAAAAACGCAAAAAATGGGCCAAACTTATCCCAAGTTACGGTACGGTATTAATTGCTGGAGTTAATCTTTTGCAATAATTCCTGGTAATAAATGATGGATCAATGGTTTAAATAAGTTAATTAACTAAAATCGTAAACGTTCCTCAATGAAACATTTTAGATATCATTTAAAAATTTACAATTTTTTTTATTTGCTGGATTTAAATCAGTGATGTCCAGGAGTAATAAAAATCCGAAGTAAATTTTTTTATGTACTAGAAGTAATTTTTTTTCGAGTCCTGTTCAGTACTAATCACAAGAAAAATATTAAATCCAGACTAATGCTATTGTATGTAAAAATGCATGAAGACTCAATCAAAGACTTATTTTTGTTTAGGCTGAATTTCTTATACTAACTTATGTTTATACCGTATACCCGTATACCTTAGCCGTATACCCGATCGGATTTCCTGTCGGCAACACTTTTTATTAGGTACTCATTGCTCACTTTCAATATTTTTCAAAAGCGTAAATACCAATTTCCACGTTTCTAATTTCAAAAATGACGAACTTCCCAACGAACTTTCATTTCCTGTTTTAACCCCTTAGGGAATGAATTTCCAGAAACGTTTACACAACTGATTTTTATTTATATGAAGCCTAAACACCAGATCTTCTGTGCTAAAGTTCATCTATCTAAACCCATTGATAAGAGAATCGATTAGAGAGAATGCTATGTATTACAAATATATTAAGAAATTGAAGCAAACAAATTGACTGATGCGATTACTTTAATGGTGGTCAAACCATTAATTTAATGTGAATTTAATGGTTTATGTAATATTTATAAACAAGTCTCCGTAGTTACAAGTTGGATTCATTAAAAAAGAGTCATGCTTCAAAATTTAAGGCCTGTGGTATCTCTAGGAAACATATTACATATGTTAATATGTTCGATTCAGTACTTACAAGTAAAGGTCCCGAGGCCGGACCTATCGATTTCGATGAAACTTAAATATATTGTAGAACACTAAAAACTAAGGGACACGTATTTTTTTTTATCTGCGGAAAAACGGTTTGAAGGGGTGAAATCGCCCTCCAAAAATTGGGGTAAAAATTTAATTTTCCAAATATCTTGAAAACAGTAAGAGATAGAGCAAAAGTTTAAATTGGCGATATTGCTCTTTTTTAAAGAGCTATCTATTGATATGCAATTTGTTCATATTACATCAACAGGGGTGGTTGGGGGTTAAAATTTGGGGGTTAATTTTGCAAAAAGGGGGTGAAAGATAAACAATATAAAAATTTTGTTTACAGATTTGAAATCTACGTCAAAAAATCTAATTGACCTGTTTTTGCTCAATGCCCTAATATTAAGTCTAGGGGTAGTTAACAAGAGGGTGACTATGTCGAATAATCGTACTATTTGGGTATTTCAAGAAGTTCTTCTTCATGGAAAATAGCTTAAGGCAATTAGAATAACGTAGAAATGAAATTCTCGAATTCAAAATTGAGTTTGAGCAACATTGGAGAGGGGGTGAGTCACCCTCTTAAATTACATACTAGTTTATATACACTAATTTTTGCTATTAACACACTGATAGTGGGTAAAATAATGTCACAATAAGTGGTTCTGAAGTTGGATTATCATATGTAAGGTCTTTATTAGTTTTGTTTTTTAATGGATATTATAGTTTTCCTTATCGAAAATTATCGATATCGAAAATTACATAACCTAACCTAAAATAACGAAACCTAGTAAAAACCTTACATACGATAGTCTAACTTCAGAACCATCTATTGTGACATTATTACCCCCTGTTAGTGTGTTAATTGCAAAAATTAGTGTATGTAAAGTAGTATGTAATTTAAGAGGGTGACTCACCCCCTCACCAATGTTGCTCAAACTCAACTTTGAATTCGAGAATTTCATTTCTACGTTATTCTAATTGTCTGCTGTTTTCGATGAAGAAGAACTTCTTGAAATACCCAAATAGTACGATTATTCGACATAGTCACCCTCTAGTTAACTACCCCTAGATTTAATATTAGGATATTGAGCAAAAACAGGTCAACTAGATTTTTTGACGTAGATTTCAAATCTGTAAACAAAATTTTTATGTTGTTTATTTTTCACCCCCTTTTTGTAAAATTAACCCCCAAATTTTAACCCCCAACCACCCCTGTTGATGTAATTTGAACAAATTGCATATCAGTAGATAGCTCTTTAAAAAAGAGTAATATCGCCAATTTAAACTTTTGCTCTATCTCTTACTGTTTTCGAGATATTTGAAAAATTAAATTTTTACCCCAATTTTTGGAGGGCGATTTCACCCCTTCAAACCGTTTTTCCGCAGATAAAAAAAAATACGTGTCCCTTAGTTTTTAGTGTTCTACAACATATTTAAGTTTCATCAAAATCGATAGGTCCGGCCTCGGGACCTTTACTTGTTAGTGATCTAAATCCAACAGTTCAGGCTGTGCGTTGTCTGTCAGTCAGTGTTAAAGATTTGTTCAATAATATATTATTTATTTTAATAGCCATAGTAACATATTTTTTTATATACCACTAACTTCAAAAATAACGAATTTACATACAAATTTTCAACGTCTATTAAACCCACTTAGGGGACCAAATTTCAAAAATCCTTTCTTAGTGCTCATCTACGTTACATAGGGAACTCCTGTGCAAAATTTCATTCTTCTAAACCCAACGCTTTAGACGGTGCGTTGTCTGTCAGTCAGTCAGTCAGTGAGTGCTAGAAATTTATTAAGTACAGTATAGCACCGATAATGGAAACATCAGTTTCGGAAATTTTTTGAGAGCATCAAATTAGTCAACATCATTTTTGGAAAGTTGCATCAAAAATGCCAAGTACATAAATATTAAATACTTGACATTTTTGATGCAACTTTCCAAAAGTGATGTTGATTAATTTGATGCTCTCAAAAAATTTCCAAAACTGATGTTTCCATTATCGGTGCTATACTGTAGATGAAATTCTACCAGTTATGGTTATTTTTAAACAGATTCTGTACTAATTTGACTGTTAGATGGAACTAATTATTTTTTGTAGTTTGCCGGTTATGACCCCAATATATTATGCATAATATACTGAACAACCTTTGAAAATCGTTTTAATAAGCAGTGTAGTCTTTCCACAATGTGTAGAGTTTCTCATTAGGCCAATATTCCTAGGAAACAAAGTGATATCCACTCTATTAATAAAGGTGAAATTATTCGAAAATAATTCAAAACATATATCCAATTATATAAAAATTCTACAAAATTCGTCTTGATATAATAAAATTTTTAAAGTGTATTTCCTTCAATCTATTTGTATACTTCAGTAATAAAAAAAAAAAAAACATCTGTTTTATTATAGGTGGGTATTGAGTTTTTCTTTTATAAAATTATTAAAACAAATTCTGACAGACGATGATACATTTTGAAACAAGTCAATTTATACAAAATAAATAATGTTTATTGCTGTTCCACTTGACTTGCAGATTTTCTTAATATAAACTGAAGGACTTGTATTTGAAACGAGATCAAAAGTTTATTAACAAAATAAAGTCGACTTGTGATTTATTTGTATAGAAAGTTGTAATCAGCACTTAAAAATATTAGGTAAAGTTGAGAAGTTTTATTTCTTTCTAGAACTTATTAAGAAAAAAATACTTGTGTATTTTTTAATGGCGTAAATACCGAAAGTTATATTAAGATGAATGTCTGCAAGTGATTTCTTTCCAGATATTTGTTTTCAATTTTTCTTTCCTTTTATATTTTTTCCCTAAATATATACATGAATAATTCGACCATTCATTATGATTCTCTTACGATTCTCATTTACTTTTCTCGATGTAAATATTACACATAGCACAATTTATTTTAATTTTTCATTAGTCGTCATAATTCTGAGTCATTTATGGCAAATTTTTTTATTAACAAGGGGAGTATCAAACATAGGAATCACGGATTTGGGAGAAATTAATATATGTTGTGAATATTTCTCTGAGTATTGTAGTAATAATAATTTAGGCCAATGCAGCTTTATTTAGAAATTAAACGCAGGAAAAATTTCGAATAACATATCGTGTTTGATATGTATCAGTTAGTTGGTATTGTCTGCAACAAGGGCCGCTGGTGGTGTGGTTAGTGTCTGCTCTCATGTATGTAACTTTTTTTAATTTACAGACTGAAACGTTCTGTGTTCGAATCTATGCCTTTCCAACATAAATAATTCTCTTTTCAATTTTTTTTAACTTTTTCAATATAGTACAATGGGTCAGTTAATTACATTGAGGATGCTATAATTTTTTTTTAAAAGGAGAAAGTATTCTTTTTTATGTCAATGTTATAAAAAAAATTTACAATTGCCATTACTTTAAATAAGGATAAAATGAAGAATGTCTAAAAATAGTATAAATAATTTATAATAAAAATCGCTTTAATTGTATGTAAAAAAAATTCAATAATTTAAAATTTACGATAAAATTACTGTTACATATAATGACAACATGTACAAAAAATATTATATCCCCTTTTTCAGAAAATAATTATAGCATAATAATGACATAAAAAAGAATACCACATCTCCATTTAGAAAAAGAATTATATCATCTTTAATGTCATTGACCATTGCACAATATTGAAAAAATTAAAAAAAAAATGGAAAAGAGAATTATTTATGTTGGCAAGGCATAGATTCGAACATAGAACCTTTCCGTCTGTATATTAAAAAAAGTTACATACATGAGAGCAGACACTAACCACACCACCAGCGGCCCTTGTTGCAGATAATACCAACTAACTGATAGATATCAAACACGATATGTTATTTGAAATTTTTCGTGCGTTTAATTTCTAAATAAAGTGGCATTGGCCTAAATTATTATCACTACAATACTCAGAGAAATATATTCTACAACATATATTAATTTCTCCCAAATCCGTGATTCCCATGTTAATTTAAATCTAAAAAAAACTGGAAGTTTGTTATTCAGTAGAACGTTCTTTGTTTATTTAATTAAAAATTATAATTATACAAATTAACAAGAACAACGTTTCCATTACATATTTTATCAATTAAAATACTAAATATTATATGGTCTCAATAACAATAACGTTCGGATCTTTAAAACCATTTAATATATAGAAACATACATTTTTGCCTTATTTACCTATACCTACCTACAGTGGCTAGTCAAAAGTATTTGGACAGTCATATAACAAACAAATTTTAATAGGTAAAACCAGATGAACAGGGAAATTGGTAAAAATTTTTACTTGTGTTCTACATAAAATGATTTATTAACTATTTTTTTAAAAATTAATAAAAAAAACTAAATCCAATTCATTTACTATTCAAAAATTAGAATTTTTTCATTTTAGAGTGTTTAGAGTATATAATTAACACATATCAAAAGTGTTTGGACGATACAATTTCCATTCTTTTAGCAGCAATAAAAAAAAAATTGTTTTAAGTATTTAGTATTTAGGAGCGTATTCCATTGCCTTAATAATTTTTTTTAGTCGATTACGCATTGAATTCCCTAGTTTCGATGTCGTTTCAGGCCAAATTTTACTCCATTCTAATTTCAAAGTCTTAATTAAACTTTGTTGATTTGAAATGTGATGGTATCGAATTTCTTTCCCCAAACGATACCAAAGGATCACAATTGGACTGAATTCAAACGATTGAGGTGGTGTCTGTATTCTTTTGCGGGTATTATACAGGATGCATTATCTTAAAAAGTATGCGAAACGCCTTGTATCGTTATTCTGTTAAAATAAATACCCCTTTCGCAGCATCCTGCATAACATAGCGAATTTCCATTTACAAAAGTACGTTTTTCTCGGAAACTAGTTGATATAGAGTAATTATAAATAAAAAAAACCTTCTTGTAAAACATCGTAAACGTTTTCACGAAATTTCTTAAAAATAAGATGTTTCTTTCTTGAGTTATTGTGCGGATACTTAGTAAACATATATATATATATATATATATATATATATATATATATATATATATATATATATATATATATATATATATATATATATATATATATATATATATATATATAAATGTGTCCGCACGATAACTCAAGAACGAAACATCTTATTTTTAAGAAATTTCGTGAAAACGTTTACGATGTTTTGGACATTTTTCGTGAAAAAGATTTGGCGGAATGAGGCGGAAAATTCACATAAAGAAGGTTTTTTTATTTACAATTACTCTATATCAACTAGTTTCCGAGAAAAACGTACTTTTGTAAATGGAAATTCGCTATGTTATGCAGGATGCTGCGACAGGAGTATTTTTTCTTTTATTTACAATTACTCTATATCAACTAGTTTCCTAGAAAAACGTACTTTTGTAAATGGAAATTCGCTATGTTATGCAGGATGCTACAACAGGGTTATTTTAATTAATTTATAATTGTTCTAAAAATTGAGCAATAATGTTAAGTTAGCTATGATAAACAAATAGAGACGTATTTTGAAGACGATATATATAGACGATTATTATAAAAGATGTATTTTTCAAGACGAATATCTTAAAAGACGTATTACCCAGACGATTATTTAGAAGATTAATTTGAAGGCGATTGGACATAATTACTCAATATATTGGATTTGTGAATGTGCCTTTGTCAAAATATTAAATTAAAGAATTTATTCAATTAACCCGGGGTTCGTCGCTAGACAAATACAAACACAGACGGTCGCGACCGGGTAAAAATTACCACATTATTTATAGATGGCTATTTCCTTAAATGTTCATTTATATTGAAGTTTGTTATTTTATTTTGTTTGTTTACAGTGTTTACACTATTAGCTATAAACAAAAAGCGTTATTTATATTACCATGCAGAAAGTTACCTAAAGCGGCAAGTTGCAAGATTACGTAGAAGAAAAATAACATATGATTTTATTACCTCTGTGGTATTTTTTACCCAGTAGCGACGAAGCCCGGGTTAAAATAAAAACTAAATTATTGTAAATATTTCTACATATATATATATATATATATATATATATATATATATATATATATATATATATATATATATATATATACATATATATATATATATATATATATATATATATATATACATATATATATATATATATATATATATATATATATATATATATATATATATATATATATATATATATATATATACCCATACGATCACATAATTATGATACATGTATAATTTTGATGTAAGAACAAGTAAGAGTACAGAGGTACAGCAACTATTTTAAAAGAGGGTACGATAACTCAAGAACGAAATACCTTGGATATATATATATAGTGTATATATATATAAGATAATACTGATATATATATATATATATATATATATATATATATATATATATATATATATATATATATATATATAAGATAATATAGTGTATATAATATGTACAACGCCAACATCGTATACCCATACGATCACATAATTATGATACATGTATAATTTTGATGTAAGAACAAGTAAGAGTACAGAGGTACAGCAACTATTTTAAGAGGGTACGATAACTCAAGAACGAAATACCTGATTTTTAAGAAATTTTTTGAAAACGTTGGAATATATATATCTATATATATATATATATATATATATATATATATATATATATATATATATAGGTATTTCGTTCTTGAGTTATCGTACCCTCTTTTAAAATAGTTGCTGTACCTCTGTACTCTTACTTGTTCTTACATCAAAATTATACATGTATCATAATTATGTGATCGTATGGGTATACGATGTTGGCGTTGTACATATTATATACACTATATTATCTTCTTTGACTATACATAGTGTGTCGAATATGTGCTTAGAATGTGAGTAACTTAAGACTTTAAGATTACATCACTTAAGATTACATCTCTAAGGTCACATTCTAAGACACATAGTTTTTCTCGGAAACTAATTGACATAGAAAAAAAGTTTAAAGACCTTTTTTATGTAATTTTTTCTTCTCTTTTAAATGGTGTAAAAAAATTTCGCAAAAATTTTTGAATAAGTGGAAATTTTGGCAAAAAACTAATTTTTTGCAAGAACAAAAAACCATGTTCCTGGCATCCGACGTGTCTGGTTAACGAACTCATCCAACGGTTTGGGACTTCCAATACTTTCACCAAATTTCGTAATCCTAGGACATTCCGTTCGAGAGTTATCGTGCGGACATATATATATATATATATATATATATATATATATATATATATATATATATATATATATATATATATATAAATTTTAGCGAATATTATTTTCGGTTTCTAGGGACCTCAAAACAAATTTCTGCCAGGGTCCCGGACTCAGGTCGCGTTGTGACAGTGGCTGTAATAGCTCAATTCCATTCTGGAAATTCGCTAAAACGATCCTCCAGATTTAATTTTTTAACATTTTTATGTAAATTTTCTTTCAATATGTTCAAGTCAACATACTTATTCATTATTTTGTCAGTTATATGAAAATTTCTCACTCCACTTTGAAACATGCACCCCCAGACAGATTGTAAGTAGATATACCGATTACCGATCTACCACCATATTTGACAGTAGGAATTAGTTTAACGATTTTTTCTTGGATTTCCCAGTCAATTCTTTCTAGTTCCTACTTTATATACTTTATATAGAAAGAATTGACTGGAAAATTCAAGAAAAAATTGTTAAACTAATACCTACTGTCAAATATGGTGGTAGATCGGTAATCGGTATATCTACTTACAATCTGTCTGGGGGTGCATGTTTCAAAGTGGAGTGGGGAATTTTCATATAACTGACAAAATAATGAATAAGTATGTTGACCTGAACATATTGAATGAAAATTTACATGAAAATGTTAAAAAATTAAATCTTGAGGATCGTTTTTATTTTAACAGAATAACGATACATGGTAGAAGAGTTAAAAATTATTCGTTCTTTATTTAGGAGGGAGTTCACGCCAGAAATGGCTAATAAACTAATTTCTTTCGAATCTCGTTTTTTGTTTTTATTTTGTTCTGTGGTTCTTTACAAACACGGTGATATACAAAACATGGCTAAAAAAAATTTTTTCAAGTAGAAAAATATTTATTTGTGAGCCGCTGCACAGTTTAGTTGCTGCTCCTTTGCAGAAAACGCTCGCCCCCCTCCTTCGCGATTTGATCAGTAATATTTAGTTTTGGTATGTACATGAGTTATAGTATGCACTGAGATAATATTCTTTTATTTGTATGCCTTTAGTGACGTTTTAATAAGCAGTGAGTAAACCGCTTCTTTTGTTATTATTTTTGTTTTTTACCGTTTCCCGAAAGTTGTGTCTTTCCCGACAAGGAAAATCATATCTCAAATTCTAGAAAAGATAGAGACTTAATTTTTTTAAATGTTGTTCATAAACATATTGCGCATAAAGTGGAGTATGCTTTTTCCATTTGAACAATTGTAACTATTTTTAAACATTTTTTTTTTAAATAAAAATTGGATTTTATAATTTTTAGAAGTTTGGAATTACAATTTTATAGTTAATTTTTAAAATTACCTGAAACCCATACTCAGCTTTATGGACAGGTCCTTTAGGAATAAAATAATGAAAAAATATTTAAAAAATATTTATTAGTTTTTGAGATATGGCGTTCCTTGTAAACGTTTAAGAACTTGTGAAAAAGGGCCCCCTTCCCCCACAGGCAAGAATAATGAATGTTTAAAAAACAAAATTTTCTATTTGAAACCCTCCCTAATTTAAAAAAAATTTCAAAAAGCAAAATAATCATAAATAAAAAAGTTTGTTTTTATTTGAACTCCCTCCTTAAGATGTTTAGGCCATATAAGAAAAACCCAAAAAATTATACTAGTTATTATTGCGGATTAAAAATTGTTAGTCGTAAAATTTTGGTTTTCAGTATTTCTTTCTTTGTTTCATTTTATTTTTTTTTATTTTTTCATTTTTGACCTTTTTTGTATTTTGAAATTACATTAAAAAAGCTAATAATTTTTATTTGAAAAAAAATTTCATAGTACAATGAATGTCGATTTCTTCTTTAAATGTTCTCAGAGAGCTTTGGAAAATAAGTTTTTTGGGGATTGTCTCATTAGTCACATGTTAGTTAAAAGAAATTATTTAGAAATACAATTCAAATTTCAAATTTTCAGTACCCTTCGACACACGGATTTTTAAGATAAAAATGTATTAGAAGACTACTGTTGGGCTTTTTTTTTAAGAGAAACTGATACTGAAAATTACTTAAAAGCAGAGTAAAATTAATTATTTACAATAACTGTTCTGATTATTAAATCACGAACTAAAATTTTTAATATATTGCATTATTAATTTGACGCAATAGTTTTTTTTTTTTTATCAAAAATAAGTTTGCGTACACTATACGTTCGCATATTATGCTCTTTCTATTTCATTGAAAAAAATTGAAATAGAAGGCTCAATGGCCTTTGAAGTAAACACTACGAATCTTCACCCCTTCACTTACTTTTCTCCATCTAGTTGAAAACACCGCGGAGCGTATTACCTACTCAAACTTACACTACTGTTTAATTAAAAGCTTTTATTTAACTTGCTATGTTAGTATGTTGGTTTAGATCAAATCTTGGAATCAAAATTTCGACAGGTTCTAATTGAGCTAAAGGTTTCAAATTTTGCATACGTGTATAACCTTGATGACAATGCAATATTGTATAATTAGTTTTGTCCTAAATCGCCCCAAAACCAAAATTGTTGATTTTTAGTCCTATGCAACTTTTTGACATTTCGAATTGTCAAATATTGTCCATTGATTTTACATTCCAATTTTTTGTTTCCATAGTTATGTCTGATTAGGGTAAATTAACCGATTAAAATATAGGTAAAAAAATTACTTCTTTAATTCTTTTTTAAATTAATTGTGATGAGATTAAAAAGGAGAAAATAAATTAAAGTAAAAAAAATGTTTTTTAAGAAAAAGCTTTTATTTAAAAATGGGCTAAAAAAAAATAAAATAACTTTTGAGTGAAGTTTGAAGCAATATGCAACATAATTTATAAAAGCTTGAAGCGTTTAATTAAGTCTGGTAACTACTGAAAAGTAAAATAGCTACACTTATATCCAATACATCCAAAACAGAAATAACTAATGATAATGCCTCAAGCTTTTATAAATTATGTTGCATATTGCTTCAAACTTCAATCAAAAGTTATTTTTTTTTTAGCCCATTTTTAAATAAAAGCTTTTTCTTAAAAAACATTTTTTTTACTTTAATTTTTTTTCTAACCTTTTAAATTTTCTTGTATAATAAATAGTGAACAAAAAAAAAAAGATTAGATATGTCCTCAACAAAGAAGGCAAATTTTAGTTTGATTACAGTTTTGAAACAATCCAAGCTAGTGTTCAATAAATCAATATAAACTTATAGCGTTCGTTGCTTTTTGTTTGAAAGTAACAAAATAGAATAAGTATTATTCAATGAATTTTATTCATTTCGCGTACATTTTTTAATTAAATGTTATTTGTGTTGAAATATTTTTTTTGACAAGATACTACTGACTGCTGGTGCTTTGTATTGCACAATAATGACGGCATGCCTAGATACAACAGTGCGGCGAGCGACTCAAGCAAGCAGTTACAAATGTCAATTACAACATAGCAACCTGAACACTGATGATATCCCCCCTAGAAATTTTTTGAACAAAAGTAAATTTTTTTTATGTAACATAATAGCAAGGTTATTAACAATTACACAGCATGCGCGCCGTACTATGTGTGATTTTAAGTAAAAACTAATAATGATAATAATAATAAAAAAGATAATTATAGTATTTTTAAAGAGGTCGACCGCGTGACATTCTACTAAATATAAAGAGGTTTAAATTAACAAACATTATTCATTATTGTTCACAATCCACATATGACATCCGACTGTCCAAAATGATAGACGCCAGTCCATCAACTCATTGCATCGCATTCTATTGTCATACTACTAGTTACCTGTGTTGAAAGAAATACATACATATATGTACATCGTACCTCTATATACATGTACGAGACATTTTAATATTAAAATTGGTGTATTTTTAAGAGAGACCTTTCACGAAAAGAAAACAAGTTCAGTAAGCAGAGTCTGACTCACGCACCGAAAGTTCCGTATATAAAATATCTACAGTACCTATTATTTTCTCACAAAAAATTAGACAATTTTAAAGAAAAAAAGTTAGCAGATTTTTTTTTATTTTCCCCGGAACAATAAACCTGCAGAAAATTGTTTTTGATAATTTTGGCTCTAAATGAT
This sequence comes from Brachynemurus nebulosus, assembly GCA_035578155.1. Taxonomy (NCBI): domain Eukaryota; kingdom Metazoa; phylum Arthropoda; class Insecta; order Neuroptera; family Myrmeleontidae; genus Brachynemurus; species Brachynemurus nebulosus. The sequence continues at coordinate 104,277,958 of JAPWDM010000001.1, forward strand.
GAATGCTCTAGCAAAATTTACAGCAATGATATTTGATGCTTATCTGTTGGCTGACAACTAGGGTAAGTCGAGGAGAGATGGCCATAGAGGAGAGATCGCCACCTGGTGTAATTTTGCCTTTTGCCACCATATAGCGCTGTGAGTCGGTAAGTCTCTTCAGTGAATTACAGTGACGCGCGGTAAAAGTTTTCATATAGTTTCTTACAGTTGTTTGCGATTTATTGCAAAAAACATTTTAAATAAACCTCAGAAAATATAATCGGTATTAAGGTAAGTCTGTTAGCTGTTGTTTATATGTATTTTTCTTAACTTTCTGGCAACAATTAGGTGTATATTACCTTCTTGTGCATTCCTAACCTCAAAATGTTTCCATGTGATCTAACTGGCGGCAGCCAGCGAGGTGGCCATCTCTCCTCGACAAAAAGGATAGATGGCCACATTTTTTTGAGGAGAGATGGCCATATTTTAATTTTTAATGTAACCATTCCTTTGTTGGTTTTAATGCAATGTTCACCTTTTTATATAAATATTTGCCACAAATAAAAGTAAAAGAACAGTACTGGTTTCTTTGGTGACTAAAGAGAATGGGTTAACGGAAGGTAACTTACCCCTTTCCTCTAGCCAGAAGTTTTCAAAATTTTTTTTTTTTTTTAGATGCCAAACCAATACAAACCCAAACCTGGCAGTTCACGAGGACAGTCGTGGACAGAACAAGACTTACGGAAAGCTTTACAAGCTGTTGAAAGCGGAAGCAGAATTAAAACTGCTGCTGATGCTTACGGGATACCCAGGTCAACTCTTCGAAATCGGATTACAGCTAACACTTTTAAGAAGGGGCGGATGGGTCCTGATTGTCTGCTTGGTGAGACTAATGAAATGAAACTTTGCAACCATATTCTACAACTCCAAAAAGCAGCGTTTCCAATTACTCGTAGTGATCTCAGGTCGTTAGCTTTTGAATTTGCTGAGGATTTAAAAATTAAACATAACTTTGATAAAGAGGAGAAAAAAGCGGGATATGTTTGGTTGAATTCTTTTTTGAGGCGACATCCACAGCTTTCGGTGAGACAATCTGAAAGCGTGTCATTAGCTATGATTGAAAGCTCTGAACCGTGAAGAGATTCAAATGTATTTTAAGCTGTTAGATTCCATTTTAACTAAGAATGACTTGTTAAATAAGCCATCATGTATCTTTAATGTCGATGAAACGGGTCTACAGCTTAACTGTCGGCCTGAAGAAGTTATTGCTGAAAAAGGCTCGAAAGTAGTTGCCTCCGTATCCTCATCTGAACGAGGAGAAACGATTACGGTTATCGCATGCTGCAATGCCGAAGGAAATTTTATTCCTCCAGTGGCTATTATGAAAGGAGTGAATAAGAAACAGGAATGGGAAGACAGCATGCCACCCGGATCAAAAATTTTTATGTCGCAGAAATCGGCTTACGTCAATGCAGAGCTGTTTTACCTTTGGCTGCGAGACTGTTTTGTTCCAAGGAAACCAGAGGGTAAAGTTCTTTTAATTCTTGATGGACATGTATCACATTGCAATTCAGTAAAAATGTTAGAATTTGCGGAAGAGAACGGCATAATTCTCCTTTGTTTACCAAGTCACACCACGCACTACTTGCAACCACTAGACAGAGCTTTCTTTAAATCTCTCAAATCTTTTTTTTATAAAGCTGTAAATAGGTGGCAAAAACAGAACGAAAACCGGAAAGTTTCTCGGTTACAGTTTGGACAACTCCTTAGTGAGGCATGGGGCAAATCTGCTACTCCTGAAAATGCAGTTTCTGGTTTTTGTGCCACTGACATTTTTCCTTTCAACCCAGAAGCGGTGCCTGAGTATGCCTTTGTAGAGATAACATCGCAGGAAACTTCAAATTTCAACGACGTTCCTGAGTGCAGATCACCTGGTTCGCCAGATAGAAATAGACCTACTCCGATGTCAACACCACAACAAAACCAACGTCCAGGTGAACTTACAGCTGCTGCAACACCTCACCCATGTTGCTCTAAGCAAATCTTATCTGAAGAATCTCCCTCTAAATTACTTAAGAGAATTTCGCCGATTCCGACAGTCACTAGTGACTCGACTGTTAGTTTTCGTCGTAGAATTGGAGCCTTAGAACTTACATCAGTTGAAAATATTGAGGAAAATAAAGCCAAGCTAAGGAAGAAAAACAGCAAATCTAAAAAGACCATCCAACAGCCGACTACTGGGAAAACTAGGCCTAGACCTGTCTCAAAGCGTAAACGCAAAGAGTCGTCAAGTAGCAGTGATGAAGCAGTTAATGCAATGGTGTTAGATGACAGCTCAAATTCTTCTGAAGATTTTTCAGATCTCGAATACATTTGCGTTGGCTGTGGAGAAAACTACAACGACACGACATCTAAGGACGATTGGTTCGAATGCGTGCGCTGTAAGAAATGGCTTCATGTTAGTTGCTCCTCATTTAATGACATTTGCAATCCATGTGGCAGGTTTGTTGTAAAAAAGTAGTTTAGTTCTCGTTAAGTTTGTACTATTTCTTTATACAAATAATGTTAGCATTTCTTATTTCATTTTTTTAAATGTCAATTTGAATTTTGAATTTTTAAAATTATTTTGTTGTGTTTTCTCCTTTTTGAATATCTATTGTTGGTTTAATAACCTTAATAAACTCGATAATTCCAAAAAAAAGTTTTTATTTTTAATTTCAGCCTTATTTTAATCTTTAAAACCAGGTGGCGATCTCTCCTAAATATTATGGTCATCTCTCCTCGAGGTGTAGGAGAGATGACCACAAGACATATTTTTTTAAATTTTCAATTATTGTTTTTAAAATATCAAATTTCTAAAATAAAGCTCTAGAATCTTAAACCTACATTATCAATGGAAATAAATCACTTTTTCTTCCAAAATTTTACATAAAAACTAACGGTTTTACAGCTATCTGATAAAAGCGTGGCCATCTCTCCTCGACTTACCCTATTTACAAAAGTTTTACAAAATATGAGGGGAATAAAAAAGGTGTCAAGTATTAAAACGAATTTTCAAATAATTTTCTGAATTATATAGTACTTCGTGTATAATAGATAAATACAAAATCGGCTTTCAGCCTCGGATTCTTAATCATCCATGGCCACAAAAATAAACTTACGAGCCGAGCATGAGTAAATTATTTTTTCAACCGAAAAAAATGAAAAATAAATTGAAAAAAAAGAATAAAAAGTAAAAAAATTCATTGAAAAGGCAATTTTAATAAAAATGAGGAGTAGGCGCCTATAAAAAAAAAAAAACGCCGTGACCAGCCGGGCCCCATCACGAAAGTCGAATTTTTCGCTACATCTTCGGTATTTTCAGGATATCTAAATGTGATTGAAAGGGTACTGGCGGATTGTCTTTTTGGTGTTTTTAAAACTGATGATAAGTGTCCGGCTGATCGGGGTTTTAAAAAAGAGTTAAGTCTTTAAGGGCTAAATTTCAGTAAATTTCAATTTTATGTCGATAGCAGTTAGCAGGAAAAAATCAACACAATTCGTACGAGGGCATTCCTACCCATACTTATCCGCCAATAGCCTTTGTACTTTATTTTTAAATATTAAAAAACGACCTTAAATAGTGAACTGGAAGGCCTTTATGAAGATATTTTTTCTGGTATAGCGACAAAACGTACCAGCGACAAAACGTACTAGCGACAAAACGTACCACTTGGGTCAATATTTACCTGTGAAGGGTTTTATTGTTTAATAGTACCCTGACAAAACTTACCATTTGATATTTCTTTAGACATCTAACTATGAAAAGTACCCTTATAGAAGATAGCTATCATTTTATCATGTACATGACACGAAATCGTCTTCATCAGTATAAAATTATATCTATAAGAAAAAACCAGAAAACAAAAACAATAGGTATTACAAAAATTTACAAAAGTGAAGAAATGGCGTTAAATTTTATAAAAACAGCTATATGTATGTATTATGTATACAAATTCAAGAAATTTTCAAAAGGAAAATATCAAATAATTAATCTCACTGAAAAATCCGGTCTAAAAAGTAAATCATCACGCAGTAGGGTCGTATTTAAATAAAAAACATAAGTATATTTTATATGCAAATATATTTTATACATATATTTATTTCTGATTTCCATCACACTTTATCCAGGCTTTGGACTGGCAAAGTATGGTTGCCTCCATTGTATTTAACTTGTTTCCGTTATATTATTTTTGTTACTTTTTAAATTTTTCCATAATTTAGTGGTTATTTTTATTGTATTTAATTAATATAAGACCCTACGGTGTGATTTACTTTTTAGACCGTTTTTTTTTTAGTAAAATTAATAACACCGGATATATTATTTTGATATATCTTTTATAACGGTTTACTAATTTTTTGCATTTTCAAAATTGTCATTATACTTTACTAATTATTTGATATTTTCCTTTTGAAAATTTCTTGAATTTTTATACATAATACATACACATACCGCTGTTTTTATAAAATTTAATGCTAATTCTCCACTTTTGTAAATTTTTTCAATACTTACTACAGTGGTTTTTTTCTTGTGCATATACATATATAATTTTATACTGACGAAGACGATTTCGTGTCATGTACATGATAAAATGATAACTATCTTCTAAAAGGATACTTTTCATAGTTAGATATCTTTTCAAAGAAATATTAAGTGGTACGTTTTGTCGGGATACTATTAAACAATAAAACCCTTCGCAGGTAAATATTGACCCAAGTGGTACGTTTTGTCGCTGGTACGTTTTGTCGATGGTAATTTATATTTTCTAAATAAAACTGACTTTAATAATATTTTTAGTCGAATTTTTCAACTGACAAAAATAGACTTATACAGTCTAAAAGAGTAGGGGCGCTATCCGTTTTCGGGCCCGTAGAACACGATTCTACAACATATCCAAAATTCAGCTTCCTAGGGTGATATGGAAGTAGTAGAAGGGGAAAAATGTTTTGGCTGGATCTAACACGCCCACAGCCCCCCAAAATCAACGTAGAGGGTTAAAATTTGGTATGTTGATAGAGTTCGTACGTAGGATGTGCTTTTTGGATGTTTTAATATTTAAAAAAACGCCGTGAGCAGCGGGGCCCCATCATGGAAGTCGAATTTTTCGCTACATCTTCGATATTTTCACGATATCTAAATGTGGTTAAAAAGGTACTGGCGGATTGTCATTTTGGTGTTTTCAAAACTAATGGTAAGTGTCCGGCTGATCGGGTCTTTAAAAAAAGGGTTATGTTTTTAAGGGCTAAATTTCAGTAAATTTCAATTTTATGTCGATAGCAGTTGAAAAAAGCCAACACAATTCGTACGAGGGCAAAACGGATTAAGTTCAAAAAATCACATGACGATTAAAAGCGGTATTAATGTTTAGAGTAAAATAAGGTATCTACATGTATATAACAGAGTAAGGAACAATTTTGTTTAAAGAACGAATCTCCAATTGTTAATTCGGTTTTGTTTCGCAGTTACGGGTTCTCAAAGTTTAAAATTTTTTTAGAGAAATTAAATGTAAATTGAGATTGTTTATTCATTTCTGTAGAAACGAATAAACAATATTAGTACCTATTATTCAAATTGCAATAGTTTTCTTTTAAGTTAGTTGTAACATTTATTTGAATACAATTTTTCTTAGATTTACATTTACCTAATTTCTATGTGTAACTTGAAATTATTAATGGACAATTGGTTTGTAAAAATATGTGTTGGACATGCTAACGACAAAATTGTTACTACTAATTAAATTAAAATACAATCTAGGTAACATAAAGTTAAATTGTCTATCATTTCGAATGAACTGGTATAAAAAATGTCTTCGGGCAGAGCCTGATAAAAAAAAATCAAACTTATTATTTATTTCTTAGAAAACAAGCTAGTAAATTAGTTTTGTGGACAACAAATTATTGAGCATATAATTTTTTTTACCAAAATAATAATAACTCATCACAAAAAATGTCATTTTGTCTTGAGATTTTTACTGCACGTAATAATTGAAATTCCTTTCATAATAATTTATTACAAGGCGACATTCAATTACCGTATTTACAATTTTATGGTTACAGACAAACATCAACATCATGCAGGTTTTCATTGCTCAACAGCAAACGAGCAAACGAAATAAAATTCAACAGTTAGATATTAAAAATACCCCTGTCGCAGCATCCTGCATAACATAGCGAATTTCCGTTTATAAAAATTAGTTTTTCTCGGAAACTAGTTGACATAGAATAATAGTTTAAAGAGCTTTTTTATGTAACTTTTTCTCCTCTTTTAAATGGTGTAAAAAAATTTGGCAAAAATTTTTGAATAAGTGGAAATTTTGGCAAAAAACTAATTTTTTGCAAGAACAAAAACCATGTTCCTGGTATCCGACGTGTCTGGCTGAAGAACTCATCCAAGATTTTTGGACTTCCAACGTTGTCACCAAATTTCGTAACCCTAGGACGTTTCGTTCGAGAGTTATCGTGCTGATACATAAATACATAAATACATATATACATATATATATATATATATATATATATATATATATAAATTTTAGTGAATATTATTTTCGGTTTCTAGGGACCTCAAAACAAATTTCTGCCATAGTCCCGGGCTCAAGTCCCGTCATGAGACCTACTGTAATAGCTGAATTTCCATTTTGGAAATTCGCTAATAAAAATAATCTTTTAAATAAAAACACAACTTCGAAAATATAGCAGTCTATAATAATTGAATAGCTCTACAGATCTGATGCACACAAATATTAAATTTATAGATGTAGGCGAAGAGCCAACCGTAGAAAAAGGCAGCTGATAGATTAAAGGGATTTGTTTCTTGTAAAAGATACTATTGATATAGTTAAAGAAAATGCCATGAGACTGTCACTCTCTAGCAAGTTGCTTTACTAGGCAACCCTTTTGCCAATTTTTAATTTTTTGACTAATCGTTAACCTCATAAGTTAAAAGTTGATTTTAGCGGCAAATGAAAGCTTGAACTTTCTAATGTTAGAAAAAAATTGTTGCCTATGTAACATTTATTCAGTTGAAAGGTTCCCTTACGAAGATATGAAGTACAGTCGAACTGAAAATGTTTCCCTTTTTTTGAAAAGTCGGTTAAATAAGATAGGCAACGTTAAGTATATTGTAATAAAATTTAATTTTACCGTACGATCGTAGTAATCTGCAGTAAGTAATTTACTTATACATATAAATATGGTTATGTTGAATTATTCTTTACGTAATCTACGTATAGTTTTGTTAATGCACACATACGCACGTACATAATATGTATATTTACAAAATAAATAGATAACACTGAAACCTACATAATAGGCTGCTCGCCAAAATAATGTGTTATTAACGATAATTCCGAAAATGTTCAGACCATTTCAAGTTTATGGCCTATATTTATACACCTTTGCTTCACAATAAGGTTCCTTCACAAACTGAATACAGAGAAAGAGATGGAACGTTATTTGTTTACCTTATCACAAGTTTTTTTTGCTAAAATGTAGTGTATAGCTGAAATGATATCATTATAATGCAACTTTTTAAATAAGAGAAATACTTACATAATTTATGTATCCTCATGTAAGATATATCATGTGTATATTCTGATTTATTTAAACATTAATTGATAGGCTTTTCGTCACATATGTACAACTATTTTTAAATCTTCAAATTGTCATATGTTTATGTATTTTTTATACAAAATAATAAATTAATATATTAGATAATTAAATACATATTTAGTTTTGAACAAAATATGTGCGTTTTTCACAATGTTTTTTCTCAGAAACGATATTATAACATGAATATTTAAAAATATTTTTAACTTGAAAAAAGTGATATTGTTATATGTGCATTTATTATTACGGATTTGGCATATACAAAACTTATTTTATTTTTTATTTTTATCACAGTTATGTTACCTTTATTGCCTTTATATGTTGTTACCACTTGGGAGAAATGCACACTTGACGCATGCATGATTAGCTAGGTAGAGCTGGGGGGTGACGGTTATATCCTCAAAGAGAAAAAAAACTACTGACGACTACTTATCGCTACTTACTAAGAAACTATCCTAAGTAAGGCGCCATAATATTTTTATCTGAAAAAAATATTGAAAAGGATGTTTGCTGTTACCCTCTATCAGTAGCCTGCTAGATAGGACTTCAGCTGAAAAGTAAGTAAAAAGAGACTAGAACAACAAATTGACTATTGAAAGACGTAAATTATTATTATTAACAGAAATGTTTCGTACAACGGTTGAAAAATTTATTGAGTGTACAAATAAAATTCTTTAAAATGATCCGTGATTCACAGAAAAGGTGAGTAGTGCAATTATCAATATAATTTAATATTGATAATTAATTACTGTTGATTGTAAAACATTCAATTACGTGATCCGGCATCAACGGAGGAATCGAACAAGTATGCTACCTCACTGACGATGGCGTCAATACCCAAACCGAATCTGTCAAATTAAATATTAACACAACGAGATGCATTTTTCAAGTAATTAAATGAAAAAAAAATTTAGATTTATTAACTTAATACTTTTTATTAATTTTTCAGGTACTAAAGAGGTCGGCTGTGAAAATATTTCAATAAAATTATACTTCTAATAACATTTAACCTAGCTAAAATTATCAAAACTGAAAGAGACGTCTCCCGTACAGGTAAGCGAATATAATTGACAGTACCAAAATTATGTTTATTAAAATATATTCTTTTTTTTGTAGAAACGCTCGTTCAGTTTTATTTACTTAAAATATACAAAACTTATAACAACTAAAAACGTAAATATAACCAAAAAGTCCTGAATTAAATTGAATAATTTATTTACTAACCTTTCAAAAGTTTTTAGTCGTACTCACAACAAAATTTTGCTTGCGCTCACTAAGCCTCTATTGTCCAATTAACACACGATGTTTCAATTCGACGGAAACCACAAAATGATGCGACCCAGTCACCAGACAATTCAACATCATAAACGGCACCAGCCAAAATAGATTACTTCCACAATACTTTCACGTCACCACCCAAAATATCATTAACACGTGGAACCAATCTTACATAACTTCCATCGATTTGAACACCACTCAACGAGCTGTGGATGTTTCTGTACCACATATCCCAAACTTGGAGCAATTTACTTCGTAAGTACCAATTTATTTAAAAAACTTGTACCATCTTAGAATCCACGAGCTGAACAAGTACAATGTGCTTTGTCCCACATATCCCAATAATGGTTAGCCGCGATTCCTCACATGGCGTGTCTTCTTCACATGTTTTAGAAAGCGTAGACCCGCAAGGGCTACGTCTCGCTTGCTAGAGCTCCAAGACCCGAAAGAGAGTGAATTCCTTCCTTTCTTCACCAATTTCACTTTCGAAGATCTTTCTATTTCATTCGATGCTTCCGCACATGCACAGATCAAGGTGAGCGTAATTTCCTACAACACTACCAAACTCAACTCTAATGCACTTGGTTTTTTTACATTGAAACGTCAAAGTTATAACCTAACTGACACTTGCCAAAATTGTTACACTCAGTTTATGTCAATTGCACTATGCTGGTATTATATTTAAATTTTTTCTCTTTTCTTTTTTTTTAGATGATTTACAATAGTTTAATACAAATTTTTTCTTTTTTTTTAGGATCAACAGTGTACGAAACAGTTTCAGTGGAAACAGTCAATGTTTATGTTACATGATACAAAGTTGAATTGTAACAATGATTGAAAAAATAAACTATTTTTTCCTAAAATTGATGTTCTTGTCAATCAACCTGTATCCTTAATGTAAATGATATGCTGATCTACAAGTAGTTAAAAGTTTCCGTTGACTTTCGATTAGAAGAAACCGTAATAATGTATACCTATATATATGTACATTTTGAACACCCCATATACGCTTCACTTATAGTAGCATAGAAAGAGACAAACCTTTTCTGGTGTTCCGTTTTGCACGGCATTTGTGTAGTACTTATTGTTTGTATTGAACAGTAACGCTTATTATGATTTTGTATGTAATGATCAATATTTTGCCAGTTTAAAGGGTTATAAACAGTTGTAATGGTCGGAAAATTTTAAAGTAGCTTTCACCCAAAATCATTTGCTTGATTCGTATGTTATACTAAACCGATTAGCCAGATTCGCTAGTTTAGTGGTCCATGCTTTCAAATGTATATATACCTTAGTGGCGTAGAATCTAATTATCAAAAAATTGGAAACGAGTTGCATATTGTAACGTCGCAAACGTGGGAAAAGATCTCACTACGGTGTTATTTTGCGATGCACAGAGGATGGTAAACTTTCCGGCGTGGGTTCGGTTTTTCTTCTCCAAGACGAATAGTTTTTTCACAAATAAAACACTTTTAATTGGTTTTTTAGTTGATTAGTTTATTGAATAAATGTAGAAAACTTGTATAAAAATAATTTTCTTATATAATTTTATAAATTATAAATTTTTTAAGTATAAAAAATAATGCGCAGTTGTTCCACTGGCGAGGATTCTGATGTTGTTCGTTTTAATATTACCTTACAACTAACTTGAAACAAGTTATATCCTTATTCTTAAAACAAGCGTTCCTTAATTTCATTTCCAAGAATCGAAAGAAAGTTCTATTGGTTTCTATATAGAGATAGAAATATTTGTATACATTAACTAGAAAGAAATAATAAGTGTTGTTTTGAAGTATTCCTTTATGTCACCACCTGGTACGACAGAAATATTCAAGTGATGCTTAACCCTGATTGGTTGTTGCATCTCTGGTGTCCAAACGTGACCACAGCACCAACAGTTCTTTCTGTTAAAAACTTGACAAAAGTCATAGTCTGTTCGTTTAGGCAATCTACACTACAGATATGTATTATTATCTGCAGCGCTAATCATTATTTGAGTTTTTATGATAAAATTTTGTGTTATATAATAAAATTTATTTTTACTAGAAAGTTTTGATGAAAATTTGTTAATTTTTCACCTGCGCCTGTACCATGGTGGTTACATATCCCCCCCTCAAAAATTTCTATGGGAGAGTGAAACTCGAAATAGAAATTTTTGATCAAAACTCAAAAATTTCGAAATTTCTTGGAAAAATTTTTTTTTTTTTTTTTTTTTTTTTATAAAATTAAGTAAAATTGAAAAATTTTTAATAAAGTTTTTTCATTGAGTAACAAAAATATATAAGATAAATGTAGGGAGCAATGACCTTTAATAATATTATTATAGAAATGATAAAAATTTGATTTTAATTAGAAAATTTTAATGAAGTCATTTTGCTACCTTCATTTTCACAAAGATTTAACATTCTTTAAACAAAATAATAAATATAAATTCTTAATTAAAGTTCATAAAAGTTTGTTTTATTTTAATATGCACTTTGGTTTTAATCACTATCACAAGTATTTTAAATAAATATTTTTTAATTTTAAGGTATTATGTTAGTATTAGTTTGGTTGAGCGAATATTCTTACTAATACAAATAAAATATAATAATACATTAGTTTTTTAATTTTCTTTGAATCACATCTAAGTATCAAAATTAAATATAGGTGATTATAAAGTCATCATTCGTATATTTGTCATCTGTTTAACTAAAGAAATGTAAAAATTTTAATGAAAATTTAATAATATTTTGTAGATTTATTTTTTTTTTTTTTTTTTATTCTTTAAAAGGTTTAAGATGTATCGCATTATACACACCTTTTATTATATTTGAATCTGGGTAATAAAGAATGTATGCATTTATATTTTTTATTCCACCTACTAAAAAGGGTCCACAATAGAGTAAATTAAATTTTTTAACAATTTTGTTCCTAGCTGAGGAACGTGTATGAGTTTTAAGCAAAACCTTATCACCTATATGATAAGTTTTTGTGTAATGTAAATTATGACGTAATTTTCTTTTATTACCTTTTTCAATAGTATTATTCAATGCTAACTGCCGAATTTGTTGCAAATTAGATTGATCATTTTGAGGAAAAGAAATAAGGCGTGTTATAGGGTTAGGAGGTTTATTTCCAAAAAGTAATTCATAAGGTATAAATTGAGTAGTATCATGAGGTGTGAAATTTAAACAATTTTCGATAAAAGTTAAATAATCTGTCCACGAACTATGTTTTTTATGACAATATGTTCTAAATAATCTATTTAATTCACGGTTTACACGTTCTTCCGGATTTGCTCGCGGATTGTAAACGCTAATTGTATAAACGTTAATTCCAGCATTTTTAAGAGTATCTTGCCAAATTGGAGATACAAATTGACTTGCATTATCGCTATAAATATTTTGCATTTTACCTATATTGGGTATAAAATGCTTAACAACTCTGTCAACACATTGTTGAGCAGTTGCACCCTTTAATGGATATAGTTTTACAAATTTTGAATAGTTATCCTTAATTATAAAAATCATGTTAAATCCAAATTTTCCTTTAGGTAAAGGACCATATAGATCCACAAAACAGTCCTTAAGAGGATATTCTGATATAATATTTTGTAAAGGACCTTGTGTAAAATAATTTGGAACCTTACATTTTTGGCATATATTACAACTTCGTAAATTTGACTCAACACGACGATAAATATTTTTAATGAAAAAATATTGTTTTAAATATTCAGTGATTTTACGAGACGAAAAATGACCTAAATATTTATGGAAAAATTGTATTATTTCATTTATTTTATTTTCAGGTAGATAAATTTGATAATTGTAAGGGAAGTTGGTATTTCTATGAAAAAGTATACCATTATGTACCATAAACCGGTTTTGATATTCTTGAATATTGTTAATTATGTTTTTACAAAAAGGGTCAACATGTTGGTACCTGCGAATGTTATTAGCAAATTTTTCAAGAAATTTATTTTGAAAATCAAGTTTTAAAATATTACATTTAACTGAAATGTTTGTAGAAAAATTATTATTTATAGATAAAGAATTTATCATTAAGTTCGTTTGATTTGATATATTATTTAAGGTATATGGATTTCGAGAGAAAAAATCTGCTATAAAATTTTGTTTTCCAGGAATATATTCAATAGTGAAATTGAATTCACTTAAAGCTAAGAACCAACGTAAAATTCTATTATTTGTTATTTTTGCTTCATGTAAAAATGATAATGATTTGTGATCACTACGAACTATTACTTTGTGACCTAAAATGTAATGTCGAAGTTTGTTGAAAGTAAAAACTAGACTTAATAATTCTCTTTCGGAAATAGTATAGTTCAATTCAGAAGTTGTTAAAGCGCGTGAAACAAACGAGATTGGATTATACGTATTATCATCATTGATTTGATATAGACAACCACTTAAAGCTTTGTCAGAAGCATCTACATCTAAATAGAAAATTTTGTTAAAATCTGGAAATTTAAGCATAACTGACTTTGCAAATAATGATTTTAAAGTATTAAACGTTTTTTGTTCTTCACTTCCCCAATTCCAAATTGAGTTTGCTTTTAATAAATGCGAAAATTTAGAAGTTAATTCACTAAAATTAGGAAAAAATCTACGATAAAAATTCATAATACCTAAAATTGATTGTAAAGATTTAATATTAGTGGGAGGTTGCAATTTTAAAATAGCTTGAACCTTATCCTCACATAAACTAATACCATTTTCAGAAATTTTATGACCCAAAAATTTAATTTCTGTTTTGAAAAAGTTACATTTAGAAAAATTGATGGTTACACCAGCATTAAAAAGTTTATTTAATACTATCTCAACATGTTTAAGGTGAGATTCAAAATCGTCAGAGCCAATGACTATGTCATCGACAAAGACATGACAAAAATCGTTTATGTCACTTCCCAAAATTTGATCAATACATTTTTGAAATATACCAACGGACAAATTTATCCCGAAGGCTAAACGGGTAAACTGATAACATTTGCCGTTAAATAAAAATCCTGTGTATTTTTTACTATCTGGGTGTAATTGGATTTGCCAATAACCCGAAATTAAGTCAATAGAAGTGAAAAATTGTTTTTTCTGAAATTTTCCTAGGATATATTCAATAGAAACTGGCGTTTCTCGGTCCGGTATTACTATTTGATTGATATTCCTACTATCTAAAACAATTCGGATTTGCCCATTTGGCTTAATTACTGTATGCAAAGGACTTATATAAGAAGTATATGACCTTTCTATAATTTTCCATGATAAAAGTTTATCTATTTCCTTTTGAACTGCGGGCAAACGCGAATAAGGTATAGGATAGCATTTTGACGAAAATTCTTTATGTTCTCGAATTTTGAATTTACAATAAAAGTTTTTTACTAACCCTGGTTTGGTAGAAAAAATGTTTTTAAATTTATTAAGCATCGATAAGATTTTATTTTGTTCGATTTTAGATAAATGAGTTAAATTAGAAATTGAATTTATAACGTCGTCAAAGGGTGTAATATATTCATTGTCGTCAAAGGGTTTAAATGAAAGATTATTAATTTTATAAAATTCTTCCGTATTAAGATTTTGTTCTTTGTAAACAATACTTTTAATGTTTGAAATTAACATATTACTGGATTTAATATCATTAGATGAGATTTGTGAAATGAATTTAATTTCATGTATTTTACTATCAATTTTAAGTAACAACGACTTATTGAAAATATTTATACTAGCGTAATATTTTTGTAAATATTCCATACCGAGAATCGCTTCGACAGCTAAATCTGGTACGATAAGAAAATTTAAGGGTATTATAATATTATTGTAACTAAATTCAATAAAAGTTTGTTTATCAATAGTTTTAGATTTTTTGTTTGTCGCAGTAACTACCTGACATTTTATTGTAGGTATTACGGGCAATGGTTTATTTGTATTTTTAATATGAATTTGATTTAATTTATCAAATGTTTTATCATTTAGAACCGTAATAACGCTTCCAGTGTCTATTAAAATATTGATAAAAGTGTCAAAAAAGTTTACTTTAATAATTGGCAAAATATCGTTAGAGATTTTTGTATTTGAAAAACGATTTTGATTATTCTCTTCCGTTAGATCACCAAAATGATCGTTTGAAAAAATACTACAAAGGAATGTACCCCCAATATTGTAACAATTCTCAGAATTGAAATTGTTAACATTACTATCTAATAAATTAATTTTATTATTAACAAAAAGATTGTCATTCTTAACATTTTTACTAATATTCTTTTCATTAATTTGAAAATTGTCATCTATTAAGGTTGATTTCCTTATAGATGTTCTATTTAGTTTTCCCAATCATAAGAAAATTCAGGGAATTTTGGATTTATTGGACCAATCGCACTGGTAGTACCAGTGGCGTGATCCCCGTTATTCGTGCTAACACTATGTGTAGACGAACACGGTTCCTCATTTGAAAAAGTTACTTTAGATTTTTTAAATTTATCAGTTTTCCAACTTTTATTTCTATCTAAATATTGATTATTACTAGTTACATTACCCCAACCATTATTTTCTGAAGTTGTAGGATTATTTTTAGAAATAGGACTATTTGGACGGTTATAATTTGAAGCATTTGGATTAATAGGAACGTTACGATAAGGAGTTTTACTGTAATGATTATCGAATTCCTTTAATTCATCATAAAGTTGTTTAATAGTTAAACAATTTTTTAAAATTCTACGCGTTTCAAAATCAAAATGTTCTATAAAAATTTCAATAAATGTTTTTTCAGGTATTTTGTCACTTAGATGTTTGATTCTTTTATACCAATAAAATAAGTGTTGTACATATTTTTGTTTAATAACAACAGATTTACCCTGATTAGAATAAAATTCTATCAGTATTTGATTTTGAATTTTACTATTCCAATATGTATCTAAAATCCAATTTTTTAATTGTTCAAATGTTAAAATAGAATCTTCAAATAATATTAAAGTATTTTTAATAGTATCAGTTAATTTAGATTTTGTATATAAAATTTTATCATTTTCAGAAAAATTTGTTTCTTTAAAATAATATTCTAATGAATTTATAAAATCAAGAGGATGCAAATAATTTATATTTCCATTAAATTCAGGAATATTAAAAAGATTATGAGTATTATTATTGAAAAAACTAATATTAGATAGATTATTATTTGGCAAAACAGTATTATTAATATCATTAATGTTAATAGATTCAAAAGTATTGATTTTCTTTTCTAAAATATCAATAGATTTTAATATAATATCATATTTCTCAAAAATATTTGTAATTTCAGTTTCGTTTTTTGTTAAATGTTCCTTAATACTGGAAATTTGTTGGTTAATAACTTTTGTTTGTTCATTATAAGCATCAAATTTTTGATTATTAATGATTTCGATATCATTAATTTGTTTAATAGTTTCAGAGTTTGTATTTTTACATTGCAAAGAACAATTGTTAATTTTTTCTTCTAAAGAAATTTTAATATTTGTTATTTCAGTTTTTAATTCATTTTTTAATTCGCTCAAACCGTTATGAACTTCTGTTTTAAGTTCGTGTTTGAAATTATTTAATTCGTTAGTAAATTTTAAGAAAAATGCATTAAACATACCGGTTATTTCACCTTGAAAGTTTTGTTGAGACGACGTTGCACCAGAAGGCCGCACGCTGATCATCTCCTCCATAGATTCACGAAGTTGATCTTCTGTTTTCGTAGAAGATGCTTCCGCTTCAAATATTGTTTCACTGAGGGCGTTTTCTTCGTTGTCCATTGTAATGTTGTAGTAAATGATTGTTGTTTCGAATGAAATTCCTTGAAGAAGTTGTCCACCAAAATTCGTATACTTCTTTTCTTCTCTTTTCACGTAGATTATTCGTCGGAAAATTTATTTCCCCGCCAGGGATGCCAATAATTATGTAACGTCGCAAACGTGGGAAAAGATCTCACTACGGTGTTATTTTGCGATGCACAGAGGATGGTAAACTTTCCGGCGTGGGTTCGGTTTTTCTTCTCCAAGACGAATAGTTTTTTCACAAATAAAACACTTTTAATTGGTTTTTTAGTTGATTAGTTTATTGAATAAATGTAGAAAACTTGTATAAAAATAATTTTCTTATATAATTTTATAAATTATAAATTTTTTAAGTATAAAAAATAATGCGCAGTTGTTCCACTGGCGAGGATTCTGATGTTGTTCGTTTTAATATTACCTTACAACTAACTTGAAACAAGTTATATCCTTATTCTTAAAACAAGCGTTCCTTAATTTCATTTCCAAGAATCGAAAGAAAGTTCTATTGGTTTCTATATAGAGATAGAAATATTTGTATACATTAACTAGAAAGAAATAATAAGTGTTGTTTTGAAGTATTCCTTTATGTCACCACCTGGTACGACAGAAATATTCAAGTGATGCTTAACCCTGATTGGTTGTTGCATCTCTGGTGTCCAAACGTGACCACAGCACCAACAGTTCTTTCTGTTAAAAACTTGACAAAAGTCATAGTCTGTTCGTTTAGGCAATCTACACTACAGATATGTATTATTATCTGCAGCGCTAATCATTATTTGAGTTTTTATGATAAAATTTTGTGTTATATAATAAAATTTATTTTTACTAGAAAGTTTTGATGAAAATTTGTTAATTTTTCACCTGCGCCTGTACCATGGTGGTTACAATATGTGCACATGTTTAAGCATTTAGTGCCTCAAAAAAAATATTTGCTAAAAATCTAAATTTAGCTCCAGTCTCCCCTATCTTTTAAATTATTACCATTTTTACTACAAAAATGTTACTAAATGTTTTTTGCAATTTTTTTTTTATTTCTGTCAATTTAAACTTTTAATTAAAATAAAAGCGAGTTCAGAGATGTCACTATCTATGTAGACATACATCACGCTACTAACATAAACCACACATATCAAGGCGACTAGCCTCAGGGAGGAATTTAAATTTTTTGTTATAGGGTAAAAGCCCCGATTGTGGAACACTATTTTTAGGTATTTCATCAAACTTGCTTACAAAAATTAATAAATGAATTAAACACCCATTTTTTTTTTCTTAATAAGCATGAAACCAAGTTTTTTTAATCCAATGAATATGTTTTTAAGAAAATATAACCCAAAAATTTTGATTTATTAATGTTTTGTTTTATAATTTGTTGACATCTATAAAAAAACGGACAGAAAATATTAACACCCTTTAAAAAATCAGCACATTGACACCTAAAAAAGAACACGTATGTACGAACATGAGATACATCAGACACATCTTTTGCCATCTTTTCACTCTATGACATAGAGTGACATCTAGTAGTAAATAGAATGTCAAATTAAAAAATATAGAATGGTTTAAATATTCGATAAAATAAACGACCAAAATCACAGAATATACCAAAATACCACAGAAAAATACTATATTTTGTTTCGCCATCTATGTATTTTGGTAAAGTTCTAATCAATTCTAAACCTTCTAAACTAACTTATCAAAATGGCGACAATTTTTCATTATTAATAAAATTTTGCAACTTTAAATCAATATTTTTTTATTTATCAATTGACGATACGCTCCGAAATAAAAAAAATATTAAAAATTTTACGATTTTAAAGCAGTAAGTAAATATTTTAGACTCAAAAAGAAATTAAAACTATTTATAATATAAATTTTTAGTTATTTTTCGTACATGATTTTAGTTAAATACACAGGTTATATGTGTACTCAAAGAAATACACATATATATAAATTACATTTAAACCGAATAAAAAGATGATTTAGCTCTTATAATCTCTTAACTGGACTAATAAAAATTATTTGTATAGTTTTATTGCGCTAACTTCGAAAATTAACTGGAAAATGTTGAAATTTATAAGGCATGTGTTTCTATAAATAAGCATTGATCAAACGCAAAAGAGACACATTTAGCAAAAACTGTTTAATTTATATATGTATTTCTTTAATTAAGTAAAGAAACATTAAATGTGAGATGAATTTAAATTGAAAAACAATCATTCTATTAATAATAATTTTTGTTATCAGACGTTTCTTTCAGAAATAACTTCATTAAGATATAAATGTCAAAACTGTTTTTCTATTGGATCGCGTTCCACAAACGGGGCTTTTACCCTACTAGTTTCAGAAAATTATCCTATTCGCTATCAAAATCCTTTGATGAAAAATTTTAGTGTAAATAAAATAACTTTAATTTAACCATTTAGAAAAAAAAATAAGTAACAATAAAAAAATACAAAAATTAAAACGAAATACGTGTATGATCGAAACACAATTTTGTTTAAAACTAGGCACATATTATCGTGTCAAGTTAGGCTTCTTTTGCATTAAAATTAATGACCATTACTGATAAAAATGCATAACAAACGCATTTACGATTCATTTTCGATCAAAAAATTTTAATTATGAAGAGTAGTAATTTGACATGTGTGGCATATTTGATAGAAGTTTTTTGGTAGAACTTTAATAGAGGCGTGATATATTTGATATTTGAAAAATTCAATGTCTACCGTAATTTTTGAAGGGCAATTTCATCCCTTTAAACCGTTTTTCCGCCGTTAAAAACATACGCATCCTTTATTTTTTTACTGTACTCTAGACTACAACCTATTCAAGTTTTCTAAATCGGTAGATCCGGCCTCGGGATCATTGCTTGTCAGTCAAATCACTACATTCACACATGGTAATCTAACAAAAATAAATAGGAAATAAAATGCGTCGGGGCCAAATTCTCCCTTTCTTACTCAACTACGGCCTTCAATGTATTTATTTTTTTATTTTGGAGATATCATTTTCCAGTAACATTAACAAAATATATAAAGTATATGATTATAATCATAAAAAAAGTCGTTAGGTGCAAGTTGTACTTGCGCATACAATGTTCCGTACTATTAGTTGTTATTTACGAATTTAAATAATTACTAATCACACTATCTATATACTGTGTGAGTTTTCCGGGAGTTGCCATTCGATTTATTCCTAAAATATGCATCTAATCAAAAAAAAAAAAGTTTATACAAAAAATATTCAAAATAGAGGGGGACATTCACGAAAAATTGTTCCAGACTTTTAGGACTTACGAATTTTTTGGAATAGAAAAAAAAATGGGAACATATGTTGAGATGTTTTTTAAAAATTAGTTTATTACTTCAAATTACCAATTATGCTAAAATTTTCATTATTTTATTTCAAATTTTTGAGAAATTGCATTTTTAAGTTTTAATTTTCAAAACCCGTGGTCAGGTTTGTTTAAACGAACGCAAAAAATACGATTTATTTTGAATTTATACTAATAAGTTATAAGATAAGTTGTAATGATATATTCACATTAGCCTCTTACAGTAACAGAAAATTTACTAATTAAATACATTAATTATCAAAATAATTTGTAGTTTTTCCTCAAATATTCAACTTAATATTTATTAAACAGGTTATCAAATTACAAATGTTGTTGTAATATTTAATTGTACACCATATTAAAGAAGTCAAAATTTGGTACATGCGAAAAGGTCATTATTAAAAATCCCTGAAAGTAAATTATAGATGGCATATCTGGATAGTATCGTAGAGCCGTCATAAATAATATGACAGCTCTTTTTTAAATTTAAATTGTTAAATTTTTAAACTCTTTTTTTTTAAAAAAGGTTGTGGTATGTATTTTAACAATACGTCTGAAAAAGATGTATTTTAAAAATATTCATAACCTTAATTTATTTTCCAGTAATCTGACCAGACGATCTGATCATATTTGGAACATATTTTAATGATGTACAGGATAAACTTGAGCTGCTCTCGGAATATTGCATAAAAAATCACCTGACAGTAAATATAAGCAAATCGAAAATAGTAATTTTTCATAAATCACCAAAATTAAAAGAACATGGAAAATTTACGCTAAATAAGTGAAAATGTACACATATCTAGGTGTACCATTTTCTGCATCGAGTAGTTTTAAAAACTGTTGCGACCATTTTATTTCAAAAGCACGAATAGCAGCGGGAAAATCAAAATCGATACTGTCAATCTCAAAATCAAACTGTTGGGAAACCAAAAAAACCCTTTTCGACTCCATAGTTCGATCGACATTGCTGTATGCTTGTGAAATATGAGTAGTAGAATATATACAAGTACTGGAAAAAGTATAAACACAGTACTGGAAAAATCTACTACAATTATCAATGAAGACACCTAATTATGTAGTGAGGTCGGAGGTGAACTGTCCACACTTGGCTACACTTATTCTAACACGTATGTTGATATGGTGGTGTCATTTGCTGAATATGACAGACGAGAGAATCTCGAAAGTATGCTATGCAAAACTAATGGAACTATCTGATGACCCAACCTACAAAAACTCTAACTGGGTTGTATCTTTAAAACAAAAGTTGACTCAACTTGGTTACGAGGATTTATGGGAAGCGCAGGACATGTTCGAAACAAAAAGAATGCTGACCGAAATTATTCAAAAATATGAAAACTCATTAAAAGACGCCGATCTAAACCGCTTGCAGCAGTCTACTTATACCCCAATGTACAGACGCCTGATACATAAAGAAAATGGGAATAACTATCTTCACCTCAAGGCTAATTTTTCCAAAATAAGATTAGTTAGTCAGTTACGAATGTCAAATAAAATATGTACAAAAATTTTCTTCAAAGGCTGTAAACTGACTCTGAAACATGAAAAAATTTGTCAACAGTGTAACGAAGTTAACGATCTTACGCACTTTCTTTTCAAATGTAAAAAGTATCCTTTTGAAAGGCAAATGTACTTGAATAAGCATATCAGTGCTGGAGGTGATCCCATGACGGCGTTATTAACCATAAGAGGCCTGGAGCAGCTGAACGACGTATTTTTATATGCGATAAGGGCTCTTGAGCACTGAGCTAGTATTTACCACTTAATGTGTTTCATCGCACACAATCGCTAACAATGCTCTGTTCAAAATTTTCACCATATTTTGATCAATCATGTAGCAGTAGATAGTCTTTCTTCTTTTTATTGTTAACGCTACTGGTCTGTTGTTGACTTGTTTGTTAATAAGATTCCTATAATAGATTATTATACTTGTTACTGTATATTATGTATGTTTCTGTTTACTATAATTTTTGTAAATAAATTATATTTACGTCAGTTGACAAGTTTTTGCCGAAAAAAATTTCATCAAACATCAAATTATGACATTTTAAAGACATTTCATATGTGTTGTTTCTGCAGGAAATCTACGATTGCGGTCACATTAGCCTCGTTCATTTTCATAGTCAATACAATACAATACAAGTGATTCACATGTGTTGTTTCTGTTCTGAAGGCAAACTGCAAGATTAGATTTCAGCGAGTTGGGTTAATGTTATGTGTGCACCAAACGATGCGTCTTGATAAACTATATAAATATCCACCTCTAATTGAAAATAGCTGAAATTGTTACATATGTTGTTTCTGAAATAACTGATTCAATTAATAGTACAACAATCCGAAGATGAAGAAAAAATTAAAAGTGTTCCTAAAATTGAGCAACTAAGTACTTTGTCCAAAAATTGATTGAAGTTTTATCCTTAAGTTAACGAAATTATAAAAATCAATTTTTTCCAGTCTTCTGGTAAAATTCCCTGACTTTTCCAGAAAGTTTAGAATTCCTTGACATTTCCAGGTCTTCCAGGAATGTGCCACCAAACTATGGCGTTTCCGGATAATAAAACAGAATTAAGTTTGAAAACAGTTTCAACACAAACAGTTTATAAAGATAATTGACTTTCGATTGAAAAATTAAGAGGTGATAAACATAAGCTATTCATTATTACACAGGTTCAGAAAACTATGAAAAATTTGAGCTTGTTTTTTATACTTTAACACCCATGTGTTGTAACATGAAATATAGAGAATGTACAGTTCTATCAGTGGCGGATTTACCTTAAGTGCCGCTCTAGGGTCAGTGAAAAATGCCGCCCCTGAAAAGATAAAAAAAAATTTTACCGCCCTTTTTGCCAAATTTGCCGCCCCTAAAAGTGGTCGCCCTTCTTAAAAAACGTAAGTGACGAGCAAAAAAAAAAACAAATTCTACATTTCGTCAAATTATTAAATAATAAAAATAAATATACAATGTAAATTCAAATCACTGTTTTATTAAAAAATCATAATTTCTGTTAGTTGTTATACAATTTAATTTTCTGTTGATCAGGGCTGGGAGCTATTTAAAATGATTTCATTTTAAATATGTATTTAAAATACAAAATGGCATTTTCCATTTTCTATTTTAAATAAGTTCGGTCAAACCATTTTCCATTTTGTATTTAAAAAGAAAATTTGAATCCATTTTACATTTAAAATGAAAATGCATGTATACTCAAATTTATGTGCATAAATTATAGAACTCGAACTGAACGATCTGAAGTCTAACAAATTGTAAATTAAATGTAAGTTTATTTAATTGATTCAAATTTTTTATAACTCGATTTGCAAAGTCACGGGAATTAAATTTATTACTAGAGTTGTAGTTCTCTTAAATCAAACTGTTCTGACTCAAGTTGTGTACTATTATCTTTAAGACACGGCGATAAAAAATGTTTTGTATTACAAGTAGATGATTTTCATAATTTAGAAGTCGCAGTTGTAGCGTAGTCAAGGTTTGAATATGTCAAGGCTGAATTAAATTTTACAATATTTTAAAGTAACACTATTTCAAGAGTTAAATTTCGTTTTCACATCATGTAAACTTTATAAAATTTTCTCAAAAGACCGCCTTTATTTAATTTCAGTACTTTTAAAATTTTCTTAACTTTTTTTTTTTAATATTGATAAAAAAATTTATAGAATTTAAAGTAAAAAGAGCATTTGGCATTTTGGGGTTTTTGGAGAACCGATCTTCGATTTTTCGAATCGATTCTTCGGAGAGTAAATCGATACAAAGATCGTGAAAATTTTACAGGACCGGAGATCGATCTTTTCGAATTTAAATTAGGATATTTTTAGTAAAAATATATTTTTTTAAAATTAATTTAAAATATATTTTAACTATTTATGTTGTCAAATAATTTTACCACTTTTATGATTCATTTATAGAAAATTGAGTCAAATTTTGGAATTATGTGACACTTTTATCGCAAACTGGAAACCATTTTATTCATATTAAATTCAGCAGTTCATCTTCAAAGAAAATTAAAAACTGATTTGTGATGACCCAATAAGAAACTTCATTAAAACTTTTATATATCTTTTATTTTCTGCAAGTACAAAAATTGAATCGATTTTCGTCAGATCGATCTATTGTAAGCCGATTTTTGGTTTGACGATTCGAATCGATCCACAGATCGATTTTTTGGCCAGAGATCAGAAACCCTATTTGGCATTTTATAATCCATTTTAAATAGCTATTTTCCATTTTCTATTTTAAATATGCTCAGCAAAACCATTTTCCATTTTGTATTTTAAATGCATTTTTGAAAATGCTTTTCCCAGCCCTGTTGGTAGTTGCGTATAACCAGTGGTAGATTTACACTACGAGCGCGCGGGGCAGAGGCCCCGGGTGGCAAATTTTTAGGGGCAGTTTTCTCACGTTAACTTTTCTATTTCTTGAATTTTTTCCACAGAAGTACCACGATTTAGCAATTTTATATTAACTTCATACTGAACTAAAGCTTTACAGAATCCTATAAAATTTTCGTTACTTACATTGTAAATAATTATTTTGAATTGCGGAATTACCCTTACCTTTTACAATAACAATGAATAGGAACATATTAGAGGTTATGTCATTTCGAAAACTTCCATGAAACTGAATTAAATATGAGAATAAAATTGTTATTCTGTCTTCAATAAACACAATAATAAGTTATTAGAAATACTCCAGTAAAGTACCTAAAATTGAATTACATAATTTATCGAAATGTTGTAAATTTAAAAAGAAATTGCTTAAAACAAGGTCAGTTTTTTTTTTACCATTTAATGACGTTCCGCGTTTTCTTAATTCATTTTTTTAATTAGTTACATTCCAGGTAGAGAAATTGTAGTTGTAAATCAATATAAACACAAAGTATTGAATAAAAATTAATAAAATTTTGGTATTTAAAGAGCTGACATTTTGAATTGGTCATTTGTGTTGTATACGGTAAAGCCATCTACAGCCATCTATGTAGCATAAATACAATTACTGTTTAACTGCACAATTATTTAACGTAAATAACGATGGCTGTTTGAATAAAGCACTCTTAAATTCCACAAAATTAACTTAAGTAAATCACTTTTAAGCGCGAAAGTTGCAAAATTTAAAAAAAAAAATTAAGATAAAAATTTTTATTTTTTTATTTCTGTTGCTTTATTGAATAATTTTTATCAATAAATAAGTATACTATTCCATTTAAAAAAAAAGGTAAGTTTGTATCATAGCTCGAAAACCATAAGAGCTATAAAGCTTCGGATTATCGCAATTGGTTGCCCCTGTCGATATCTACAACTCTTATTTGAACAATTTTTCGATTAAATCAACGGTTTGGCTATAATAAAAATGGCAACTTTCGAAAAACTCACACAGTATATAAAAATCAAAACTGATTGACTGACTAATCGATCAACGCACAGCCCAAATTACTGGGCCTAGAAACGTGAAATTTTGAACAGCGATTTCTTGTATAACCTATATGAGCACTAAGAAGGGATTTTTGGAAATTCACCCCCTAAGGGGATAAAATAGGGGATGAAAATTTTCGTAGAAATCTGTAATTTTTTTAGTTAGAAATATGGAAATTGCTGTTAGGTTACTGATTTGAACACAAAAGTTTCAGTGCTTTTAAAAATTCATCACTTAAGCGGGAATTTCATAAGAAAATTTACTGCTATCACAGTAACAATTTAGTAGACGTCATATAGGGTGAGTTGTGGCACATTGATACGATTTTCTTTCAGACTCAAGGAAACGCGACGTATTAATAGTAACAAAAACAAAAATATTTTGATGTGTTTAATGTATATTTAACTAACTTATTTAGTATGAATTATGTCTTAAATTTAACAAGAAAAAGTGTTATGACCTATTTATAAAACAATTGAAATTGTATAATATCAAACTGCCCCACTCACGGGGTACATTGATACATATCCGGGGCACTTTGATTCATAGCCAATTAACTTGTATTTATTGAAATATCACTATGAAAAAAAGAAAACAAGTTTATTAATATAATATTTATAGTTATAATATTTATAATATAATCATTAATTAGTATTCAATAATTTATACATACATAGCTTTAAATTAGTTTTTATTTGAAATATATTTTTTCTCGAGATTTCGAGCTTTTGAATTCTTCCTGGTTGGTTTCTTAATGGGATTTGCAACACTGACTAACAAATTTTGAGCAGTTTTCAAATCTTTTGCTTGCTTTCTTTGTTCTTTTTTCAAGTTTGTTTCATCTTTAGCTCTGTGTAGTCCTTCTATTCTTTGTTTTTTTTTTTGGAGTATCTGTGTAGATCCTCGACTTTCCCTTCCCTTTTCCTTTTTTAGTTTCGCTCTTATGGTTGATTTTTGGGTAGGAAATTTCGGTTGCTATTTTGGAAATTTTTGATGTTGAAGGCATATTTAGCGATTCAGAATTATTGGGAGTATTTGTTGGCTCTCTACCAGGAGGGGGAATCACACATTGCACATGTGCACACATTGCACATTGCACATTCATTATTGTATCCTCAAAATCGAGAGAATTAGCTGAATTTAAATTGCTTACAGAAGAACCTTGTGATTCTTGGTTGCTATAAACCTCACAAGGAGAAAAATCTTCATCTAAAAATGCTAATTTATTAAATGGCATGATTCCAGGTTTTGTAAATGCGCTTGTAATATTTTTCGCAGTCAACGATTCAAAAAAAGCCAATTTAGCAAGAGCTGGAATGTCGTAAATAGTTAACGCGTTTCTAGGGTGATTAACATACCAGTCATTAAAAGCTACCTTAAGCTTTGCTTTAAACGGACCAACATCAAGAGGTTGGAGTTTGTGGGACGTATGTGGAGAAAACGACAAGTAAACTATTCCATTGTCGCGGGAATAATTGATTGCATCAATTGAAACATGGGACTCGTGGTTATCACAAATTAGAAGAACAGGCTTTTCTTTTGCGCTGTTTGTATATTTTTGAATGTGTTTAAGGACTTCTAAGAACAGTTCACTATTTATACAACCTGATCTAGATGACAAACCCGAAGATCCTTCTGGAGCACCACTCAAAAAGTGACTTCTATAATGAACTCGGGGAAACACAAAAACGGGAGGAATAGTATTGCCAATACCAATTATGATTCCTCCAAAAGTTACCAGTTCCCCCGTCTCTGCAGAAACGATTTGGCCGACCTGGCGCTGTCTTTTCTGCCAATATCTTTGGAATATTCAAGACCGTCGTAATACAGATTTCGTCAAAATTAAAAATTCGATCAGCTGTAAAATTATATCTTGATAGAACATCTTCTAGATTATTAAAAAATATTTCTACAGCAGCTTTATTGAAAGAAAATGATCGAGCGACACTTGTGTCTTCGGGTTTCCCTAAACTAATATTAGAATTCCTCTTGCGGGAACCTGATATCCAATCTAAGCCGCCACTCTTATTATCATCCCAAGACTTGGGATAATTTCAATCTAATTTTTTGGCGAATTGGTAGGCAAGTTGTTGTACTTGAGTGAAAATAAAACCATGATGCATTTTACTGCATTTTATTATGTATTCAAATAATTGCTTCTCTTGTTCAGTAGTAAATACTTGTTGAGAGGTATACTTAGATGAATAAGGTACGTCCTTTTCTTCCACTTTCTTCCTCTTATTTTCAATCCTCTGTTGTAGAGTAGCAGTTTTCAAATTGTATTTATCAGCCGTTTTTCTAATTGATAACATGCCTTCCAGTGCATCTGAGATTGCAGAAGCCGTAGCAACTTCGTCGATGTTAGTTCTGTCCGTTTTGCGTTTGTACGTTCGCACCATTTTCCTTTAAAAAAATAAAAATATAAAGTGTTACAATTATTCATCAGACGTGGTCCAGAGGTGTTTGTATCAATGTGCGCCAATCTACTACACAGAAATTAAATATTAATTGAATTTAAAATAACGCATATTCATAAAATTTGAAGTTAATATCACATTACGAAGGACATTTATTTACCAAAAAACTTCATATGCAGTAACCAACACAAATATGCTCAACAAAATCATACTCGAAAGAGGACGACAATATTTTAGTTGAAAACGTTCGAAACAGGTTTGTATTTGTCGAACGCGAAGCAATGATTAGACGTGGATACAACTCAAATGTATTGTTGGTGTTGATTGATGCCTAGCGTTGTATTCGTGTTTAAGTCTCCGATCGCGATTTATTTTCAACTAATGTCAACCGTATCTATGTGTCCCGTGTATCAATGTACTCCCTCTCCCCCTACTGTTAGGCAATTTTTTGTGTGAAACCTACTTACTGCTATCACAGTTGATTGTTACGACAGTTACTATTATACCTAACTAGAATTTTTTCTACTTTTGTGATCGCAGTAAAATTTATTGCATTAAAAATGGCGGAATTTATAAAAAGAATTGGATTCTTGGAAGAAAAGCTTCTAAATATAATCCAATTGTACCATGAAAATGGGTGTTTGTGAGACACAAAATCGTTTTAAAGACTTTCTCGGGATAAAAACGTAGGTTTTTATCCCGAGAAAGTATCTGATTCTCGAGGGAAAATGTATTTAAAATGAAACAATGACAACTGACTAAAAAAAAAAAAAAAATGGAAGATTGTTTTTAAACATTGTGTATTGTTTACAGCGGAGATAAAAAAGGACACAGATTACTGTCTACCCTGGGAAAATATCTGAATCCTGTCTGAATCTTATTCCCGTGGGAAAATATATTCAAAACAATAAAAAAGAATCACTGCCTTCATACGAACTTTACATATTATTAAAACAATGTTATAGCCTACTTTTTATCCGGAGAAAACATTTTATTACTGTGGGACAATTCCTGAGGGAAAATGGAAGTACCTACATTTTATACGTTTGAACTAGATGTCATAATTTCAAATGCCACGTGTGGAAAGGCTGAGCGGGTTCCAGCACACACTACGTCGTCAAAAGTATGGGTACACCTTGAGTCCATACTTTTGACGCGGTAGTGTACTTAATGTTGTGGTACACTACCGTGTCAAAAGTAGGGGCACCCCTTCGGTCAAATGTGGCTATACTTCTGAGGACGTAGTTTGTGCTAAAAATAGGTAGTCCTTCTACTGCCGCGCGGGCGAAGTCGTGGGTAAATGCTAGTTTATGATAAAATATGTATTAATAGATAATATATTAAGGCCGAAATTACTTAAGTCAATTTCTTTGGATATTTTCAATCTATTTTTTCTATGAGTGTCTACGCTAACAAAATACTATGAAAAATATAAAAGTAAGGTAGGTATGTTTATTAGCAAAAATTGTTATATTTTTCGCGCGTAGATTCTTCTATTACTTCTTCGTTCTTCTTTAATTTCTAGAACTCATTTTCTAAAGAATCAGTACGATACCCGTCCGTTTAACATAACATTAACATCATTATTGATTAACAACATCTTGATCAAAGCAAAATGTGTCATTAACCATTCTTTTTATGTAACAGGGAAACTATGTGAGAAAACTCATTCAATCTATACTTCATTCTCAATGTTCATGATTCAAGTAATAAAGGTCGGGGACAGCATTATTCAAGAATTTTTTTTCGAAAAGAAGAAGAAAAAATGAATTAAAATATTTGTATACATATTATTTAATTTATGTTTTATTAAGCTTCCCTTTGATGCCTTCCTTACCAATACTTTCTGGGAAAAAATTGGTTTCCTCTTTTCGCCTGAAATTAACCAGCAGAATCGAAATTAGCTTCACATCTATATAATCGGGCTCTACACTCTATACTGATTTTCAAATTTTCGCACTGAATAGTTTCAGAGAAAATTGCTTGTGACAGTCGGACAGACACCGAAACGATTGTTGCAACTTTGGTATGGAATACTAAAAAAAATACTTGTCATTTATTAGATATTCAGTTAACTTTTACACCTATCGTTAAATATACTTAACACATGTCTATAATATGACTATAAGAGTAGGTACTTACATTTATTTAAATAACAATTATGTTGAATAATAATTTGATAAATTTATTAAATAAGTAAGTAATTACATACGTTAACATCATTAAAAAGGAAACAAATTCGATAATTATAGTGATCAGTAACTCAATTAGATCACATCGTAAATTGCGACATGTATATCGATGCTGAAATCGAAAACAAAGTATGTGGCCTCAAGGGACAACATGTTAAATTAGCAAGCGAAACGGCCATCCAGTTTAACTGTAACAAGAGCGAAACATAACGTAGACACATATCAAAACCTATACCACATACCCATTTCATCTAGGTAGGTACATGTTGCACATTTGGAGGTTAATTTCAAAAACTACAGATTATGCAAAAATTTTCCAAAACAATACATTAGCATTGCAATGCTTCATTTAAAACTACAAGTGCTAAATGAAATGTTTCAAGATTAGAAATGAATTTTGTAATTGCAAAATTGTAATTATAAAAACAAAAATCTCTGTAGTAGCATCCTGCATAACTGAGCGAATTTCCAAAGATTTATATTTATATGAATACAATTTTAAAATATGTACGAAGTATAAAACAATTTAGCAATAATAATGGGGTTTTTCTAGTATAGACGCTACCCATATCAGATTTTTTTTTTTTTTTTATTTACAAGATTATCGGAATATAGTATTCATCAATATAGCAAAATAAGTAAATATCACAAAACAATTTATCAACAATACTCCACACGACCGAATACGTGATGTAAAATTTTAATACTAAAAAGTATCATAAAAAAAGTAAGGAAAATTTTTTTATGCCATTTACAAAGATCCCTAACTTTAGTATATACATGCAAAATTTCATAAATCTAAATAAGTAAAAACGATGATGGTGACAGACGGACGCCGGGGTGACAGGACGAAATACAAAATGAGTAAAATTTGGCTAAAAAATAGGTTAAATTATGCTAAACAACTCTAAAGTAGTCATATTCTTATGTTTTAATAGCATAAGCTAGTTTCTCACCTTGAGACCTTTGTATAGATAAGCACCTATATTAAGAGTTGTAAGACCAAATCAATTTTGGATCTTTTTTCAGACTCAAGGGTCGTGGAAGATAATTTTAAATTCATATTCATTTTCCTCAGGATTTCAAAAGCATTTGAGCAAGATTAATGTAATTGTTTATTTAAGATTCTCTTTGGAGCCCTGCGACTCTGAAGGAAAATTTTTACTTCACATCCGTTTTTTTTATTACTTTGGGCGCTGTTTGGATGGAGGATAATTTTAACCTTACGTTCATTTTTTTCTAAAATTCCAATAGCACTTAAACAAAATTTAGTAAAGATCAGCTCAGTTTTATATTTTATGCTGACTTCAGATAGCATAACCTATGTCCGTCCAAAACAGTTTAGTTTCTAACTTTAAAAATATTTTCAAATCAATTGTGTAGTCTATTTTTGGTGCTTTTAGATTCCTTCGACACCGGCGGATCTCATGTAACATAACCTATATCCATCTAAAATAGTGTAGCTCTCATAGAGCGAAAAATTTTGAAAATCGATTTAATATGTAGTTAATTTTTGGTACTTTTGAGTCTTCAAGATAACAACATAGCCTATACTCATCTAACATATTTTGATTTTTTAACAATGAAAAAACTTTCGGAGTCAGTTTAGTATTTTTGACGCTTTTGGGACCTCGACGGACCACCTTATATGGTAGGTATACCTAGTTTAGTGCGGTCCACCAGGATTCCATGAATGTAACATAACATAGCTTATGTCCGTCTAACGTGGTTAAGCTTTCTCACATTTACTTTCAAAACTAAAAAAGCCATTACATTACTTTTTGATTTTTTAATTTGACCAAAAATTTAAAAAAATTAACTAAGAAAATTGACATAAAAATATTCGACAGATCTTTATTTTGAACTGAGATGTATAGTTTAAACTATGAATATCTATTGTTTAAGTTAATCTTAGTTTAAAGTGGTACCCCTATTTAAACTAAAACTGGAAAATGAGATAAGCTCGAGTTTCACTATAATCAATGGTTTAACTATCACTGAAAAACCGGGCTTTTAGTAAAATGGTTCAAAAGCGTATTTATGTGATTTTACCACTCCTTCCGTTGTTACTCAAATTAACGGTTACTATCCGACATACATATGAATGAATTTTTTTGTTAATTGCTTAAGGTTAGGTTACATGGAAAAATTCGTTTTTTGAAATCAACCGCCATATGTGTACGTAGATGCCATACATGTGTGTATAAATGTATGTTCATGACATGCATATAATATGCGTGCACTTGGTATGTAAATTCGTTTCAATAGGTACATGACTGCGGCTGATCGGCACCACAGCTATATCGATAGGTAAAAGTTATCATATGTCAACACAACGTAACCTGAGAAACGTAACCATTAAATATTTCATTTTTTTATTTATTTATTAACTGCGCCACCAAATGGCGCACTAAAACAACAGATACGAAAGGATGATAACAATATGAATTTAAATTAGTACTAGAAACCCCCGTTGTGCTATGTAGGTACACGGGGCTGCGGCCTGCCGCTGATCTAATCAAATGTGTCTTGTACTACAAAATAGTAGACACACTAAATTAAAATAATTCTCTTCATTTCAGATAGCGTTACCGAACAAGTTGACGGTAGTCGATAAGAGACATCGTACGGCCATTTTTTATGATTTTTTTTAACAATCCTACTTTTTCACAAACTGTTTGTATCACAATTTTTGAAAAATGTACAAGTTCTGACAAAAAAATTTCGAATTTTTAATAGTTGAGCTACCATGAGAAAAAGCATAAAATCAGGGTTTTTTATTTTTACTTAGAGGAACACCTGGATTATCTATGTATATAAAAATCTCATATCACAATGTACGGCTCGGATAAACTGCGAAACTACTGAACCGATTTTGATTAAATTTGGTAACCATAAGCTCAAGCCTACATACAAAAATTGTGATCCGAAAGTTGCAATAAATAGCAATTTATACTGCTTACTGATTAGTCATCCATCGGCTTTTCAAGCGTACACATTCATTGTTAAGTCGTGGCGACGGTGGTGGCTGTTCATTGTTACATCATTAGTAGCAGGTATATGCATACGCTTGTTCGAGTATACGTATTCATTCCCACCTTGAACCACCGCTACATACATACAGAGTATTACACACACAAACACCCACTACCTTACACATACCAACAAAAACTTGTATGTATATAACCTCCCACCTCTCTGCCAAGCCTGATGACGTGAAATTCTGATTACTGCATTGGAATGTCCAGTTATCATCAATTGACACTTCTGCTGTTTTCAGCAAATTACATACATATGAAAATTATATATATGCTATAAAAATATGAATATGACTTGAAAATATGGATAATAATTTAGTCGTCGAGCGAGCGAAGCGAAGCACATCAGGAACTGATTTTGTACAAAATTTCAGAATATCAAATTTAAATGGACGTGTGGTCACATTGTCCGTCAGTTACACCAAATAGGGCGCAAATTAAAAAGCTGAAGAAATTTGACCGTTTTTACTTAAGTACTGTTGAGATCTCTGTGAAAGATGAAAGTGACGTTAAAATGGTTTCCCACGGCCTTGGTGACTTGAAGGACCTAAAATAGAAACAATTCTAAAACTGCTGGTTCAGGTACCCATACTAAGTTCTTACGGTGTGGAAATTAGCCATGCTAATAAAATACGAAGATAGTTATTTTAGAGTCATTGGGCGAGCAGGATCAAGTGCTATAAATAATTGATTTTGCACAGAATTTTGGAATATATGATTGAATTGACCTATAAATTTTACCTATAATTTAATCTAACATCGTTTGACATCTAGGTTGTGTAGACACCCGATAGGTGGCGCTGTGTTTCGATTTCTAGATTATACATTTTATTCCACGTCATATTTGTTTATGTTCACGATGTCAATGATTTTTATAATTATACTGTGAATTGTGTTATAGTTGTGTAGTTTATCGTTTGAAATGATAAGAAAAAATTAATTCAATCAATTATAACTACTGAGCCACAGCAACGCGTGGCCGGGTCAGCTAGTATAATTATGTATTAAAAGCAAATTTTGACAAATAATTCATCTAATACAACTAAACCGTAAATTTTGTAACAAGTGAAACCGCTATTAAAACATGAAATAGCACAGCACTAAATAATTTATCTAACTTATTTTTCTCGTTGTTGGCGTCATTACCTTAGTTTCGTATCCAACTACTATACTATTTTGATTTTATTTAAATTTGTATTAATCTTCCTGCCCAAAATAAGTATTATGGTTCTAAGCATGGGCGTTATTTCAACTTTGGAACTGGGGGTAGCAAGATCTACCGGAGGGTTTGGGGAAACTTTTTTAAAAACTAGCTTAAAATTTGTAAGTTTTGAAGCTTTTGCAGACTACTTTTATAACAATTTTGCTAACAATTTATCCTAAAACAATAATTTTTAATGAATTGAGTTATTAATTAAACCACATGTAAAGTAATTTTTGATGAAAGCTTGATTAACAGAGAGTTGATAAAATTAAAAAAATTCCCTTTTGTATAGACTTTTTGTATTTTTCAGTTTTGGGTATTTTTAAATTATTGAGACTTCAAAATTCTGAGGTAGCAAAATACTGTACTCAACAATTCTGGGGTGACAACTGCCACCCTTTGCTACCCCCGAATTACACCAATGGTTCTAAGGTTTCACTTACAATAATTGTAAAAATATACTGATTATAGCCGTACCCGTGACGTTGTTCACGCAAAAAGTCGAGTAGTTTCTTTTTTCAATTTGTAGTTTCTTGCAACACAAAATCCATTAAATTGTCTCCAAATTGACAATTGTGTATTCATTGTATTTTTCGGTACACAATTAGCAACATGTTCTTTGATTTTAGATTCAGAAAAATTTCCAAACCGATAGTACAATATTTAGTGTATTTACATTACATTTTGTTACTATAGTTATGAAATTATGAAATATGTAAATTTACGTAATGTGTATACATGCTCAAAATTGTTTCTCCATTTTCCCATGGGAATGAGACATTTTTTCGAAGTGAAAAGTATCTTAGATGTTGACCCAGTTAATAAGTTAGCGTCACACCATGTTTCATTAAAATCCATCCAGTAGTTTTTACGTGATACGTGAACAGACAGACAGAAAGACAGATAGACAAAAATTTTAAAAATCGCTGTTTTGGTATCTACATCGATAACTATTTACAGTACCAGTACAATTTTCAAAAAATATTCCATGTACAGAAACGGTCTCGTTACAGTTTTTTTATATGTATAGATTATGATTTTACTTATTTTAATTATTATTTCAAAAATGGCTATGTACAGATACTAGTTTAGATTTTAGTCAATGAAAAAGGTTCAGTTTGCCTGCAAGAATATCTACTCTAAAATTTATTTATAATAAGTTTGTGTCATCATCACAATACACATGTCTACTGACCATCAAGAATGCTCTCCAAAATGTGACGGTTTTTTTCTTTTTTTATTTTAAATTAAAAGACTGTAATATGACTTGCAAAATTTATAAAATAGATTTTTTTAAATTTTTTTATAGAATGGTTATTGTCACTCTAGCTGTTTGCGTTGACGTTGAAAAGAAATTGACAAGATACCTGTTAATGTAGGTAACAAAAGGAAAAAAATAATATATCAGCCACAAATTATTATATACCTACCTACATAGTTCCAGTGATACAAATGTACAGATACACTCATCAACACTATACACTCTTATTTTGTCAAAATATCGTTCATGTTATTCTTTCGTCAACTTTTAGTCATCATAATTTCATGGTTATTATTATTAATACGTCATATACAGTTGAACTTGGACAAGCGAAAACTCAAAACACCAAAAAATTTTTCTCACTTGCTCAGTTTTCTAACTATAAAGTGATTTTTCCACTTATGGAGACACTTTTTAATCTCCTAATAAGAGGAAACTGAATCAAATTATCAAAAGCGTCGACGTGCATTTGTCTAACACACTGCGCAAGCGTTGATTATTCCACGAGAAAGCCGTATAAAATAATGAACTAAAAACAACGACACTGAATTTATTTGTTACAAAGAACCGTGTTTCGATTTGGGCCATGGTGAGTTCAGTAATAAATGGTATACCAATGGGTAGGTGTTTAGGAGTATATTTTCGGAAAAATTCCTTTATTACCATTTACGATGGGCATCTACTTATACGGACTGGTAAAAAAATACGCCTATTTCAGTGAATTCTCGTCGTCAGAACTATCAGATATTATAAATAACGGTGGTAACGGTCAAAGATGACACTTTGACCAGGTCACCACAAGGAGGTGCCTTGGAGGCAAGAAGATTTACAGAGTCCCAAAAAATGGTAGCGATAATAATTACAGTATAGATTTTTACTGAGTAAAAATACATATGAAACTCCAGCAGAACAGATGTTAATTTTTTTCAGGACTACGTGTGGCCACATAATATCCAGAAAAAAAAACGATATATATCTTGGCTACAAGAGTGGTGGCATAATTATGTATTACCATAGGACTCACCATGGACCAGCATCTATAGTTACCCGGGAACACGGTTCTTTGAATTTGGTCCCAGAATTTTGTCGATTATAGAGCTGTAGCATGAAACGTATTTGTTTCTCGCTTATCGAGGTTTGATTTTAATCAAACAAGGAATTGGAATATTTTGTTGATTATAATTATAGTGTAATAAACGAGAAAATTTAAATCTATGCATAAATTTTTCATCAAATTGTCAATGTTCACCTTGCGCATCATGTTAAATATTTCGTCTATTGCTAATTTGACTGTTTAATTTCAGTAGAAATTTTAAGGAAAATAAGTTTCTTAATTACAAAATATTGCTTGCTATTTTAGAGAAATTTCCGCATAAATTTTGATAATAAATATTAAATAAACTTTGCGTTATTTTTAGAAATGAATAAATATTTACAATATACAAATACATACATAACTATAGATCTATTTTAAAATAGTTTACCAAGTGAAATATATCCCGTTATGGTTGAAATTCACGAATACCCAAGCATTATATAATTTAATTTAGTTAACTGAAACTTTTATTTTAAATGTTAGGACACCATTCCAGTTTCATAAATAGCAAATTTTTAAATAAATTTTATGTTAAAAAAAAAAAAAAACGTACTGTATACATGAACGTTATGAAATGAAAAATTATTTTTAAAACTGGAGTGTTATTATATTACTATTAGTGTCGAGATTTGTTTATATGACGAAGCCGTGGAATTTACAAGGAGGCCACCGCATTCGTATTGACATTCACAATTTATTTTTAACAAAAATGTAAACAGACTTTAGAACATAACACCACATAGCCGTGGTATGTACATAGTTTATAAAAATCAAATTAAACATTTTTATATTCAGTTCAGTTCAGTTCACTTTAATCATTGTTGTTTTATTACGTACACAGTTTGTGTTCACATCACACAATAAATTTCAATGAGACGCACAAAAGATGGCCAGATTTTTTTTTTCCCAGAAATCTGGAATATATCAAATTGTCTAATTTTATCAGTTAATTTTGATTAAACGTCACAAAAATTATAGTTACAAAAATTCCAGTTCAGTCCGTCAACATACTGCGCACATAACCACAGCCGTCAAGTATAGTAAAATAAAATTAAAAAAAAATCCGTCAACAGTTGAAAACTAGCAATTAATATTACTAGTGTAGAGAGATACATTTAGGAAAATGCATCCATTGCGGAAATGTACCTATCAGTCAGCAAATCTAATGAATTATTATTATTGTTATAAGTTTAATTAGTCATTAAATCACGAATTCTCTGTCCCAACCTCGTATATCAAAAACTACATGTTTTAGGACACACAAAAAACATATTAAATACTGTATTCATATACATACTAGCCGTATACCCACCCGATAAGGTTTACTATCGGCAACATTTCAGGATGTCAGTCAGTGTCAAAGATTTATTAAATAAGATATTTTAATAGCCATAGTAACATTTGTTATGTATTTCTAACTTAAAAACTGACAAATTTCCATACAAATTTTCATTTCCTATTTAACTCACTTCGGGGCCAAATTTTCAAAAATCCTTTCTTAGTGTTCACCTACGTTACATAGGGAACTCATGTGCAAAATTTCATTCTTCTAAACCCAACGGTTTAGGCTGTGCGTTGTCTGTCAGTCAGTCAGTGTTAGAAATTTATTAAGTAGATATAATTATCTATCTATCTATATATATATAAATATATATATAGGTAACCAACATCAAAGGGGGTAATTAGCATAAATCTTAAGTTCATAGTGATGAAAATACAGATTTAAATACGTTTTTTTTTTTGTGTGTCCAAAAATGGGGAGTTTTCAGATACGAGGTTGGGACAGAGAAGTCGCGAAATTCTATTTAATTAGTAAATAATTTGTATAAGTACAAGTAAGAAAAAAAAATGTTCACAGCAGGGGCGATTTTAGGATTTTTATTTAGGGTAGGCTGAATTTTTCTGTATTACAAAACATGTAGCTTATAGGCATAATTTTTCTGGCAGCTGTAAATGTTTATTGCACAATTTTTAACTGAACAAAATATAGTTCCAAGCACAATGTAGTGCAAGCCATTTCAAGTAATCGCATATTAATTAGGAAGGCCTATATGTTACTGAAATTCGTTTAGGGGGAGGTTTACCTGAGATGGACCAAAAATTATGTATTTTTCTGAAATTTTTTTCTCAAAGACGGAAGCAAATATAAATTTAAAATTTTGTACACATATTTATTAAGTATTAAAATATATAAAAAAATTTTTCAAGAAAAAATGTAAAATATCCATTTTATAGATAGCGTAATGTGAGGATCTGAAAATCCGATGCCTTGTTGGTGGACATCATAGCGCCGGTAATAAACCACTGAAATCAAAAAAAAAAAGATTTATAAAATATATGAATAGTACCGGTACCTATACTTATAATATCAATAAATTGCTGAAAGAAAAAAAAACTGGCGGATGTGTGAACTTTTGATTACGATTTTTGTCTTATTTTTCGCTCTTTCAAGTAAATTTAAAAATAAAAAAATATTGAAAGTGTATTGGACCGGTAGAGGTGCCGAAGAATTGAATGATCTTGAAAATAAAAAATTAAAAAACAGGATCCATCGAGTAATTTTTGAGTTATCGTGTCAACCAGTTCCAAAAATGTGGTTCCGAGGTATTATAAAATATATACAGGCTGGTCCAGAATTATGTACCGTAATTACTGGAGCTGATAGTATGTTCAAAAATACTGGTACCTTTTCATCTACACTTTTTTCCAAAACTCAATAATAGGGGAGATAAAGCAGAGGGGTAAAATGTAGAGGGGTGGAAATAAACTGACTTCTTTTTTTTTAAATTTTTGGGCGCTTTTGATTACTGGATTCATAATCTAGGGGCGCGTATGAACATTAAGATAATTAAATTTATGGTATCAATTATCCCAACAATTATGATTAGGGGATAATTTGGAAATAAATACTTCTACTTTAAATTGCTCGAAAACGGTAATATTTATCGAAATGTAACAAGTATATCTTTTTTGCGTAAAATTGTCTGAGGAATCATATTATCAAGGAATTTGGTTAAATAATTGCAAATTAAAAAAGAAAAGACGTGATAACTCACACCTACCACCCAAAGCCACCCCTTAGTCATGAGTGGTGGAATAAATGTTGACATAAATTTAATCCTTCTAATGCAAAATAAGTACCCCTAAAATATTAATCCGTTATTCAAAAGTGTTTGGAAAATATTTAAGAAATAATGGTTCTGGTTTCACCCCTTTACAGAATTGTATCTCCCTTATTATTGAGTTTTGAAAAAAAGTGTACATGAAAAGGTACCATTATTTTTGAACGTATTACGAGCTCTACTAATTACGGTACATAATTCTGGACCACCTTGTATAAAGAAACGTATTTTCAAAATTTTATATTTAATACTCATTATTGCGTGAACTACGTTTTTTTTTTTTTTTTTTTTTTTTTTTTTTTTTTTTTTTTTTTTATAGAAAGCTGGATATTTGGTTAATGTGCAAAAATCTTTTTTTAAAATTATTTTCAGCAAAATCACTTTGGGAACATATTCTACACATAATTTCCTATCAATTCCAGCAAAAAAAATCGATTTTTTTTTTTATCAAATCTCAAGTAAATTTTCCTTTAAATTACTTTCAGCAAAATCACTTTTGGAACATATTCTACACATAATTAACTACCAATTTCTGCAAAAAAAAAATCGATTTTTCTTAACGACGCTCAAGTAAACCTCCCATTAAGTATTTACTTAAACCTAGACAACCTAGAAAAATAAAGCATAGTTATGTTAAATTTGATGAAAATTCAATATAAATAGGACCGGATTTACCGTAAGTGCCGCTCTAGGCACCATAAAAAATGCCGCCCCTGGAAGAAAATCATATCAACTTTTCACAAAAAAAAAAAAAATAAATAAATGACAAGCAAAAAAATTTCTTTTTTTTTTTTACTTTTTCCTACAAAAAATAAGTGATGAATTGAAAAAAAGCCTAAGTGGCACATTGTGTTTCAAATTTTGCCGCCCTGGGCACTAGCCCCGCATACCTCTAGTGTAAATCCAGCAGTGAGAATACCAAAAAAATATAGAAAGCATAGAGACTATTATTTTTGTAGTGGAAATGGAATGACAGATAAATTGTTGCCAATTATATTTATAAGCAATTGGAAAATGAGTTACAAAAGTTAACTTGAAGAAACTTCGTATGAATAAAAATGTTTTTATTCTGAATAACAATTGCATCAAATGTTTTCAGTTTGAATAAATGCACCCTTCCGAAAAATACGCTTTAGGCAATTGCCTAATTTACCTAGAGGTAAATCCGGAACTGAATATTATAAATCTCAATTAGATGAAAATTTCAAATAAGATAAAAGCTAAAATAATTTATAAGAAAGAGTAGGAACATTTTTACAAAATAGTAATAAACGATTATATGTATTGTCACCTTGATTGTCACCAAAAACACAAAAATATTAGAAATCTAGAATTGCACAAAATAGGCATAGAATCCTTTTATGATTATATAGTGTCTAAGCTTGAAATTCGTTTCATTTCAGCCTGAGTAAATTGAAGTCTTCTTAAACGTATGTATTTGTAAGAAACGTATATAGAATCAGAATTACATATTAGGTTGTTGTAGCTGCTTTCTTTTTATTATAATAGTAATGACTCCAAAGCTATTAATTATTACTTATTTAGTTATATATGATCTTACATATGATTTGATCCTTTTAATATTAAAAAGTTTATTTTTATAGGAGCTGTACTTACAGATATCACTGACAAAACTACGAACATAATAATTTGTACAATTCCCTTTTCACTTTCTTTCTAATTTTTCAAAATTATTTTTGGGTGGGTCCGGGTCTACCCGTTAAAATTGCCACTGTGTTGACACCCAAACCAATCAGCTAACCACGAATTGCATCCCTCGATTGAAAAAGTTCGAACTGATTCTAAGACTGCATCCTGTTGCGAAGTAAAGTACACGTATCTAAGTAAGTCTACATACATACCTTTATTATTTTAAATATTTAGTTTTTTACTAAATATTTAAGAGAGTAGTTACTTTTTGCCCTAAATTAATCAGATATTTTTGCAAAGCGAAAATAAGTTAAAAAATATTTTTTAAATTAGAAATTTGCACTACTTTGAGAAAATAGTAGCGAACGGAAAGTAGCCAAGGAATAAGTTCACGGTACAAATTATGAAAATATATGACGACCGAAACACATGGATATCACTGGAGCACCCACTAAACTAATTATACATCCATTCTGACCTAATTTAACCCCTTTCCCAAAGTAAGAATTGCTTTAATATTAAAGAAATATTCGAAGTGCCTAGATATTAATCATTAATCAATCATTAGCAAATAATATAGCAAACATAATTGTATGGATTGATTTTGTCACCGCAGTTTTTATTAACACTTTGACGGTCATTGACGTTGTAAGAAGTCAAGTGAAACCTTATCAAATCACACACCGTGTTGTAAGACGTCAACAATTCCATATAAAGTTTATTAGCGGTAAAAATAGTGAAACAGGATCGTTGCTTTGTTACTTTTCACAAGAAAATCGTAGAAAAAACACGAGTCGACTTTCGGCTTTTACACCATCATCAGGTGAAAAATATAAATGGTGTAAAAGCCGAAAGTCGACTCGTGTTTTTTCTACGTTTTTGTTGTGAAAAGATAACAAAGAAACGATCCCATGTTTTAATATGGATTTTCACAAAGTAAACCTATCTAATATTAATTATTTAAAAATAGTGAACTAGTTGCTCGTTTTGCCATTATGGATTATGACCGTCAAGGTGTTAATTATATATGTAATTAATAATAATTGTTTGTTTTCAAAACACAGATATGATACGTAAGTAAATTATGACAAAAATGGTATCGTCGCATGGTACAAACAGTTCCACCATTGTTATCAGTTTTTATTCACCTGTTTTAAATGTCGGAAATTTCTCACACTTTAACACAGTAATTAAAGTTTTT
This sequence comes from Brachynemurus nebulosus, assembly GCA_035578155.1. Classification (NCBI taxonomy): domain Eukaryota; kingdom Metazoa; phylum Arthropoda; class Insecta; order Neuroptera; family Myrmeleontidae; genus Brachynemurus; species Brachynemurus nebulosus. The sequence goes on from JAPWDM010000001.1 coordinate 104,320,606, forward strand.
ATATTTTGTGATAATTATCAATAAATTATTGCACACACATGTTATATTGTGTTGTGTTGTGTATCTATTTGTAACGTTTTAGTAAAATTAATTTTAAATAACGTAACGAACGGGGCACAAGGGCAAGCAAGGATTGTATATTGTGCAGAGGCAAGAGTGTTTGTAAATGTAAATCTATTTTACTATCAGCAATTATAATTTAATGAATCATAATATTAAACTGGCTCATTGTCCGTGGTATGTAACTACATACCTTACATGCTACTACCAAAGTACATATTATATGTACGTACGTATCACCTTATCACCTATGTACCTACATAGAACGTATACACATATAGGTAATAATTACTAGATATCTGGTGGTAATTTTTATTAATTCAACAATACAAACAAACGCATGTACCCTATCTAGGTAGGTGGTTAGTGTGTAGAACAATAATTGTCTGTCATCGCACTATCGTGTGTTCAAAGCTACTTGTAACACTAGCCTGATATTGATAGTGCTTACAGTCATAATTATTTATTTAGTTTTTCAAGTTATCAAAATTTTATGATCACGCAAGAGAGAATACATCGAGAGAATACAATCCGTACAAATGCCTCAAAATATTGACATGTTAAAATATTATAAAGGACAATAAATAGTAATATTACTTGGCAAGGACCATAAATGTTATTTTTGTGGCCTCAGATGCAGTTTGAGAATCCCTGGCTGAAAGTCGAGGATTCTTAAGTACCCATGGCCACAAAAATAAACTTACGAGCCAAATATGAGTAAATTGTTTTTTCAACCGAAAAATATGATGAATAAATTGGAAAAAATGAATAAAAAATACATCGAAAATGCAATTTTAATAAAAACTAGCTGTACCCGTAACTTCGTTCGCGCGACGCATTGTTATAAACTCAGTGAGAAGTAGATGAGTGTAATAATTATACAGAACTTGCATAGACCAATAATTTTTGCGTAATGCATGCACATGCTCAAAATGCTTTTTCTATTTTCTTGTGGGAATGACACATTTTCTCGGAGTAAAAAGTATCTTAGATGTTGACCCAAGTAATAGGTTATCACCACACCAAAGTTCATCAAAATTCGTTCAATAGTTTTTTCCTAATGTGTACACATGCTCAAAATAGTTTTTTTTTAATTTTCCCGTAGGGACGAGACATTTGACCGGAATAAAGAGTATCTTGAATATTGACCCAGACAATAAGTTATGACCATATCAAATTTCATCAAAATCCGTTCAATAGCTTTTGCCTAATGTGTGCACATGCTCAAAATAGTTTTTTTTTATTTTCCCGTGGGAAAGAGACATTTCCCCGGAGTAAAGAGTACCTTGGATGTTGACTTAGGTAATAAGTTATGACCATACCAAATTTCATCAAAATCCGTCCAATAGTTTTTGCGTGATGCGTGAATAGACAGATAGACAAAAATTTTAAACATCGTTGTTTTGATTTACAGTTGTACCAGTACAATTTTCAAAAAATATTCCATATACAGAAAGGGTCTCACTATAGTTTTATTATAGGTCTGTATAGAAATAGATGAATAGTAGGCATCTATAAAAAAATATTTCCATAGAGAAGTCTATTTACTATTGACGGTAAGCGCTTACTTACGTTCCTAGGAAAGTAAGTGTTGTCATCACGACAATTTATCTGGTATGTAAACGCCAACTTACAATTCAAAAGGTTGAAATAGTATAGTGTACAATAAGTGGGAAAAGCGGCTTATTTCTCACGAGTACAAGTAAACTCACCCCCGCAGGGTGAGTGCAACAATTCATATGAATGAGAAATAAGCTTTTCTTACATATTTTACAGTATACTTTTCCTACGACCACATTTTTGTCGTAAAATTTAGATTAATATTTATTTAGATAAACAGTAAAATTATTTTTTTTAATTTTTTAATGTCAAATGTAAGATGTTCAAATTCTTAGTAATGCCACAGTATAAGTAATAGTATGTATACATCAGCAGATTCATTTGACGTAAATAAAGACAACTATAGAGTGAGTGTTGGGGGACCGATGCCCCAATAGTTAGACAAAATTATTAGGTATCTGAAATGCACTTATTAAATGCATATTATCATAAAGTAATAGTCTATAAGAGTTAAAAAGTTTATGGAGATAGCTATTTAATTTTTTCAAAACAATATTATAGCTCCTTTGATTGTGTTTGTAACTAATTTCTGTAAGAGTATGTGTGTGCTGACTGTGCAATGTGCATGTGTGTGTTGCCATTTATACAATCGACAATCACAGTCATCACAATAGTGAATAGGGGGTATCCTAAGTAATTGGAGACCAGATAATTATGGTAAACTAGAAAATATAATAACCCCGGATTTTTTTTCATTTTTAGCATATAGATGATTTATTAAAATTATGTCAAAATTACTACTAATAACAAATAATATTAAAATTCATACAACTTACCGAAAATGTTTATATTTTTATTTTAACCCCAATTTATTTTTAAAAGTTATTTTATTTTTACTTATAAAAACATTTTGTAATTCAGAAAAATATAAAAATTTTACTGATACGATTTTGGTAATAATATAATTAAATACACTGAAGGGTTTCTGTCATAACCTCTCTTTTTGTTCTGATTTGGGAAAATGTATTTTCAATTATTCCCTGTTTTACTTTTGATGTTTACCATTAATTTAGGTAAGGGTAATTAAACAGGCCATCAAAAAAAATTGCAGTAGAACTTTTTTATATAGAATTTGAAAATTTATTAAGTTTTAAAATAGTTCTAATTCCTGCCGCGACACTTTTGCTATACACTTGGATTTCTAATTTTACGTTCATTTTTGGGAAATCATTAGGAGACACATGTTTAGTAGTTATTTTAGAGCAAATTTTTGTACTGTTATCCACTGTACAAAATATACTGTGTATACTGTATCTAATTCTTCACTTCTTTTTGTAGCCTCATATTTGATACAGTGTATAATTAAAGTCTGGTTGCATGGATTTTACTGAAAACCAATTGTTTAGAGTAACAGGTGATGGTAACTTAAAACTTAGTTTAGTTCGCATAAATTTGTAACTGCCTAGAGAACGATAATAAATATTTTGAGTCAAAATTCGTTGATTTTGTGGCTATTCAGCAGAAATTCCCTTTTCTGAAAGAAGCATTCCAACAAATGTATTGGCATGATCACCAACACGATGTAAATTAAAAACAGATTGTTGTAAATTCATTTTTGTCTTTACATTTAAAACATGAAATTTATTTTTTTACTTTTTTGTTATATTTTTTAAGGATTTATTAGTTTTCTGTAAAAACTTAATATTTTTTTAATGTAACTGTCGGCATTCTTGTGACTTCTTAATATATGATAAAAATTACTCAAATTATTATTGTTTGGTTGAGATTCGATTATCGTTCCTTAGAGGACTCAAACTGCATCCGAGGCCGTAAAGTCATTTGAAAACAAAATTTCCTGCACACTGTCAAACATGGTCATACGTCTATCATGGGGTAGGGGTGTATAGTTGTTGAAAATTTACATTTTTTGGATCAAATTAAGGATAAATTTGAGGATAAAGGATTGTTTTTCTGGAATTCAACTCTAATTATTGGGGTCCTGAATATCCGGTTCCTAAATCATTGGGTAATTGGTTAAAACGAAATCATTAAACTCTTGAAATCCCAATTAAAACTACGTTGATTAAGGATAAATATATTTATCGGAATATTTTAAAAAGAGCTAACGTGAAAGCATCAGAAAATTTAATTTATTCGAAAGCTTTCCAAGAACTAATTTGTCAACAGGACAATGACTCTAAACATTCGGCATTGTAGTGAAGCAGTATTTCTTGTATTACGTGCCTCATTTACTTCATACACCTTCACAGTGACTAGATGTAAACCCTATCAAACGTCTATGGCCAATATCTAGGTGTTCAAATAAGAAAACGTAATATTTCTAATAAACAGGATTTAATTAAAGCATTAAATTGACGAATAAAACCAAATCAGTTCGGATTTTACAACAAAGTTAATCGGATCAATGTCCAATCGCTTGCAAGCAATAATTAAAGCAAAGGGATGTATAACGAAATATCAAAAATAGTTATTATCCTATGTTCCGAACTTGTAATTTTTCTGTTTACTGTTCTGTCTAAAGACTTTTATGAGTGCTATAATACATGTCTTAATTTTATTTTTTTAAACAGAGTTATAATATTTGCTGTGATTTTAATTAGTATGATTTTGTAGTACAGATCTTGAAGAATTTATTTCCCTTATTTCTATTTTCCTTTGTACAAAAGATCTCCTAAAAAATTAAATAAAATTTTTAAGTTTCTTTAGAGAAACTTTTGTCTAAACACTTTTCTGAGATACTGTATATAACATGTACTTAAACAACCAAGTTTCCTTTAATAATTTCAGTTGAAATTAACAAAAAAAAAGTTAGTTGATAATAGGTCTGTTCCCGTACCAGTAGGAATGTGAATGCATTCGAAGAAAAATGTAGGAAGTCGTTCTTGTACATAAAAATTTCAGCTAGTTGTTCACTTCCCCTCCGGTAGGTAAATGTAGAAATTAGCAGCGACTTCAGAGTTCCTGCTTTTTCTTTCCAGCTCTCAAATTTAAATTTAATAATTATGTTAACAAAAATTATTGTACATAAATTTTAAAAAAATGTAGCGGTTTTTTGAATATTTAAGCTAGTTTTTGGTATACTAAATTTAAAATATCGAAGAATTACAAATTTATACAAATGTAAGTTTAGCAGTGATAATCAGTTAAATGATTGTCGCAGTTATTTCTTACCGATTGTAATGGTCATAAAGTTTATTTAAATAGTTTCAAAAAATGTCAAAATTTTAATTCAATAAGCTGAAGGAAGTCTTTTCTTTACTTTCATATTTTATCTCTACTACATCAAGTAGGAACTTTAAGAAATTTGCAAAAAAGAAGTACAGGAACAGACCTGATGCAATACAGCCAGTACAGATAATAATACAAATATTTTTTAAACTAAATTAAAATATTGAAAAATAACATAGGTACCTACATTAAATATTATAATATATGTGTATGTATACTAAAAAATCTTTTCTTAAAGTTTAAAGTCATACCAAAGTGTGAGACAGAAAATAAAAATAACTATAGGTTTTATAGGTTTATCTTTTTTAGTATGTTTTTTATATTTAAATTATTTACAAAAAAAAAAAAAAAAAAAACTGGTCGGATTAACTACACATTAATAGATGGTTAATATTTTTATGTATTAATGTGTTAGTGTATAAACGGTATAAACTATTGTGTATGTGAATGAATATATGTATATTCAGTGGGATCTCATCTCATAACAGTCTATAACCTTCTTGGGACGTTATTTAAAAAAGACGTTCCCAGTATATAACATTGTTTTTTTATCTAGTATTTATATCATCTTTGATATTATATTGTTTAATATAACTACAGTAACTAGTGGACAAAAAATAAAATTAGTACAATTGGGACTAATTACTATGGTTCCACTACTATTTTATTTAATATTGTATTTAAAAAGTCTGAAAAGAAATGCACTAATAACTAAGGTAGCGAACGAAAGGAGTGGTGTATTGACTGAAGAAAAAAAGATTTTTATTTCCATTTATCGTCATGTGTTTAGTTATTGCTCTTTTCAAATATTACTATGATTTTAAACTGCTTTTTAATTTTTTAAATTATAAAATTAATAATAATTAAATTAAGTACAAAAAAATAAAATAAAATAAAAATGCCCGGTAATATTTGTATAACAAAAAGCTGTTCAAATAAAGAAAAAAAATTCCAGATTTAAGTTTTTTTAGAATTCCCTTGGATTCTGAAAGGTAAGAACCATTATTATCATTTTATTGTTACCAATATTAACTTGAATTAATAATAAACTTTATAATATAATATTATAATATTGTTTTGTTTCGCATGGTGATCGAATTGTACCCATTATTTGAGCTATGCTAGTTCGGTTTATTACAAAAAGTTTGAATTCCGAAACTTTGACTTATTTCGGTTTATTATTAAGTGTTCGATATTTTAAATAATCTTTAGGTTCAGCTTGCTTGGGAAAATATATTCAGTATTAAAAATAATATTATGATTCATATTTATTGTATTTAAATTAAATTTCAATAAAATTATGTAAAATGTGATATTCAGAAATAAAATACAAATAAGTAAAATTATAAATTCATTGATAACTCGGTAGCACTCATTTGTTATAGATTTAAACATATTAAAAATCAAATTTAACATAATAAAAGAGGGAAAAATGAACATACATACTTTAAATAAGGAAGGAATACTCAGAAGTAGGTTTTCTGGGCCCTTCTGGCAAAAAGTGTCCTAAGTGTTAAAAACATTATAATTCAAAGGCTTTTTTTATATCATTCGGAAGAAGGCGACAAAATAGATAAAAGATGTTCTTTGGTCCATTTTGCCGCAAGAAGCCGTTTTCCAGAAAAATTAAAAATAATTTTCAAAATTTTGGTTTTAAGATTTTTTGTCCTTGTTTAACATACCCAATATTCTTTTGTTTAATTATATGCATATCGTAGAGCAATGTTTATATTGCTTGAATTATGTATAAAAAATATTTGATCAGATTGATTATAAAATACTAAAAATAACGTTTAATAATGATACGAGAATCATAATGTATATTATAATCAATTACCTATTCTTTAATCGAATAAATTTTTTATATTATTGACTAGTATAAACGTTTCTTTATATATCTATACACAAACTAAACGATTGTCAAAATCAAAATCGTCATTTTGTTATTCTTTTAAATTCAAATAATATGAGGTGTTCTAAAACAAAACTCGCCTAATTCATACAAAACGAGTCATTTAACAAAAAAAAAAAAAAAAAAATGGAAGAGTTTTATCACAACTTAGGGGAGAGCGGGGCTATCCCGGACACTTAAGGGAGAGCTGTTATTGTTCAGCTAATATCGAGTATAAAATTATAAGAAAATTAGCAATATATAATCTGGACCATTGGCTATTGATTTCACACAAAGAAATTTGAATTACTCCACTGTTTACATATTTAAATTAAATTACAAAAAAAGTGTCTCTGTATGAAATAGCCCCGGGGGTCGGGGCTATTCCGTACGGTAGGAGGGGCTATACCGTACAGTAAAAAAATCATCTTGTTAAGGAAGTAAATATTAGTAATGCAATAAATTATTGTACAAAACACATTTTATTACTTATCATCGCCTCAACTAAGAAACATCATAACGTAACTTGTATTATCGGTATATTTAGTTCAACTTACAAAAGTATAAAAAGTGTTAGGTTAACTTTTATCAAAAAAAGTGATAAAGTTTATAGAACGAAAGTATTTTATTTAAAGTTTATATATTTAAACATAAATCACAAGTAAAGTTATCTGCAGACTCGGCAGCACTAAAACTATAATGTTTATGGTGTTTCCTGCATCAACTACAATCTATTAATGTTGGCATATTAAACCATTTGGGGCTAAGTCGCACACTTCTGTACGGTTTAGCCCCATCCTGTACTTTGTAGGAGTTTCATAACCTAACCTCAAATTCCGTCGCCTAACTAGTCATCACTAGTGATTAAGAGAGAGCTTAAGAAAAGTAATTTCTGATGATCTTATAGCTACTAGCTCATAAGTAAAGGTTCTCCACCCAACTCTTATTTAGCAGTGCCCCAAAATTTTAAGAGAAATAATAAAAACAAGTTGCAATAAATTATTGTAAAAAGATCATCTTGTTAAGGAAGTAAATAAGAGTAATGCAATAAATTATTGTAGGAAACACATTTTATTACTTATTGTCGACTAAACTGAGAAACATCATAACGTAACTTGTATTATCAGTATATTTAGTTCAGCTTATAAAAATATAAAAAGTGTTAGGTTAACTTTTATCAAAAAAGTGATAAAGTTTATAGAACGAAAGTATTTTATTTAAAGTTTATACATTTAAACAAAAATCACAAGTAAAATTATCTGCAGACTCGGCAGCACTAAAACTATAATGTTTATGGTATTTCCTGCATCAACTACAATTTATTAATGTTGCCATATTAAACCATTTGGCGCTAAGTCGTACACTTCTGTACGGTTTAGCCCCATCCTGTACCTTGTGGGAGTTTCATAACCTAACCTCAAATTCCGTCGCCTAATTAGCCTTCACTAATGATCAAGAGAGAGCTTAAGAAAAGTAGTTTCTCATGATCTTATCGCTATTAGATCATAAGTAAAGGTTCTCCACCCAACTCTTATTTGGCAGTGCCCCAAAATTATAAGAGAAATAATAAAAACAAGTTTTTTCACCGTCATATTGGTATTTATACGCACAGCGGAACGAACTCAATCCTGTGATTTTCCGCGGTCAGGCGCTAGGTGGCGACAACAATTGGACTTGTCTAGCTTGAAATCTAGACACGAAAAATGGGTGTACGGTTTAGCCTCGCTGTACGGTATAGCCCCGCTCTCCCCTACTAGTTGCTCTAATTTGAAGTAAAACCCCTTTTTGATTAACATGCTAAGCAATGCATTAACTCATTTCCAACCAAAATTAAAATAAACCACTTTTAATTTGGAACGCCTCATATTATCTTTTTTTTAGTTTGACATTATTTTACATAATTTTTTTAATAAAAATTATAAGTTGCTGCCAATAATAGATTCAAAATGGATATCATTGTTTATTTTTTGTAAATTTGTCTATTTTTTGCACTATACGTATGAAGTGTGCCTTTGAATATCATTAAATTCATAATTTAACTTTTTGTTTGTAATCATACAGAAGTGTTTAATGAAGAAAACGAACCATAAAATTTTTTGGACTTAACTGAAACTGAATTTGAAATTAACGTAGAATTCTATGAAGTGGATGAAAACACAATAAAAAATAAAATTTCTGAAACAGTAACTATGTATCAACAGAAACTACAACTATTTATTTTTTAACCAATAATAAGTTTCAGTTTTTCTTAAAATATTTTATACTTTTATACAAATATATAATCATGTATTAATTATTTTATATGGAATTTAATTTTCATTAATAACTATTAATTAATATTTTAACTCTTCATACACGACTCTAAAATGTTCATTTTTTCATTGTGTTACTAAAACTTATTGACAAAACATTGAACTAAACATGTCTTCATTCAATAAATCAAGCAATTTGTTTACAATTTAATTAACATTTTGTAGTTTCCATGTAACATATCTTTAAAAAACTTAAAAAATAAAAAAAAGAACATTAATTAGTTATGAAATGTTACTTATCTTTTACTTTTTATAAATGTCAGTTGACAACTGGCCTTTCGATAAACAATACATATTAAAATTTGAATCCAACCAATTTCCAATTTTAAATTTATAATTTAATACCAGCTCCATAAAATATTTAAAATAAAAATAATTTCTACACAATAATTTAAGAAAAGCATAAAATAAAGAGCGTTTGTTAGGTTTCAGGCAATAAAGATTCCAGGCATTTAAAAAAATTCAAATTTTAGCTATGTTACCAACAGAGTAGAGAGAAGTACGCTGACACCATGGCAGATGGCACGATAGATGACTGAATCTACCATAGACGAACGCGGTTGTTAAAGCGGCAAAATCAAATGTTATTTAGTAAATTATTTGAGTGTTATCTTACTGAAGTAATAATTTTTAATATAAAATTAAAATCTTTTTAACATTGGTTTATTATTAACTAATATTAGAATAAGAAAAATTCATTTATTCAACTATTATTTTTTGATAATTTACTTTTAAATATCAGTTTGGAAAATTAATTTAAAATATTTGTATTTAAAATTCAAGTAGAATACAATTAGTGAAAAATTAGTTTGGATTAAAATGAGGGCGGGACCCTAAAAAATTTAAGTAATGTACCGTGTTAGATATGATTTGAAAGAGCCACCTCTAGGGATTTTAAAAATTATTATTATATGACACAAAAAAATTGTTTATTAACAAATGCATTTTTGAGCAATAAAAAAAATTTTTTAAGAAACGATTTTTCTTTTAAAAATTATAATATTTTTTGATCCTTCGAATCAAAAAGAAAATTTTTCCATTGCCTCAAAAACAATGCATTTGTTTATAACAATTTTTAAATAATAGCATTAAAAAATTTAAAAAAATTATTTTCAGGTGGCGCTCAATGAGAAAAAAACAAAATAATTAAGATTTAAAAAAACAAACAAAAAAACAAATGCTTTATCAACATTTCTCATTTTTCAATGCAATTGATTGTTTATAAATAAGTGGAAAATTAAAAATTTTTGATTTTTTCAACGGGAATCTATTTTTTCACCTCTTCAGAACAATTCTACGAAGCAAAAAAAATTTGAGCTTTTTAGTTAAATAATTATTAAGGTTTCTATGTCAACTTTCGGTTTCAAAAATTTTGTTAATTAACAATAGCATAACTAATGGAAAAATACATATAAAAAATTTTTTTGCACGGATTATTGTTTATCAATACTTACTCCGAAGGTACGTGAATTTTTTCATTCCTTAATATTGATATTTAATATATTTAAATAATTTTTTTTGTTTACCGTGTTTGAATGACGCGGCGCGCGAGAACGTCAAACACCTCATTTTAGCAATAACTTTAGGGCTCTGTTAAAATTATAAATATTGGAGATACAGTTTCGGGAGTCGGGACTTATTTTTGTGAAAATTCCTGCTCTTTTCAGATCTTTTTTTTTAATTTCAAAAATCATTAATAGTTTTTGAGATTTTTCAAAAAAACAAAAACACTTATTTTTTTTCACTCTTTTGTTTATAACAATTGCAATTTTCATGAGCGCATTTTCAATTTTGTCAAAAAGTTTCTAGAGGTCAATACGAATCGAATGACACCAAAATCATAATTTTTGGTGCCCTCTATGAGAATTTCACTAAAATGGCTCTTCTAAACTAGACTATAAGAGAAGTATACTATTTTAGTTGAATATACGCTGTTATATGAAAGTCCAAAGGTTCCAAAAACGACAAAAACAAATTATTCAACCGATATTGAAATTTTTTTCGTTTTTATAGCTAAGCTATTTTAGATGGATAACGGGTATGATTGTCCTCTAAGATCCTAGGGTCCCAAAGGCCTCAACAATAAACTACCCAATCGACATTAAATCTTTGGAAACTGGCTATGTTATGCAGATGTTGCGACAGGGGTGTTTAAATTTTGAATCGATTAGAAGTTCGACGAGCCACTAGAACGCTCGTGGTCCTTTTTGTTAAAAATTAGGGTGAAGTCCCTTCTATATAGGCACGTAAGTAATTGCTTATTGTTAATTAGTGATTCGATTTTTCTATGGAAATAATTACTTACAGACGTCTACTGTTAATTTTTATTAAAATAGCATTTTCATTCAGTACTCTTTATTATTGTTTATTAGGTAATTTTTAATAATAATAAATAAATAAATAACTTTACGGTATCCACGGCCTCAATGAGAAAGCTGAAACATTTCGAAAACAAAATTAACAAAAAATAAGGTTTCTGAAAAAGTTGACGAGCAAATAAAAAACGTCATCAGTTAATTTCTTTAGATTAAAAAGTTTTTTGGAGGGGGTCACGCCATCCAAAATTAACTAATATTATCTAGTGTATATTTTTAATTCTCGAAAGGGGTCATGACCACTTGACTCCCTCCCCTGTATACGTGCCTCTATTATATAGCTCCTGACTATAACAATTGACTGCTCTCGTCGGTATGTACTATTCTTATTTGAATTTTTTTTATTAACCCTAGAATCATACGTACTCGTCAAAACGACGAACGAACTTCTCTACCTGCTCCAATACTGTGACTTGTCGGTACCTGCTCGCTGTGAAACTTCTGTTATCTAATTTATTTGTTATTATAACACATAAGACATATAAATTTTGTCTATAGCTATTGTGGTTTTTTTATATTGAAATAGTGTGCGTCAAAAGGACGACGATGTATGATTAACCTATATTTTTTTTAAAGATTTTGTACTCCACATATAAAAGTTTTCCTAATTTTTCTAAAATTTATTAAAGATATGGATGTTATAATTAATTTATTCAATGATTATGATAATGTGAAAGATGATTACAGCTGTTTGACTTATAGAGACGACATAATACTGAAGTTTTAATATATTGAATCGAAAACTAAAGAATGCGTTTCGAATGACTTAATAAAACATTAACAATTTATTTTGTGGAAAATATTTTAATTTTTATTATTTTTTGAGATCTTATTCGAAAAATTACTAACAAATTTTAGAAAATTTACAAATGTGCCTAATGGGGAAATAACTACATATCTATAGGAATATTTATGACTGAGAAATTTCACATTCTGTAAAGTCACACATGTCCACTGATTCATAATAGTTCATAAATTAATTATTACAATTGATGTATTTATATATTTTTTAATTTTTATAATGAAAATATGCTTTGATATAAGGATTGAAAAAATTAATAAATATTTACATTAAGAAATTTTTCCAAATCCAAGTTTTTTAAATATTTTGTTCGCTTTTGTAGTATTGTTATGTAAAAAAAATGTTTTGTGCAAATAAACTCTAAAACTCCCCGTAAAAAGTCCATTCGTCGAAACGACGCCGATGTATGATTAACTTGACTCGTAGACCAACGTATGATTCTAGGGTTAAATCAGCGGTTTAGTCGTAATAAAAATGGTAAAATTCAAAAAACTTCAACTGTGTGTATGCACACGTTAGATATGTATGGGTGCATGTGTATACTGTATAGCTATCTATGTAAGATGTTCTCCTCTGTGCTATAATGATACTTTTTGTTTTAAATCAGTTAATATAGGTATTAATGTTACCTTATTAAAAAAAAAATTATTACAATAAAAGGTTAATATTTGCTGAAAGCTTAAATTTCACTTTACAAAGTACTCAAGCTGACATTATCTGATGTAAGTTAAAAGTAAATATTGAATGTTATGTTTTTTTAACAAACAATGGCCTACACTATGTGACTGTGACTGTATATTGTATCATCTTTATTACTCGACTCACCTAGCACAATACACAAGTTTCAAGTGCTCACTCATTTTGAACAGGTCTTTTGAGAGGAGACATTTATTTTACAATATCCTTTTTAGATATTATATTATTACAGGTCGTTGTCACATTTAATTACTCTTTTTCCAAAATAAAACAACTAGGCTAGACAGACAGACATATTTCAATCATATGCGGTGACGTGGTAAAACTTTTGTGTTTTTCTAATCTCAACAATAACTTATAACAATCGAATGATGAAGCAACTCTCAACATTTTCCGTCTCTCTCCAAGTAGTCAACCGTCTTTTCAATTATTAGAGTTTATTATAATTTTTGTTTTGTATTTTTTTAACATCATTCTTATCTACTGGTGATTGAATACCAATAAATAAAAAAAGTAATTGTCATTATGGAAAGAAGTAATGCGTATCTGTAGGCACAAGTTTGCTGATTCAATTTCAATACATACATGGACAGTATGCCAATTTTATAACAATAAAAATTTTTGGAATCTTCGTCAAGCTTTGTATAACTTAAAAATGACTCTTCCCTTTTTTTAGCCACTATTTAAATTCTTTTAGTTTCCAGTAGCTCATAAGTAATAACTCATATACCTACTCGTAGAACCATGTCCTACCCATAGTATGACTAGTATGTACAAGAAACAATTTTAAATAGCACATTTATGTGTGCCATTACAAGAATGAACAAAATTTAAACAGGATGCTTTTATCGTCCGTTATACTGGTAAAATTATTTTAAATTAAACCATGATCTAAATGATATCTACACTGTAAAAAAAAATTTACTACTATAATAGTAGGAAATAGGTTTCCTATTAGCAGTAAAATTACATACGCGATGTAATATACATCTTTGTGATGTACACTAAAAAATATTACGTCTTAAATATTTAAACTGTACATAATTGTTGAGTACAATACGAATTAAAAATGTAATTATTACACATTTAAGATGTACAATACACAACAGGTATGTAAACTTTACACACATAATGTGTACATTTTACATCTCCTATATGTATTAAAATATAATATAATGTATTACTATAATATAATATAAATGTTAATATAATATAATAATATAAAATATTTTAATAATAAATATAATACGCACCTACCTGTTTAATACTTGATTCTTAGTTATTTTTAAATCGCATAAGTCCTGAAAATACATTAAGAAGAATAAACTATTTAATAAAAATGAGTATTAGAGATAGATAATAACATCATGACTAGAATTCAATAATTTTAATTACAAAATGTACTTCAACGTAATCACTAAACTATACTCACTTTTTGTAAATAGTCATTATAAAGGAATAATTGAATTAAAATAACACATTTTTGCAAAAATAATTTTATTTATAAAGTTTAGCATACATATAGTAGCATTTATATAACAAATATTATTTCACAGAATGGGTAACACACAACTAAAGTTAAAAAAATTAGAAGCTATTTTAATTGTTTAAAAGAGTTTTAATTGTTTAGAAAAAAATTTTAATTGTTTAAAATAGTTTAAAACATTATGAAACAACATTCTATAAAATTAATCTTGAATACATAATAAAATAAACTTCAAGCATGTACAAGCCAACTCAGCTGACGCCGTCAATTGCGCAGAAACAATCACGTGATACCAATGAATTACATCCAAAAGATATAATCACAGATCAAATACACTAAAGATAACTATCTCTGTACAACGGTGCTAAACCACTATTTACATGCCATCTCTCGGTCCCGAAGAAAACAAAATTTGAGGAGCGCGCGTTTGAAATGCCACTACACTCAAATTTCATCTAACATTTTTACTCTTATACGCATATTTCTGATTGATATTTGATTTAGTTACATTGAAAAAAATTATTTTTAGAAAAGTATTGCAAATGAGGTATCTGAAAATACAATCTAATAAAAAAAAATCAACATATTCAATTAAATCAAGTATCAATCAGAAAAATCAAAGTTAATCGATCTTAAAAGGATTTTTAACGAGGGATTTCAGAAATAAAATTAAAACACATTTAATATATTTTTATTATTTTTTATTTAATACTTTTATATAGTACAGTAATTTTTTTTATTTATTTATGCATTCATTTTTCAAAATAATATTTCGCTAAATAGTCGCTCTAAAGGCTGACTGACTTGCAGCTGACATTTAAAATACTTTTGTAGAGTACAGTAATTTTTGAATTATTTATGCAATTTTGAATTATGGTCCTTAATTCTACATATACCTTCCTCAAATTTGTAAATTAAACTAGGTCATGTCTTTTTGAAAAAATTCACGAGAAAATTCTTTTAAAATAAAATATAGTAAAAAAAAAGAAAACGTTTCTTGAAAACAGTACCTGAACTAATGAAGCATATTTAATGTCTCCTTTTTTAAGTTGTAAATGTATTTTTTTAAGAAAACATGTGCAAATAAATTTTATGACAATGAATGAAAATTTGATTTGTTTTTTGGCGTGTAAGTTTTACCATCAAATTCTGAAATATTATTTTTGAGTGACTTTTTATTAGATAATTTTAATTAAAATTCACAAAGTATTTCACGATTTCACAAACTCGCGAAATTCACAAATTCATAAACTCGCGAATGACAAAATATCTATATTTATCACATATGATAGATTTATCAAACCACTATTTTATTAATGACAGAAACCGGAAACAAAACATAAACGATCTACATGGAACGAAACCAGACGAAACCAAGCGAAACAAGACGGACACTAGCATTGGACACTAGCGACCTCACCTTATTGACGGCCTGGAAGAAAATAAAGTGATATTCTCTATCCTTATATTATAGATATATATCTATATAACGTAGTTATATAAATTATCTATGGATATAATATTACATAACTATAGTAGTAAAGTGGAAACATATGAACAAGCCAATTAAACTGACGCCGTCAATTGCGCAGAATCAATCACGTGATACCAGTAAATCACATCCAAAAGATGTAATATTACATAATTATAGTAGAAAAATCATAGATATATCTAAGAATACATCTCCAGTTGTGTAAAATAACCGTAATTACATATCAGTTACGTAAAATTACACCCCAAATACGTAAAAATGACGAAAAAACATTTTTGGCGTAAATTTACTACTAACTAGTAAATTTTACTATTATAATATTAGTAATATTACGACTATAATAATAGTAATTTTACACTCATTTTTTACAGTGTAATAATGAGATATTAATCAACTGGATTTCGACATATAAAATTAAGAAACATTAGAAATAACTGGAATTTGAAATAAAAAATTAAGAGCCATTTTGCAATGTAAAAGCAGCAGTAATTTTACCAAAACTGTTAAGTAGTTATTTTATTTGCAATATATTCTTCACGTATTCCCACATTTTTCGACGTATTAAATATCCCATAACAAATTTCGAGCTCCTAATCCTAGAAAATTTAGAGACAAAGTTACATTTTGATTTGAACAATTTTAGACAAAATTTTGTAGAAAATTTATAAAAATAAAAAAAAAATATCTCCCAGGAGTTATTTAATGTTTACTAGGATCGGCGGAATTTCTTAAGTTTTAGAAACTTTTGGATCGATTTGACTGAAATTAAGAATTAAGACATAGGTATCTATTATTCATTATTTTTAGAATGAGAGCCCCAGAAAGGCTATTCAAAGAAATACTACTTACAGGTGAGTTTTTTTTTGAGTTGCTATTTTTATTTCAGCCAAATCGTTCATTTAATCAAAAAATTGTTCAGATAAGAGTTGCTGGCCTATAATGTTTGTAATATTTATGAAAGGAGTTTATTTTCATAATTTGAGCTGATTTACATAAGTAAATCAGTTTCATTAACTTTATGAATAAATTCCGTTTCTCTTTAATAAGTCGTCCAGTTTCATATTATGTTATATTTATGCCAATGTGTATCTTTTTGGGATGCAGAGACCACAGATTTTGTTTGTTAATATCAGCTCAATTAATTTTTTTTAAATTATAGCCATTTTCAAAAACCTTCTAATGCCTGTAATGGCTGTAATAATTACTATCGCTTTTTTATGTCTTTATGAAATCAAATATTAGATGGAATGAAGAAGTGTTTCCTGTATCTGATCGATGTAATATATATATATATATATATATATATATATATATATATATATATATATATATATATATATATATATATATATATATATATGTATATCTGTATTTTATTAGAGATTATATAATTATTCATCAACTTACACATTTTTACAAATTGAGCAAAAAAAAAAAAAAATAAATAAATAAATAATACATAATAATAAATAAACAAATGTAATTTTCTACTATAACAAGCCAGTATTTACGCATCCGTTAAAAACATTGTTGTACTGTGGGACTAATGGTCGCTAGTCCGAATCACTAACTTACAGGCCAGTGACGGTTTTTTATTAGATGTTTCTCATTACTTTGACAACCTTATATTTTCGTTAAATTTATGAAGCAATTTACAGAAATTATATTCGCTTATAATCAGTTCTTATTTTGTACTATCATATGTCGTCACGTCGATACAAATAGCTTTTTGTATAAAGATTGATTGATTGTAAATGGTCTTATACCTACATCAGGTCAGTAGAAAGAGGATGCCAACCATGCCTAAAATTTGAGGCCCTGGTTTCAGAGGGGGCCTGGTTAATCCTAAGAGAAAAAACTTAAGAGTCCTTGGAAACAAAGTAAACTTCAATCAGCTAATTTTCCATTTGATATGATACCCACTGAAACTATTAACCATCCTAGAACAAAGTAAATTATCAAATCTCATTCGAAATGTATGTATTTCACTTCGTAACTTTTGCATTTTACCGGTGAGGCGGTAACTGTCTCACAATTAATGTCTTTTAATTTGTTTAAAAAACAAAAAAAACTTGTCAAGAATCAAAAATACATTGTGTTCCACAACGCGTAAAAAAATCATAGTTTTATGTGTCTAAGCCTTAAAAATTAAATTTCTAGAAAACCGATAAATTTTCTAATTAGGAAACAAAGAAAAGCTTACTGTGATTACGTTATTGTTTTGCATATCGTTAAACTTGAACTTTATATTCCTTATCTCATTTAGCTATTAAATATTGTAATACTAAACAAGAGTTTGGTAAATTTAATTGTAGTAAAAGTAATTAAAACTGAAATAACAACAGATTTCTTTATAATCAAGGCAAATAAATAATAATAAGGCTAAAGTTTTATTAGACCATAATACTTACTTACATTTCTACTTTCAAGAAGTTATGTATAATTATTATAAATTTAACGTGAAAAGTTGCGATTAGATATCAAAGACCTCTAGAAAGAGGAAAAAATGCTCGTCCAGTATAGCCACCCAGATCAGTTTTACCAGGCGTATTACCTTCATTAAATTTCTTCTTTCTGACTTTTCCTATACTAATTAATCTCTGAGACTCGCTGGTTACCTAACAGTGAGCGGCGGCCCAAAGGTGTTCGAGAATCTACATCGTAACTGGGCATAGAACTTAAAGGTGGCCATGAACTCCTGGTAAAATTCATCTCGTGCGGCCAAAGCATACGAAGCGTGCCCATGATAACTGCTTTTTGCATAGATGCCACTAAATGGTTCAGATATGCAAGCTGGAATGATGATAAGATTTCGCGCAAAGGAGCTATACATACGCAAGTAGGGGAGACCGGGGCTAGTTGATACACGGGTAAGTTGATACACTCAAAATTATACCCGACCGCGCATGCGCTGGCAAGTGTGGAGGGGGCAGGAGACGTTATTTAATGTGTTGCAGCACCAGTCTGAGTTTGGTAGACGTTCGTTTTGTCTGTGTTTTTTTATTAACGGTAAACACTTTTTCGGGGTCTAAAGTAAAATTTTGTAGTGACCTTTGAGTGAATATATCCCATCTAAAGAAAAGTTCGTGAGAGTTTATATACTACCCTTTTGTTTGGTTTCAAATAGGTAAATAATCTGCATTGTCAATGTTCAGTTTTCTCTTTCAGTTTGTGAGCTAGATTAGCTTTTTTATCACGTGGTCGTTTGGGGCTAGTTGATACAAAGTTTTTGGGGCATATTGATACGTATATCAATGTACTCCATTAATTTTTTAAAAATTAAGTTTCATTAATTTGCAGAATTGTGGTCCGAATTTGCAAAAGAAAGACGGAGCGAGGGAAAACGTCGTTACAGACGTTTGAAAAAATGACTTTAAGAGAGGCTGTGACTTCGTATGAAG
The DNA here is from genome assembly GCA_035578155.1 of Brachynemurus nebulosus. Taxonomy (NCBI): domain Eukaryota; kingdom Metazoa; phylum Arthropoda; class Insecta; order Neuroptera; family Myrmeleontidae; genus Brachynemurus; species Brachynemurus nebulosus. The sequence continues at coordinate 104,339,930 of JAPWDM010000001.1, forward strand.
TAAATAAGATGATTCTTCTTAGATTTATAAGCAAGAAAGGTCAATCGAATAAAACAGTCAATAAAGTAATGCCTTCATTCTCATTTCCCACCGCATACATCTTACCGCTTCAGTCTACTGGCACACAAATAAAAGAACAATTAGAAAGTGAAGCAAGAAAAAAGGAGAACAGGAGATTAAGAAAAGTAGAGAAGGCTCGAAAGAAAGCTGTACAAATCCATAAGTATGGAGGGCAAACTATTAAGGAAAAGAGAGGCGATAATAGAAAAATAGAAGAAACATACACGAAAGAGACACATGATGAAAAGCTTAGAATCTGAGTCACAGTAGAAGATGAAGATACATAATGTCTAGTGTGTTTAAAACCCCTACCCAAAATCAAAATCAGAATGTGGAAAGAATAAAAAGTTATACACATGTATCTACTATGCTTCTGATTTCGAACTAAGTTATTCAGAATAAGTAAATTCACATAGCTCGTTTATGAAGAAATTTTACATTTAACATTTTTAATAGGTACCTCATTATTATACACTCACAATCAGTTGAATTTTGTTTTAGTTTATATGATTTGTCATTATTTAGATCTACTAAACTACTACATGTAAGTGAAACCAAATAAAACGTGCAGTGTATTTACTTTGAAGATCTTTGTATAAGCCTTAATTAATTATCTGTAATAAAGTATCAATTTGCCCCACGCTTATATCAACTTGCCCCAGCCTGGGGAAAGTTAATACACTTTGACATGCTTTAGAAAAAAAATGATTAAAAATAAATTGTTATTATTTAAGGAGTAAAAGTTATAGCTGCATATGTCTTAAGGTTCACACTGTCAAAAAATGTCACAACTTGTTCAAAAATGTGCGTAGAAAAAAATTTAAAAGGTGAAAAAGAAAAATTGTATCAACTAGCCCCGGTCTCCCCTACATTCAATTATTAAAACGACCAAGTGTATGGTATAGCCGGAGTTAAGCTGTCGCAGTTCATGTAAAGGATCTTAATATTAAATCCTCTTTTGCTCCTTTTTTGGCTATGTTCGTTTTCGCTATGTTTATTTCTGTCATACATAGTTCGAAATGTAAAAACTCGGAGCAATATATTAGACTTATTAGTATAGTCCGGATAAAATAATTTTTCACAGGACCGGCTTAACGATTTCAGTGTAATACTGTTAGACTGTTTGTATTTATGTATGAGTCTGCTAGAGCAAATAATGTTCCTTTACATACATACATACATAAACTGATTAAATTAAATCGAATTAACATAATATGTTTTAGAAAATATTACTAATTTTTCCTTAAAAAATGTTCATACAAAACTAGCATATCTTGCCAACAAACTATACACAAATAAAAGTATACATATTAAGAAAAAAAGATGTAACGTTAATAATGTGTTATCTAATAAAATATTATGTAGGTATTTATTTCATTTTTGCTAACAAATATTTTTTTTGTATATACTTTTGAGCATTGAATAAATAGTGGGAATACACTTATATGCACAATCTATATGAAAATGAAAAGTGACTAAAATCTTGACGAATATGGATGGTTAAACAAGAGGGGATTTAAAATTTTTCTAGATTAACTGATGTTATATTTGTTAGTATAAATATTTTTAGAACATTTATTAATAAATACTCTCAAATTACAACAAAAATCACACAAAAATTAAAAAATATTCATTACCATCGATAGTTTGTAGGTATTCTGTGTTTGTAGATTATAAAAGGTGTTAATCAATATGACGATTTTGCTTAAAAAAAAATAATATCTAAAAAACTTCTATTTTATGGTCCATACAGATATTCTAATATCAATAGTATCTGTGGTTAAATACAAATAATACATACGTACATATTTATACGTACGACACGTACGATGTCATCAAAATGATGTTTTGTTTATGCGTTTGAATGAAATGGACAACTAGATTAAATATTGCTTGATTTACATTGCATGTGTATGTACCTATGTAGAAAACTAAAAATTTTAAAAAATTGTAAACAAGATACATATATTAAATTTTAAAAAGTTAAAAAGAGATCAGGAATTTGTTTATCAATTGATACTGAAAGACAGCCGCCGGTGACAAGAAGACAATAAATTTTGTTTTATATATACTTGCAAGCTAGTTAGACAAATAAATATTGCAAAACTTTCATTCAATAAAATTTGGGGCCCCTTTTTATTTTTGATATAAATCTCACATAATAAAATTTTTCTAAAAAGTTTTCGCTTCTCTATGTTGAATTTCAATAAATTTTCAGAATTCTGTTGTTTCTGTTGTAGCAAACTCATACATAAATACAAACAGTCTAACAGTATTACACTGAAATCGTTAAGCCGGTCCTGTGAAAAATTATTTCATCCGGTCTATACTTATTAGCGTTCACTTACCTCATGCATTGGACTCTCGATTCTGTCACATAAATGTTGGAGCCAGGGTAGGGTTACTGATTTACATCAAACAATAATTATTTAGTGTAATGAAAGCACGATTTCATATGTTACAAGAATTGCAAGTGAACCGTCACTAAACAGTCACTTTCGATTTTGGCCCTCCCCACCCTGGCCCCAACATTTATGTGACAGAATCGAGAGTCCAATGTAGTGACAAATGGCATATCCCAAGCGATCTCTAACTTTGAATTGAGAACAAAGGATTCGACTTTAACAAGGTCGTAGGGCAAGACAAGTGTTTTGAATATTTCGTACTGATGACGAAGATAAAAGTAGAGAACACAAAACGCACATGGCGATGGATATAGGTGGATTTAGCGTAGTAAAAGCAACCCAAAGCCGGGTGCGTCAACGTTTCTTGATGTGCTTTGCATGCCCGACACGAGGTGTTCGAAACCTCGTGTTACCCATCATATACTTTTGATGTTAACGTGTTCTATACATCATCCTAACAATAAGTTGCAGTGCTGAAACCTTCTTTTTTCAGTTTGACCCTTTTAGCTCTTAAGAAAGCTCAAGTGAGTGCAATCGAAAGGCCAAGATGTCTGTAGAATATACCGTGGTGAACTTTGTCGCTCGGTTCTCTTAATTCCGGGCTTTTGGTGCAATTGTGATAATGAGAGGATACTATGCAAAGGAAGACCAATGGAGGAAACTATATGATGATACAGAGTGCAGAACAACATATGAAGATGTGGTTATGGCACAATGACTGTTACACTAAAGAATCAATTATCGTACGCGCAGAGAATTGATTAAAGAAGAATGATTTTAGATTTTTCTTTCTTGCTTTAAAAGTATCGTGAACTGTTTCCACCGTGTATGAAGCAACTGAGTATGGTGGTGGAACAAGTGAAGATAGGTAATGTACGAGGCCCGGACTGTATCCCGGCAGAAACAGTTAAAATTGCGGCTAGTCATCTTTCCATGTGGATACTGAATATTTTGAACACTGAGTTCGCTGATCAGTTCGTTCCTAGAATATGGAAAGTGGCATCCTTATTATTGCTTAGGAAACCGAACAAGCCATTGGGGTACTCGTCGGCCTATAAGGCAAACCAATCTACCTTATTGGTGTCTTGGAAAAGTACGAAAGGCTAATGAGAAGGAGACTTGACATTGTAGACAAATAATATAATCACAGTATAAATAAAATATTATTACCATAGAGGCATTAGCGAAACGCACTTTCTATTCTTTTTTGATATAAGTACAAACAATTATGTATGTCCTTTTTTACTTATTTGATTGTATGTGTTTGTACATGTGAGATTGAGGGTTGATAATGGTCATGTTAAATTATATGAACAACTAAAAGCAATTTTCTTCAAAATGAATTCAGCAAACGTGAAACTGATGACAGTATTCAACACGAGAATTTAGATTGTCACGATCTATTAGCACCAACCACTGTCGAAATCGAAAATATTAACTGAATTATTATAAAATATTAATAATTATTTATTATTTAACGTATTTTTACATAAGCATCAAATTATAATAATACTTACAAATTTGCATCAAATGGCACTCAGAAAAAACATAAATTGAAATTTTGTTTTGAATGATTTAAACAAAATTTAGCAGCACAAGAGTTATCACCAGACATTTTAAGCCACCACAATAATTAAATACATATTAGAAATATCTTACAGATCACAAAACACACTAAAATTACAAGGAAATATCAAAAATAACTGATGACAAGCTTTAAATAAAAAAAAATTAATGACAGTTAAAATTCCACTGCCATCGTTGTTAAAAATTTTTAAAAAAGTCAGTGAAACTTAGACAAAATTAAATAATTTATATAATTATCAACTGTAAATTTTCACAAAATAATTTGACCTGCAAATTTATTTTTCTAAATTAAATTTACTTTAGTGATGATATTTTCACTGTATTAGTATGCATAATGTTATGCATTATTTAGGTACATAACATGGATAACTCTTTGGAATTTTTGAATTTCAAATGACACTCTTACGTCATCTCGTTTCGTAACTGTTTGTGAAACAAACGATTATTTAAACTGTGATATAATGAAAAGTTTTCAGTTAACTTTCAGAATCGATTGCGTCACTTGATAAGTAACAACCTGTCCGTTGTATCAGCTAGTCGTCTAGAACGTGTTATGGTTTTTCTTAATGGCCATGTCGCGTGACGGTCAAATATTAATAAACCACGACGCGAATTTTGGTCTTTTTGAGTTAGTCATTGTGGTCTTTTTGAGTTAGTCATTGTGGTCTTTTTGAGTTAGTCACAGGACGTTGTGGCAGTTTTTGCGAGTGCCACAACATGAACTCCACACTGTGATTGATTTTTCCGGTTAATGGAAGTTGTCGTTCTTTGACCCTAACATATATATACCTAAATACATTATTTTTTGTATAAAGTTATAAATGCGGTATGTAAATAAAAATCAATTATCAAGTTGACTGACAAAGAGATGTGATATTATGTTCGAGAATAATTTTTCTTCAACGTTGACGTATGTATTGTATCAGATACCTACATTATATGTACATATGTACCTGGTACAGCAGTAGAGCACCAACGTGGTGGTTACGTTAATACAATGGGAACGTGCGATGACCGGCGCAGGATGGGAATGAAGGATGGTGAATGAGTTTTAGATGTTGTATTGATTTTGTTTGTGCGGTCATCAGACGAGATAATTAAACAGCAATTGATGTTATTTCGTAAAGTTTTAACGTAAGCCATTCTGTAGGCTTGCGTGTGTTAACTATATACAATGTATGTGCACAGTATGCTGCTCATTTTATTGTAAAATTTGTGACTATTCTGACTATAGTTGTTATTGTACTGTACCTGAAATTATGATTCTTACTTTCCCAGATTTATCATTTACATAACCGTCATTATATTAATACTAATTAAACTTTTGTTTAGTTTGCTACGGATTTAATAAACAAGCTGTCAAGTGCAAGTTGTACTTGCGCAAATAGTGTTCCGTACAATCATTTGTATTTATGAATTTAATGTACCAGCATAATTATAAAAGTGGATTAAATGAATTTTTCTTAATGAATAAATTTTACTCCAAAAATAAACCATATTTTGATTTCAAAACGATCGTATCATTATCTTGATCGAAATCGACACATTTCAAATGGGGCTCTCAGAGCACCGATCTAATGCACATTTTCGCCACCGAAACGACATCCCTACTCTAAAGTATTCATCTTCATATTTAATCATCTTCATAGCATGCCTAATTTCTATGTTTTGACACCTTTCGGTAGATACCCGTAATGATAATTCTAAAGATACTTCAATTTTAGACCTTTCTTGGAGAAATGATGCCCTAGCAGATAGTTTTATGAAGTATCAATAACTATAAATTTATAAGTAAAATTTGGTTAAGACCCGTCCAATCGTTTATTTTAGGCACTTTTTAGATCTCGAGGACTGTCCGAAATCTAATATAACATTGCTTATGTCAGTCTGGGATAGGTTAGTTTTCTTATAGTACAAAAATTTCCACAATCGACTAGGTAGCTTATTTTAGGTACTTCTTGGCGTCCCAGGACCCTGTGGATCTCATGATCTCATGCAGCATATCCTATATCAATCCAGAATAATTTAGCATTCTAACAGTTACAAAATTTTCAAAATTGGTTCTGTAGTTTATTTTGAGCAACTTTCAGGTATCCAGAATCTTGGGAGACCTTATAGCATAACATAACCAGTAATTTTTAGCTGTCTAACAGTGAAAAATTTTTTTAAATCGGTTGGAAGTTTACCTTAGGTGCTTTTTTGTTTCCAGGGTCCAGAGAACCTAATATAATGTAGCTTATATTAATTTGGAATAATTTAGTTATCTAATAATGAAATAAATTTTAAAATCGGTTGGAAATTTACTTTAGGTCTTTTTGGGTTCCAGGGTCCAGACCACCTCATATAACGTAATTTATATTAATTTGGAACAATTTAGTGAAAAAAATTTCGAAATCGGTTAGGTAGCTTACTTTAGGTCTTTTTGTGTTGCCAAAGTTCAAAGGACCTCATATAATATAACCTATGTTGATCTGGAATAGTTTAGCTGTCTAACAGTGAAAAAATTTTCAAAATCGGTTTGAAGTCTGGATCCTTTTTGGATCCCAGGGTCAAAAGTACCTCATATAACGTAGCCTATAATAATTTGAAATACTTTAACTGTTTAACAGAGAAAAATTTTCGAAACCGGTTGGGTAGTTTACTTTAGGTCCTTTTTGCGTCGCCTGGGTCCAAGAGATCTCACATAACATAGCCTATGTTAGTCTGGAATAGCCTAGCTTTCTAACAGTGAAAAAATTTTCAAAATATATCCGGCAATTTTTGAGATTACTTCGGACATATAAACAGATTTTTTCTCTGTATTATATTACCTAGTATAGATATTCAGGTGCAGAGATTGTAATATATTTTTCTTATATCGACTTATCAGCTATTCTTTACTTCTTTAATTTCTAAAAATCAGTTTCTAAAAAAATACCCAAAATATCCGTTTAACATAATATTGATATAATTACTGATTAACAATATCTTGATCAAAGCGAAATATTTCATAAACTTTTTTTCTTTATATACCAAGGAAGTTGTGCAAAGAAATTTAGTCCTAATAATTTTCATTCACCCTGTTTTTAATGTTATGAATTTTTCAGATTTTTCTGAGCAATCCTTCTGGTAATATCAGTCGGGGACAGCAATATTTATGTTTACAAATATATATATATATATATATATATATATATATATATATATATATATATATATATATATATATATATATATATATATATATATATATATATATATGTTGCAGCTATATTGTCAAAACCGCTTTTTTATAATAACTCCAGTCAAATTATAAAAAAACCAAATATTGTCAACTAATGTTGTCTCTTACAATACATCTAGTAAATTTTAGTGTTATTATAATTTCACTAGACGCATTTAGAGAAATTGTGAAGTGTAATGCTTTTTGACAATATAACTAAATCAGCTTACAGGAAAATACGTTTTGTAAAACTAAACTTTAGTTTAGATATTTACATAAATATGCTTTGGAGTAACCGATAAGAAATTTTTATTCCGTTTAAAAGTTTCCGTGGAATGTGAATACTATAAATTAATAATGTCTTCACTACTAAGTCTATTTCAATAAAATTTTGTAGGAATACTTATATGGTTTAGAATAATTAACAGGATAATTTATATCCTGGTTGAAGGTTCCTACGGGATATGAATACGAAACTAAGTGGTATCAAAACTATCAAACCGATTTTAATCAAATTTGGTATGAATACTTTTATGTTTTGGAATAACAAACAGAAAATGTTTATCCCGATCATAGGTTCCCATGGCAAACCAAATAAATTATTCAATCCGGCCAAAATTATTGAAACGATTTCATTCAACTGCTGGGATAGTTTGTAGGTTCCTTAGGGATGTGAATATAAAACTAATTAATGTCAAAACTAACTACTGATTCGATTTCAGTCAAATTTGATATGAATACTTTTATGTTTTGGAATAACAAACAGGAAATTTTTATCCCGATTATAGGTTCCCATGGGAAACCTAATAAATTGTTCAGTCACGTCAAAACTACACAAGCGATTTCAATTCTATTCAGTACTGACGCTCACATGCTTTGAAATAGCTGGTGGTATAGTGCGTATCCCGACTAAACGATTCTGTGAAATATGAATACGAAAGGTCCCCGTGGGAAATGAACTAATATTTCTTAAATTCTATATTGGATTTTTCTAAATTGCTTATTGATTGATTAAAGATCTTAGAATCAATACAATATCTCAGTATAGAATATTGTTCGCCTCGAGTTTTAGCGAATTTTCAGATGGAAAATTCAGCTGTTTTTTATTTATTCTATTCAGGCAAAAAGAAATTTATTAATTAATAATAATCAATCATTTGAAGGAAAGAAAACTATTTAAAATATAATACTTTCCATCTGCTACGTTAAACGATCACCATACTATGTACAAAATTTTTATTATTATTAGGAGTTAACACAGAAATCTGGTTAAAGGTACGGTCTAGTCAGAATCATCAGCCTCATTAGTGTTCGCATTGATTTTAAAACTATAAAGTAATTTTACCGTATAATAACCAAAACACGTATTAAATATTTCTTGTTCAAAACTGCTACTTCATTTTATTTTTTTAAAATAAAATTATGACTTCAGTGAGGATTTTGTTTAAGTAGTGCAAATGTGGGCACTGGTACGGTTGGACGTTTTAGTTGGATCGAGGTTTAGTTTTGTAATTTTTAAATATGAAAACATGGCAATAAAAACAGAATAAAGACAAGTGATTTTTAAAAGATTTATTTTTGATAATTTTTGCTTCTTGGTCATAGAAAAATATTTAACAAACAAAAAATACTTATAAATAACATACTTTAAAAAAAAATCTGTTATCATATCAATGTTCATAACAATATTTAAGTAGGTATAAAAATTTTTTATAAATTTTAATTAAAAAAAAAATTACTTATTTTTACAATTGAATGAATTATGGCACCTAGAATTACACTGAACCTTAGATAAACCTACACTGCACTGTTTAAATTGTTTCAGTAGTTTTGATATTAGTTTCTATCGTAATAGTATAGGCAATAGGAACTTTCAAACGGGATACAGATTATTCCATTATTTATTAAAAAGCATATCATATAAATACGTATCTAAATCAAATTTAATTGAAATTCGTTCAATTAATTTTGAGGTGACTCAATAATTTAGTCTGTTTCCCACTGGAACTCTTAACTGGGTTAAAAATGTTTCTATCAGTTATTCCAAAGTGTATAACTTTATATACAAGATCAGACTGAAATCGCTTCAGTAATTTTGATTTGACTGAATAATTTATTTTGTATCCCTCAGGAGCCTTTAATTGGGATAAAAATTTCCTTTTTGTTATTCCAAAGTATAAAACTGTCCTTACTAAATTTAATTGAAATCAGTTTTGTAGTTTTACACTAATTAGTTTCGTATTAATATCCCGCAGGAACCTTAACCCAACATATAAATTATCCTATCAGTTATTTTAAGCCATAAAATATTTCTACTAAATTTTGTTGAAATCGGTTTAGTAGTTTTGATACCAATTAATTTGTTATTTACTTCACGATTTCTCTAAATAGGTCTAGCGAAATTATAATAGCACTGAAATTTACTAGGTGTATTGTAAGAGACAACATCAGTTGACAATATTTGGTTTTTTTATAATTTGACTAGCGTTGTTATAATAAAACGGTTTATATATATATATATATATATATATATATATATATATATATATATATATATATATATATATATATATATATATATATATATATATATATATATTACTAAATTCGTGCTTTAATAAGCTTTCACTTGATGCTCTACTCGATGCACTTGGAAAAAAATTTTGCTCTCACTTTCTAGGTTATCCCCTGAAATTAAACTATCAGATCGGAATTCAGCTTCACATCTGTAGTCAGACCACCGCACATTGTTTTTGTGCCAAATTTCAGATTTTCGTGTCTAATGGTTTCAGAGAAAATTGCCTGTGACTAACGAAACCTGTGCCAGTGCCTGTAGGTGACTAACTGCGAGAAAAGTTCAACGATCACTTGTTTTTAACTTTTCAGTTCACGTTTGTGAGGGCAATCGTGGTATTTATGATCTTTCCAGCAGAAAGCACTGGTTGTAAGCCTAAATCGCACACGCGCGCTTTTTTTAAAAGTAACAGGGAGGCGTTGCCATATTTTTGACTAAACAAGCTCATCAAGATGGCTACAACACGGAGTGTTACTAGAGCTCGACTTGTATTTAAGTCCGTAAATTAGCGTTAGTGTACGTGCACACAGAAAGCGAGTAACAGCAGAGCGATGCCGAGCGACTAGATGCTATTTTTTTAAACACATACATTTTAATGTACATGTTCAAACACATGGCCGATTCAACCCGTTGCCGAGCGATGCGATGCGAGTCCGGACCGAGCTGATTTACTAATGTCAAAGAAGTTTGATATCTTTCAGGCGTTTTGAAGCTGATTTCGTTTGTTGTGCTTTCTGTTGTGTGTTTTGTCGTTTTTATCGTTTTTGTCCATTGTTGCTGCGTCGTAATATATACATATATAATATTTCTTTAGTATTATTTAAAACATATGACACATATAATAATAATAAGATAAAAATGGACATCGAATTATTAATAAATGAAATTTAATTACGCCAAGCATTGTGAGATCAAAAACATAGGAATTACCACAACCGAGATTTTGTTGCCAGATTATGGCAGTATATTCCAAAAAAAATTAATTTAGATGGTTTAATAATTAAACTAAAATATAATCGAAGGTACTAGAAGTCATTGTAAAGTATTTTTATGGATCTTGTCGTAGCTGAGCTCAAAAATTTTTATGGATCTTGTCTGAGGTAGAAAATGATAAAATTCACCAAGTTCGTACCTATTTTTATTTATTTCATGGATCCAGTGCGAATGATTTCTAAAGAGTCTTTTTTGTCTTAAACGTAATCTTATATTACTTTCCAAAAAATAAGTATATAAAATAAAATTGTTCATTTTAAATAATTTGCCTTACAAAAACTTTTGTATACAAAAAATTATTCAATATAATAAAATTCCGATGTGTATAATAATGTATAAATAATAATTATGGAAAATAAATTGACAACTGCAGTTATCTGTCAAATTCAGCAAATTGCAAACAGCACAAAACAGCAAGCAGTATGAACACTAGCTACATTCAGACTCGCTCGGTCTCGCTCGGCACGGTAACGCTCAGTCCAGTATCGCACGCAGTGTGGACGACTACTTACTTGGCCCAATTTTGTAAAATATTTTTTGACATACTTTGAAGGCGTAGATATTCAAAATTTATGTGTCATTTTGGCCTATGGTCACGTTGTGTGAGTTTTTACAGGTCATTTACAAGTTTCTGTAAATATCTTCTTTAGAACACCGTGTTTTGGGGAGCTGCATGCAGTGTTATATGGAGCTGTTATAATCCTACAAGCAAATATATAACACTTATGCGCTTAGGGGGGGGGTGGAAAATCGGAAAAAATCTAATATTGAACATTTTGATACAACGCGAAAACGCAAAGCTGAGCCAAATATTGCAGCTATGGAATATATGTGCAAGCGCAAACATTATCATGGCACTCACTACCCAGGCTGAGCCTTAAGCAGATTTACTTATCTTTTCTGGAGTTCTTTTCCTATTTAAGATTAGAGGTATATGATAAATCTCTAGTTACGGATCTTTACAGTTAAATAAATAAATGAGAGTCAAAACATTTATAACGTGTCATCAAGAATGTTGCTAATTGAAATTCGTTTGTCAAAGGGAGCGTTGCTCTATTAATATCAATATTTCACTGTTGTATCTCGTCAGACACATTCAGGCACTCCAATATATTTTCAAGAAGGAAAAAAATAAGTAACAATTAAAATATTATTGACCTTTTTTAAAATATACATAAATATAAAGTGACGTGAATATAGAGGCAGAGGATGTGTTGATGTCCTTGAGAATCATTGCAGAATCATCCATCTTGTTGATAGATCCATCAAGTTCCTGGGATTGATCGCATGACTGGAAGAAGGGCTGGCTAGTTGTAATGTATATATGTGTGTGTGTGTGTATGTGTGTTTGTACTCCATATCTTCACATGCTGCTTACTATAACTTGCTCGCTACAATCACTTTATAAACGTTTATGTACTACATCTATTTGCATTTGAATAACTTTAGTTGTCTCACTTCCTCCCATGTCACTTTGAAAACCCATTGCCGATTATAAATTGATTGTACGCTGTTGAATGGGAGACATATCCCATCCTACAAATATCTACCGCTGGGTTACTTAACAACTACAATAAAACCAAAAAGTGTATATGTAACGTTATGTTATGTTGTGTGTGCGATGGATGTAGACCGAACTGAACTAGCTCGCTGTGTAGCTGTAGCTGTCTGTATATGTAGCTATCGAACAATTTCATTGAGCAGAACCGTATTCAGATTCATTTCCATTTATCAATTTTTAAATAAAATTATTCACTAAATTTACTACACTTATAATTAATAAATAAAAACATTTTACTTTGCAAAAAATTCACAATTATATTTTTATAAAGAGGTTTTTTTAAAAAATCGACTTCTAAAATTAAAAAATAATTAATAGCACCTATTTTGAAATCAACCGGGGTGCCGTATAAACAATTGCGATTGGATGTTCTTGCAAAAAATCATAAATTCTTCAAGATCTACATTTTTTTTCGCTGCGCGGCCCGCCTGACTTCAAAATCCGTGCTATTAATTATTCTTTAATTTTTGAAGTCGGTTTTTTAAAAAGCTTTTATTTCATACCTTTTAGTGACAATGCTGATTAGCCCTTATAGTAATAATTTCTTAAAAGAAGAAATATTCCGAATTTCATACGCTTAATTAGAATAGTTTCAAAAATTTCATTGTCCAAAAATTATAATTTTGGGCACTCACTGACTGCTTTGAAATTTGGAACAAAAATAGTATTCAAAGTAATAATTACATTCTAGGAGAATAAAAATCATTAAAAATCAACCAATTTGTCAAGTCATTAAAGAATTTTTTAAACTAGATATCGTCAGAAAATTATTTTTAGAATAATTAATTAGATCAACATAAATTTAAAAATATGTTACTATAGTTTTTAAAGTAAATACTTTGCATAATTATTATACACATTTTAAAATTGCCATAATTATTCATATTATTGAAGACGGTTAAAAAAATTATTCAGCCAATGTTAATAAAATTTTTACGGGACCACTTGGAGAGCTTGATCTACTAATCAAAAAAAGAATGACGTAAATTGGCCGAGAAATGTGGGAGAAATCGGTGTACATACATAAAAAGAACATACGGGTTGAATTTGAGAACCTCCTCGTTTATGAAGTTGGTTAATATTTTTGGCGCTTTTGGGACCCCCGGACACTGGCAGACCTCATATAACATAACTTATATCCATCTAAAATAGTTTAACTCTCTAACAGTAAACACATTTTCAAAATCGGTGATGACGTGTTCTTGAATAGTTAGTTTATTTTTATTTTGAAGAATGAAACTGATATAAATATGGTATTGTAATGATAAAAACGATGAAGCATTTATTGAAAAAAATTTCTTAATTTTTCTCAAATGCTAGTTCATTCAGAACAATGTTTTAAAAGCTTGCTCATGCAATTTTTTACACTCTTTTCGATGGTGTAAAAAAAAATTAAAAAATTTTTGAATTCTGGCCAAATTTTGCAAAATATCAGTAAAAATGGCGAAAAATGACCTTCGTTTGACCAAACGTTTGAGCCTCTCACCAAATTTCGTAAAGATTGGATGCTTCGTTTGAGAGTTATCGCGCAGACACACACACACACACACACACACACACACACATATATATATATATATATATATATATATATATATATATATATATATATATATATACAAATTTTATTGAACCTCATTTTCGGTTTCTTGACGCCCCAAAACAAATTTCTGCCATAGTTCCGGGCTCAGGTCTTTTCATGGCACCCGCTGTAGTAATTGAATTTTTCCAAAATGGAAATTCACTTCAAAATGAACTTTCAGCTAATATTCTGCACGGTTTATTTAAATTGCCATATATTTGAAAACATGAGTGGATTAAGGTGTTGTGTAACATTTTTTTTATAAATTTACAGTAGAAACGTTTGAAAGTTTTTATTTATATATACTTCCCAGGCAATAGGACGTGTTTATTATTATTGAACTGAGCGTAATGAAACTAAATTGTAATATATGATACTTCAACATAGGGTATTCCAAAATTTAAAAAAAAAATGATTTTTTATAAAAAGGGTACATGACACCTTTATCCACTCACGTCGACATTTATTTTCCAGTTTTTAAAATTGAATTACTAAAACACCATACGTCAAAATTAATTCTTCATTTTATTTTATATATGTATGTTTCTGAAGAGTTTTAGCTTTTGTCAAATAAACTCTTTACTCTTAGAATAAAATCTCTAGCTGAAATTATTTATCTAATCAATTAAGTGTTGATTTTCGGTAAAACTAACATACCAAAAAGTCATTTATTAATCTTTAGAATGGTCTAGTGCGCCAACTGCCATAATGTGGTTTAAAAATGTTACAATTTTCAAGCGCGAAAAACATCTACTTAATAAATTTCTAACACTGACTGACTGACAGACAACGCACAGCCTAAACCGTTGGGTTTAGAAGAATGAAATTTTGCATAGGAATTCCCTATGTAACGTAGGTCAGCACTAAGGAAGGATTTTTGAAAATTTGTCCCCTAAGTGAGTTTAATAGGGGATGAAAATTTGTATGTAAATTCGTTATTTTTAAAGTTAGTGGTATATAAAAATATGTTACTATGGCTATTAAAATAAATAATACTTAATGAATCTTTGACTGACAGACAACGCACAACCTAAACTATTGGTTTTAGAAGGACGAAATTAAGCTCAGGAGTTATGAAAATTGGCGTTTAAGCTTCCATTTATAAATAAAAGTCAGTTGTTTCTGGAAATTTATTCCCTAAAAGGAGTTAAAACAGAAAATGAAAGTTCATATGGGAAGTCTGTCATTTTTGAAGTTAAAAACGTGGATATTGATTTAGGCTTTTGAAAAACATTAAAAGTGAGCAGAAATTGAGTACCTAATAAAAAGATGTTGTCGATGGGAAATCCCATCGGGCATACGGCTAGTTATAAATAACGTTGTAATTAGAAATCACCTACAGAATGTTGATATAAATGTACATAGATACAGACCTGTACAGTTATGGAAATAATATTGATGATGATATGTCAATTGTAGTCTTTTGAAGAAATGAAATATTGAAAGCTGATGAGTTGATCTTTATATAAAAGATAAATGATATATTTTTTTGTGTTAAAAAAGCTTACTTAATACACAAATGTATCTGGCAGGCTATTGTAACATCGGTGGTAGTTAAGTTGAATTGAAATTGAAATAAATATAATAGACGTTGTGAATAAATATTTGGGGTCTATTTCAATTCGTAATAAAGTTATGTTTCCGTTATGAATATATTACATTTTCTTACTTTGCTGCAAACATTATTCTCTCAATTCTCTGTTTATCTTATTTTAGCAATTTATAATTAATTATATTTTTATGATAGTATTCTTAAAATTCAATAGGTAATTTACTGTGTGAGACAGCTATACTAGTGTTTTTAAAACTTACGACAATATTCTCAAGTATTCGGGAAACCACCTTGTGTTCAACAAACCTTCTTTTGCCTATTGAATTTGTGAATCAGTGAGATTTGACTTATTAAGTAAGTAAAATCAAGGAATTTAGGTATGAGTAGATTAATCAAACTAGCGAGATCATTAACTGATTTACTAATAAAGCACCTAGCGATGCACCAAGAGTGAAGTTCTCAATTTTGATGAAATTTTGTTGTTGTGAAGAAAAGGCAGAAATAAGGGACTTTTTTTCAACTTGTATCTTTTTTTATTTTTATTTAAGAATCAAAATTAATTGACATTTCTCTATCGTTTATAAATTTTGAATTACGAGAATACCAAATTTTATTTTTTTATTATCTCAGACTTATTTGTGATAACTTGATGAACTCAGGTATCAGATTATATTTTTAGTAATCAATTTTAATTATAATTGTAAATTTTAGTCACATTACCACGTTTAAATATTAAAATGCTTCAATTTAATACAGTCAAATTTGATATATTTTTGTTTCATTTTTATTAAGTATAGACTTTAAAAATTTGTCCTCAAAATAAAATTAATAATTTTTAAAAATTTACAAAGTTTAGCCATTTTAATGCGGTAGGTTCCGGTATCGGGTATTATACCTCAAAACTTTAAAGGCATTGTCCTTCAAACCACGTTTTTCAAGTTGGTCGATACGAGGTCTCGAGTTCCACTTACCCAATTGACTTCGAATTTGTCATATACCTTCAATACATGTTACTTTATAGTAGGGACTAAACAGATATTGCACAATTTTAACTTTTACTATTTAAAAAAAATATCCCTATCGCAGCATCTGCATAACATAGCGAATTTTCAAATATTGAGTACCGGCGAATCTCACCTAAGACCTGTACACAATTAAAATAGTTTAGCTTTCTAACAGTGAAAAATTTTTCAAAATTAGTTGAGTAGTTAATTTTTAGCGCTTTTGGGTCTGCAGGACCCTAGCGGATCTCATAAAATGTAGCATATATCCATTTAAAATAGTAACTTTCTAATAGTTAAAAAAAATTTCAAAATCAATTGGGTAGTTCATTTTTATATCCATCTAAAATAGTTTAGCATTCCAAGAATAAAAGAATTTTCAAAATCGGCTAGGTAATTTATTTTTAGTATTTTTGGGACCCTAGAACCCGGACGGACTTTGTCCAACATAGTTGCTATCCAACTAAAATAATTTAGTTCTCTAGCAGATAGAAAATTTTCAGAATCGGTTCGGTAGCTTATTTCTGGCGTATTCGGATCCGCAAGCTCCTAGTGGAACTCATTAAAAAATTCGCTCGGCTGTATATTCTGAGCGGACCTTATGTAATATAACCTACATATTCGTCTAGGTATTTTATCAATTTTTTTGCATGACTCTATTTAAATCACTACAAGTCCTGAAATTTGAATTTTTTTTGTATGAATTTTTTTTTTTTAGTATTTTTAAAATATCAGTAGACAGATGGTAAAAGTATAATAGGTTTTTTTTTTCTAATTCCTAATAGAAGCCGAAATTTTTGCTCTCTAAACTAGACGACTCTTTAAGTAGACTAATGCTGTACGGGCTATGAGTGTGTAGAGGAACAGTGACATATTTCAGCGAATTTTTAGTGACATCTATTATCATATTGATAATTATGTCGATACTTATTACAATTAATTTCAAATATTTTGTGATCACACTGTATAAATGTAAAAATTTAATCAAATTATCAAAGATATTACAAATATAGAAGAAAAGAACGAAGGCGGGAATTTAGAATATTGCGTTGTAGCTTTCGTGACAAAGTGTCGTAAGTCTCGACAATAGTACGGTTGTACGGCAACAACAACACCTTCATCTGGAATGAGGAGCTCCTAGCAGGGTGCGGTCCCACCAATAGTACCCGCTGATTAACAACAACTATGTACTTGGCAACATTAAAAACAATATCATTTATTTAACGAGCCGAGCGGCCACAATTCACATCAAGACGTGCATTCGTGCTTAAATTATTATTATTTTTTTCTTAGCCCATCCACAAAACACGTAGATATGGGTGTATTGAATACTGTACAGTATACAGCGTACATTGTAGAGTGTACCAGTGTTGGTATGTATACGACGTACAACCAACCAACCGGTGTTTGTAACTTAATCAACGGTGAATGGCGAGCGGTGTCTTCACGAACATAAGTTTAGATAAATTGATACCATTACATTTCATAACTGTTTTTTCATACAATTTTGAAATTTAAAAAAAAAAATAGATGCTTACAAATTGAGACGTTCAGTGCTTAAGAACCTGGTACTATTCTCAAGAAATTTTCATATGAAATTAGTATAATGAATACTGCTAACTACAAAGAGAATAAAGTAACAATAATTGTTCATGCTTCTTAAAATTCCAGTGTTACAGAGATGGGTTTTTTAATGTTAAAAATTAATTTTGCTATTGAAAAGCCAGTATTTGTGATAATATTTTGATGGTACCGAATTGTGATTTCATGAATAAGCAAAAATGGTATACTTTTTATATTACTAGAATTCGTAAAAATATTTTGAATTTAAAGCCACTCAAAGACGTATATTATTTTTCCAGACTATGATACTTAACTATCAGAATATGTTTCTTAGACTCAATTTTAATACGATGCCAAAATTTGGTGGGAAACTGACCAGTAACTTTCAAATTAATCTGTCATAATTCACAAATTTTCAGACAGCAAATGGGGGGTTATATGTGTTTAGCTTTTTCATTTCAACCAATGCACCAACTAACCCCACTAAAGCATTTTTAAAAAAACTTAGTAGTAAATACGTTTCTCATATGGTGTGAATTTTATATACATATACATATATATATATATATATATATATATATATATATATATATATATATATATATATATATATATATATATATATATATATATATATATATATAGAGTTATTTTAATTTTACGAAACAATTATTTCGGAGGGGTTGGGTCATTTCGTGAAAAATAAACCTTAGTAAAAGTTGTCTTAGTAAACGTTGTTAGGTTTTTAGGGGGTCACCTTGTCATGTTGAATTCGACCTTGGCATATACTTTCAAGATCATTTGAAGTTCAATTTATTTTTTCCTCTTCAGCGATTCTTAGGTGAATTTTACATCTCATTCATAATTCAAAAGAATTGTTAAGGTTTTTAAGAAAGTGGAGGGGGGAAAGTTAGGTTGGCTATATTGTCCTATGTTAAATACATAGGATACCGTAATTGTTGCCAACTTTAAATAAATAAAACTTATGCCGTTAAAACTTATGAAATTATGTTTTTTTGTTAAAAGAAATACAGTTATTAATAATTATATTTCAAATTTGATTGTTTCCAATACTTTTTATAATCTAAAATATTTTTTAATGTATTTAAAACAATGCACAATATGATGTGTAAAGTACGGCAACAGTGTAAAATTTTAATAGTTTTTCCCACAGAATATTACAGAACGAACGCTAGTATCTCTATACTACTGAAATCAGAGTAACGACAAAGGATAGAAAATATCCCACCAATATGTTATATATGTGCACGCGAAATTGTGTGTGTTAGTGCGATGGATGGTTGTGTGTAGGGGTGTCTTGCATACGCATATACATAACATGCATGTGGCACGCATCATGCACGTATACCACGTATACCGTGTCAACATGACGGCAACAATATGACAACAATTGAAACACACCCCTTGGTAGCTACTAAGTGAATGACAACATAGTTCTGCAAAATGCACATAAATACCCATAAGTGATTGTAGAAAAGAGATAGTTGTATTCCTTCCAGTCACAGATGAGACAGATCAAGCCTACGTATAAAAAAGTGAAATCTTAAAGTTGCAGTAACTAGCAATTTACACCATTACTGATTTAGTCTGTTACTGACTGCCGTGGTGTTCACGTCAAAATAAAAATCATGTTTTTTTAATCAACTCGTGAAATTTAAACAGAAAAAAATATGAAGTGTGTCGTATTTAAGTGTAAAAATTCTATTGAATAAAAAATTTCTCAAAATAAAGGGATATCTTTCTTAAAATAAATAAATTTATTTGTAATTAAATAATTCACTGTTGAGAGATTTACTTTGTGAAACTCCATTTTAAATATTGAAAAATATTTAAAGTTCGATTACTTTGTCAATTTCACGAATTAAAAGTTATTTTTACTGAACGCGTTTTCAACCTTTCTGAGGATGACCGAAAGGTTGAAAACGCGTTCAGTAAAAATAACTTTTAATTCGTGCAATAGACAAAGTAATCGAACTTTAAATATTTTTCAATTATTTTTAATTGTTGACTGGTGGCAACCTACGGTGGCCATCGTAGTATATAGTGTATGTATGCGAAAATATATTACTAACACATTGGTATATTCGTGTCCATACATCGTGTGTTGTGATTGTATAGGTGCTGTATTACGTCACCCATTGATTACAGCGGGCACAATTTGGTAGACATTCTAGTTTGACGCCTTGTTTCTAGTGTTCTATGGTTTTTGAATGTTGAATGTTGAACCTAACCAAAAAGTTATTAGTTTTTTAATGTGTCGTTACTGAAATTTAAATAGTTTAGTTTCTCAATAACGATGCTAAAAAAAATCAAAATTACAAAGTAATAATGGCAGTGAATTTAAAAGTTTTTAAAAGTTCGGACATTATGAAAAAATACAAAATAATAATAACAAAATTACAAAATAATAACGACAGTGAATTTAAAAGTTTTTAAAAGTTCGGACATTATGAAAAAAATAGGAAAAAAGTCAATTACATACGATAGTTTAGTGGACTTATTGCTTCGTCAAGGATTTATTGCCTTATTTTCAAGAAAATTAATAACAAAATTCGTGTCACTCAAAGTAAAGGAATACTAAGTGTGTTAGAAAATGAAATAAAGAAAATGTGTTATACATATCTTAAATTTTTAAAGAATAACAATAATTTTAACTTAAAAGAAAAATATTAAGATTAATAATTTTATAAAAGTCTATAAACAAATATGTAATACTATGTTCAAATTGTGCGCGCCATCATCACTTCTTTGTCATAGAGCAATATTGCCATATTTACTGCGGCTGATTACAATTTTCAATAACTTTAATATTAATATTATATAAAAATTTTTATCTCAGAAACAAAGAACAAGACTGTTTTGAAACTTGGTGCAGGTATTCATAAACCTGTGATAATTGCTATGCATATTTTTTGTAAAACGAACATTTCTGACTGTCAAGATACAGCTTTTTATATAAATGTGTGTTAACCTATGTGAAAGTGTAACTTCCAAAATTTTTTACTCGCTAACTAAGAACAAGATCGACTTCAAAATTCGACAGGACATTCTTTATTATTTCAATAATAAATTGTCAAATTTTCAAGAAGCTGTCATCAAAATTTTTTTGCTTCTTAACAACCTTAAAGGTGATTTTGGCTAAAATCATCTGCTTCAGAGGTTGGGTTATTATGCTATGACCTTGCATTGACCTTGATCCATATTTTCATGGTCATTTTCAATGTTAACTGATTTTTTTGAAACAGAAACGACTATTTTAAGATGTATAAGAAATGTAGGTACCATTACCCGGAGAGAAAAATTATCGAATATATAGTGTGTAACACATTAAAGTGATCACAGACCAAATATTCTAAAATTATTGTTGACTTGTATAGTAAAGATTAGAGTGCCGGCACTAATAATTAAAAAAATTATTCTTTTATTAGTGCTGGCACTCTAATCTTTACTGTGTAAGTCAACAATAATTTTAGAATATTTGGTCTGTGATCACTTTACAGCAGTACTGGAGGAAAGGTTTAAAATTAAAAGTTAGAAGTCTGACAATAAATTTTTTTGTGGTGAGTGGAAGCTGAAATTTAGAAAGTAAAATAAAAAAATTGAATAAATTTTAACAGTTTTTAAGTTATCTACTGTGATAACTCAAATAGAAGTAGTCTTGAATTGAAGACTGCTCACATCTTTATCTCAAGATATAGATGATTTATTTAACTTATTTATTTATTTATTATTTATTTAGTTTGATCTTTATTTAATTCCTCCTCATTTTTTAATAAGTGAACCATTTAACTCTTTTAAACAAACCATATGGTAAAATTGTTTTGTCTCAAAATGCCGGACTTTTTACTGCCAAGTGATAACTACAATAGATAAGGCTACAAAAAAAGAAAAAGAAAAAAAATCAAAGATCCCAAAATTAAAAAAGTGAACCCTAGGAATTTACAAAAAATAAATTATACTAAACTATGTTGATAAAACTGAATATTATTTAAAATTATACCGTATTGTCACAGATGGCGGCGCCTGTACCAGTGAATATATACATATGATAGCATTTTGGGCCGCCATATTGCAGGACGAGTTAACTCGTCTTAATCATTTAAAGCGTTAATATTATTCCTGAAGCAGATGTCACTAGCGTACCAATTAATAGGTTAAAATTTTGGAGAATTTGCACGCAGATGTAACAACATTTTTGGAAAAAATGGCATTCTGATTATTTAGTTCTATTACAAAATAGACCAAAATGGAAAAAGGAATTTCCAAATGTTCAAGTTGGCATGCTAGTTTTTTTAAGGTAGGAAAATGTTTCACCATTAAACTGGCCATTGGCTAGAATTACATCAGTATTTCCTGGTGTAGATAATAAAGTACGTGTTGTTGAAGTTAAAACAAAAACAGGTACTTATCGTCGTAATATTTCAAAAATTGCTATTTCACCTATTTATTACCAATAACATTTTCGAATTATCTATTCTAATCTTAAAATAATATTCAATTTAATATTGTTGAAATAATTATAACATTCAATTTAATTTTGTTTTAATAATTATCTAGAAAAATAATTTGTTTTTCTGAAATTATTTTTAATTAGTTACAATTTGAATTTTTGATTTCAAATATTTAATTTTCATTGATTTTTTCTTCTTACTCATATTTGTTTAAAAAGTAATATTTGATGTTGTGGTGGCTCATGACTGTCATAATGTTTTATCTTTGCGGCCTCCAGCATGTTGGAAACAATGTTCCAACATATTTTTTGTCATTGGAAACCATTCCAAAGATAATTTTTATTTTTTAAACAAAAAATTGTTATTAATTTAATAATAATTTAATTTATAGAAACCTTTGTAAAAACATAAAATGTTCAATTTATTTATAAAAAATTAAAAACAATTATTATTCATTTAAAATTCAAATAGAAGGCACATATGCATATGTGCGCTTCAATTATATAACCATTTATTAAATGGTGAATTGTAATGATTTTTTTTATATTCATTTAACTGTTTTAAATATAACATTGTTTATAACATTACCTACAATTACTTTTGTGAAAATAAAGTTATTTAAACAACAAAAGTATTGTGTGGTGAATAATTTTTAAAAAGTTAATTCTTCATGTGAATATGAAGCTGTCCAATTTTAAATGGTAACTTTTCGGGATACTTCTAGTAAGGTCTCGCAATGATGTCATGCATTCGTTTGAGCGCTCGGTTAATTTGATCTGGAGTCGGTTTATCTTCACAGTCAAAGATTTCGGATAGCTGTTGCAAGTTGTCTAACGGTAACAAGAGCTTTCTACCGAAGAAGATCTCGGCCGGCGTCGCATTAACGGATGAATGTATGGTGTTGCTATAACTAAACGTAGCGTAGCTCAACATATTTGTACAGATCTTATGTGTCACAGCGTATTGAGTCATAAGCGTAGCGATGTTATGTTTAATGTTGCGATTGACCCATTCTACCTGATTTGCCTGTGGGTTGTATGGGCTGGTGAAAATCGGCTTGACGTTGTGGCCCGATAGGAACTGAGCATACGAGTTGGCTCTAAAACATTTTGCGTTGTCGCGGATGATATGTTGAGGATACCCATACACGTTGAATATCTCCGTTAAGTGGTGAATGACTGTAGCGGCAGTAGCTCTGACTGAAGTCCTTGTGATGAGGAATTTGGAGTACGAATCAATGACTGTAAAGATATACGAATGCTTGTTAACGGCTGAAGATACCTAAAGTCCAATAAAGTCTACATATAATTGTTGGAATACATGTGTAGGAATTAACGAATGTAATTGGATCCTAGTAGTTTGAAAATTCGGTTTAGCAAGAGTGCATGGTTTGCATTTGAGCACAATTCCTTTACTTTTTTATATAATTCAGGACACCAAAATCTTTTAGCAATGTCTCTATATGTTTTCGTAATGCCAGAGTAAGATGATAATAATTAATATATATTATTTTTATGATATATTGAATGGCCTCATCCAGCAACACTATTCGTGTTAAATTATTTTTGCCTACTAACCTCATTATAAAGCAATTAGAAATTACAAACTTGTCGACGTTTAAATGATTACGGATGTTATCGTAAACGAGTCTGCAATTTTTCGACTGCTTTTGAAGATTTTGAAAATCAGGGTCCATGGATCCCAAAATTGTCAAAAATAAAATATCCGAACGATTTGAAAATTTTTTCACTGTTAGAGAGGTAAACTACTTTAGATGGATATATGTAGCTTATGTCGTATGAGGTCGGTCAAGGTTCATAGGACCCAAATGTGTTAAAAGTAAACAAATCAACCGATTTTGAAAATTTTTCACTCTTAGAAGGCTAAACTATTTTAGATAGATATAGATTACGTTATTTGTAAGGTCTGCTAGGATTCATGGCACCCAAAAGTGTCAAAAATAAAATAGTAACCGATTTTGAAAATTTTTTCACTCTTACAGAGGTAAACAATTTTAGATGGGTACAGGTAGTGTTATCTGAGATTCGCAAATGTCCTGTGAATCCAAAAACGGCAAAGAAGACTACATTACGAGTGTTGAAAATACTTTCACTGTTAGAAAGCTGAATATCATAGAACACTAGAAGCCAACTAATATAAAAAAAGTGTAATTCGCTTGGAGTCATTTGTATACCAGTCACAGCTTAAGGCAGGTAGTCAGTCAGTGTCCGTCGCCGAACACACACTGCATTGTACACCATTGTTACTTAAATTGGACAGCTTGGTCTGTCCCATAATACGTGTGTTGTGGTGGTATGTGTAAGTACGCACACAAAGGCAAACAACAAACTAACACAATTGCAAGCGGTGTGTACCTACACGACATGGTGGGAGAGAGTTTACGTCACAAACTCATTACAAGTGGAACAGAGACATAGACCACCTAGTTTGTCCCCTTGCTAAATATCCTAAATGGAAATATAGGTTATATTACTTAAGGTCCGCCCAGAAAATACGGTTGAACTGATTTTTGAATGTGGTCCGCCAGGATCTTGCATATCTGGAAACGCCAGAAATAAGCTACCGAACCGATTCTGAAAATGTTCTCACTGCTAGAGAACTAAATTATTTTAGATAGGTAGCAATTATGCTTTACAGATTCCATCCGGGTTCTAGGGTCCCAAAAATACCAAAAATAAATTACCTACTCAATTTTGAAAATTCTTTTACTCTTAAAAAGCTAAACTATTTTAGATGGGTATAAAAATGAACTACCAAATTGATTTTGAAATTTTTTCACCATTTAAAATTTAAACTATTTTAAGTGATATCTGAGATTCGCTAGGGTCTTGGAGACCCAAAAGCGCCAAAAATTAACTACTCAACTGATTTTGAAAATTTTTCCCTGTTAGAAAGCTAAACTATTTTAAATAGGTACAGGTCTTAGGTGAGATTCGCCAGTATCCAATATTTGGAAATTCGCTATGTTATGCAGATGCTGCGACAGGGGTTTAATTAGTTAAACTTTTAATGTGGAATATGAGACACTGTATTAAGTAAATAGTTTATACTTTCAAATTTTTTAACTTCTGAATAAATAACCACTTAAAAATGTAATATTCTATCGGATTAGAAAAAACGCCGTGAGCAGCGGAGCTTCATCACGGAAGTCCAACTTTTCCCTTTATCTTCGGTATTGAATGTCTACAGACGAAATGTGATTGAAAGTCTACATGCGATTTGTCATTTTGGTAGTTTCAAAACTGATGATGAGTGTCCGATTGATCACGGCTTTAAAAAAAGGTTTTAAGTTTTTAAGGGCTGAATCTCAGTAAATTTCAATTTTATGCCGATAGCAGTTAGCAAGAAAAAAGCCAACACAATTCGTACGAGGGCATTCCTACCCATGCTTATCCGCCAATTGTTTTTGTGTTTTATTTTTAAATATTAAAAAAGGACCTTAAATAGTAAACTGGAAGGCCTTTATGAAGATATTTTCCAAAAAAATCCAAAATTTTTAGCACTAGCTGGATACTAACTAAATACACGTACAAAATTTCAACCTTCTAGGTTTACTCAGAGAGTCTCTAGGTGTGTTAGAAAATAAGCAAAAAAATCAAGGAAATATTGGCATAAAAATCGTGGGGGTAAGGGTTAAAAGTTGAAATCTCCAAAAAGCAGTGGTTGGCTATTAACTTAACCAGTACACAAAATTTCAGTCCTCTAGGTTTATTTGGGGAGATTTTGACCCGAACGAAACTGTTAAAAAACAAGAAAAATCATGTTCTTTTTGGTATAAAAATGCTGGGGGTAAGGGTTAAAATTCGAGACCCCCAAAAGGCACTCCCTTGATACTAACTCAATCCGAATACAAAATTTCAGCCCTCTAGGTTTATTTGGGTGACGTATGCGAGTGGTACAAACTTCAAAAACTTCGAAAAAGCATGAAATTATAGCTTAAAAATGAGGAGGGTGGGGGTAAAATAATAAAACCTCCAAAAAGCACAACCTAGGTATGAACTCTATCAACACACCAAATTTCAACCCACTACGTTAATTCTGGGGGGCTGGGGGCGTGTTAGATCCAGCCAAAATGGTCTTTTCCCCCTCTACTCCCACCAAATCATGCTAGGAAGCTGAATTTTGGATATGTTGTAGATAATTGACCGAGACATTATTTACAACTGATTTGGAAAAATTTTATTATTTTGTTGCCCCCCACCATCCCATTAAAAGTTGGGTCGGCTCCAAAATTTGACCCCATTTTGATAGTATTGTTGTGCATCAGAATGAGCCCCACTTACCAAATTTCAGCTCTTAACTTCCATAAGGGGCCCTACACATATTAAAAGGTATATGTATATATATATATATATATATATATATATATATATATATATATATATATATATATACATATATATATATATATATATATATATATATATATATATATATATATATATATATATACATATATTATATGGTGCCTTTCATAAAGTTCGCACCATATGGGAAACTTTTTTACTATTGATTTTTTGAAAAATATTTTAGTGGGGCTAGTTGGTGCATCAGTTGGAATGAAAAAGTAGCAAAACACATCTTACCCCCTTCTTGCTATTTGGCGGGAAACCGAAAATTTCAAAATTGAGAATTATGAAAAATGGTAATAATTTAGAAAGTACTGATCACTTCCTCATAAAATTTTGGTATCATATCAAAATTAGGTCTAGTTAACATATTCCGTTAACTAAATACCACAGTATGGAAAAATAAAGCCCAAAAATTTGTTTTTCCAAAATTCGACTTTAAGTAACCCTAATTTTAAAACTGTTTTATTAAGTCTAGCAAAATAAAAATTATACCAATCTTTAAAGTCTACTTATTTATAAAATCACAGTTATTATCAAAATATTGCCGCAGATATTGGTCTTTCAATAAAAAAATTTAATTTTGTCATAAAAAAACGCGGCACTGTAACATTGAAGTTCTAATAAGCATGAACAATTATCATCACTTTATTTTCTTTGTAATTTGTAGTAAAGATATGCAGTACGCTAATTCCATATAAAAATCTTTTAAGAATAATTCAAATAAATGTCCCCAGTCCTTTAAAACTGCCAAAAATTTTCTTAATATTTAACTAGTTATTATTATCATTTTATCAATATTGCCGTGATTTTTGTGTATCATAGCTATGTATGTTGATAATAAAATTTATTAATAAAATATCATATATTACCAAAAATTCTAGTAATTTTAAAGAACTGGAATATCATTTATTTGAATTATTATTAGGAATTTTTTTTATGAAATTAGCATAATAAGTATCTTTGCTACCAACTATAAAGAAAATACAGTAATAATAATTGTTCATGCTTATTAAAATTCCAATATTACAGAGACGTGTTTTTTTAGTACAAAACTAAATTTTTCTATTGAAAGACCAATATTTGTGACAATATTTTGATAATAATTGAAGCTATTAATGCAAAAAGTGTTAACTTACATTTTTGTAAATTTGATCTTATCAAATGCAAAAAGGTGTTAACATCCATTTCTATTAAGTAGTAAAGCCTTTTGTCAAAAGATGGCATTAATAGCCCTAAAAATGTATATCAAAAAGGAGTTAATATCCTTCGAGTTCTAGTCAATAAACTTTGATCTTAATAATTATCTCACATTATGTAATTTGCTGGTTAACACCTTCTTGCATTAATATCTTCAATTGTGATTTTATGAATAAGTAGATGTCAAAGAATAGTATAATTTTTATTTTGCTAGAATTTGTAAAATTATTTTGAAGTTAGGGCCACTTACAGTCGCATTTTGGAAAAACGGATTTTTGTGCGTTATTTTTGCAGATTATGGTTTTTAACTGTCGGAATATGTTTACTAGACCCAATTTTGATACGATGCCAAAATTTCATGTGGAAGTGACCAATAATTTTGAAATTATTACCATTTTTCATAATTAACAAATTTGAATTTTCCGGTTTCCCGCCAAATAACAAGTGGGGAATAAGAAGTGTTTAGCTACTTTTTCATTCAAACCGATGCACCAACTAACCCCACTAAAATATTTTTCAAAATATCAATAGTAAAAAAGTTTCCCATATGGTGCGAACTTTATGAAAGACACTGTATATATATATATATATATATATATATATATATATATATATATATATATATATATATATACGTATATATATATATATATATATATATATATATATATATATATATATATATATATATATATATATCTATATCAGATATTTTTTTTCTCCATAGTCGTGTTCTACGGGTCTGAAAACGGATAGCGCCCGTACTCTCGCCTCTCGCCGTTCTTATCGTATAGGCTGTATAAGTCTAATTTTTCAGTTGAAAAATTCGACTAAAAATGTTGCTGTTTTAATAGCACAAGTTTTTGTCTATAACCAACAATTTATATAATTATAAATGATTTTCGCATTGATAAGAATGTACATTTAATCATTTACATCAAATAAGTGCAAGAAAAATACACGTAAATAAATTTGATTGTGTTTATTCCATGAGCAAAAATTTAAATTATTTGAACTATTATTACTTATGTATAATTTTCAAATTCGGAAGTAGAACTGAAGCGAGAAATAAAAATAACAGAAAGGTACAATTTGTAGTTACAAGTTATTTTTGTGCAAAATAATTTTTTATACATAGTAACAGCATTCAGTATACGAATATGTGTGTATAATGAGTTGGAATGATAAAATTTATATTAATTTTTTTTATTGGTTTATTTCTTTCTATGTACAGTTATTGTGTGAAACACGCATTCCAAAATTATAGAGTAGTTTAAGTATTTTTATTTTATCTTACAGTATAAACTTGACTATTTCGATTTTTTATTACTAAGAAAAAAAAAAATTGTTATATTAAAAACAATTGTATAGTATGTCTTATTTGCGTTGGTTTTGCTGATAAAAGTAAGAAAAAGCTCTATATTAGTTATTACGGAAGCTATATACCAATGATTTCTAACCTGAGTGTATTTTGAGGGTGCGAGAGAATCGGCAACATCGTCTGGCCACATGTAGGTAAGTTGGGAACAGAGTTTATAATAAGGTTAGGCTTATGAGTTTTTGAGGAGTCTTCCAATTGGTGGAAGACTGTTGGTGGTGATGAACCGCTGGATTGTACATAATATGTATACATACAGAAATGTGTCTAACAAGATATCAAAAGCTAGAAATAATTTTTTCACATTTTTTATGGATCTTTTCCGTAAAATGCTAAATATCAGAAATATCTAAGTTTCTATTCCAGGTCAGTTTCAAGACGTTGTTACATATTAACTTAATTAGATACATATATTTTCATAAAAGTAAGATAGATAAAACATATTATATTACTTTCAGCTACCGATTGTCTACCTATAGCTAGCCAGCCATGTTTCTGTTATTATTGATGATAAATTTTAATGTGTAATTCATTGAACAGAAAAAAAAGGTATTTAATCTTCCTGTTTTGTTTTAAATATATATTTTTTTTAAGAAATATAATTTATAGAAAGGAAACAATCGTAATAGGTTTGATCAAGGTCATTTCTGAAACGGGTCTTTATATTTTTAAGCGGATGTCTAGTAAAAAATGTAATTATTGACAAATGTTAGGATTGTCTCCAGTTCATTGTTCTTGCCACCTGTATGTATTATACTCCGTACTTATCACTAAATGTCGCTTTAAAATACTGTTTTGATTAATCTTGTGATTTTTAGTTATTTATAAATATCTTACGTAACTTATTGCACCATCTTCTTAAATCGAATACATACCATTTTTCTGTTTTTTGTAATTATTCTCTGGTTATTTAGTTCCTTTATGTGTATTTACACATTTGCAAGTTTGAGTATTTTATAAATTCAAATGAATATTTCGATAAATTCAGGTCCTGACTTTAACATAAAACCACAAATTTTGGCGGTCCATTGTGTTTTAGCAAAATATATGTTTGTCCTATTTCGTAGAGGGTTAGTCTAAAGGATCTGGCTAAACAGCATTACTATTACTCTGCATTAATAAATTACTTATTATAGTGCTGGTGGGAGCACTGGAAATCATAAAGAAAATTCGAGAATTACTGAAGAGGGGTGAGAAAAACAAACGAACTTCCATATGGCGAACTTTTGTTCGTATCTATACATGCACCAATATTCATATGTTCACTTAATGTTCAGCTTTAGCTGAAACACTCGACTTCCAAAATTCTAGTTTGACAATTTTTCACACACTATGTGAATTTTAATTGACAAGCACATTGTTTAGCAGGCACTGTTTTCACACTCTAACTAGATAAAAGAGTCAAAAACACTTCAAAATGAAAAATTAGTCATTTACTGGTGTGTTTGTTTGTTGTTTACATGATGCTGCGTTAAATAAATGACTTGCTATATTTACTTCAATTATTTTTTTTTCCACAAAAGTGGCAAGGTACCAACTCCAAATTTCTTTCAATCAACAGTATATTGAACGTAAAGTAACATATTATGTTAATTTGAATTTGGTACCTTGAACGCTTCTTCTTGAAACAAGAGCCTGTTTGTGAAAAAAGCTAAAAAATATGTGAAGAACTCAACTTAAGGACGCAAATATGATATTAACCAAATTTAACTTTGAAATAAAAATTACACCGCCTCAAAGCACACATCTATAAAATAAATATACAACTAGATCGTTGTGAAAGTGAAAATTTTTTTCACATGATGTATATTACGGGAGAAAAATGGGCCTTATCTGAACTCGCTCGTTGATAAGTAGACACACGACACACACTATATATATATATATATATATATATATATATATATATATATATATATATATATATATATATATATATATATATGTATATATATACATATATATATATATATATATACATATATATATATATATATATATATATATATATGTATATATATACATATATATATATATATATATATATACATATATATATATATATATATATATATGTATATATATATATATATATATATATATATGTATATATATATATATATATATATATATATATATATATATATATATATATATGTATATATATATACACTACCGCTCACTGAAGTATGGACACCTTATTATACTTAATAAAGTGTTATTATGGAAATAAACTTATAAACAACAAAAAACTGTATATATAAAAATATAAATCATGGTGCTATTTTTATATATACAGTTTTTGCTGTTTATAAGTTTACTTTCATAATAACACTTTATTAAGTATAATAAAGTGTCCATACTTCCGTGAGCGGTAGTGTATATATGTGGTCCAGAATTATGTACCGTAATTGCTAGAGCTGATAGTACGTTCAAAAATAATGGTACCTTAATGTACACTTTTTTCCAAAACTAAAAGGGTGAAACGAAAATGATTTTTTCCTAAATATTTTCCAAACGCTTTTGAATAACGGGTTGATATTTTAGGATTACAAATTTGCGTTTGGAGGGCTAAATTTATGTTAACACTTATTCCACCACTTATGATCAAGGGGTAGTTTTGGGCGGTAGGTGTGAGTTACCACGTCTTTTCTCTTCTAATTTGGAATTATTTAAACAAAATTCTTAAAAATATGATTCCTCAGACAATTTCACGCAAAAAAAGTATACTTGTTACATTTCGAAAAATAATACCGTTTTCCAGTAATTTAAAGTAGAATTATCTATTTTCAAATTATCCCCTAATCATAAGTGATGGAATAATAATTGATACCATAAATTTAATTCTACTAATATTCATACGCACCTCTAAACTATGAATCCTCTACAAGTAGGAAATTATTCGAAGAAAAATAAATTTGTAATTTTAATTTTTTGGGCTGAAGTTTTTAAACTACATAACATAATTTAAGAATTCATTTAATTTAATTGTAACTATCTTTAACCTGCAATTTTTACGAGATTCCCCTGCTAGAGATTTTATATTCAGTATTGTTCCACTGCTTGCACAGTGGATGTATCTTTTACCTATGCCTCTGTAAATAAAATCCATTATAAATATAATACCTGTTCAAGAGAGAATGTAAGTGTAATGCAATTTTGAATTGAAATGAATGTTCCTCTTTGTGCCGCTGCGCTGTTACAATATGTGAACTTTATTTATGTAAACAATATTAATAAATAGATGGAAATACGAACAGGACTGATGGATTGATCTGGTGAGGTGAGACGCACCAGAAGTTGGCGAGTATATTGAGGGAAATATGAAATAATCATGATGACTAGTGATAACGGTGGAATCACCGTTCAACAACTAAATCATTGCTCGACGTCTATTGTTGTATTTGTAATGCTAATGTTAATAATGTATTTGTACTCACAGTCAGCGCTCTCAGCTCTTGTTTGTGTGGATCTACATATTTGAATGTTGTTTATTGTAAACACAACAAGCCTTGTTGTCAGTTTGTTTTACCTTTTATTCATATAACAGGAGTGCATTTCGATTTTTTTTATTTGTTATTGATCATGCTAGTTAGAACATGATTCATCCAATATATTTCCATACATAAAGTGACTTCCATTTTACTAAAAATATACGTATACACATTTTTTCAAGAATTATTTAATAAAATTGTTATTTGGAAATTTAATTTTTTTATTCGCATATAAACTGTGGTAGAAAATGTAATTTAGTTCAGAAAAAATGCCCCTATATTTCAGAAGAAAATTCAGATCAGTTTATATTATACATTCACAACTTGAGTAAGTATTATGCAACTTACAAATAGAACCTGAGCTCTCACAGTCCAGGCGACGCGGATATTAACTACAAAATTGTCATGTATCTTACCGTCGCCTTCCAGGTACAAGGTCGTATCTCATTTTTAGTAATTTTTTAGGAGAGCAAAACACAAGAACTATTGTTACATTTTGTTTTATAAATTTGAACCTATGGTGTCAATGTATGTGCAGACTAATATATTCTTCAAGTAGGGGAGGCAGGGGCATGTACTAACAGATTTTACTTTTTTACATATTAAACGGAAATGAAACTAGTTAGCGATTTTTTTTGTAAACGTTATGAAACATCAACTATCTGTCTATAATTTTTGATAAAAAAAACTTACATATCCCTTGTACTTTCTATGGAAAAACCCATTTTCTTAAAAAATGTGTTTGTTAATACTTGCCCCACTTTTGGGGCAAGTTTTAACAACGTTGGGGTAAGTATTAACATTAGAATTTTAATATGAATATAATATTTTGTAGATGTGTACTTATAGGAAATAAAACAAAGTATCATATTTAACGTGTTTATTATTAGAAAGGAATTAATTTGACATAGAAAATTCATATTTTAGATTTATCTTTACTTAATTAGTTAAAGTTAATCATTATTTTAATTTTTTTCTTAGGCAATAGTTAGTCAGTATTTATTAAGTAGCAAATTACGTCACTTTGACCTTGATAATGAAACAAAAATTGGTAAATTTTCAGTCTTCGATAGACAACCACAATCGTTTAATATCTTCTATATTAAAAAATATTTACTTATTAAAAAATTAGTCTTCCTCTTATTTAACATTATTATAATTCCTGAAATATATGATAACTCAGATCAAGCAAAACTCTTCCTCTGCTTCACTCCAGAAAAGATATAAAAATTAAAACCATTTAAATTTAACACTGACATATGTACACACACATACATGCAAACATATTTGGCAATGTCACGAAAAAAATTTTGGTAGGTAACCTCGAACCATGTAACTGACGATATTTGGATTTTGAAATCGGGATGAATACAATAACCTCCTTATAAGGAAGTTAAAACATAGTCTTTGTTGCATAAAATTTAAACGAGGTAAATGTTAACATGTTAATACTTACCCCATGCATTTTGTTAATACTTGCCCCGAAGGTAAATTTTTTACAAATTTAAATTTTTAAAAAGAATACGTTGATAATGCGGTAAAATTTAAACAAAATACAATACCAGATGGAATATGCTACCGTTTGAAATAAATTTAGTCTCTTTTAGGTATACAAT
Source organism: Brachynemurus nebulosus (assembly GCA_035578155.1). NCBI lineage: Eukaryota > Metazoa > Arthropoda > Insecta > Neuroptera > Myrmeleontidae > Brachynemurus > Brachynemurus nebulosus. The sequence goes on from JAPWDM010000001.1 coordinate 104,374,541, forward strand.
CATGCTTCAATTCAAAAAACCGTCGACTTAAAAATGTTCTTTTATTTAATAAAATCTATGCCTTACTCACAACTTTGTTTTGCGGCAACCGGCCGAAGACTGATTGGTCACAACGTGTCCGTGGTCATCTACTGATGACAGCAACCGGACGTACTTAATTTTTTCGTCCGTAGTTTGGTGGAAAATGGCCTGTCTGCGCTCCCAAAAAATCACTAAAAATGCGATACGACCTTGTACCTACCTGGAAGGCGATGCTATGATCTCGTTCATTGTTAAGTGTTAAGCTTTATAATAAGTAGTGTATGTATTCTTTTGAACATAGAAGTGTAGTTTGAATTAATGATGGGCACAATCGAATAAAAAATATTGGATCATGCGATTATTAAATAATCTCGAGATATCTCGAGGCATAATAAAATTATTTGATTATTTTCCGTTCGAATGATTTTAAAAAGTATCTCGAGATATCGAAAAATCATTCGATTATTTTTCACTCGAATAGTTTTGAAAAATATCTCGAGATAAGAAAATTCTTCAATTCTTTTAAATGATCCCATAAATATCGGATAGTTATTATTTAGTGAGTCGTTATATCTATTAAAAACAGACAAAAGGCTAACTGGAAAACAAACACAAAACATTTTATGATAACTACATATGATTGGCGATGTTTTGCATAAAATGGATAGCACAACCCAACAGGGATGCTTCCTTGACACATTAATGACGAACTGATACGTTAATGATCATGGGTGCTGTCTGTACAACGTCAAGGGGAACCTGCGACACAACGCTGTATTACGTCAACAATTCCATATAAAGTGGATTAGTTTGCAAAATAGTGTACTAGTTGGGTATTTTGTCATTGTAAGTTATGACCATCAACGTATTAAAGTAACCACTATTAAAATAGAAAAACCGATAATACTGTAATTAATAATGGTCTAATTTCTAATGGGCGTTAATATAAAGAATAGATGTATGTAGGTAAAATTCAGTAAAAATAGGTTTTTGAATATTATAAACTATATTATAAAACAAGGGAACTGAAAGGTGGATTATATTCATGCAAGTTAATATTATTGTGTTATAGATTTGAATTTGAAAATAAAAATAATAATAAAAAGAATCCGAAAAATTAAAAATTTGAAATTTAATTAAAATTTGAATTTGAACTCTTAAAAAACTGAAAGAAAAATAATCGATTAAATTAATGGATAAATAATTGTTAGAAATAATCCGAAGAAAATAATTGATTATTCGATTATAAAAATTACTCGATTAAAAATAATCGGTTATTGAAATAATTTAATTATTCGCATCACTAATTTGAACAGCATAGATGTGGCTAAACAGCCCTTAAAAACTCAACATTTCTGTAATAATCTTGTTACAACTTTTTTATAAGTATGTAAATAAGAGTATTACTCTTATTTAGGTACATACTTATAAAAATTTGTTACATTTGAGGTGCTTGTATTTGTGTATTTCTTTTACTGAAAAAAAGAAATACACAAATACAAGCACCTCAGATACGTAGTTTAGATGATACATTGCTTTTAGGTTATTGGCTTATTTATTTATTTGTTTATTTATTTATTTATTTTTTTTTGTAACGGTCGCTATAATCAAAGACGTAACTACAAATTTTGCACCCTGAAGCGACTTTTAGTTGAAAACCTTGTTGTCGGCTTCTCTTATTACTCCCCCACCCCTAAAAGCAACAGGATCATACTTTTTGACTTTTCCTAATTTTTACCCAATTGTGCTTCCTCCTCCACTGCACCCTTTTTATCATGCGCCCTGGAGCGACTCCATTATAATTACGCGTCTAGGCTATATTAGTAAATACTATGTGCGATTTTTAGTCGAATTTTCTCCGAAAAATTAGACTTATACAGTCTATACGATAAGAGCTGCGAGAGGCGAGAGTAGGGGCGCTATCCGTTTTCGGACCCGTAGAACACGAATATGTAGAAAAAAAAATGTCTTATATATATATATCTATCTATATATATATATATATATATATATATATATATATATATATATATATATATATATATATATATATATATATATTCCCGCCACCTTTTAATTTGTGTAGGGCCCCCCTATGGAAGTTAAGAGATGAAATTTGGTAAATGGGGCTCATTTTCGAGGCACCTCATACTATCAAAGTGGGGTCAAATTTCGGTCAATTTCGGTCAATTATCTACAACATATCCAAAATGCAGCTTCCTAGGATGATATGGTGGGAGTAGAGGGGGGAAAAACGATTTTCGCTGGATCTAACAGGCCCCCAGCCCCCCAGAATTAACGTAGAGGGTTGAAATTTGGTGTGTTGATAAAGTTCGTACCTAGGTTGTGCTTTTTGGAAGTTCTAATATTTTACCCCCACCCCCCTCATTTTTAAGCTACAATTTCATGCATTTTCGACGTTTTCGAAGTTTGTACCACTCGCACAGGTCACCCGAATAAACCTAGAGGGCTGAAATTTTGTATTCGGATTGAGTTAGTATCAAGGGGGTGCCTTTTGGAGGTCTCGACTTTTAACCCCTACCCCCACCATTTTTATACCCAAAAGAACATGATTTTTCTTGTTTTTTAACAGTTTCGTTCGGGTCAAAATCTCCCCAAATAAACCTAGAGGGCTGAAATTTGGTGTACAGGTTAAGCTAATAGCCAGACACTGTTTTTTGGAGGTTTCAACTTTTAACCCTTACCCCCACGATTTTTACGCCAATATTTCCTTAATTTTTTTGCTTGTTTTCTAACACGTCTAGAGACTCCATAAGGAAACCTAGAGGGCTGAAATTTTGTACGTGTATTCAGTTACTATCCAGCTAGTACCTTGTAGGGAGTCCACATCACTTTTCCCCCCACTTCTCCCATTTTTACATCGGAATTGAATGCTATTGTTAAATGTGTTTTAAAAGCATTATGTTTATTCTAAATACAAGTAGGCGAATAGTAATTTTAAAAAATTTAAAAAAAAGTGGACTTACTTTTATGACAAATGAAATACATACATATTAAGTAATTTAAAATTGTTATTAAAGTCACTTAGTACGGGAGGTACTGGCGCATGAGTACCGGAAACTATTCCACCTCAATTTTTTTATGCGATCCTGTTGACATTGCCCTACTGATGATATAAATGCATGTTGCCAGGGGGCAACCCGGGGCCATATTGTTTAAGCCGGAAGTTGTTTAAACAATTGCAAGGAATTGTCATTTTTCAACCGGACAAATTTTTTTTATATTCTTTATTGAAATACAAATAAAAAAGGTCCTATGACTTTTTACGATAAAGTTAATAGTTTTCGAGATATGAATTTTTAAAAGTTCGAAAAATCTCAAATTTGGGTACTTTTGACCCATGAAAAATATATTACAAAAAAATAATAAAATATAAATAATATTTTTTTTTAAATTCTTTATACAATAGTTAATAATATCCTTAATAGAGATTAAAAAAAATGTCATTGTTTATACCTGTTTTTTAATTGTTAATTTCGCCCCCTCGCAAGTAAGCGTCCCCAACCTTTAAAATACCTTTAAGTATTTTTTCAACCGGACAAATTTTTTTTATATTCTTTATTGAAATACAAACAAAAAAGGTCCTATGACTTTTCACGATCAAGTTAATATTTTTAGAGATATGAATTTTTTAAGATTCAATATTTTTCGAACCTTTAAAAATTCATATCTCTAAAAATATTAACTTGATCGTGAAAAGTCATAGGACCTTTTTTATTTGTATTTCAATAAAGAATATAAAAAAAATTTGTCCGGTTGAAAAATGACAATTCATTGCATATGTTTAAACAACTTCCGGTTTAAACAATATGGCCCCGGGTTGCCCCCTGGCAACATGCATTTATATCATCAGTAGGGCAATGTCAACAGGATCGCATAAAAAAATTGAGGTGGAATTGTTTTCGGTACTCATGCGCCAGTACCTCCCGTACTAACTGTTTATTTATAAATTAGGAATTTTGGATTTTTAGTATTTATAAAATAGAAATTTTGGATTTTTTTGGAAAGAAAAAATATCTTTATAAAGGCCTTCCAGTTTACTATTTAAGGTCCTTTTTTAATATTTAAAACTAAAACATAAAGGCAATTAGCGGATAAACATGGGCAGGAATGTCCTCGTACGAATTGTGTTGGCTTTTTTTCTGCTACCTGTTTTCGGCACAAAATTGAAATTTACTGAGATACAGCCCTTAAATACTTAAAACCTTTTTTTAAAGCCTCAATCAGCCGAACACTCATCACCAGTTTTGAAACCAACAAAATGACAATTCGGTTGTAGACTTTCAATCACATTTCGCTTGTAGACATTCAATACCGAAGATGAAGGGGAAAATTCGACTACCATGATGGGGCCGCGCTGCTCACGGCGTTTATTAGATAAAATCTAAAAATGGGAAATAAAACTCCATTATTACTCGTTTTTGTAAGTCTTATGGTACTTGTGTACCATTGGAAATTCGCTATCTTATGCAATTTCAAAACAATTTGCTTTTAGTAAATATGTTACTAACACAAGATGACTATAGATCTATATTTTTATCAGCAATAAAAATTTTATTATAACATAGATATTCGCGTAAAGGATGGAAAGTGAATCAAGTACCTATATGTCCTTTCTTACATACGAAGTGACAATCTACTCAACTTATAAATGTGCACTAAGCGCGAGTTGACATCGTAAATTACATGGCACATTTATTTCATCAAATAACAACATGAAATGCGGGAGCTAGTGAAAGCATTTATTTCTTGCACACCATTACTTTTGCCATCGTTTTTCCGTTATTATAGACATTTAATGGAAAAAATGTTTTCTTTATATCACTTGTTTGGTTAAAAACAGCAAATGTCTCATTATCATGCTTCCTTTTTAACATATGAATCGCCTAATTTCAAAACCCCCTATACAATATTTTCAAAAAAAATTTTAAATACACAAATTCAGTTAAAGCAGTAAAATGTTGTAGAGTGAGGTCTGAAATTATACGATTCATATTAAGTATACATATAATAACGTAAAAGCCCCTATACCGGAACGCGATCATATGTCCCAACAGTTTTGACATTTATATCTTAATGAAGTTATTTTTGAAAGAAACCTCTGATAACAAAAATTATTATTAATAGAATAATTATTTTTTAAGTTAAATTCACCTCGCATTCAATGTTTCCTTACTTAATTAAAGAAATACATATATACATATTAAACAATTTTTGTTAGATACAGTATTTTGATCCTTTATTTACGTCTGATACTTAAACCATTCTATGTTTCCTACTTTGACGTCTAGATGTCACTCTATGTATCACACTACTCATATAACACGTCTGTTTATGTATCGGTTGCCAACTCGTAGTGTCATTAATATTTCTTTGTTTGGATATAGATGTCGACATTTTGTAAAAGAAAAACATTAATTAATAAAAATTTTTGGGTTGTATTTTTTTAAAAACATATTCATTGGATTAAAAAAAAACTTTCTTTCATGCTTATTAAGAAAAAAAAATGGGTGTTGATTTATTTGTCAATTTTTATAAGCCAGTTTTTTTACACACCTAAAAATATAGTGTTCCGGTATAGGGGCTTTTACGGTATATATATATATATATATATATATATATATATATATATATATATATATATGTGTGTGTGTGTGTGTGTGTGTATGTGTATGTGCGTGTAAAAATTATCAAGTAATGGAAATCCAAAAAGTAACTTAAAATGTACACTATTAATAGATTTGAGCGTTACTTTATGGTATTCCATATTTGTAAATAATAAACAAATATTTTACTTCGCAAAAATACCACTTTTATTTTTTTTTTTAAAGTGGTAAAATAAAAGTGGTATTTTTGCGAAGTAAAATATTTGTTTATTATTTATAAAATGTACACGTTACTATCAATAATTACGCTGTAAAATAGGCAGGAAAAAAATTCACATTTTAATTATTTATCGAGGATTCCAAAGAGACTGGGTGTATTATAACAACATTCAGAGAACGTATTTCAAAACTTAAATATTTTTGTTAAAAATACAAATTTGATAAAGCTTACTTTGAAAATACTGTACTAAAATGAACACTAAATAAAATATATTTAAGTCTGTTCCCGTACTTTTTTACCTTCTGATTTCTTCAAATTCCTACTTAATGTAATGGGGATAAAATATGTAAGTAAAGAAACGACTTTCTTCACTTTACTGCGCCTACTGAATGACAGCTTTTTGACATTTGTCTTAAAGGTTACATAGGGCTACGTGTAATGCTTGTAATATACATAGGTATTATTATGGTAATTTTAAGACATTAAAAAAATATTTATAAAGCTACTTAACAAAACAGTAAAACAAGACTGAGGAACTGATTAGACTGATTGTTGCTGTTTGTTATTCGATTTGTATGGACTTGTTTAGTACACACATACATATTTGATACCTTTTTTGATACATAAGTAATTTTTTGAAATTCAACGCTAGCCACCTATCCACTAGCTTAAATATTAAAAAAAAAAATATATATCACTAGATTTTTAAAATATCACAAAATTTTTTTTTAAATTTATGTACAATAATTTTCGTTAAGGAGGGAGTTCAAATAAAAAAGCAATTTTTTTATTTATGATTATTTTGCTTGTTGAAATTTTTTTCAAATTAGGGAGGGTTTCAAAAGAAAATTTTGTTTTTGAAACATTCATTACTCTTCCTTGTGCGGGGAGGGGCCTTTTTCACAAGTTTTTAAGCGTTTACAAGGAACGTCATATCTCAAAAAGTAATGAATATTTTTTAAATATTTTTTCATTATTTTATTCCTAAAGGACTTGTCCATAAAGCTGAGTATGGGTTTCAAGTAATTTTAAAAATTAACTAGAAAATTATAATCCCAAACGTCTAAAAATTATAAAACCCAATTTTTATTGAAAAAAAAAATGTTTAAAAATAGTTACAATTGTTCAAATGGAAAAAGCATACTCCGCTTTATGCGCAATATGTTTATAAACAAAATTTAAGAAAGACTAAGTCTCTATCTTTTCTAGAACTTGAGATATGATTTTCCTTGTCGGAAAAAATACAACTTTCGGGAAACGGTAAAAAACAAAAATAATAACAAAAGAAGCGGTTTACTCACTGTTTATTAAAACGTCTACAAAGGCATACAAATAAAAGAACGTTATCTCAGTGCGTACTATAACTCATGTACACACCAAAACTAAATATTACTGATCAAATCGCGAGGAGGGAGCGAGCGTTGTCTGCAAAGGGGCAGCAACTTGGCTGTGCAGAGGCTCACAAATAAATATTTTTCTACTTGAAAAAAATTTTTTTTTGGCCATGTTTTATATATCACCGTGATTGTAAAGAACCACAGAACAAAATAAAAACAAAAAGCGAAATTCGAAAAAAATTAGTTTATTAGCCGTTTCTGGCGTGAATTCCTCCCTTAACATGATTAATAAATTTAAAAATTTAAATATGAGAGTTGGCAGGAAAAAGCAGGAACTCTGAAGTCACTGCTAATTTCTACATTTTCCTACTGGAGGGGAAGTGAAGCCCTAACTGACTTTTTGGTGTATGGGAACGACTTCCTACATTTTCCTGCTAATACATTCACTTTCCTACTGGTACGGGAACAGGCCTATTTTCTTATGTTCGCTTATTTTAATAAAATTTAACATTTTTGAAGCACATCTTAAAAATTCCTAGACAAAAGTTCTGTTTATTTATTAAGGATTAGGTTTGAACGTTTAATTGAATTTTTTCCAGCAAATTGTGTTATGGTATTTAATTTTAATAATAAATAAATCCGATATATTTTGTCTTGAATTAAATAACAATATTTTTATTACGTTCCCTTAAGTGACGAAATCTTCACTGAATGATCGCCACGTTCACGAAATGACGAAAGCGTTATCTAAATGACACAGGTAAGTAATTTTAGTTTGTCTCGAACCGTCAGTTCTTTTTCAAACAGAAAATGTGAACCCTCTGTTTGAAAATGAACTGACGGTTCGAAACAATATTGTCACAGATTCAAAATAAAAGTGGTATTTTTGCGAAATAAAATATTTGTTTATTATTTATAATACATATTAGTTATAAGGAGTTGCTGTCGGGTATTGAGTGCTGCTCTGACACATCAGATGCATATGTATTATATAAAATTTTGGTCGAAAATATTCGGTGGCCACTACTTTAAACATGGTAAGCGAGAAATAGATTAGTCAAGACGGTTATTGTAATAAAAATAAACCTTTATATGATGAAGATAGTAAAAAAAAAAAAAAAAAAAATGAAAAGATGCGTCCAGAAAGCATTCAAAAATGCCAGAAGCAATAACTTTATTGGTTTTATTACATAAAAATTTTATATTTTAACTAAAAAATTATATCGTCAACTACTGAAGCGGAAGAAAAGGACATACTATGAAAATATTAAAATGAAAATCAATTCAGTAAGAAACAGGACCGATTTCTGGCATACTATAAATCAATTCAGAGCAAAGGGATAGAATTTCTATAACCAAATTAATGCTGAAAACTGAGCAAGTTATTTTCGTACATTATATCCTTTTAAAATAACAATCTTAGATCATTTTCCTGATGTATATAACTCATCACTAGATTCTCCATTATCACCAGGTGAACTCGATTTAACACTTAGGCGAATGAAACCTGGGAAAGCGCCAGGACCAGACAATGTAGGGAATGACTTTTAAAGTTTTTACACAACTTTAAAAATATTATGCCAAAAATGTTTAACTGAATTCTTATTAATGAAACTGTTGCCACAAATTGATCGCTTTGTAAATTAATAATGATCCATAAAAAAGGTAGTTTTCGCAAGCTGGTTTTCGACCTGATAGAAGGTGCCAAGATGATATATTTATTCTAAACAGTCTAATCCACACTAGTATACAGATACCCAAAAGGAAGCTTTTTGAATTAATATTGAGCAAACTATACGCTTTAGGGATCAATAGAAAAATTGTTACTATATTACATAGTCTATATAAAAATGTTAATTTTAAGGAGGAGGTAAGGTTAATTCGTACAAAAAAAGGCATGTTTTTGTTATTTTTTTGTGATGGCACAGTTAAAATCTCTATTAAAACCAGTGGTACATTAAAGTATGACATTCGAAGAATATTGTATAAAGTTTTCACGAAGAAATATTAAAAAATACAGTAATGGCAGCAATTATTCGGACGTGTCTCGGAAAAAAGTAGAATTGCGGTGCCCCTCATAACGTGGTGCTGGATCATTCGAAATAAAAAAATGAAAGTTCATTCGTTAGATAATAGTTTTCCTCAGGTAACGCTGGGAGGGTAGTAGAATAGCTGTACGGGTTCTACCGCACCGTAAAACTAACCAACTTGAACCCTTTTGCCAATGTTTGAAATCGTGTAACTTTACGGTACTAGTGCAAACCTTAACCTTTGACCCGGCACGTACCAAGTACATGTATTTAAAATTTGTTGTTGACATTTGACCCCACATGCGCTCATACTGTTGGCCTTGAAACTCCAAAGACCTGAGTCATCACCAGCAACCAAATTAATTTATGTTAACCCATTATTCGCCATCACAATTTACTTATAACAATTTGGTTTTGTGTTAACCCATTACCCGCCAGCACTGACGTAGTTTTTGAATGCAAACCTAACGCATGCGCAGACTGAATTTAACTACACGACGCATGCGCAGACTGAATTTTAGGTTACAATTTGATAGATGGGGTACACTACCGCGTCAAAAATGTGGGGTTACCCTGACTCGGGGGTGGCCCCAAACTTTTGACACCGTACTGTACTTAAATTTTTGGTACACTGCAGTGTCAAAAGTGCGGGCCCCCTGACCAAAAAGGTATCCGATCACTTTTTGAAGCGTACTGTACGTGCAAACCTTGACCCCAACACGCGCTTGCCTTAATTGCGTCATTTTAAACGAACTGCCACGTCAAAAAAATGTGGGATTACCCTAACCCAAGGGGTGGCCCCAAAAACTTTGGACACCGTACTGTACTTAAATTTTTGGTACACTACCGTGTCAAAAGTGTGGACCCCCTAACCAAAAAGGTGTCCGATCACTTTTTGAAGTGTACTGTGCTTATTACGTGCAAATGTTGGCTTCACTTAATTGCGTCATCTTAAACGAAAATTGGGAGGCCGCTTCCAAGAATTGTTATCAGTATAAGTTTGTTTATCTTTGCTGAATTATAATTATTCTATGACTCATACAAGCGGGGATTTTTGTTATATTTGTTTATTTATATAATAATTTTGAATCATGTAATAATTTTAAAATTGTTTATTTAAGATTTTGCTGAGTCATCAGTTTCTTTGTTAGATTTTGAATACGAAATGAATTTCTCGGAATTTTAAATTTATGGCTTAACATTTGCCTTGTAAAAATTCTGGTCATCTTAAACGAAAATCGGTAGGCCGCTAAATTTTGTGGGGGCACTGTACCAAGCGCTAGCCGCAATCACGACTTCAGACTCCAGACTCCAGAGTCCAGATTTCTGACCGATTATATATTAAGAATATGGTATGTATACACTCTGTATATCGCTATTTAATTTTAATTTTATAAATACATACTAGTAAATGATTGTAGTCTTTATGTCAACAAAATCTAACAAAAATAATTTATCACTTTTATCAGCATTGGAAAAATATTTGCTTAATTAGCAAAAAAGTAATATGTTTGCAAATAAATTCGTATATATTACTGTACAATAAATACTTGGATTATTTCTTAATATGTATACTATAATTTAACTATGCTGTTTAATATAAAAATTATAACAGCATTAAGATTTGCTAAATTTTTTTATAAATTAGTAGTTTTGGGGTAAAAAATTTATAGAATATCATCTTAAAACTTACATCACACATACATAATATAATTATAATATACAAATGCATGTATACATGGGTGCAGGTATAAATGCATGTATGCATGAGTGTATTCTTATACAGGGTGTATCATGAAATATGCTTTTCAATTAGAAAAAAAAAATTTCATAAGATTTTTGTCAATACTTTTATAATTAACGAAAGTAACTTCTTGCTGTAAAAAATAGGGGAATTCAGGGTAATAATTAATTAAAACGCACATAATTATTTTTTTTAAATTTTATTTATAGAATATGTATATAAAAAATTAAATTACTTAAATCTATATATTACTTAAAATCTATTTATTTTCCATATAAAAATTTTTTAAAAGAATACAATTTTCTAATGAACAAATTTTATCTGAATGAAGCATACAGCGTCTTGAATAATATTCATCTCACAGAATGGAAATCTTCGGTACATCAAATATTTCTTCCAAATTCAACATCCACGGATGGTTTTCGGCACCATCAAACAAACTTGAAATCCATTTCTTTTTTTCACCCCCCTTGACGTATATGACATCAAACTTCTTTAATATAGGTTTCAATTGCTAGTCCCTTGCTAGTCCCTTCAAAGTCCCTTGCTAGGTTGTTTAGCGGTGGACTGCTCTGAATTGTAAATTATCATGGTTCGAAATGGAATTGTTTTACCACGAAATTGTTTTTTCAGTGAAAGAGATGTTAACTCTTTGACAACCACCGGTAAATTGACAATATTTTGTGTAAGTTTAACTATTTTATACCCTTTAACTATGATAATGTGTATGAGCCCTTTAACCATGATAAGGTGTATGAGCTCTTTAACCATGATAAGGTGTATGAGTCACTCCGGGAGCAAATGAGTCACTCCGGGAGCAAAATGAGTCACTTCGGGAGCAAAATGAGTCACTCCGGGAGCAAAATGACTCATTCCGGGAGCAAAATGAGTTACTCCGGGAGCAAAATGAGTCACTCCGGGAGCAAAATGAGTCACTCCGGGAACAAAATGAGTCACTCCGGGAGCAAAATGAGTCACTCCGGGAACAAAATGAGTCACTGCGGGAGCAAAATGAGTCACTCCGGGAGCAATATGAGTCACTCCGGGAGCAAAATGAGTCACTCCGGGAGCAAAATGAGTCACTCCGGGAGAAAAATGAGTCACTTCGGGAGGAAATGAGTCACTCCGGGAGCAAAATGAGTCACTCCGAGAGCAAAATGAGTCACTTCGGGAGCAAAATGAGTCACTCCTGGAGCAAAATGAGTCACTCGTTGGAGTCAAATGAGTCGCTCGGTGAAGCAAATGAGCTAAGTATATATATGAAATTGTCTGAACCGGAATCAATGGACTGGGATAAAATGGATGTTTCAATTGGTGAATTTTTCGAACGTGAACCAATGCTACTGAACGAACTGACCTTGGAAACATTTCTTCAAATCTACAAGTGGATCAATTTGACTGTGCTGAAAAGTTATGGTGCGAAAATCAAACAACGCGCCTGGATTTGGTTACCATCCGATTATCGAGCCATGTTTCAAGAATGTGAACCATGTTTTGAACATTATAATCGACCATGGCAACAAGATCATATTGATGGACCACCTGGTTTGAAAATTCGCTATGAAATGTGTAAGAATGGCATGAAAATGGAGGAAAACTTTCAACCGCCTGTTGGTGTACCATTGACATTTGCAACACGGATTTCACACGTTGAAAACATATTTCTGACTCATCCTTATTTGTATACAAAAGTCAGAAATTTCGATATGTTATTATACTTAACAAAACAACTATTGAAATATGATATTTGGTTGCAACATCTGTATGCATATATGATACCCGAATATGCACAACGAATTTGTCAAGAATGGGATCAGTTACCTGAAAACATGAAACAATTACGTTCGGGTGTTATTAAATATATAAACAAATCATACAATTTTTAATATTTATTTATTGTAAAAAATATTTCATATACATTTATTGTAAAAAAATATTTCATATACAAAACATTTATTGTAAAAAATATTACATATACATTTATTGTGTAAATATTTTGTATTCATACTTATATTTTAAAAATAAAGAACAATAATTATTTACATATATGTGTTATTTATTTGAAAAAAAAAAACCTTTTTATCTTACAGGGTTAAAAAATATAAAAAATAAAATATACAATTCAATGAGGAATAACTGCTGCTTCTTATACGGTTATGTTTTTCAAAATTCAGTAAATTCTTAGTATGGATAATCAATTAATCATCATCATCATCATCATTATCATCATCATAATCGCTAGCATCTTCTTTATCAGTTTCATCCAGATAATCACCTAGTGGCTCAATAACATCAGCCTTTTGAAGTTCGCGAAGTATAGAGAATATTTCTCGACCAACAGTAGTTTCTTTTAAAGCATTTAACTCTTTGATTAAATCTTCTCGATCGTAAACGTTAAACAACAACATATTTTTATTTTCCTCCAAACTTCGAATAATATTGAGTATTTTTCACCAGTCTCTGAAGTCTCGTATAAACGTTGTAAGTCATCTATTAAAGTATTAGGATTATGCCAGTATTTTATTTTTTCGATTGTATGTTAACATTTCTAGACTCTCTCAAGTTGTGTTGCTTAAAATGCTTAGCTAAGGTCCCGTTTTCGACATTTTCATTTGAAGCTATATGACGTTTTAGGCTTATTGGTTTAACCGAATTGACAATTTTCGCTTCATTTTCCGAGTCAACGTTTCGAACCTCTTTTAACATTATAATATCTAAAGCAGTTCCTAAAAGTTCAGTTAGTTGTGAAGAGGAGGTTGTTTCATTGCAATTGTTATTAATTGGTGTTAAGTGATTTACTTGCTTACTTTCATTAGACCAACTATCTTTCTCGTTTTCAGATTGACGACGATTTTCTCCTTTTTTCAAAGAGTTAAATTTGGTTTGAATGGCTTCAGTTGCAGCAGCTATCCTTTTTTGGTCAAACGGATTCAAGATTGCTTCAGAGTAATCAATATCATGCTGTAGTTGAGATGTATTTTCTTGATATTGATTGAGATGAATTTGCTTGATGAGTTATCATTCTTTCCAATCATACCATCATTAATATTGCTTAACGAATTATGTTGAGCATTTAAGTGTCTAGAAAGATTAGACTTTCGCGTAAATGCTTTACCACAAAAATCACAATTATACATCATTCAGCGGGAGTTCTGATGCATTCGCTAGTAAATGAATAACTGTTCAAAGATTTATTGCTTCTCTACTTATATATACTTAGCTCATTTGCTTCAACGAGCGACTCTTTTGACTCCAACGAGTTATTATTGCTCCCGGAGTGACTCATTTTGCTCGCGGAGTGACTCATGTTGCTCCCGGAGTAACTCATTTTGTTCCCGGAGTGACTCATTTTGCTCCCGGAGTGACTCATTTTGTTCCCGGAGTGACTCATTTTGCTCCCCGAGTGACTCATTTTGCTCCCGATGTGACTCATCTTGCTCCCGGAGTGACTCATTTTGCTCCCGGAGGGACTCATGTTGCTCCCGAAGTGACTCATTTTGCTCCCGGAGTGACTCATTTTGCTCCCGGAGTGACTGATTTTGCTCCCGGAATGAGTCATTTTGCTCCCGGAGTGACTCATTTTGCTCCCGGAGTGACACATTTTGCTCCCGGAGTGACACATTTTGCTCCCGGAGTGACTCTTTTGCTCCCGGAGTGACTCATACACATTATCATGGTTAAAGGGCTCATACACATTATCATGGTTAAAGGGCTCATACACATTATCATGGTTAAAGGGTATAAAATAGTTAAACTTACACAAAATATTGTCAATTTACCGGTGGTTGTCAAAGAGTTAACATCTCTTTCACTGAAAAAACAATTTCGTGGTAAAACAATTCCATTTCGAACCATGATAATTTACAATTCAGAGCAGTCCACCGCTAAACAACCTAGCAAGGGACTTTGAAGGGACTAGCAAGGGACTAGCAATTGAAACCTATATTAAAGAAGTTTGATGTCATATACGTCAAGGGGGGTGAAAAAAAGAAATGGATTTCAAGTTTGTTTGATGGTGCCGAAAACCATCCGTGGATGTTGAATTTGGAAGAAATATTTGATGTACCGAAGATTTCCATTCTGTGAGATGAATATTATTCAAGACGCTGTATGCTTCATTCAGATAAAATTTGTTCATTAGAAAATTGTATTCTTTTAAAAAATTTTTATATGGAAAATAAATAGATTTTAAGTAATATATAGATTTAAGTAATTTAATTTTTTATATACATATTCTATAAATAAAATTTAAAAAAAAATAATTATGTGCGTTTTAATTAATTATTACCCTGAATTCCCCTATTTTTTACAGCAAGAAATTACTTTCGTTAATTATAAAAGTATTGACAAAAATCTTATGAAATTTTTTTTTTCTAATTGAAAAGCATATTTCATGATACACCCTGTATAAGAATACACTCATGCATACATGCATTTATACCTGCACCCATGTATACATGCATTTGTATATTATAATTATGTTATGTATGTGTGATGTAAGTTTTAAGATGATATTCTATAAATTTTTTACCCCAAAACTACTAATTTATAAAATAATTTAGCAAATCTTAATGCTGTTATAATTTTTATATTAAACAACATAGTTAAATTATAGTATACATATTAAGAAATAATCCAAGTATTTATTGTACAGTAATATATACGAATTTATTTGCCAACATATTACTTTTTTGCTAATTAAGCAAATATTTTTCCAATGCTGATAAAAGTGATAAATTATTTTTGTTAGATTTTGTTGACATAAAGACTACAATCATTTACTAGTATGTATTTATAAAATTAAAATTAAATAGCGATATACAGAGTGTATACATAACAGATTCTTAATGCATAATCGGCCAGAAATCTGGACTCTGGAGTCTGGAGTCTGAAGTCGTGGTTGCGGCTAGCGCTTGGTACAGTGCCCCCACAAAATTTAGCGGCCTACCGATTTTCGTTTAAGATGACCAGAATTTTTACAACGCAAATGTTAAGCCATAAATTTAAAATTCCGAGAAATTCATTTCGTATTCAAAATATAACAAAGAAACTGATGACTCAGCAAAATCTTAAATAAACAATTTTAAAATAATTACATGATTCAAAATTATTATATAAATAAACAAATTTAACAAAAATCCCCGCTTGTATGAGTCATAGAATAATTATAATTCAGCTAAGATAAACAAACTTATACTGATAACAATTCTTGGAAGCGGCCTCCCAATTTTCGTTTAAGATGACGCAATTAAGTGAGGCCAACATTTGCACGTAATAAGCACAGTACGCTTCAAAAAGTGATCGGACACCTTTTTGGTTAGGGAGGTCCACACTTTTGACACGGTAGTGTACCAAAAATTTAAGTACAGTACGGTGTCAAAAGTTTGGGGCCACCCCTTGGGTTAGGGTAATCCCACATTTTTTTGACGTGGCAGTTCGTTTAAAATGACGCAATTAAGGCAAGCGCGTGTTGGGGTGAAGGTTTGCACGTACAGTACGCTTCAAAAAGTGATCGGATACCTTTTTGGTCAGGGGGGCCGCACTTTTGACACTGCAGTGTACCAAAAATTTAAGTACAGTACGGTGTAAAAAATTTGGGGCCACCCCCGAGTCAGGGTAACCCCACATTTTTGAGGCGGTAGTGTACCCCATCTATCAAATTGTAACCTAAAATTCAGTCTGCGCATGCGTCGTGTAGTTAAATTCAGTCTGCGCATGCGTTAGTTTTGCATTCAAAAACTATGGCGGGTAATGGGTTAACACAAAACCAAATTGTGACGACTAAATAGTGATGACGCATAATGAGTTAACTTGAATTTATTTTGTCGAAGTGATGACTCAGGTCTTTGGAGTTTCAAGGCCAACAGTATGAGCGCGTGTGGGGTCAAATGTCAACAACAGATTTTAAATACATGTACTCGGTACGTGCCGGGTCAAAGATCAATTTATACTCTAGGTACAGTAGGACCCCAAACTACACGGTTCTTAACATCGTCAAAAAAGTAGTCCGGAAAATTGGGGTTTTACTGTGTCATAGAATCGGCATAGCTTACCTACTGAGGGTTTTTCGAAATTTCAATTTTTCACTTTTTTGGAACACTTACAAAGGAAAAACACGATTTTTTGCGAAAAAATCGGCTAATTTGTTATTGTAAAATAAAAAATATTAACAAATTTGAAAGAAAACTCTCCAGTGTTACCTCGTAAATTATGTACAGAAATAGTGTTCAAAATGTCACAAGGATCGGTACTGTAGTTTTGAAGTTATGAGGGGCACCGACTTTAAAAACGTGAGTTGTGGGGAAAACGCTTTAAAGTTTTGAACACTTAAAAATTATTGTATAAAACTGATATAGAATATTACTGCTAAACTAAATTTTGTACTCTACATGACAAAATATACAGTACAGGTATAAACACGTTTGTACTTGCATTGAAATTTCTATAATAGAACTGAGATATATATATATATATATATATATATATATATATATATATATATATATATATATATATATATACATAGAGAGAGAGAGAGAGAGAGAGCGAAAGATCTGCCGGGTAACAACAAAAATACTTATAACTTCGTCAATTTTACTCCAATCAACTTGAAATTTTGAGACAATATTCTTGAGATATTATGCATTCAGTTAAGAAAATAAAAGAAGCAAAAAAGGTTATTTTAATACCTTACCCCGCCTTTAAAGGCTGAAACTGAGTTACTAGTAGATGTCACCCAGAGTACTTTACAAGAGGACTCCATAAGTCCCCTTTTATGTATATTATTTCTGAGCGATTTCCACCAATTTATGAGCAAAGAAAATAGCATAGGTATTCGAATCTCACAGAGTCGCAGACTGTGGGAATTAGGCATTTGCTTTATGCAGACGACACTACTATAGTAGCTAATTCCGTACTGTATTTGGAATGTAATTTAGAAATTTTCCAAAATTACTGCGTTAATAAAAACTGGATAAGCTGGTCATAAATGTTCATCAGACAAAAATAATAGCTAGTGTTCAGAAAAGGTGGGAAATTAGCAAAATATCAACAAAACTTTTACATTTATTGTAACAAAATTGATGTTGCAATAAATTTGAACTACCTTTGCATGATCTTTTCAGGTTCCGGACTTTTTCTAGAAACCGGCAAATTTAATACCAGAAAAGCTATCGTGGCTATCAAAAACCGTTAAGGATTTGCTAATTAACGCTAGATCAGATTCATGGCAATCAAAAATTGACTTGTTTGACTACTTAATACGCTCAGAGACACGTAGACCATATCTGGGAATTCTAGCACTTAAAGCAAATTTTGACTGGTGGATTAGAGTATTAACAATGACAAGGGACAGATTAGTACGATAAAAGCATGTCCTTTTAATCTACTTTTAGATTGCTCTGATGGAAATATACATAAATTTAACTGGGTTTCTCAACTGAAATTATTGATAATAGATTTAGGCTGAAATGAAATCTGGGACATGCAAAATGCTGTTTTTGCACAAGAAAATAGCGGGATTATCTTTAATAGTTATATTGAAAAAAACCAGATAAATGGCCAGTCAAAAATACTAGCTTCCTCCTACAATACGATTTATAAGTACTTTCCGGTAGAATCAAAGCAATATCTTAATTATCGAGTTCCCTTGGATAGAATTAGAACATTGGCGCAGCTCCGGAGGATGTGTACCATACAACTTAGACTCTGCATCAATGGAATCCTGTACAAATGGAACGCTCAAGATTTATGTTCAATTTGCAATCTTTTTATTCTTAAGTGCCCTATTTTTAACGGCGGGGCGGTTAGAATCACTTTTTTGCAGAAATATCTGCCCCCAATTAATGAAAATGTCTACACTTTAGCGAGTTTGCTATCTAACCTAACAATTCAAAAAGTTAATGATATATGCTATTATTGCAAAAATGCTCTTAAGTTGCGCAGATTTATGCACGAAGAATAATTAATAATATTAATTAAATTAAGACTGACCTGTTGCAGAAATTTCAACACATTGTACTATACTTTGTTTTTGTAACTTAATCATTTGTTAAGCGGGTGTTTTTTCTGTCATGCATATAATATTGTACATATTCTTGTAAAAATGGTGGTCCCCCTGATTATGGTTGAGTAGGTTAAATATGTATATATAATATATGTATAATATATATATATATATATATATATATATATATATATATATATATATATATATATATATATATATATATATATATATATATATACTGTGTGAGTTTTTCAGAGTTGCCATTCGATTTATTCCTAAAATATGCATCTAATCGAAAAAAAGTTTATACAAAAAATATTCAAAATAGAGGGGGCCATTCAGGAAAAATTGAAAACTTGTTCCAGACTTCTAGGACTTATGGTTTTTTTGGAATAGAAAACATTTTCTTTCAAATGGAAACATATTTTGAGATGTTTTTTAAAAATTAGTTTATTACTTCAAATTACCAATTATGCTAAAATTTTCATTATTTTATTTCATATTTTTGAGAAATTGCATTTTTGAGTTTTAATTTTCAAAATCCGTGGCAAGTTTATTTAATCGAACGCAAAAAATACGGATAATTTGCAATTTATATTCAAAACACCCAAAGTAACTAGTGATGGTATGTTCGCATTAAGCTGTTACAATAAGACAAAATTTATTAATTAAATACATTAATTATCAAAATAATTTGTAGTTTTTCCTCAAATAGTAAACTTAATATTTAATAAACAGGTTATTAAATTGCGACTGCAGTTTTAATATTTAATATTACACCATATTACAGTAGTCAAAATTAGTTACGTGTGAAACTGGCATTATCTATTTCCAAAATATGATGCCGGACATAGATTAGGCACAGATGTCATTTGTCAAATTATTAAACTATTTTTTTTTTTTTTTAAAAAGTAAAATAATTGTCCAAAAAATATTTTAATACAACATTTTTCGAGATTGCCGTATATATTTTAACAATATGTCTCTAAGACATGTATTTTAAACAAATACTTATATAACTTTAATTTCTTTTCCAGTAAGAACGCCTTTAGTGAAGGTTGTTCAAAGTTCAAAATAATCGCCGATTTTATTACAATTTTAACATCTTTAAAACGTGTTCTGTATTAAAACGGTTCTCCATATTATGAAAACGAGAGTATTTAATAAAGTTTTTAATAAAATTACACAAATTTTATTTAATTACAACCACTTCCAAAATAAATAAATATACTTAAAGTATAATTTTATTAATTCTAATTACTTTTGTGTGTAATCAAATTGCCTAATTGTTTTATTGCTTCCGAGACTACCTACTAAAGCAAATTTTTACCAAAATATAATTTTTTACGCAAATTTTACGTTTTAAAGCATCCTGAATAATTTTGGTTTGGTGTCTGTCCGTCTGTGTGTCACCAGTTTCCACCAAGTGACATAACTTCTGAACTGTTCGATTGTTTGTAATGAAATTTTTAGAAATTATGCAGTTTGGTTCCTAGATGGTCCCCTATAAATTTAATCGAAATCGCAGTAACGGTAGCTACGTCGCTACCATGTAATTCCATTAATATACTAAATTGCACCAAGTGGCATAACTTCTGAACTATTCATTTTTAGAAAATTATCAGAAATTATGCGGTCTCCTTCCTAGACGGTCCCCTACAAATTTCATTGCATTCGGAGTAATAGTATCCACGGCACTACCATGAAATCCCATTAAATGTCAATATCTTATTTACTGCTAGCCCCATTTCGCTCAATTTTTTATGAATCGTTTTGTTTATTTATTTTTATTAATTTATATACCTATATCAAATTACACAAAGATATATTTGGCATTAAATTACCAAGATGTGCCAAACTCGGATGGGTCACGCGTGACCCATCGTGATTGTGAACAATTTTTTTATGATCGTGCGTGAGTGGGCGTGACCGTGACATTTAATTTCTTGCCATGAATAATTCGTGAGTCACGAAAAGTTAAAGACCATGAATAAAAAAATTTGAAAAAGAATTTTTTTCGGTTTTAGAGAGTATTAACTAAACCAATTTGATTTTTTAACTACAAAAAAAAACTTTTATATTAGGTACATTTTATGAATAGGTACAAGTAGGTAGAAATCCAATAACCCTTTGTACCAACAAATTCCAGTTTTTTATCGAGATACTTGGAGTGTATACAAAATGATTTACAATTTAGAAATTCCAACAGTGTTTATGATGTTGTCTGATTATTTCTTCCGTTTTTAAATAATTCCTTAAATTTTTAACAAATTTCTAAAATTGGCCTGTCTCTCACGATGTGTGTATATTCAGTCTCAGTCAATGGGTATAGTTAAAAATATTACAAGGTCAGTTTTATAGTTTTGAATAGTATGATCTATCATTCTATGAAGGAATAATATAAAGAACATATGGGTTAATTTTATGGAAATATTATCTTTTTCAACATTTTAAGTTGTTTATTGTTATTATTATTTTTTTTTTTCAATTTTATTATTTATGTATGTATTTATAGGTACTAAAAAAAAATTTTGCCACAATTTTGTTAAAAAACTACATATATATTTGGTTTGGTCGTGCGAAATATCATATTTATATACAAATACAATACAATAAGAACAAAAATTAAAAAATAAATCACCAGATGGGAAATTTTGAAAATTTTCTCACTTTCCAGAAAAAAATTAAATAGTATGTAACTTGCATCAGTATTAATCTCACTGAACCGTACTAACCGTATTTCTGATTTTATCGTGAGGACATAATTTTAACTGACTGTTAAAACGATAATGATTTTCATTCAAAATTCCAACGATTAGATTTAAAAGTTTTTATGTTTAATTCGTACGCGTGCGTGAGTGTGAAAGCATTAAATTTTTTTGTTCGTGATCGTGCGTGAGTGTGAAAAGAAATAAATTTTCTCGTTCGTGATTGGGCGTGAGTACAAAACCTAATTCGTGACTGTGCGTGATCGTGAGTAAAAATGTACTCACGAGCACATCTCTATTACCAAGGTGCTTTTACGAGTACGAGAAAGCTGTGTGCCACAACCATTGGCAGCGTACAGTGGACTTTCGGAGATTGTCCAATCGCAAATTTTCCATATTTCAGTGTTAGGGATTTAAACATCGTATGTTTACGTCACACGAACATTGTATTCACAAAAATTGTGTGTTTGCAGTATTCGTGTGACGTAAACATGGGATGTTTAAATCCCTATCACTACAATATTGACAATTTTTTATTGGACAATCTCCGAAAGTCAACTGCATATTAGTATCTTACAAAACTGCGAAATTTTTTTATTTTAGTTTGTAACCAAATGACTATGGATCATTTTCTTGGTATACTTTATTTGTTGGATGACCACTTGTCATTTTATCATTAATTATTTCGTTTTGATTAATATTTAGAATTTTTCAGGATATAAAATAAAATACATTTTTCATAGAATAAGATTGTTTATTTTTTCCAGCAAACATCGAAATTACGGTATGTCGACGTGTTCTACAATTTTTCCTCGGTGATATTGCCGGATTTCATAGATTTTTCAATTTTTCTTCTTTCCTGATAATAAGTGGAACTTAAATTTCGCATTTTAGATTTGAGTTCTGGTACACCTGATATTATGATCATTGCTTCTACGACTTTTTTATAGGACGTTTCCCACATGGCTCTATTTTTAAATAAAGGAGATTTTGTATTCCATAGGCATTCAAAATTGCTTAATTCCTAAATAAATTTTATTCTCGTTTCCCAATTGGACTTTTCTGTCATTTTTATTTAACCTATAAAATAATTTCCATTTAAAATTAAACATTATACTTATTTTTAATAATTACATAATATGAAGTACTTACTTGATTTAATTACATTTCAGGAAGATAAAAATTAATAAAATTTGCCTAGTTAAATAGCTGAAATTATAAATTTCTAATTTTTTGGCCATTTTCATTTATACTAAAATAGAGTCCCTATAATAAATAGAGTCATGACATGTGTGGTGAACACTGATTGGTTCCGGCATTTTCTGTCTAACGTTGGGTAAAATAAATTGAAAATAAGTTTCACTTTCCGTAATTATGAGGCTTGTTTGACCTAGGCGCTCTTAAACTCACCAAAATTCACTTAAATAAATCACTTTTAAGCGCGAAAATTGTAAAATTTGAAAAAAAAAAACTTTAGATAAAAATTTTATTTTTTTATTTTTTGTTTCTGTTGCTTTATTGAATAATTTTTATAAACAAATAAGTAGACTATTCCATTTAAAAAAAGGTAAGTTTGTATCATAGCTCGAAAACCATAAGAGCTATAAAGCTCTTGATTATCGCAATTGGTTGCCGCCGTCGATATCTACAACTCTTATTTGAACAATTTTTCGATTAAATTAACGGTTTGGCTGTAATAAAAATGGCAACTCCCGAAAAACTCACACAGTATACTCGTATATATATATATATATATATATATATATATATATATATATATATATATATATATATATATAAATATATATATATATATATATATATATATATATATATATATATATATATATATATATATATATATATATATATATATACGGGTTGTCCCGGCCGGATGTATACATACGATTTACATGTTAATTTTTAACTTTTTAACATTGGATTCCCATAAGGAAAAAGTTATTTAGTTATAAAAGTTATAAAATTTATTTTCAAGAAAATATAAAAAAATGCTTTTTTTTTTTTGAATTTACCGAAAATGACAGAATTATTTATTATGTAAAAATGTGAATTGCTTGAAAATTGCGACATTCGTTTCTTTATTTTACTGCATTATTATCGTTAAAGCTATAGTAACAATAGTTATAATATTAAATTAGTATTATTAGTTCGTCAAAGCACTCTTGTGACATAATTTTTTCCTTATGGGAATCCAATGTTAAAAATTAACATTTAAATCGTATGTATACATCCAAATGGGAAACTGGTATATATATATACATATATATATATATATATATATATATATATATATATATATATATATATACATATATATATATATATATATATATATATATATATATATATATATATATATATATATATATATATATATATATATATATACACGTATATATTGGGAATTTACTAGCAATAATCAATGGTTAATTGTACACAAATATTATTATTATTATTATTATTATTATTATTATTATTATACTATTTTGCTGCACATTAACTGAGATCTCTGCTTGTACATACATTTCGAATTTCAACGTCACGGGCCCAAAGGTGTAAAAGCCATGATGGTATGAGAGCTATGGACAGGATCACGTTATAGGGGTTCCGATATTTTAACCGTAGAATTTTAATAATAAATAATTGAAAAGGGTCTCATTTGTTCCAGGTAGATATTCATAAAGCGAAGATTAGTATCACATATATTCTGATTAAGAATGAATTAAGTGAATAAATCAGTTTGAATACTACTGCAGTGTTTACTTATTAAATTTACTAATTTACTTTAAAAAGTTTTATCTGCTTACGGAGATGTAACCTGTGCTATGACGACATGTTTATGTATAATAGCTTAGATATACCCACACACATACTTATGTATATAATATCTTACTGCTTGGTTTTTTTGTAATGCTATGAGCTAAATGTTGCTATTTTAGTTAAATAATAAACTTGAAGCTGACATATTTATTGTTTAAGAAACTTTTAACCGAGCTTTACGTTGTACCATCATCAGCCATCCTAAATATTATGAAATCAACCCCTTTGTACTAACCTTTCTTCTTCGTTCACCCATGAGACTGGGTATTAACAAGAACGCTTTTTCTATTTTACCCAGTGTCACAAAAAATTATACAGTTTATATAGTAAAAAAAATTATACAGCTTCTTTTCCTAGACGGTATGATTAAAGCTGAAAATTTTGAACTTCGTTATGTCACAGTATCTATGTAGTTGAATTTAAACTTTAATTGAAATACTCTAATTCCTACTTATATAGGAAATTGCATAAAAATGTTGCGTAGAAAACTAAAGTTATGCGAATTACAACGTTTACTGTAGTTTTGTCTAAGTACATTTTTGCCTAAGAAGAATACACAAATTTGAATAATATTTCTGTTTAATTACTGAATAGAAAACAGCATAGAGACCGCAGCATTCCATACATTGCAGGTCTCGTGGAAAGTTCAGGCATCTTGGTTATTGCTAAATTATTGCCATAACGATTTCCAAGGATATATATTACCTTCCAGTTATCTTTAATTTAGTCAGTAACTGAAAATGCGTCTTTATCATTCTGTAACACTTTTTAATTTCAAATGTTATCGAGTGCCTGTGAAACATTATTAATGTATGGTGGACTTTTGTCCGTATTTTTAAACATACACCAATATTCATATGTTCACTTAATGTCCAGCTTTGTCTGATACTTGAACACTCGATGTACCTCGGCAAATGGCCAATTCATTATGTTAATTAAAATTCACATAGTGTGTGAAAAATTATCAAAACTGGATCGGCTGGGACTCGAACCCGGATCTCTTGGTTACTAGCCAAGCCCCTTACCAATTAGGCCACCGACCGTTCGTTCTAGTGCCACTCCAATTTTGATAATCAATCAAACACATCCTCTCTTTAATGCGAGACGCAGTTACACTTTTTAATTTCAAATGTTATCGAGTGCCTGTGAAACATTATTACTGTATGGCGGACTTTTGTCCGTATTTTTAAATATACACCAATATTCATATGTTCCCAGCCGATCCCAGGATCCCAGCCTATCCCGGGATCCCAGCCGATCCAGTTTTGATGATTTTTCAAACACTATGTGAATTTTAATTAACATTCTGTAACACGTAGATATCCCTCTGCTGTTACCTTAATTACACGGTAACTACGTATTTTCTAAAATACTAACTCTTAAACATAGTACAACTATAGTCAGTTTGTACTTCTTTCGAAGGTTGGAATGATCATAATTTAAGTCACATATACTGTTATACTTTCGCATAACTTTTTAAACACATTGTATTTTATGATAATAGTTGTCGCTGAATAGCTGAGGAAGTTATAATATATGTCAGTATACATGCATATATATACAATATATTAAAATAAAAATTTTCGCTCTCTTAAAATCCTTGTCAAATATATTCAAATTGAGCTCGTTTAGAAATCCCGCAGGCACCATTGAGGTTGACTGCAATTTCCTTGACATGAAACAATGACTATATAAAATTAATGGAACGAGGCAGGTAGTTATCCCAGTCCAGAAAGAAGTCCCTGGAGACGGCACTATTGCTCGGTTTGCTATCGTTTTCTGAACCAACGCTTTGTAGAAACGGGTATGATATATGTGAACCGGTGTCTGGGTACCATGTCTAAATAAAGCTTGCCTTTCTTATGTTTGTATGTAAAGAATACTATCCTATATATAAAAAAAAAATATTATATCTCTTAAGAATAGATCAACGCCCTAAATTAATTCACTGGCTTCATTTTATAAAAAAAAAAAAAAAATGGTTAATATTTTGATTAAATGCTGAAAAAAGATTAGTAAATGAAAAGTTGTAGCTAGTAATTTTGAAGTTTTATTAGTTCCGAGGAAACATTAAAAATATCTAGACACTTTTCTCGCGGTTTAATCTTATTTCCTTTAATGTGAATACTTAATAACGAACTGTACTTACTAATTTACTAGAAACTACATTTTATAGACCCAAAACGTTACTGAAAAATGTCATTTTATTTATGAATTTACACCCGTCCAAGTTTAACAATAGTTATGTATTTTATCCATTATACTTACAAAAGTAATATTACGTAAAATACAGCGAAAATTAGATTTGGTAAAATCTTATGAAAAAATGTTTTTGTAAATCTTACTGAAGCATTCGTAACATGTCTCATAATAAGACCATAGAAACGTTGAATAAAATGGATATTGTCAGTAAAGATATTCGTATGGTACACTCCTTATCCTGGAACCAACAAGCCGCAGTTGGAATTAATGATAATTTATCAAATTTTATAGAACGTGGCGTACAACAGGGATCTGTAATATTAGCTACACTATTCAACATATACGTACACCGAAATGATTTTTAGAAATTTAAATGAGAAATTAGGTATTAACGTCATGGAAAATACATTGGTAACTTAAAATACGCCGATAATTTTATAGCAGGTAGTCAGACAGATTTATAGCAACACTTTGACATGTTGAACTTACATCTAAAAATAAGGAGTCTCGAGATAAACTCGAAAAAAAAAACGATATGTATGATTACAACGAAAGAAAAAAAAACAATACAAAATTATACTTATAGAACAAGTAATAAAACATACATATTTAGGTCAAATAATAACAAAAAAACGGTAAAAGTGGTAGTGAAATTAAAAATTATTTTGTTAGTCCAAAAGCGTTTTGTAAAACTTAAAAATTTGTTGATAAACAAAAATATAAGTGATAAAACAAAATTAAAATTTCTAAATTATTAGATATATTTGGTCAGTACTGTCACACGGAAGTGAATCCTCGATCATTTACAAAAGAATAAAATTATCCTTGTTGACTTTTGAAATGTGAATATGGAAAAGAATAAGGAAAATTAGATGGACGGTATATTAACAGAAAACTTTTATGGGCGCCCATATGATGATTTGTAGGAGGGGGAAGGCTGGAACTAGGGAGAAGAAATATTTTGGATGAGGAAAAGTGATTTGTAAGTAGGTATAAGAATTCCCAAATTTTCCCTACAATTCACGAGCAAAAAAAACGTCGTTCTAGTTTCTTCGAGCTCCTTTTTTGAAATTTTCTTCCAAACGTAGTCAGCTGGCGGGGGGTGGGGGCTGCCCCCGAGTATGGGGGCTCATGAAAACTTAAAAATATATTTTAGAAGAAGCAATTGCAGTTCATGGGTCGGTTATGTGATAAGCCAATAATCTATTGAAAATTTAAGTTTATGTGAAAAAATTCTAGATTTCAAACCAAAAGGGAGAAAAATATTAAACTTTATTAGATCACTCACAAGGTACTAGTGAAAGAAAAGAGTGTTGATATTGTTTAGATGACCTAAAATCAATGAAAATGGAAGTCCATGTCGGCCAACATCCGTTAGGCAAGCAAACGACATAATAAAATTATGATGATGATTTTAATTATTATTATAGCTGAAATTATCTAAACTTGGACTGACGTCATTGACAAATTAAATAAAAAAGGCGTACAATTTTATGTTACTCTAGTTACTCTAATACAAAAATAACATGAAGGAAAAGAGGCAGAAAATTTTGGTACGTCTAATTTTGATGAATTTGTTGCATTTGTTTAATGACGTCAATCCAAGTTTATATAATTTCACCTATAGCAATGCTAACCAAGTTTCTATATATAAAAGGTTAAGGCATAAGAACAGGATGCACAAATCATTCTTAATTAATTTATATTAATCAGTACATTATACTAAACGACAAAAACGATCGCAATATATCTCCGACTATTCCACTAACCAACCGCGATCGCTCTGATCGAGTTACAAACGTCACGTTATCAACTGCGTTATTACCGGCGACCACTTTAAGTCCACAACGGCCGTGTCTTTTATGCGAATCGAAGCGATCACTGTCTTTCTATGGTTGCCATTCGTTCTATGTCAATTATTGTCTAAACTTGTTCCACTTGAACTTATAACCATATCACACACAACGTTTACAAACCATAGTGGAACAAAGTTGGTCGTGGTCTCAGGTGTGAGCGTTGCGATCGTTTAATGGAACGTAGTAATTAGAGATGTTGTCCGTGCGTGATTTTTTCGTGCCACGATGCTGCTCACGACGCTCACGCGTGATTGTGAGTAAAAAATTAAATTACCGCCGTGAGTAAACGCGAGCGTGAATTAAATTTTATTGGAGTGAATTTTCGTGATCGCTAGAACGTATTGCCACTTAATGAAAAATTTTTTACCATTTTCTTTTCTTTTCTAGTTGGTTTTATATCTTTTTAACCCTAGAATCATACGTTGGTCTACGAGAAACGTTAATCATACATCGCCGTCAATTTGACGAATGGACTTTTTACGGAGAATTCTAGAGTTTATTTGCAAAAAACATTTTTTTTACAAAACAATACTATAAAAGCGAACAAAATATTTTAAAAAAATTGTATTTGGAAAAATTTTTTAATATAAATATTTATTAATTCTCTTAATCTTTTATTTTCATTATAAAAATTAGAAAATAGATAAATAAATACATCAATTGTATCCATAGAGATACATAGAGAGACAACTTAAAAAATCGTTTAAAAAGTTAAATAGTCATTAAAGAAAAAGATGACAGCAGTCATTTGTATTTCTAAACTATATTTTGTCTTTATCTAATGAATGACAAAATACATTTGTTAAAGAAATGCCAATTTTGAGTCGGGAATAAACAAAGATACACTAAACCTTTAATGTCTTGTTGTCACACTCTTATCAATTGTTTATGTTTGGGTTTTTATTGTCATAGATCCCAGTTGTGTACAACATACTTGCTTCAAAAATAGGTACATAGTTGGCCATCCATGTATATCACTGATTGTATCATAAGACATGTCTTTCAAATAATTAATTTATGAACTATTATGAGTCAGTGGACATGTGTGACTTTACAGAATGTGAAATGTCTCAGTTACAAATATTCTCGTAGATATATGTAGTTATTTCCTCATTAGGCACATTTGTAAACTTTCTAAAATTTGTTAGTAATTTTTCGAATAAGATCTCACAAAATAATAAAAATTAAAATATTTTCCATAAAATAAATTTTTAATCTTTTATTAAGTCATTTGAAACGAATATTTTGGTTTTCGATTCAATATATTAAAACTTCAGTATTATGTCGTCCCTATAAGTTAAACAGCTGTAATCTCATCTTTCACATTATCATTATCATTGAATAAAGTAATTATAACATCCATATCTTTAATAAATTTTAGAAAAATTAGGAAAACTTTTATATGTAAAGTACAAAATTTAAAAAAAAAACATACGTTAATCATACATTGTCGTCAAACTGACGCACACTATTTTAATATAAACAAAACGACAGCAACTATAAACAAAATTGATACGTCTTTTGCGTTATCATAACAAATAAATTAGATACCAGAAGTTTTAGAACAGACAAGCACAAGTTGTAGAACTGGAGCAGGTAGAGAAGTTTGGTCGTCAATTTGACGAGTACGTATGATTCTAGGGTTAAAATGTTATAATTTTTGTCAAAAAACAAAATTACACAAATTTTTAACACAGATGTCGTGGTGTTATATAAACTGTTATATCTATGTTCTTTGGACTCTTTATTAAATATATGCGAGTGACCTGATTGACGTCATTCACGAAAATATACGTGAATCACGTTTGTCTTGTGTCACGACGTGAGTGGCGTGACACGAGGCAAATTATATTTCGTGATCGTGCGTGAACATAAATATGCTCAGTTTTATTTTCATGATTGTGCGTGAGCTTTTAAAATCAACTGGGAGCGTGAGTGATCGTGAGAGGAAAAACACCACAACATCTCTAGTAGTAATAATAATGATAGTTTTTATGGTTGTACCTTCAAAAAATAATATATACCTACCTATATAAAGCTTTAATTCTATATGCACAGATGTTTACTATCAAAAATACTTCAAAGATTTTGTTTATAAATAAGCTGGTTTTTATTATGAATATATTTTGATAGTCATTAGGTTATTGTTGAAAAGAAAAAGAAAAAAGTAATACAAAAACTCAATTTAATACGAATTATAGAATTATATTTTAAGTGGAAGAGGAATATGCAGTGGCGTAGCAAGCGGGTGTCAGGGATGGCCCCCGCCAGGGGCGCCGGAGCACGGGGGCACCGCAGCGACTGTTTCGTCTAATCGTCAAGGTATAGGTTTCACTAGATTTTGATACTAATAATATTGAAAAAATTACTCAAAAACATAGACAGAGATAAAATAACCATTAAGATATATGGCTACACTGGCTAGTTTTAAACTAGGATACAAGTTAAAAGTAAAAAGATTTCTAGCATTTCTAAAAGTCTGGGAAACAAAGAGACTGGGCGTCGTTATTGCGTAATTCCGTGAATTTCGATGAGTAATACCCAGAAGCTCAGCTGGCTGTAGTTTGTGCAAAAGAAGAAAGGAGACGTATGGTGCGATTGTGGATAGGGGCGAATTTTTTCAAGTTACTGAACCCTCCCCCCTCTTTTTATCAAAGAGGGGGCGTCATATTTAAGTCTGGCCAGGGGCGCCAGTCATCTCAGCTACGCCACTGGGAATATGCCCATAAAAAAAGAAACAAATACATGTTTATTGAAAATTTTAATAATAACTACGTTCGTATTTGTACCGTATTGTTGTTGAACACCGAATAGCAATTTTACTTCTTAAGTTTAAGCAATTAATGCAAAGTAGCACTGTAAAAGATTCTAAAACAGTTAAAAAATAAAACTGCAAGTAATTTTAATGTTTCATAATACTGTTGTTGAAAAGTAAATAGGTATGATCTTATATCAAACAGAAGAAAAGCTGTTTATCCAATGGTGATAACAAATGCGACGAGCAACCTGGGTCTAATTAAAAGTCGACGTTCATATTAAAATTACAAAACAACCAACTAATTCTCTACCCTTTCTTTTTCAATTCTGTTCTGTTCTAAAAAGAATGAACACTGTTCGCTTTTGTTCTTCGTTAACGTCTTTTTTTATTTAGTACTTCTTGTTTTATTATTTCATTTTGTATTACAGTTTTATAGTAGTATTTGTGTTATTTTCAAACACAATTCCCAATTTCGGTGTTCTGAGTTGTTGTATGTTACCTTCTGTTCCTACATAGGTATTATTTACTTTCATCCATTTACACATAAATGAGTATTTTTGATAAATATTTAGAATATTTGTAGAAAAATTTTTTAAAGGACATTAGTGTTCATACCTTGATTTTACCGACACTTCCGCCATAACATACACATAAAATATTTTATGTAATAGGTAATATTTTTTATTCCTTACAAGATTGTTATATGTATAGATGAAAAATTTTACTTTAATTTAATTTAATTTTTTTAGAGGGTGGAGGGTATATTTCATAAAGCGCGATATCAGTTTCATAAAATATGTTGCCACGCATACCTATATTTGAAAATGCAGATTAAAAGTATACTAAAACACATGTAAATAGCATGCAATAAAATTGAGTTGCTTCATTCGTATTGGTAAAATTTATTCGTCGGAATAAGTTTTTTTTTCACTAACTACCCTTCATTTAAAAGAGTTAAAACAGCCTCTACAGTTAGATTTTTTTATAGATATTTAAGGAACTGTTGGGTAATTTCGGGAGAGACATACTACAGATGCACAGAAGCATCCCTTGTTCTAACGACAACACGAAGCGATTGGTACCACTGATTTTCAGTTATAAACGTATTGTTCAGTTATAACCTCAAAATAGGAAACTTGTCAATCGTGTTGTGTTCGAAAAAATTCTATAATTGTTTCAAATATTTCAATTTTTTTATGAAAATTATTTTAAGCAGTCAGTTTTTTTTACTTGTTTTTATATAGCTTTATGTATCAATGCTAGTTTTAGTAGAGCGTTACATTTTTTTCTTCGTGTGATAGATCTCTAGAGCATAAATTTTAGCTTAATTCCATCTTGCCATCAAGTGCTAATCTGAAGTTGAAATGATAAACTTAAAAGATAAATGAATATCACTTAAGAGTCCATCTCACTCTATGGTGAAAACAACCTCATGCACGTCAAATTTTCATTATTTTGATTCGTTTGTTAACTTTAATTTGCTTTTACATATGTGGTTATCGTATTGTCCAACTTTCCCTTTAGCAACACTCTCATGCTTGTAAATACATTTGTGAATATAGAGAAAGTTAAAACAACTTGTGGAAGATAATTGCAGAAAATGGGGCATACATTTCAGTTGAACCCCATCTTACCCCCTCTAACCTATCAACGGAACTGAATTTACAATGATTGTGTTTTGATAATTTGTTTATTTATTTATTATTTATTATAAGATGTGTGCAGAAAGGTTCAAAATTATACATGTACCATATTGTCTTCATTGGTCGCGCATTTTACCCTGTAAGTAAACCAAGACAAGGAGAAATCTTTTTTTGTTTTAATTGAATTTTATTTTAGAATTTCTGGTAGATGCTGACGGGTTCCATCCTACGAGAATGAGGTCCAACTGCAATTTCCATTAGTTATGTTAAATGGATAATCATCCTAGAAAATTTTAGCACTGACCGGACCGACTCTCTCTAACATAAAAAAAAACTCTTTAACCGACCTAGTTTTCACGATAATAATACAGATCGAAGTATGCTTAAGCAACTTCTAGGAAGTACTGACTGGAGGTTTTACACCAGCTAGTGGTCTGAGTGGTCGTTTTCACTTTTTTGCTCCCTTGATTACACCTTATTAAATTTTCAACTTTTGTATAACTGTTTGATGATGCCACTTTTGACTGCAATTTTGAAAGCTCACTGGTGTCAGGTGTCCCCGAACTGAAGGTAGTGATCGTAATAGAGTGGTGGCTACACATTGAGAACAACCAAATATGTTGTAAATTTAAACTTTGGTGAAACAATTTAATTATGCAGAGTTCCTGAAAAGTATGGAAGCAATATGCCCATCTGTTACACTCCCATATTTTTTGTACATCTTTTAGCTTATAGATATGATGATTTTACATGGATGCACTTTCTCGAGGATAAAATTTTTAGAAAGGGTTTCTAAAATCAAATCTCTTTTACCGTTTTCCATTTTTAAGCAATTGTCAAATGAAGTTAAGAAATAGTGAATTTAAATGTTAGGTTCGCCTTCTTCTCCGTGGAATTTTAACCGTAGTTTTTAAAAATTTTAAAAAAAATATAGATGTTAGCACTTGATAGGAAGACTGACTAAAACCTTTTCTATGTTGTAAACAACTTTTGGAGATATAAGACAAACAAGTAAGTCAGTTCGGTAGTTAAGTAAAGGAAAATCATCCGGAAAAGTTGTCCTTAGTGGATGAAAGTTTGCATGGTATTAAAGAACATTTCCTAAAATGTTACGTTGTTAACCATTAGGAGAATTGTTGGAAAATGGATATCGCTTTTCAACTATTGTATATTTTGTGGCGTAACTCAATGCTTAATGCAATACATTATTATGAATGATTGTACGCTGATTTACTCATCACAGAAAATATCTTCCTTTAAGGGAGATGTATCAAATTATCACGTAAATTACCATTGCTAAGCAAGTCGGCAAGTAATGTTATCGAATATATTTCATGATAAATAGTAAAAAATATTTTTAAATTTCAATTTATTTTAGTTTATATATATATATATATATATATATATATATATATATATATATATATATATATATATATATATATATATATATATATATATATGGGAGACTTTAACTTAAATGTTCGGCTTATAATGGAACTTACAATAATGAATGAATATGTAAAATAGTTTGATATTTTGACTACCATCTACAGTAAAACTAACTCTTTACCTTTATTTTAACATCCCTAAAAATTACTTTTGACAGAGGTCTGTGATTGGTACGATTTAGCCGACGAGTTGTTTTAATTGTACCAAATATCAAGTATTGCTTCAAATGCAAAAGCTTTCAATGCCGGTTCAGGAACATTCTTTTTTTTAAATATACAAAGTCAAAGAAAGTATTACGAAATAATTAAACAAACACAACTCCCTCCTACTATAAGCGTTGGACCTATTCCTGTACACAAGTATGTATATAGGTAACACTGTCACACACATTTATGTATTTTTATATTATTGAACTGCAATAAAAGTACTAATTTTTTTTTCTTTATTTTATCTCGGAAAATTGCAAATGGCCAAATGCAATTTTGGTCAATTGTTTTTATAAACTCACTAATTTTTTTCTGTATTGATAATAGGTATATAAAGAAATGAATATAATTCATAAATGTTTATTTGTTTCAGGCAATTCGATGTACGGTACCAAATTGTAGTTGCGAATGTTTTGTACCCGGCAAACGTCATCTTCGATATTGCGATACTTGCAAACACGGATGGGTTCCACACGGTACGTCATTTTTTTTTAATATTATTTAATTAGTTGTTCAAACTTGATACGTTTTTAGATTATTCATAAAAATATAATGACAATGTGATTTTTATATTATTTTAGATAATATAGTTTCCTAGTTATTGCGCTTAATGTCATTATCTCAACTTACTAAATCTACACTACAAAATTATTTAGGTAATTTAAAAAAAATACTAATTCCTTACCTGAATAATAACTTACAATAAGCTTCCCCAAAAATTAATTTAAATAAATAGGATGAGTATTAGAGATGTGCCAAACTCGTGAATTCACGCGTGACCCGGCGGGTCACGCATGATCCATCGTGATCGTGAACAATTTTTTATGATCATGCGTGAGTGGGCGTGATCGTGACATTTAATTTATTGCCGTGAATAATTCGTGAGTCACAAAAAGTTAAAGACCATGAATAAAAATTTTTAAAAATAATTTTTTTCAATTTTAGAGAATATTAACTAAATCAATTTTTTATTTTTTAACTACAAAAAAAAAACTTCTTTTATATAAGGTACTTTTTATGAGTACAAGTAGGTAGAAATCCAATAACCCTTTGTACTAACAAATTCCAATTTTTTACCCAGATACTTGGAGTGTATACAAAATGATTTACAATTTAGAAATGTCCAACAGTGTTTATGATGTTGTTCTGATTATTTCTTCCGAACAAATTCTTAAAATTGGCCTGTCTCTCATGATGTGTGTATTTTCGGTCTCAGTCAATGGGTATATTTGAAAATATTACAATGTCAGTTTTACAGCTTTGAATAGTATAGGATCTATCATTCTATGAAGGAATAATAAAAAGAACATATGGGTTAATTTTAAGGAAATATCTTTTTCAACATTTTAAGTTGTTTATTGTCATTATTATTATTTTTTTCAAATTTATTATTTATGTATGTATTTATAGGTACTAAAAAATATTTTGCCACAATTTTGTTAAAAAAATTACATATATTATTTGGTTTGGTTGTGCGAAATATCATATTTATATATATATATATATATATATATATATATATATATATATATATATATATATATATATATATATATATATATATATATATATATATATATATATATATACAAATAGAGTACAATAAGAACAAAAATTAAACAATAAATCACCAGTTGGAAAATTTTGAAAATTTTCTCACTTTCCAGAAAAAATTAAATAGTATGTAACTTGCATCAGTATTAATTTCAGTGAACCGTGCTAACCGTAATTCTAATTTTATCGTGAGGACATAATGTTAACTGACTGTTAAAACGATAGTGATTTTCACTCAAAATTCAAACGATTAGATTTAAAAGTTTTTATGTTTAATTCATAAGCGTGCGTGAGTGTGAAAGCATTAAAGTTTTTTGTTCGTGATCGTGCGTGAGTGTGAAAAAAATAAATTTTCTCGTTCGTGACTGGGCGTGAGTACAAAACTTAATTCGTGACTGTGCGTGATCGTGAGTAAAAATGTACTCACGAGCACATCTCTAATGAGTATACATCTTACATAAGAAACTTCAGTATTCAGTTTCTTTGTCCCAACTATGTTTAGGATATAGGTAAATATTTGAAAATTTAGTGGATGTAAAAAAGTAATAAAAATCATTTTTATAATGTTAAATTAAATCCGTCAATATATGATTTTACTTAAATATGCCAATCATATTCATACACATATGTAATAGAACATCTATTTATCTGAAAATGTATGGATCCAGTATTTGGTTTTTGTATGTTGCTACCAAATTCCTAGAAGGAAATTTCAGGTATTACAGCTATTATTATCGTGAAACTTGAGACTCACCATTATAATGGCTGAAATAGCTGAAATTTCCTTCTAAGAATAAAAGAGAGTATAATTTCTTATTAGATATATTTGAATTGTACTTGCTTAAAAAATTGAAAAGATTTTATTCCTGCTGAAAAGGATAGATGATGCGATTTTTGTGAATATAAACGCCTTTAGAAGCAATTAAAAAACTAAATAAATTAAATAATTGAAGTAATTAGGATTTAAACCTACGGAACTCAGCACATCAGATCACTTTTATATCAACTGACCCAAAATTAGTGGTCTGCTAGCAGCTATATTGTACCTATTTAAACTATAACAACAATGTAAAATTTGATTTTCTATAACTTTTAAAGTTATGGACCAATTCGTTTTAGTTGAAAGTTCTTATTATAAAGAGTACTGCCTGTAATTTTTTCAGATTTTTTAGATTTTAGATTTATTTTTTGACTTTTGCAATTTTCAAGTTACCAATCGAAATTACTGAAAATAATTTTAGTGTTTTAGTAAAGTGCTAGTATCTGTAATTTTTCAGATTTTTTGGACAATAGTTTAAAAACTACAGGTAAGTGACAAAATGTAAGCGAGAAACGACAACTTTGAAGCTTAATATTTCGCAAACGAAGCTTCAAAATGGAAAATGATAAAGGGAACCTCAACGTCATTTTAAAAGCATTTCTAATAATATCCGACATGATATGGTTCATGAGAAAAACTTTATCCCCACTTTCTAATCCGGAAAAGCACCTCAAAACATTAAGAAGAAAATTGTTTGCTTAATATTAATTATCAAGGATTTTTACTTAATATTAATTGGAACTTAGACCTGTAGTATATACCTACATGCAAAATTTCATTTTCATACGCCAAAAGATGTAGAAGTTATGGGAGTGTGACAGATAGGCATGACGAATTTATAAAGCTCCCGAAACTTATTTCCTCAGAGCCCTAAAAAATGGACATGTTCATTTTTGTCTAAATGTTTGTGAGTATGATTTTTAAGTCGCAGGAATTTTTTTAATTTATTTTAGTATTTTTACATTATCAAATGAAATTTTTTAAATATATTGGGTAAACTGCAGTGTAACTGGCCACTTTCATTAACTGGCCAGTAACCACTTTGAAAGTTTGAAATAAGATTTGCGTCATTGTTACGCCATCTATTTCTCTTTTCGTGCATCATTTTATCAACGATCTTATATTTTAGTTATTTTTTTGTGTTGCAAGTTTCTAAATTTGGTTGGCCAGTTTCTACTTAATTTGTACTATTTGAAGTTTTTAATAAAAAAAAGTATTATTCACTACTTTAACTGTTAAATTAAAAACTTATAAAACTAGAAATATATATGCCTTTTACATTTATATTGAGAAAACACTGATCTGGAAACTCGTTTTCACACAACACTAAATTAAAGTTATAAAAGCGCTTAAGTGGCCAATTACTATTAAGTTTCCCCTTATATTTTACACGGTGTGTAATTTTTACTGAAGTATATAATATTTTCAATGCCAGTTTCTTCCATGTACTTCAAATCATCAAATGCAAAGTAATAATTTTGACTTCCATTGATACTTTGCGAATAATTTTGTGAGGGATTGCATCTATTCAGTCTGGTCATAAACAGTGTATCTGTTTCGCCTGATTTTGATATATGTAAATGACAGGATAAGTAAAACATACGGTAATGTGTTGTATGTATATATGTATATATCGCGCGTACTCTTTCGATACCTCGTATCTGAAAAGTCCCAATTTTTGGAGGCACAAAAAAAGTATTTAAATCTGTTTTCATAATTATGAACTCAAGATTTATGCTAATTACACCCTTTGATGTTGGCTACCTACATATATAAATATATATAGATAAGTATATATATAAATACAATATTTAATGTTTTTTTGTGTGTCCAAAAACATGCAGTTTTTGATATACGAGGTATAGAAAGAGTACGCGCGATATATGTATATGTGTATGTAATATTTAATGTATGATTGGATAGGCATTGATACAGCATTGCCAGCGGTAATTGTAGACGTTGTTGTAGTAATAAAACCCTTGAGGCATAACAAGGTATTATTACTTTTTGGCATTCTACCAGTCTAATTTTGATTGGTATTATCTACTCTTGATTTAAAATCGAATAATTGTGACGATTGTCTATTTATGTGTTAAAAACTGACCAGTGATCAGTATAATTAGCCATATATCTTGGTAGTAACAGATTTGGTTTCAGTAAAAATAAACGATAAGTTTCTTGAGAGTATGAAGCGATAAGTCATAAAGTTATTCCCACTGCTTGTAGAAGGGCACATTTATTGTTTCTTTGCTGAGAGTTGTATGAAAATTAACACAATATTGTCTAACTTTAAAATTGTTCTGGATAGTCTTGCCTTACAAAATTGATACAAATTGATGGCAAAGATATTTATTTTATTCATAAACGACTAAATTTATTTAACATTTTGATCGAGTCTGTCTTTGAAGTCATTCTTGGCAATCATGCGGTAAAGACGCTTGTTATTGGGGTTATAACAAAACAGAGCGTATGTAGGATACATGTGTGTATGGAGAGGGAAGCTCAAGTGGAAAAATATGCATCCCATGGGAATAACATCAATGAATATCGTATGAGAATACTGGATATCGTATTTATAATGTAAAGGTAATATATAAAAAAATTTTTATATAAGAAAACAATAGCAAATGTCATAAATTGTATAAAATTTTTTATAGTTTTCTCTCTGTTCACATTCTGTACGAATCGTAAATTTTAGCTTATACGAGAATTTTATATGTGCACGATATTTATTCTGGAATTTTTACTTTTTAATTGAAAATGCAAACAAAAGAATGTCGTATATGATTAAAAACGGAAAATTCTCTCGTTCGGAGCCGCACAAGGCAGCTTTAGTACTACTAATAAACACAATGTATTTTAACCCCCATATTACATACATATATCGATGGTTAAATTCCTAATATGTCGTAACCTACACTTTTTTTCAAAATGTGTGTTTATATCATTTTTGACATTATTATATGACTGTTCATTTAATTCGAAAAGGTCGAAAGCCTCAAATAACTGAAATGTTTTATTTTTGTAAATTTCAAAATGTCTTGTAATCATTAAATTTTTACTTAAATTAAAAATTTTAGTTAAATAAAATTACTTAAAAACTAAAATGTCATAAAATTGTTATTTTTTAAATATTTCGAAATAGGTTTTAAATTTTTATCACTAGGTATTTAGGCAAACAGATTTTATTTTCAAAAAAGTCAAAACAGTTATTTGTAACTTCTGTAAAATTCTATCCTGAGTGAATACGACATATTAGAATTTAACCATCGATATGTTCTATAGCTCAACTGTAACTTTTTCTATAATATTAATTTTTTATATTCTAAAAGGTATATATGTAACTACGTTTGCCAAAAATTGATTCAATATTATCGCCAAATCGCTTCAGAATAAATTTCAGAAATATGTGTGTGGGCCAGTCGTTTTTAACCTTTTAAAAGTAAACAGCGCACCCTTGAAGCTGAAAATTAATTTTATTCAGAAAAACATCTTAATACATATAAAACAGTACCTCAATTTCTGATCAATCCATTGTTGCGGTTTATTCATATTAAGTAATTTATTGTAAAAATTAGTTAATACACTTGTATATAAATAAACTTATTTTTACAATTACAGCACCACCTGTCACGAATAGAAAAAATGTTTCGTATAAACGTTACGTATTTTATCCCGTAGACAAAAACATGCCTTCTTCAGATATATTATTTTTTTGTCAAATTTTTCCTACAAGCTTTTTTTCCGAAATATACAAAATTTCAGGTTAAATGGATCAACCTGTATATATTCTATATACCTATATTTAAATTGCCCTCAAATCGTTAAGCACAACTTTATATTTTTAAACAAGAAAGCTTTATGAAAAAGTTTTTAAAACGTTACAGAACAATTATTGTCCGCAGAAAAAATGCTTTTGTACCCTCCAGCCGCCATATTGGAGCCACATTTTTCCGCAGGAATAAAATGTTTCCCGCAGGTAAAAAGTAGATTATAACATTCTTTTAACAATTTGAAAAGTTAGAATAAAGTTAATGATTTTGTTTTTATATCGTTTTAAATATTTTTTTCCCACGGGAAAAATTTCGTACAGGATTTAGATATTTTCCCGGGGTAGAAAGTAACCTATATTTATCGGTGTATATCGTTGCTTCTGCTAACAATATGCTAAGTTCGAACAAACTCAAAGAATCTTTTTTTTTTCATTTAAAATATATTTTTCCACAGGAATGGAATTTCCCACGGGATTGAGATATTTTCCCAGAGTAAAAAGGAATCTGTATCCTTTTCGTTCCTTCTGTTAACAATGTACAAAGTTTAAAATCGACTATCTGTTTTTTGATAGTCAGTTGTTGTAATTTAATACAATTTCCCTCGGGAATGAAATATGTTCCCGATATAAACCTAATATAACCTATAACCGTCTTAGTTCTGCAAGCTATGTCTTTGCAAAGTTTTAGGTTGATTGGTCAATATGCTGAGGCGTAAATACAGGTGAAACAGCGATAGGTTTCTTCGAAAATTAAGAAAATTCTATTGTAGCTACTGCTAAAAATATTGTCTTAGAGCACGCAAACCAGGTTACAAATGTATCTAATACATATATGTAAAACATACATATATGTAAATAGAATCACATCAATATATCATATAATTTTCTTACAAATATTTTATTTTTTTAATGAATTACGGTGGAAGTGAAGGAAATAAGAGTCACAGCGAATAGAAATATTTATGGGAAACTGACTAATGTCTTAATTATCCAGTGATCTAGCAATTATCCTATATTTATAAATGAAAATATTGAGATGAGTAATGGACGATATTATAAACGTGAAACATCCCAAGTCGTTAAAGGTTCATGTTGACCGTCATTGCCTTTGAGAGGATACTTCACCTCCATTAGTGAAATAATATCCTCGCAAATTCCATTGTTGTTCTTCATGGTTTTTGGAATTTTCGTAGTCCTCCATACATTCTATGAGAAAGAAAATTTAGTATTGTTTTTAGTACCTAATTTCGTTTTTATAAAAAAAATTTAGTAATACAACAGTGTCAATTTTTTATCTTTGTAGAATCGGTAAAACCTCATTGCTGTAGGTAGGGTAGACCGGGGCATATTTACAGTTTTTAGTTTCTGATTATTCTAATTTTTTGTATTCCAGCTATTTATATGTATATTTTTTATACTCAATTATAACTTGATTATTAAGCTTCATTTTGACGCCTACGAAGAGCTTCCTACTATTATACTTTTTTAGATACTTAGCTTATTTTTGAGGGATGTCACCTGTGTAAACATGCCCCCTTTAAGGTAAGTTTACACATTTCTAAACTGAAAAAATTTAAGGGTAATAACTGTAAAAAGCACAAATAAATATGTGAATCGAATTTTTAACAATAATAATAATAATCATAATAATAATGATAATAATAATAATAATAATAATAAGACACGAAAACGACCTAGGCATTCACAGCCGTCTGTCATTGAGCCAACATCTACGCTCTCACAAAAGTCTCGTCGTACGAACCAGTGTACACCAAAATAGACGGATAACACCTCGTTTCAAGCAACAACAACAACGATATAAGGAGTGATGTGACAAACCCGTCCGTGAATGTACTACGGTACTTTTACGGATTGGTTTGGCACATCACCCTTCCACAGAGCCTAATACCTTGCATAATGCCGGTATAGGTGAGTGTTACCCAGTACTGTCCTACTGAGTAGTGAGCGCCAGGTTGGCGTAAAAGTCATAATAATAATAATAGTAATAATAATAATATATAAAACTTCAAATACTAAAAAGCATAAAATAACCAAAAATTGACAATTAATATACAAATTAGTATGAAATAATGAGCAGGGTCTACACATCGGCTAGAATTCAAAATTGCTTTCACAGTTCACGCATACAAGAAAAATTTGATCAGTTTCAATAAACCTACAGTTATCAGGTGTCTATCTCTTACACTATATGTATGCATTGTATCCAGTATGCACCAGGCTTAGAATTTCTGAATCGTTTCAAGCAGTATATACAAGCACAGTTCTCATCGTCATTTTCATTATCTGATTCACATGAACCGTTTAATCTTTTGGTTTTGTAATTTTTACTTTTTTTGTGTTTTTATTTTTTCAGAACAAAACAATTTTTTAGTGCCGTTTTTTTCTTATTTTTGAAAATATCTTTTTTTATTGTTTCTTCCTGCTTTTACCAGTTCTTTTTCTTGAATCTGCTTTCTTAAATGGCCACACATCTGGCGTTGAGAAAAAGCCTAATACCAGATGTTTCAGCGATGGGTTACCCAGAAGGCTAGATATAACACACGTGTAGAAACCGATTGGTCAGTATACAAAAGAAGTCGAAAGTGCTGCGGAAGTAGACGGAGCACATTCGGATGAAAGCGCTGATGAATCAACAAATATGTAAAATACAATTTAAACATACCCCATGTGCCTTGTGTAAACTCGCCCCTTCAGCATATTTTCAACAAAATATAACCTATAATTTTTTTTAGGGAGCTTAGTGTTTAATAAACTATCTTAAAATAATCATAAAAGAACGGCCTAACAAGATAATCCGTTATGAATTGTAAAGATCTAATAGTATAATTACTATTCACACTAACATAGTGGTGTAAAAATTTACTCATTTCAAAAAAAATTACAAATTCTGCTCTACGTTGTTTGTTACTAATAGTACTGGTTGCAAACTGACGTACTTGCAAATGGCAGTCTCAGTAACTTGTTTAGCCTGACAAGTGCTGTGCTCCGATTAGCGGTTTGTGAGCTATATAAGGATTGTGTAAACTTACCCCGGTCTACCCTACTTAGACATGTTTGGGTACAAAAAGAAAACTCTTTCTGTCACAATATGTATGTAATTGGAAAATTTTCCAGGAATTTCAGATTTGACTTACTTACATATACAAAATTATTTTTTACTTTTAAATCAAGCCTATATCTGTTTTTGTCAAATTTAATAATACATTAGGGCAC
Organism: Brachynemurus nebulosus; assembly: GCA_035578155.1. Classification (NCBI taxonomy): domain Eukaryota; kingdom Metazoa; phylum Arthropoda; class Insecta; order Neuroptera; family Myrmeleontidae; genus Brachynemurus; species Brachynemurus nebulosus. The sequence goes on from JAPWDM010000001.1 coordinate 104,418,574, forward strand.
AAAAAATTACGTACATGTTTTTATGTCACTTACTATTTGCCCTTTTTTAATTACTTACATATATTTTCTAAAATTCAATTACATATTTCATACACACACATATAAATATATAATAATTTATCTATAGTCAACGTATATATATATATATATATATATATATATATATATATATATATATATATATATATATATATATATATATATATATATATATATATACGTATTAGATGAAGATATGTTCATTGTATGTAGGTACATATTGTCTAGTAAGTTTAAAAACCCCCACAAATTCAAATGTCATAATTTTGAAGTTGCTAAATTGAATTACATATACATATACATACATTTATAATTTATGTGTATGATATGAGAGTGGTAATATCAAAAACATTAGAAAACATATTTATTCATAACTATGATGTACTAAATGGGATAAACGATCAAAAATATAGATGTTATAACGCATCGCGACGCCTTAGGGTGACATATCAACTGACATTGTTCCCCGAATAAAGAAAAACCGCCACCCTCACCGATGACGACACCCCGTCGAGAAACAAATTGACAACTAGCTTGGTGGATACATTAATATTTTAAAATTCAATTGTTTCCTTTGAGCTTTCACAGTACAATGTGGTGTGTGTGTGTGTGTGTGTGTGTGTGTGTGTGTGTGCATTGTGTGATCGGGTGATCTGACGCTTTTCATGTTTTACAAGGTAGTAAGTAGCAGTCACCTTATCTCTCTATACATCTTGTGTCTCGTGTCACGGTTTATAGGATTATTGGTGGTGGTAGCACAAGTAATGCCAAGGAAAATTGTATTATGTAATGCAATATAAAATCACTATTTGAACATTTTTGTTTCTTTTGAACATGACTTATCCGTATATGCGGAATGTTGCTTGTAACTTTATTGCACCACTAAAATTTTATTATTTTGTCATGAAAAATTATTATACTTATAAATAGGTAGTGTGCTCCAAATTCAATCATTTTAAGGGGTTATGTACGTTACTTTGGAAAAAAATATTCCCCTTTATCTTATTGGTTTAAATGATGTATTAACCTATTGACATATCTAAAATGATATTTAAAAAAATTATAACTCGGAAAAAATTATAAAATTCCTGTTGAATTTAATTTCTGAAATGGTTGAACACGTTTAAAGGCGCCGCCCCTCTGCGCGTATCTCAACTTGTCAATAACTTTTTCTTTACTTTGTTCCATTACTTTATTTCGTTAGTTTTGCTGTATTTTCATAAATTACTCAAAAATAATAGGTAGAAACATGCAAAACGGTAAACACGTTTCGAATATAAATCTATACTATCTGTGCATTTTCTATCTTCTGTCATTACCTATTTTCGGTTTACGCAGGCGCAAAAACGTCTGTAACTAACTGAAATGTTACTAAACGTCTGTAACTGACTGAAAATGTTTGTAACTAATTTCGCAATGACACATCACATTGAACTAATCTTCAGCAATATGTTGCACTTCTTGGAGTTCCACTGTATATATATATATATATATATATATATATATATATATATATATATATATATATATATATATATATATGTATTTTATATGATTATAGCGTTCAAATAGTTTTGAAAGGATATATATATATATATATATATATATATATATATATATATATATATATATATATATATATATATATATATCCTTTCAAAACTATTTGAACGCTATAATCATATAAAATACATACACATATGCACAATATTGCACACGTGTAGAGTATATACATAAACTGTAAAAAAATGATCAGCCCTATTTTTCCGATCAATATCCGCACTCTAGGTTTTTGAGATTTAACCCTTTTAGTCCCATATTATGAAAATGATGGGTAATTGTAATTGAAAATTAATTAATTCATAATTAATGATAAACTGTTGTTCAGGTACGACATTGGGTCTATACGGTCTCTAACCTTCCTACTAAAATAGCTTGTTTAGATGTAAGAAGGGCCGTGGAGAAAAATCGCAAGCCCCAAGAATAAACCGCATCTTTTAAAAATGTCTTTCCAAAAAACTAGGTGGCCAGCAAAATAAACTCCTTTTCCAGGCCCTCTACTAGCAGCTACGGGCCCCCTCCTCAAGTTCAGGCGCCGGAGCTGCAACCCCGACTACCCCACCCTCTCGTCGGGCCTGGATGTAAGCTTGCTAACATCTATGTTGTTGCCAAAAACTTGTGGGCTAAGGGTGCAAAATCGATTGTATATTTTCTATGTATTATGGAAGTTGACGTTGTTCAGGAATAATACTGGCACCGAAAGGGCTAAATAATGACTATAACGATAACAAGAGCGACAAGGAAATACTGAGCTGATATAAATAATTAATTGTACATGAAACGTTTTATTTTGATTTCATGGGCAAACAAAAAATGTCAAATAAAATTGTAATGTTAATTTTTGTTTTGTTTATATTATTCCACATGCCTCACGCATGTTAACATAAATACGTACGTACGTACGGCTCTGAAATCACATCTGCAGGCTGAGTTTTTTGAGAGTTGCCATTTTTATTACAACTAAACTATTGACTTAATCATAAAATTGTTTAGATAAAAGTTGTAGCTACCGATTGCTATGTTTAGGAATTTTCTAGCTCGGGTAGTTTTCGAGATATGATACAAAGTTACCTTTTTTTAAATGGAATAGAATATTTATTTGTAGATAAAAATTATCCAATAGATTAATAGAGTAATAGAAAATAAAACAAATAAAAAATAATTTTATCTAATATATAGATAAAGTAACCGGTCACTTACATTACTCAGAACGGAATATAATTTTCTAATCTTTTACACAATGAGAATTTTCTGTCCTGTTTTGATAACAAGCAGCTTCATTTAAATAAATTTAAACAAATAATGTTTCAAAATATTATTTTAATAAGGAATGTCATAAAATATTATATATTTTTGATAAAAATATAATTTTTAATTGATAAAAATATAACATTACAATCACCTTTAGTACGAAATTAAAATAAATTTTACTAAAGAGTAATAGATAACAAAAAGTTTATTGGCTATTGATTGTTAGGTCGTGATTACATCATTGTCACCAGAGGCATACATACAGTAGTTCTACAGTACATATATATGCGCCCGCATCACATACATAACAGCAATCACACATACTAACATCCACTATACTACACATTCAAACAGAAACTCTAAATATGTATATAACCATAGAACGTGGTGAGCCTCGCTGTAACGTAATCGTGACGTAAAATTCTAGTAACAGCCGTCATGCTCTAGCTATGATATAGCAGATTAGTATCTAGGTTCTGTGAAATTTGGTCATTGGCTTGGAAGTCAGATCGTTCGCCGATGTCAGATTCAGTCAAATTGGAACAATGTTGTATCCATTTTTTTGATTCTATAGATTTTACTCGAACGAATTTGTTAACCTCTCTTCTGCTACTACGTATCATTCTCCAAATTCAATTCTCCTTTTTTGTAGCCCATAGAAGTATCTTTCTAAACTTTTCGAGAACGCTTGCCAAAAGTTCTTTTGAATTCTTGTGATTTTTGTGTCTTCGTTGAACCAAGGTTTGTTCTTCTTACAAGTTTTATGTTTTCGTCCCAGTGATTCTTGTGCTGCTTCCAGAATGCTCTTATCTAATTTTTCCCATGCAGAGTTTACATCACCATCTTCTTGGATTCCTTTTTGTTCGATTTTTTGACTTAACCTTCTCTCATAAAGTATATACCGAATATTCACACTGCCGTCTTCTATTGATTCCATAGATAATTTGTTTTCTTTTATTCCTACATTGGATGTCATTGGATGCAGAATTAAGGGCGTATTACTTAATCTGGTTTTATTTGTCGATTATATATTATCTACGCCGCAAATTTCCAGGGGCCATATTTTTAACACGTTAACACTATACCACGTCAACAGTTCCATATAAAGCGTACACCGCTAAGACATAGATACAACTATGCCTTAGCTCGTACGTTTACAGAAATCATCACTACACTTTGTAAGAGTGTGTTGCCCATCTTATGCTACCTCTCCGCGGTAGCATCACGCACATGTGTGATCACTAATGGCGATTTACCTTACCGTTATTTTGACTATGACATAGATGCTATGCAATTGAACTGTAGAGTGTTAATATTTTTTTTCAGGTTCCATACAGGGTTACTTACAATCAGAATTATTACCAAGTACCACTGCAACAAAATAAGAAAATGAACAAAATGACACAAGTAATGTTTTGCGCGTTTTATTTTCTTTACACTCATGCTAAGCGCGGTACATATTAAGGGACGTGTAAATTTTCCTCAGTTCCGTTCGTAAAAAAACCGCAATAGTTTATTTATTTATTTATTTATTTTTTTTAATACAATTCGAATTTTTTTACAATGTGTCCTCATGTAGGTATGTTTGATAACTACAACAAAATAAAACACAGTGACAAAGGCAACATGTTTTCTGTTTGATATCTTTTTTAATGGCCTTATAAATTGTTTCAATCAAGCGCAACTTAACCACAATATTGCCGACAATAGTCATAATATTAAAAAAAAATTACATAAATGGAGCACGTAATTTACGAATTTTGTTTTTAAGTTTTTCGATGTTTTATTTGATTTTATCGCATAGTAATATATAGTTGCATGAACATTTATATATGTAAATACATTCATAAGAATACATACATACACAAGATACTCTGACAATCGAGACACAATACATAGTAATATAAAAAAACAAAAAAAAATGTACTATATATGTAAATATAAACTCATATGCATGTGTCTAAATTTGATTTGTATTTGTAGTTTTGATAGCTCAATCGCTTTTAATAAGGAAATATTTATGTGTTTACTGAGCAAAAAAGAGCAAATGAGACGAATATATTGAAGAACAGTATGATGATGAATGAGATAGATAAAAAGTTATTTTATGCCTAAGCGGTATTCATTGGTTGTTGAAAGTCTTAATAAACAAGTGCTTTATTTATGTTATGAGCATCTTGTTAAAACAAGTGCTTGTAAACTTTAACGGCAAATTCACGGAGTAGGTATAACGTACAATAAACATTGGCGAATTGGCGAACATAACAATCTCTTCTTTCCCTCCCAGTTATTTATTTTATTTTACATATTTAAAATTGTACACGAGTTGTTTTTATAAACCAAGTACAAAATACAATTATATAAATTGATTAAAACCGGAACAATCACTTGACGGAAAATAAATTTATAATAATAAGGTTTCCAAGAATCTATTTGCTTATATACGATTGTACCTATAATGATGATCAGGGCTAAATAAGGACATTCCTAAAAAGTAAAACTTGTCGAGTGCTTGTGAGACATGAGTCACACGCACTCGATAATATTTGAAATTGAAAAATTGTAACTGTTTCTCGAATTAGAGAGAGTACTACTACACACAGGTGATTGAATGAATGTACGGCTCGGGCGACTGTCGAGCATAGGATCGTTGGTGTAATGGCGAACACACCTGGCTAGTTACCAGGAGATCTTGGATTCGATTCCCGGCCGATCCGGGTAATTTTTCAATCACTTTGTGATTTTTAATTTACATTTGGATTTTGGTCATACTAACCAGAGAAATCGAGTGCTTAAAAGTTTTAATTTAGCTGAACAATAAGTGAACATATGAATACTGCGTGTGTTGAAATGCAAACAAAAGTTTGTCATACGTAGTAATGTCTTACAAGCACTCGAAAATATTTGAAATTGATACCTTAGCTGTCAAAATACGATCAGTACAATACAGTTGGTCAATGACATCTCTTTATTTCTTCAGAAATCTGCATCATTATTAACAAGAAGCGCATTATTTAGAAATAATTGAAAATAAAGATGACCGAAGAACTTTGGCTAATTTTCAACTCGAATCATGGATATGAGAAATTGGAACAAAAAACAAGAGAGGAGACACTAGACTTTGCGTACTATGTAATGAAATTGAAACCCCCGAACACTTTTTTATCGATTGTAACGGATGCAATTTCATTAGGCAAAAATATCAAATTAGAAAATGTGAAACAAACTCAAAAATATACGAGCTATTTAATAAGAAAGTTGCACATGATTTTAATCAACTTAGTTCGTTTATTGCTGAAGTGTTATTAATTGAGTATTTGACAATTTTTTAAAAAGTATTTTTAAATTATTCATATATCTCTAACATGATGTTAGAAATACTTTTTCTACAAAAATACATCGATAATAGGCGCAAAAAATTTCTTTTTATATGTGTTAAAAATTTTCCGCTAAAACAGTATCATGACGTCATCGCTCAGCATTGTCAAATGGCCCAAATCATAGCAAGCGTTGCTTGTAAGTATCAGGTTGGTCAAAAGTTTTGTCATAAAAATTTCCAAACACGTTAACTTGTTTTAGAAGAAATAGTCTATAACTGTGACAAGTATACCTACACTTGTTTACGCTTGTTTACACTATCTGCTTATATATATATATATATATATATATATATATATATATATATATATATATATATATATATATATATTTGAAGGACGTAATCGCAATACATGAGTTCAACATGTCTTCGTTATCTCAACAGCAGTTACGAACAATTTTTTTTTATGAATGGTGCCGTGGAACTGCTGCGACCACCGCGGCCGAAAACATAAACAGTGCATTTAGAGGGGACATTGTATCCTACAGGACAGTCATTCGCTGGTGTCGTTGCTTTGAATCTGGTGATACTAGTTTCGAAGACAAAGAGCCGGCCACTTACAATTGATGATAACCAATTGCTTAATTATATCAAGTCAAACCCCGAAGCAAACACGCGTGAAATAGCAACAGCACTTGGTTGCGCTCACACATCAATAGTGTATCACCTTGACGAACTTGGCTACAAGAAAGTCCTGGCTCGCTGGATTCCACATGGCCTGACTGAAGACAATAAGATGTGCCGTGTCAGCATCTGGTAATCGCTGCTCCTTCGTCCACATCGTAAGGAGTTCTTAGAAGATTTAGTGACAGGAGATGAGAGTTGGATTATGTACGATTATAACATACGTCGCGCCGTCTGGATTCCACGCAGCGAAGAGCCACCACAGCAGCCCAAATGTGACTTCCATCCGCGCAAAATTTTGCTATGTTGCTGGTAGGACGCAAAGAGCAAGTTATATTTTGAATTGCTACCACAAGGTAAGATAATAACTGCTCCCATATACACCCCTCAGTTGGAAAAATTAGCCGACGCTATTCGAAAAAAACGTCCAACGCGAGCTTCAGTGCATCTCCTCCACGATAACGCAAGAGCACACGTTCCTAAGGCAACGCAGCAAAAATTAAAGGACCTTGGTTGGGATACAGTTCCACATTCATTTATTCCATCACTTAAAACTTCATTTAAAGAAAAAAACCTTTGTCAAACCTAATGTAACAAAAAACCTTTGTCAATTTTCAAATAGATGTATCCGGTTTCTTCGAGTCGCAGCCTCTAGAATTCTGGGCCACCGGTATCAGTGTCTTGCCTACACGGTGGGCAAGTATTGTAGAAAATTGTGGTGAACATCATAGATTAAAATTTATTTTGTAATAAATAAAATGTAAATAAATAAATACAATTTTTCATAACAAAACTTTTTGACCAACCTGATATTTTGTTGTCATTTTTTCACAATTTTATTTTTGAAATGGAATCAAAAGAACAAAAGTCAAGAACCTTTAATCGCATGGCATTGGCTCAACTCTTATTGCCAAAACTAAAAAAAAAGAGAATTTCAGTCACCCTCCCAAGTGCAATTTTTTTTTTCAGTTAATTATTGTATAACATTTCATATTTAATTAGTTACTTGTTGCGTGTTATTTACTTCTCGACCCAAACTGAACAAGACTTAGCATGAATTTTAGGTTCAGTACATTTACATTAACGATGTGTAATTTCCCTCACGTTTAGTGACATATATCATATCCTATGACATCTTCACCATACGACTATCTTGCGGATATAAAAATAAAAATAAAAATTTAGAAATTTCAACTTAATTATTCAATGAAGATTTACAAACAAAACAATTTTATTAATGGTTCAATCGATAAATACATAAATTTTCGAAACATTTAAAGTTGTTCATTACAATTAAATGAAATGTTACCCGTGTACATTATTGTAATTGTTTTAATATTTTACCTTTCGTGAAAAATAGGTGTTACTTAATCTTAATAATCTTAATCCTAAATAACCGTAATATTAATAAATAAAAAAGGAAGATTAATTTTGGATAATGCAAATGTATGTAAAATTATTACAAAACATACAATTGCTTAAACAAAATGAAATAAAATTTCATTAAGAAAAAACTCACGTTTGAATAATTCTTACCAAATATTATTGGTGTCATAAATATGGAAAAATATTAAACCGTTACACTATACTACACTAAAAATCTCCCGGATAATCCGAACGTATTGTTATAACATACTTAAATATATATTTGCTAACTTAGAACAATCATTGTCACGAAGTCTTAAGGACCAGGTGACTGGTGGTAATGAGACGTATTTACTGGCTACATAGTTCACTAACTTATATATTGCAAGATAACAGAAGGTTAACTCCAAACTGACGGACTGAGTGAGTGAGTCCGTGTGTATGATTAACTGCTTTAAGTAGGTTCATATCTATTTGTTTGGAAGTCGCTTGCGTACTACCTCATAGAATTTTCTAGTATACAAATATGAATTATTTACTTTATGAAATTATATAATGCATATTTACCGTGAATTACATAATTAGTAAATATTTTAAGTTGTATATGTGTGATACAATAATCATAAAAGAGAACAGGGTTGGAATGCGTATGTATTTTAAATGTTATAAATTAATTTTGAGAAAACTATATTGAAAATATTTGAGTAATATATTGACTACATTTAAAATACGTTGCAATACATATAACTATTATGTATCAATATTATTACTAATTCAAATAGGTATTTATTTTTGATAAATTAAAACTAGTAAGTATAACTGTTTTATTTAATATGAATAAATGATTTAATATTAATGTATAACCCTGTACTAGAGAAAACAGTCCTTGTAACTGTTTGCTCTGATACTAACTGTTTAGTTACATATCTAAAAATATGTCACATTGTCTCATTATCTAACAAATCTATTCCTTTGTCTTCAATTTTCTTTAAATACCTCCAAATCAGTAATCATAAGGAAGTCAGTCAATAATTTTTTAACGCGTTGTGACAATATTGTAAATTCAACAGTAGATAAATGTAATGGTGTACATATTATTGTGTGAACTAAGTACATTCATACGTAACAACGTAATATGTAGAAAACTTAAATTCAGTTTTGGTTTTTTTATTGCCTAATACTACTATAGATCAAATCAAGTGAAAGTAGTTTGACGTCATTAACAAATGAAGCAAAATCAGACGTCGCTACTTTTCTGTCTCTTTTCATTTTTATTTATTATTATTTTTATATTACAGTAGCTATAGTAACCTAAGCTTGTATGTCTAATTTTGCTTCATTTGTTAGTGACGTCAAATCATTTTTAGTTGATTTGGTCTATAATACCTAATTAATAAACAACTTTTTGACGTTTAAATGCAACCTATGATGTGCACACCGACGTGGGAAAAATGGCATAAATGCAAAACATGCATACGTTTAAAAATATTTGATCCACACTCATTTATGGCGCTCTTCTTTTTTAAAGCTATAATTTTCAAAACCATACCCGTACACAAAAATATATACACGAGACGTTACGATCCCATAAATTACTGGACATAGCTATGTTCATACGTGGATCAGGTACACGTATATCAGCGTATATGTGTATGTATGTTGCATGTCTGTGCTTCAAGATGCAGTAAATAGCAATGCCAGTGCTAAATTCAATCTTTGAGACACGAGCACCAAGTACAAGGAGTAAAACGAGGATCAGAATGACGATCGATTTTATTTCATGTTGCAATAACTGAATGGCAATATGTCAATATTCAGTTACCGAGAATGAAATCTTTATGAGACCACATGTATATAATTATTGAAATTTGTATCCAAACGGCCTTTGTCTTCAGGGTTGAAAGCTTAAACCATTACAAATACAAACTTGTAGGTACTTATTGTGTACGTTAATATTATACGTACTAGCTAAAGATATATACATATTTTAAATGACACATCTTTTAACTTAAAAATTAACGTGTAGAAGACCAAGACAAGACAGTATGGATCGAAGAAATACTTTGTTAGATCATATCACATTCAATTTCAACATTATACATATTTGTAATTGTGTAATCCGCCTTCTACTGTTACATTATATTTGCAAATATAATTCATTATTCATCATAGTTTTTAACCTGGTCCCCTTCTTAGTAACTAATTAATTACTAAAATTTAAAATAATATTATGTGGTGCATCTAACTAATCGATGAAAAAACTGACAATTGAAATGTTTTTGTATTAATATTAATCGATTTGAGCGTTACTTTGAGGTATTCCGAATTTGTTTTAAGATTTACAGTTTTTGAAATAGATTTCAGAAAAAATTTTTATGGTGCATAGTAATTTATTTGAGTACATATTCATGAATAAAACAAGATTATAAAAGAAATTCAGTAAATTGAAATTCAAAAAGTAGCGGACACTGCAATAGGGTATTTGGCCATTAAGGAAACATGATTAAAAGAATTTTTAATGACAATTTATAATTAAAGCACTGTCATAAACAAAATTAAGATACAAACATTTTCTTTCTTTAAGTGGCATTGTAACACATGGCGGATACTTGCTAGTCTTTCGCAAAATTCAATTACGACATTATTGCGATAAGCATTTTTGGTTTCAACATTTTGCTATCGTAATTCAGTTAGTACACATTTTGTATCCTTGACATCTTTATAAATCATAAAGAAAGCAAATCTGAACGTAAGCTCTTATTCATGATTTTGATGGAAAAATATTATTTATCTTAATAAATTTTAGGCGGTGGGTCACACTTTTTGGATTTATGGGGTCTTTTGGAATCGCTCATCTATACTTACTCTATTTTTGTAAGGACCACCTGACATTATACCGGCACTATGGCCATGCACATTCTGCAGAAATTGTGTGAGACAGAACATATTTTTTTACCCCTTCGCATAGTGATTCGTTACGTTGGTATGTTATAATTTATAATATAAAGTATTGTATTATAATCAAAGTGTAGTTTTATTATCTTTGTGGTTTGAGAGAAATTTACAAATCCAGAGAATATAATTTTTAACTGGTGCTTTTTATGTTTTCTTTTTTTAGGAATATTCCGAAAAGTTGATTTTATATCTGACATATCTCAAGTAATTGATCACACATAATATATGCATTAATAATAATAACAACGATAATAACATAATACGTAGATACTGTCAATTCTGTTAGACCGCACTCCTTTCTGCGGCTTTTGCTTGTAAATTCTGTTAGGGTGAAAGATACAGATGTAGCTAGGCTACTCCAATGATAAGTACAGTAACATACATTACGCATTATGTACAATAAGACTAACATGTATGTATGTATGTGCCTACATGCACAGTAAATACATATATGTACACACATACATGTACATTAATTTAGAATTTAATGACGTATTCCACTTAACATATCATATAAACAATAATAGTAGATCTATCAACAAACAGCATTACAAATGCAATGATCCAGTGAAGAAAAAACATTATTTCAGTGCCATCAAATAACAAGCAAAATGAAAACGTACATAAACAAATGGAAACAAATACATAAAAAAGGAAAGATATTATGGCATGTTGTTTCGATGTCATCAAGTTGGGTGGCAACAGTCGTTAGTTTTAGGCCAGGCCAGACCAAGCAAGCTAGGCTAGGCTAAGCATCCCATTCACACGAGGTACGAGCGGGCGGTGCACAACATTATATACTATAGTATATTGCCGCTCAAAATGATTAAACGTAAAACGTGTAAAAACGGTATTAGATCATAAGATAAGTATGACGTATGTTTTAGATTTTTAGAATATTTACACTATGTAAGTATGCCCTACTATTTTATAATGTGAGTCGATGGTGAAGAATTTAAAAAAAAAAACTCGACTAGAGCAAAATTTTGTGCTTTACATATTAGTTCTTTAAAAGAAAATTAAAATTTGATCATATCGAAAAATGCATAGGTATAAGTGCATATTATATTTAAAGACAATTAGCTAAAGTAAAAACAAAAAAAAAAACAACCAGATTGGAAAATCCTTTCCAGAAAACTTAAATATTCTCTTTAAATTGTCACAGTAAATTATAGTTAGTTCAGATACCTAAATTAATTTAGTTTTGTTCCTTAAGAACACATCTTCAGGCGCAATTTGTATTAAAAAAAATTAAAACAAAATTTGAAAATTAAGAAAACAAGTTAGTGTCAGTGTCAAAAAAATAAAAATAGAAATAGAATTGTTAAAAGTACACAATGAAAATAGTATTTATAATATGAAAATTATATATGTAATGAAAAAAAATTAGAAGTTAAATTTTTATGGGAATTAATAGTAACACAAAATCTTTATGACTAAAAATTAGCGTATTAAAAAATATTAAGTAACTGTTGAAAAGTATTACATACGGGGAAAATTAGTAGCTAACAAAACTGACAGTATTTGTCTTTCCATTCGTTTTCGTCTCGATGTTATCTCCTTATTCATTTCAAACTCCAAAAACATTTGGAAAAGTATCAATTTAAATTTTATATTCCTATTCCTATTATTGTTATTATTTTTTGTTAAGTTATCTTTCTAATTTTACAAACAAGTTTTTGGTCTATCTATAGATTCTTGTTTATTGGTCACTGTTACTTCTGTTGGTAATACTGTTATAGTAATATAGTAACGGACAAATTAGTTGCTACAAATTTAAGTCGACTGTATTGGATCGTACCTCTATTCTACAAATCCTGCATATTATGTTAAACTTATTTCACCAACAATTGTAGTCTTCAACAGAAGTAGAACCAAGTAATCATTTCTGAAGCTCAAATCTTCACATAGATCCCTTAAACTTAACCACTGCACTTAAGAATGTGCAACAAATTCCTTTTTAATACAATTATTCATCACATCTAAATATTTAATATTAACAACAATTCAGCCTTTCAACTTTCCAATACCCTTTCTGCACGAACATGATCTGTGGACGTAATTTACAATAAATAATTTTTTCTTTCTTGTTTAGGAAGACCTCTTAAAAATATAAATATAAAAAAGTTCTTGAAAAATTTGTCTCCTGTTTTCCAAGAACCAAGCAATTTAAATAAATATTACTTTGATTGTCTTAAAACCATTGATTCCTGATAGCATGCCTCAAAAAAAAAATTATACATGAACACTACTAAATAGAAACTATCTTCTCAAATGGACAAATATCACAGAAGGGTTGAATTTCAACTCCAGTTTGGTTTAAGGAACTATCCATACATTAAGTATGCAAAAAAGGAGAGGGGAGTAGCGGTCTAGCATGATAAAGCGAAACAAGACAAGGAGGGGAATAAGGGTTCGAGCAAACATAATCATGTCATCTGTATTACAATTGATGAGCAAAAGAACCGAAAACATTTCTTAATATGATTAATCCCCTGGGGGTGTTCAGATTGTAATATGACGTAATATTAAGCTGGAACTTTGACAAAATGTGACGTACCGCGGCGAAGGGGAAGGGAGTGTCAAAAATGCGCGAATTTTCCGTGACGTAATTTTGTGGCCGGTTTCTAACACATAAAACTGCCTAACCATCATTTTGGCTTCAACCATCCTGCAGTGAATATGAACAACCTAGGAAGCTATTTTAATCGAGTACTTTCGGATCATCTCTGTCAAGTACCAACTTAAGATAAGGTTATATTCAGTTGTAGTGGGCGAAATGACGACATTTTTTCGATTTTTTTTCAAGAGCAAGATAAATATTTATTTAAGAATTGATAACAGCATCGATTAGTAGACGTTTGGAAATATTTTTTAAATTTTTTTCATAAAAAAATATTTAAAAATAGCAGAAACTACAGCTGTATTCCAGGAGCGTCTTTTTCTGGCATTAGTGGTGGCGGACCTGATAACTCGAGAACGGTTCATCGGAAATCAAAATTTCACAAACATTTCGTTAATATATTTTATTGTTTAGTCGCTGACGGAAGGATTTATCAAAATTTAAATTTGAAAAAAAATGATGATTTTAACAAAAAGTTTACTTTTTAAGGTGCTAAATTTTCCATATTTTTGCTCTAAAAAATATCTTTTTAAAAAAATTGAAAATCGACTAGCTGTTGTCATAATAAATAAGTAGTATAAATTTGGTATTGATCGGATTGATAATTTTTTAGTAATCGTGTCCACCGCAAAGGTATTTTCAAAAAAATATCATTCTTAGATAATTTTAAAATGACCAGTTTGCTGCTTTCATCTTTGATAATGATCTTTTGAAACACTATACGTAACTGTTCCAAAGTTTCAAGGCCATACATTTTGAACAATACGATAAAGCAGCGAAAGTCGACGTACCTCTACTATTATATTTAACGGAGTGGAAGCTGCATGATTCAAATACGCTATAAATAGCTATAACTTCGGATATAATACTCCGATCGCTACGAAATTTGATGAAAGTATTCTTGGGATAATGTATACTTAAAGAATAAGCGATAAAAAAATATTAAACTTTTTTGACTATCACTACTGTTTATAACGCCTTTATTCGATAATATCTACTCTTACATCTTTCACCAGGACAAAGCGAAGCAGTTGCTGAAACGTACTTGAATGGTCGTTTTTTAATCTCCTTGGCTCACCGATGTGTGATATACCTACCTACTATTTCATCATTTGCATATTTTTTTGCATGTCAATTTTAAATCAAAATCTCTCTTGCTTCATATAAAAATGTAATTTCTAATTTTTTTTTTCAGTACTTGTGTAGTTTTTATACAATGTACTTTACTATATACTTTGGGCTATCTTTACTATATATTAATTAGGCTCAATTAATTTTTTTAACAGTAACAGTTTCTCATTAATAAGTTATTTTAGACATCTGTAATATCTCTATCAATTCGCTGGATAGTTTTCTCTAACATTGACTTTATCGTTAAATTGTTATGTATGTATTTGGATTAGTGCGGCAGGCGGGGCCGGACGGGAGTGATATTTTACATACAAAGAAGTGTGGTGGTCATAAGAACAGATGTAAAACATGTCGACGACGACGATTATTCTATGTGTCCACATTTAGCACCGTGCACCGTGTGTAATGTAAACAGTTGGGCGCCACCAAACAAGACGAAGTTATGAGACGTCCCGATGCTCATTTGACGTCTCAACACATATGTATATGCACGGGCACATATGTCATCTGTGTAACATATACAAATACGTAGCTGTTAAATACATATTATTAGAAACGTTTTCGTATGACTGGATCTCATTTTTAAGAAATTTATAAAATATTTATGGCTATTGAAATAAATATGTAACTTCAGTTTGAAAAATTTATTGTAACTATATAAGTTTTCATTAGAACATCGATAAATTTTATTAAATTAATTATTCTTCTGTTAAATTTCTGTGACCATTTATTTTGATATTAAAATAAAAAAATTCGTAGTAATCTTTATTGTGATTTTGATAATGATTTTTTTCTTTTAAATTGTAATTTATATTGCGCGGTCTTTATAAGACTGGGATTACATCAGATTATATTATAAAAGTAACTTTCTGCTACTATATTTAAATACTTGACATAATAAATTATTTCAGTGTAATCCAGTACGGCATTTTTCCAATTATTGTATTTTAGTTTATTATGTAATAAGCAGATATACTAGAATTAATATGCTGCTATTATATGAATTTTGCTTTCAAGACTACTAAAGTAGCGGAAGCATTATAGCAAAGTATCACTTTTGAAGTATAACAATTTTTTCTCCCCAAAATGAAAACTTTTGCACACATTTTACATTTAAGGGCTTTCGGAACAATTTTGGTTTGTAGTTACGCCTCTGAATTTATTAGTTGTTCATTCATTTTCTATGATTTGTTTCTTATTTTGTTTGATACTTGAACTTGAATTATTGTTGGTGGCAACTATTTTGTGACATTCTGTACACGTAAATATACGAGAGCAAACGTCTAATTGTTAACACATTTGTACGTAAATATACATACATTATACTATTATTATTATTATACGTGTAAAAGAAGAGTACAATCAAATCAGAATTGGTTGTTATATATTATGTGTGTTTACATTAGAAGCATTATAATAAACATATTGGTTGACATCTTGAAAGCATGTAGAAAATTTATTTTATTTACATTTTGGTGCGTTTAATCACACATGAAAATAGACAAATGACTTCTTTATAGTTCTGGAATCACTCCAACAGAATAACATTGCACATGTTGTTCGAAAGTGTTATCCAAATTTTTTTTTTCATTTACATACATTTCACCTATATAGAGAAAATATACATAGTCTACAAAATTTTGGCGTTTTTCAAGGGTGTGATACAACGTCGAAGATGTTTTACATGGTACACCACCCTGGAGGCAT
Organism: Brachynemurus nebulosus; assembly: GCA_035578155.1. Lineage (NCBI taxonomy): Eukaryota > Metazoa > Arthropoda > Insecta > Neuroptera > Myrmeleontidae > Brachynemurus > Brachynemurus nebulosus. The sequence goes on from JAPWDM010000001.1 coordinate 104,435,208, forward strand.
AATATCATGACCACCATTAAGCGGGAACTGAGATATGCCCAGTTAGCGCGCACAAGTCTAGAAAACTAGTCCAATGCTCTCAGTTTACTGTGGGAGTTTGGTAGAAGTGTGTTAGATAACCAATGGTCCGCGTGCTATCTAACACACTTCTAGCTGACCAGGTTAGCACCCGAACTGAACGCAGTTCACCCGTCGAGACCCACAATCGTGAACCTGTAACCCGCGAACTTGGGCTGTCAACCACTACCCCCACGAAACCAAACTTTAATGACCGAGGCGAACACAAGGTCTGTTGGGGATCTCGGCCCCCGTGATACCGATAAGAGCAATACGATCAGTTTTGCGGCCCCCAGACAAGCCAAGAGCCTCCCAGATTTAACCCCGAAACAGTAGGGCTCTGATGAGCCCTATCACTCATCAGCTGTCCTTAAGGATAATGTTCATGGATATTGTGATCCTTCCATTTAGTTGTTCGATAGGAATGTCGGTCATCATATGAATCCAACATGGTTATAGTAGTGATTCATACCCATAGTTTGACATCAACTTAACATAAATTTAACACAAACAAAAGATTCAACAGAAAACAATAAAGTTTTACAAAGACACAACAAAATAAAATTTTATACAATTTAAAGCTCAAAATGGGTCTAACGATAATAGCTTAACAAAGTTCAACAATAAAGTATTAACAATAATTATCATAACAATATACATACATAATGTGACACTGCTTAATCGTAACCTTTTTTAACCTTAAAGACCCATCTTGCATATCGTTTGAAGCTACCAAAGCTCTCCATATCTATCAGGATTCTATCGTAAATCCAGTGTCCGCTTTGAAAACGTACATCCCAGATCGCCGGATCTCTCCGCTCCTCGTATTTTGGGCACTCCTTGATTATATGCTCCCAGTCTTCAAATCTATCGCACCACATGCATAGATCAGTGTCGGCTAGAGGATGGAGGAAGGAACCCAGGGTCCCATGTCCTGTGATTACATATCCGACTTCTAAGTTGTAGTTTTTCCGGGAGAGTTTAGCTGCGATCCGTACATCCGGAAAAAATCTGTAGGTAACTCGGCCCTTATTCGATGAGGCCCATCTTGTCTGCCAACAGTCAAAAGCATGGTGATCACAATCCTGAAGAGCCGTGTATTCATCCAGTTCTTCATTATTGTTTAATATGTCAATATCCTCTAGAAGAAGATTAATAAACGTAATCTTAGTTCCAATCGATCTTCTTTTAATTTCTAGGTCCCAGGAAAGGGCACTTAACAGAACCTGAAGACCTTCAGTAGAAACTGTTCGACACACGGGTAGACATGCCTCAAGAACCTACTGTTCTATCCTATTAATGTGTGAGATAGCGTATTAGTACTGGCAGATGACACACTAAACAACTGCTCCATGAAGAGCTGCAGCCGTAAATAAGTTGTTATAGATAACATCGGGATCTTACCTGCGCGTAAGATCCCACTCGCCCTTGAATATCTTAGGAAAGCTGCCCACCATAGAGTAAATTTTTCGAACAACATTGTTGCGATGTTCTTTAAATTTAAGACTTTCTTCCACTGTGACACCTAGATATCTTGTAGAGACGACATACCTGACAGGGTGCCGATTAAATTGCACACCTGGGCGTCGCACAGTGGGGCCAAATCCCAAAAAGCTGGCCAAAAGTCGAAAAATAGAGTTTAAGTTTCGGTAATTTCTAGTCGTGTGTTAAGTTGGATAAGAATCCGAAGGTCGAATTTCAGACTTTAGCACGCCCAATCTTTTATACCTGCTACAGTTATTATTACTAGTAACAGTTACCAGTATTGCACAAAATATGGAATTTTATTATTTAGATAATAGTTTAAAATAAGTAGATAGTCTAGATAGTGATAATAGATATGTATCTAGGCAAAATTTTAGATTACAAATAATATTTATCTATATACTGTGTGAGTTTTTCGAGAGTTGCCATTTTTATTACAGCCAAACCGTTGATTTAATCGAAAAATTGTTCAAATAAGAGTTGTAGATATCGACGGGGGCAACCGATTGCTATAGTCAGGAGCTTTATAGCTCTTATGGTTTACAAACTTATAAATTTTTAAATGGGACTATATGTACGATTCATTTCAGTTAAATTTAACCATGCTTCGTTACTTTGAATTTAAATAATTTTCATTTTCTTGGCTTTATCTCTTTTATTATTGCATTTATGTAAATTTTAAATTTGCAGTTTATTTTTAGAAAAGAATAGAAGATTGATTTGTTTCGACTATACGAATTATTTAATTTTTTAACGAAAACTCATGATCAGTTATATCTGAAATGAGGTATATATCAATATATAATTTGGTAACTATCGGTAATTTGGTCCAACTTAAAATATCGGATAGTTTTTATCTCAATTATTAACTTTAATATTTTTTTTTTGTAAATTAAATATTTATCTATTATATAAAAGGCAAATACACCACTCACCTATCACGAAATTTCCAGATCTATAATACCTACAAACTTGAGATTTGGTATGTAGGTCCCTGTTAGATCGTAGGCGCTCGCTAAAAAAAAGGATTTTTTGAAAATTTTTAGCCTAATTATAGAAATTTACGAAAAACCGCAAAATATCAATTTTTTATTACTGTATATCTGTGTATATCTGTGTACATCTGTGTATTCCATACATATCTGTGGAAAAATTTATAAAAAAATCATGCAAATTAATTTGTTGCTAAGCATTTGGAGAAAAATAATTTTGGAATTGCTGTAAGTATTAATAAGTATTTCTATAGATACCACCAATAATATTTTTACCTACGACCTAATTACTTTTCTACTGTGCAAAATACTATTTGTATCCTATAAAGAAATAAACAACTGGATTGTCCAGTTATCATCAATTGGCATTTCTGCTGTTTTCAGCAAATTCCATACATATGAAAATTAGATATGCTATAAAAATATGAGTATGACTTGAAAATATAAAAATATGAATAATATGAGTCGTTGAGCGAGCGAAGCGAAGCACATAAGGAACTGATTTTGTACAAACTTTCAGAATATCAAATTTAAATGGACGTGGGGTCACGTTGTCCGTCCAAATAGGGCGCAAATTAAAAAGCTGAAAAAATTTGACAATTTTTACTGAAGTACTGTTGAGATCTCTGTGAAAGATGAAAGTGACGTTAAAATGGTTTCCCATGGCCTTGGTTACTTGAAGGGCCTAAAATAGAAACAATTCTAAAACTGTTGGTATAGGTACCCATACTCAGTTCTTACGGTGCGGAAATTAGCCATGCTAATAAAATATGAAGATAATTATTTTAGAGTCGTTGGGAGAGCAGGGTCAAGTGCTATTAATAATTGATTTTGCACAGAATTGAATATATGATTGAATTGACCTATAAATTTTACCTATAATTTAATCTAACGTCGTTTGACATCTAGGTTGTGTAGGCATCCGGTAGATGGCGCTGTGTTTCGATTTCTAGATTATACATTCTATTCCACGTCATATTTGTTTATGTTCACGATGTCAATGATTTTTATAATTATACTATGTATTGTGTTATAATTGTACAGTGTAGCGTTTGAAATGATAAGAAAAAATTAATTCAGTCAGTTATAATTACTGAGCCACAGCAACACGTGGCCGGGTCAGCTAGTAAAAATAATATATTAGGCTTACTATACTATTTTAATGATTATACCCAGTTCTGGATACTTTCTATGATCAATTTCTATTTCAGAACTTTGGTATTTTAATCTCAGAAAACCAACATTTTGTTAAAATAAATAAATATGTAATTTATTAAATTCGCAAATGAGTACTAATTGTTTTCAACTTCATTATTTATATTTCTAGAAATGTGACGATACCATAAATACACAAAAGAGAAAAATTCGTCAGTGATTTATTTCATGAAGGATCTTGCAGGGAATTCTGTCATATCAGGTAGCAAATATAGAGTAATGATAAATTAAAATTTTTTTTTAAATTAAGTTTTAATCTTTCCTTTTTCCTATGCTTAATAGAGAAATAATATAAAAGATAACTTAAAAATATCTAGATAAAAGGTAACACATAAGGAAAACGTTATCGAGATAAAATTTCAGATAACGTTATCTAGATGAGCATAACACTGGTTATTACAGCTACTACTTCAACCTAAATTAATAAAGGTTCACAGCAGTTTTAGAGAAATGGTTAGATCCAGCCACAGCATCTACATCCTCGTGTTGTTTTCTTTTTCCTAGTTATACTTTTGTTCGCGTACGTCTACGCATTTGAGGGCTGGACGTCAAAAGCAGGCTAAGTGGCAAAAATAAATGAAATTTTAGCATGCTGTCTGGATTGTTGGCAATGACATTTAGATTCCTTTTTCATGTCTAAGTCAATTTTTTTTTGGCACTTAGCGTGTTTTTGAAGTATAACCTTCATTTATTAAATGTGGTATTGGTGTGCAGCATACAAAATGTTTTATCAATTGTCAGATATTTCACACAGTAACATTTTAATATCCTTACTTATAACCTTACAGGGATAATTGCCTTGTGGACTGTATATACAACTTGTAGAGTTAAAAGACAAATATGTATATAATATATATATATATATAATACTTTTGAAAAATTGCGTTTTAAAATTTACACTTTTCAAATTCGTGCACAAGTGATTTCAAACCATATAGAAATTTCCGTTATTTAAAAACTGCCGAGCTCAGCATGGCTACCTAAGTTTCCTACCGAAGTAATTACCAAAACAAAAAGAAAATTATTATTACCTTTTCTATCAGAAATTAAAATTATTAAGTAGACCAAATTATCACACAAAAATAAAAGCAAAGCATCGTAAGTTTTTAATTACAATTGGGGTAAACTTCTATTTCTCCTCAGGAAATTTTTTAGGAATCGTAAATTACTATTATAGTTATTATATATTTACTTCGGACTACTAGAAAAGCAAAGCAACAACTATCAAATTTAATTTTAATGATATGAAGGACGTAATTTGTATTAATACTAATTTCAGTACTCCGTAGAGAAGTCGCAAGGACAAGTCGGACGTCTACTAGCGCAGGTAGCCATAACGAACATTCAGAAGTTGCTAATTAATTAATTAGTTAATTGTATAAAAATAATGAATATCAAGTGACTTGGAAAATATAAAGAAACGCTAACATGAAACAAATCAACATCGTCAGTAATAAATAAACAATAGGCTATTTGACTAATTTCAAAAATGTGCCGAGCCATATTTATTGCTTTATTATAAATCTATAAAAAATGTTTTTTCTGAAAAATACCTTGCATCTTGAGAATTATAACCATAAAAACATTTGGATTTAAAATTAGCCGCCAAAACGGTATCAAAATTTTATCAGCTGTCGAATGAGATGAATGACGTCATTGTACTTTGCGGAATAAAAATAAATCCTAAAGAATACTTACTTTCGGTTTGCTAACAATTGAGGCAAGTTAATAAAATGTAAATTGCGGCAAATTATTTTAAAGGTATGGATGTTGGTAACCTTTTAGAGGTATGCGGGATTAAAAGTAATTTGAGATAGAGAATTGCGCAGTGGGTGTAGAAGCGTTAGATTTAGGCAACGTCAATGATGATCAATGTAAACCATAAATAAGACTAGAAATTTCATCTTAACAAAAACTGTAACAATTTATTGTGTAAAAATAGTCAGGAGTGGTAAACTCCCTGTCCTAGTCACCAAGACGACTTACAGATAGCTAACTTATTACTACTGATTAAAATGAAATATAATACAAATGAAATTTACCAACATTAAATCGCTAACGAAACCCAGGGCGTTAAGCGAAACTGACCTAGAACTACAATATACTAAATTAATGGAAGAAATGCTGATCTTAAATGAAATTAAATTGACGAACTGTCCTGACACATGAAATGGTTACATGCAAATTGAAATGAAAACGACACGATGTACCCATCGACTTGTTAAAGTAGGTACACTGCACGTTATTATTGTGTGAGTGATAAAAGAGAACGATAGTTATTAATGAATAACAATATTTAAATGGATGGAGCGGTATTTTACAAATTTTAACTAAATAAATTACAATACTAAACTTTAAGGTTAAAACACCTTCCACGAGGTGCGGGCTTCTTGACTATTAGTACGAAATCCGAATGAAACTTAATTAACTAAAATATTATATTAATTTAGACGTTGGGCATTTAAGCCAAAAACAAATAAAATATGAAAAGCGATAAAAATTCTTAAACCAGTTAACAGAATAAATTTGAAATATTCACGTGTCAAATACTACGCGAATCAATTTTGGTTAACTGTTAAGAATAATTTACATGATGCCGCCAAAATTTACGTTACAAAATATAATGAAATTTAGATAAAGAAAAACGTCTAATTAATTTTAAATTGTAAAGAAAAAAACATAATTCAAATTGAGAATTAATGAATTTAGAATAAGACTACATGCTTACAAACTATTACATTAGCCCAAAAATAAATGTAAAAGCATAACAAACTTACGTGTGTACATTGCGGATTTGGTACTAAAAGTGATATGTATTTTGTAATTGAAACGTAAGCAAAGCTCTGATACGTTCTAGAACCTTCTATTATACAGCAACGCCACAAGTGGTTAACTTTGTTAACAAGAATTCAACGTATATTATAATAATCTGAGATCATATTGAATTTATTTCTGCTTCTCTTATGATTTTAATATGTTATATACGGTGACGCTAGATGTCAATAAATTTGTATATTGATTAACCGATTTGATAAATAGATTTATGCAAGTATTTTGCAATGGCCATTCAAAGATTACACGAAGCAAAGCTAAAAATTATGTGTCGTAAATATAATTGATTTTTTGAAGATATGAGTAACAGACTTTATTACCAGTGCTGATTAGTGTAGTTTTTGCATTTTTTTTTCCACATTTCTGGATTTTATAGAACAAATATCCGGATTTATAGCAAAAAAAACTTGCTATCAGCCATTCTTTTGTTACGGACATTTTCACGCACTTTACACGCCTTCTCATAAGAAAAAAAATAGAAGTTATTTTTTTCTTATAAATTTTCAATACTAAGCAGATAGACAAATGTGTACACTATATTATTTGTACTGAATATAATAGTATATTACGTGATTGAGGTTGTAAGTTGCATATTACACACGAGCGAAAAAGTTACGCAAGAGCTGCACAGCGGCGAGTGCGTAGTTGCGCGAGTGTGTAATTTGCCTTACAACCGAGTTACGTACTATACTTTATCTATGACTAACATGAAATTCACAATAAACGACAAAAATTTGGTACAAATCTACAAATGCCAATACATTAAAATTATGTAGTATTTGAAATTTATTAAAAACAAACGTAAACAATCAGTTACTACGTAAAATTTTTGTACAGATTCTAACATAATATGTATCATGTATATCACTGTATAATATATAATAATTATAAGAATTAATAAATTGTTGTTATCTTTAGCATCCATACGTGTAAAGGGCCATTTTTTGTACAGTTGGATATGTGGCTGTATGTAAAACGTAGCTTACTTAGATAGTATTTTGTACAATAAGCAAGCAATGTCATGGCAGTCGTAGATAAAATACATAACATTATTAGTTTTAATGCCAGAAGTGCTTTTTTTATTACGTCCATAACACACTTTATGGGCTCTACCATTAAAACTAATAATGTTATGTATTTTATATTCAGTACAAATATTGTGTACACATTTGTCTATCTGCTTAGTATTGAAAATTTATAAGAAAAAAGTAACTTCTATTTTTTTTTCTTATGAGAAGGCGTGAAAATGTCATGTCCGTAACAAAAGAATGGCTGCTATCATCATAGTGTCAATTCGTGAAAAATTATTGCTAGATGTTTTAACAAATTATTATTTAATAGTGAGAAAACAGTTATTCCATCAAAAACAGTTCTATAAAAGAGGCTCAAAGTCAAACAATGAATAGCTTGGTCAAAACAAGTAACAATATTCTAACTTACTGATTGATTCATCTTCTGAAATTACTGTAAAACTAGACGTATAAATCTTGGATAGCAGTTTACTTTTCTGACACAGAAATGCACAAAGATAGAAAATTTTGAAAATCTATCCCTAATAGGCTCGAAAGAATCTCTAAATGAAAGCTTTTAACGCAAATGTCAATAAAATGAGTCTTAACTTTTATGATAATTATTACTATTATAAACGATAGTAAAACCATACTTTCATGATAAAAATGAATTACATTTGACGATTTTTTACATGCAAATTTTAAACTTCCATTTTGAGGGTGAATAGTATAAAATTTTTCGGTATTTGATTTTTCTCTTTATTTATGCTTTAAATTCTACAACTCTGTCGAATTTCATCAACCTAAGATTATTAGAAGTGCTGTATATTGTTGATGATAAGTGAAAAAGTCAATCTATCACTCAGTGACAAAATTGCCTTTTTTTTAGGTATTCTAGCTTGAAAAGAATAAGTAATTAACATACCGTAAAACCGTCTAGACCCGGACACTTTTTTACATTTTTTTGGTTAATTTTATGTTTATACATGTTTCCGTCATAGGTATCACCAATAAAAGTATAACCATTAGAAAGAGTGTATATTATTTGTTATATCCCTGACCCATTTGTTTCATTATAAGTAAAAATAAAATAAATAAAAAATAATTAGTAAGTGTCCAGGTCTATACCCTAAATCGGTCTTGACCCGGACACTTACTTAAATAACGTAATAACATGCAAACTAATCTCTCCCGTCGGGGTTAAGACAGTGTTTTGTATCGTCTGATATCTTTGAACCTATCAAAGGCTTCAAAACATTTTGTGGTAAAGGAGAGGGGTCAATACATACTATGCCTCTCTATGAAGTAAACATGCGACATGACACCAGAAGGAGGCATAAACCGCGTAATTCTGGCGGGAATGTAACGTATGGATAGTAGAAGTTACAGCCAGTGCGAATCGCGGCCATAGTGTAATAAACTGATGTGTCCGGGTCTAACGGATATATGTATATAGCATGTATTTTTTATATATACATGGAATTCATGTATATATATTCAAACATCATTAAATGATGCGCGATAAAATTCTGAACACATACATATCAAAATTAAAACAATATGACAATTATGACGAAAATTAAATGTCTAAGTTAGACACACATTTTATTTCTTTGAAAAACTGGAGAATAGTAATCCTGTAAAATGAGATAGTAAAAGTTTAAATCCGTAGTTTTTATTGGTACAGCTGTTTAGAGGATGTTTTTCTCTCTCTAATGACGTCAATAATAAATGTTTATTGTAGCAGGTTAATGTAGAAACTACTTACTTTGAAGATTGGTGCAAAGTGTCCGGGTCTAGACCCCCTGTCCCGGTCTAGACGGTTTTACGGTATGTAAATTGAGGATTTGTTTTAGCTTCAGAATAAATCGATTTGGCACCAATAAACTCAAAAAATCATTTTATTTAAAAACAATATTTTACACAATGAATATGTCAACATATGTTGCTTGAGTTTAATGACATCAAACGCCGTCTACTTTGTGATTGGCGTTTGCGACTAGGAAAAAAATAGTAGAAATTAAGCTTACAACCCTACAACTTAAGCTTACGTTCCATATATATTTTATTCTTTGTTGTTATCGTCAAATAGCCTATTCTGATTCCGCGTAGGGTAGACACTAATTTGTATCATCCTGATAAAAGTAATTTAAAAAATAAATATTATTAAATAATCATTGTTATTACAAGAAAATGGAAGTATTTTAATTAAAAACAAATGTATTTTTTGTATTATTTTGCTACCTGTATGTATTAGTAAGCCCACGAACTACTTCTGAAGACGCTAGATTCTTCAATAACATCGCAAACATCGAACCACCGTACCGGTAAACATCAAATACCATTGCGGTAGTGGTACTTCTGGCAGTATATTTTACCAGAAATGTTAATCAAAACTTGGACTAATTCAATTTTCATTTTTCTAAATTGCTGTTAGGTGCCTACTTACTCACTAATATTGAATTAAACTTAGTAAACCTAGGAGCGAATGAATATGTACGTGTAAAGCTGATTTATTAAATTTAAGGATAGTAGTAGGGCTAAAGTTTTTCTCATTACATTACTTTGGATGGAATCTGTTACTTGACAATATTATAATTTCACATTTTCAAAATCGTTAATAATAGTAACAATGATAGTTGTGGGTGGGCCTGTCGCTGGTAGGCCACCAAACGAGCCTATTGTGCTCCACGCGATCTACGAGGGACTAGCTTACACCCAATTCATCGTTGAATCTCCGAAGTGCCCTGGTCAAAATCGTTACTGGATAACAAGAAATTATAATGTATAAATTCAAATGACGTAATGAAGCATGAATAAAATTTCTACCACAAATTTCGCGTGGTTCTTGAATCCAGGAATACTGATAAGATATGGTGCATTTTCAAACTCCATACTCGATTAATCAACCCTGTGTGATAATAACCTATAGTTCTTTAAACTAACATAAGATGTTTAGAGTTTTTACCTTTATAAATTAGGTACATAGATACAAAGTCGAATTGACTGAAACGGACGTTGAATGAATACGATTTATACAGCAAAGCCGTTCTGAATACGATTATGAGCGTAAAAAAAACATCAAGGAATGGCATATCAGTTTCAAGAAACGTTGGCACTCAATTCACTGTACAGTTACTCTGGAATTGAAACCAAACTATACCGGCATAGATGAAAACTAGAGAGCACATTTAGTATGTCCAGCACTTGTTCTGGGATATCATTTCAGAGGCTAGAGTGAGCTGTGGATGACTAGTATCTAGGATTTCCTACACTGAATTCAAGAGATATAAAGAAGGTAAATTTTAGTACAATTCTCCGATTTTAGAAGAAACTGGATAACAGGTAGACCTTCTTAGATCACGTAAAATACCGGTGGGTCCATTTTCATGACTTATTAGTGGCCTATGTTGTATAATGGAGCTTGGAATTCCAAGCCATTAATATTCACTCATTTATAGGTTAAAGCGTTGGTATAAATATTCAACGTTAATTTTTAAAGAAAGTTTTTCAGTTACCTTGTACCACTAGAAAATAATTGACTGTACGTAATTAAAAAAGTAATTTTAATATTGGAGAGAATAGGTTATATATTTAAACTTTTTGGTGTCAAAATCTAAAATTTACTTATGTTCACTACCTGTGTCTACCTATAAAAAATTAAAATGGTTTTGAATTAAAAAATATTTGACATGCAATAATTTACATATCCTTTTGGAAAACTAGCAAATTAATTTCTCGTACAAAACTTTTAATATTGTTGTTGTTATTATTTTTAAAAATTTCATATATTACATGCGTCATAATACAACACATACATACAATACACATAGGAATATGGCAAGTGTTTCCTTATACGATTTGTTTGTAGGAGAATTTGTTGAAGTGTTCGTTAGCCGTACATGTTGGTGTGTCATGTTGATCTGTAAGTTGTAGTTATAGTGACGTGACGATTTTCATGACAAGTTTTACACTTTTTTTAAACTCTTACAATAATTATGATTGTTATGTATTTTTGTATGCATTTTAGTTTTGATTGGCCTTTGCGTGACATGTGACATTTAAAGTTTATCTGCCATCTTCATTTCAATTTAAAAAACTATTTTTTATACCTAGTATTTACGTCGACAGTCTGTCACAGTAATTGTTGGGGGACATGAGGTTATGGTGTGTAAGTATTTATATATCTTCACATATGTAATTTTATTTTATAAACAGAGAAACTTTTTAAATAACTTAATTCAAATTAAACAAGCGAAACAATCTAACTTTAATATATTACAATTATTTTTATAGTTAGGGAACATACACAATGAAAGGGTCATTTACGTTTGATGCAGATTTTTTGATTAGAAAAATAATCTCTGGAGAAACATCAACAGTGCTACCAATATCTCTAGATACTTAGGTCACATAAACTTGAGTCACATTATTTTTGTCAAAATAATAACAGAAAATTTTTGAAAACCATTTTATGACACTTCACGCAGGTTTCATTCTTGTTAGGGTACAGCTTCTCAATAACGTTGTATTTTTCTGGTATGTCAGTTATTATGATACTTTTCATTTTTCAACTTGATCCTTGAATTGGCTCTCTCGGTAGCGTTGTAGGGTATAGACTAATTTGTTCAGATGGAAAAAGTTTTGGTTGATTTAATTTAATGTTGTGTTATGATTTCGGAAGTACTAGTGCTAGCAGATGTTCCAGGAACGGGATTTTCATAAATAGAAGATTGTTCAACAAATTGAAGAACATGTTTAGGAGTAAGATGATCAGTAATGAATGATGTTAGAAAATGTGTTTCTGTTAAAGGGGTGGACTTCAGTCTTCGAAGTTCAGCAATGATGTTTTCCATGGAAGGAGCGCTAGTATAGGCTGTATTAGCCAACTGAGCCACTTCGTAGATAGTCACGGACTTGTCTGTATCAGAAATCATCCGAATCATGACGAATTCATAGCATTCCTATAGCGAGCTTCAAAAGGAGCATATAGGCACTGAAATATCCAGTGGTTGTAGTCTATGGCTACAGTGAGGTGGAAATGTGAATATGGCTATATGATTTTCTTTGAACATCATAACAGTGTCAATTGTTATATGAATAGTATGATTATCACACAATATCAGACATGGACTTTCTTTTGCCGGTTTAACAAATTTAATATATTGTTTCATAGCTTGATAAAAACCTCCTTCGATTATCCAACCGTTAGGATTCGCTAACCCAAGGACCTCTTTAGGCCCTCCTTGTAATATGAATTCTTTAAAGTGGACTCTTGGATATACAAATACCGGCGGAATAATCTCACCTGAAGCAATAATGAATGCTGACATAGTGACTAGTTGTCCTCTTTCAGTGAATGTTACCTCTCCAATTTGTTTAGAGCCACAAGTAACAATTTTTGATGGATTAGTAAACGTCCGTAAACATTTGTTGTCCAAATTTCTTTTTTTTTTAATTTTTTTTTCAAAACTGCCATACAAACCACCTACATTTTCTCTATTAAAAAATATAGTTTTTTCTAATGACGTACTTTCAGGTACGTACAAAGAACTAGTTCTCTTCATGAATGCGTGAAACCAGACTCCTATAGCTTTTCGGCGTTGAATCCAGTTTTCTCGAGCAATATCATGAACAGTAGATTATTAACTTGTGATTAGGCCGTAACACATATTTTTGACGATATCTTTAAATAATCAACAAGTTGTTGCTCTTTAAAATTGGAAGAAAATATCCTTCTATTTCCTGTAAAGTAGTCTGGAACCGAACATTCATTGGCTTTTTTCACTTATCATACAAATATAACTTAGACATGTTAAATCCTTTAGCAACTGAGCAAATTGATTGCTCTCTTTTAAAACCCCTCTAACAGCAGTTCCTACGTTTTCTTAAACTGGTTGAGTTCTTTATTTGGTAGTATCTGAATCACTAAAAAATAATTTTGAAAAAGTCAACTAAAAAGTCAGTGTACACACTGTAGCAAGTCCTTACATAGAGCGACTTCTGAGAGTAACTTGCGAGAGAAAACTTGCAAAAAGGATGAAATACAATCTGTGCAAGTAATGTCTGAAAACCTGCGCAAGTGACTTCCATGTCGACACTCAGCATTAGTTTTTCTTAGTAACTGACTAAAGTATTTTTCATGGTGGCGTTTAGTTTTTTTTTTTTTTTTTTTTTTTTTTTTTTTTTTTTTTTTTTTTTTTTTAAATCGAAATCAGTCAATTAGTAACTGAATGATTTTCTTGATAAATAAAATAGTGCCATAAACTTCTCCGTCCCTCCAACGTATAACTAAAGAGAATTAACCTTAGAAAATTAAGAAGGAACCGACTTCGCGATTACGAACTTTAGTACCTACTTTTCTTGTCGGTTGCTTTTGTTTACCTGTTGCAAATCTTATAAACATGTTTTTTCCTTGACTTAAGACGTAACAACAAGTTGTATTATTCGATTTACAGTGAGTAAATTCCATTCAATGTTCATTAGAGTGAGGTTATTTAGACGATTTTGTTATATCGTGTTTTTTAACTTTATTTTTATACACTTCAATTTCGAAAAAGAACGTTTCCGCTGCAATTAGTAATTATTAAAGACAAGTAAGATTTGAACAACGTGAATTTTCACAAGCCTGTAAAACCACAGGCAGTTCAGTGCCTCATGTTCGAGACACAATAACAAAATATGAAAAATACTAACAATATTTTTTACCACGATCTTCTGTAAGAGATTTTAGTTACCGAAAAATTCCAAATACACTTGGTAGTTGGTAGTACGCTTTCATACGTTTAGTCGAGTATAATCAAAGAGTGATAGTTTTAATTGTGAGAATAAGTATCTGAATTTAAAGTCTTTATTAAGACGTTTGAGTTTCTACAACTTCGTCGAGCGTAATAGAGCCGCTGAAATAGTCTTATTGATTATGAGTATTTCGCTCGCGCTATCTTGAAGTATCTTCTTGATATTCTTCGCATCCAATCATGGTTTTAGTTTGTTTTCAATCGTTTGAAAATTACTAGAAACTACCGCATTTCTAGAACGTTCTCATGTAACTTTTCATACAGAAATTTATAAAATTTATTAGCAAAAGAAGGATGATTGAAATAACCAAGTATGTATAAGAAAAAGCATTACATATTACTCCATGAAATTTGAAGATATTTCAAGTATTTTTATATGTATATGATTAAGTACCGTAAACATGAATTACTTGAGCCCAGATTTGCAAATCATCTGATAATTTCAAAAATTGAGCGTAACTGTTATATTTATTTGGAATAGGAAATTCAGTATATTAATCTGTATATGACTACGATTAGTTTATTATATAATATGGATCTTTTTCTTATGACTCATAAATTTTATAGCTTTTTAGATTTTGGCTCAAGTTAACCTCAAGATCGGATTACTTGAGCCCAAACCTAAATATCCAGGTGATTTTCGTTTGAAAACAGTTTGAGACCGTGTAGGATGTTGGTTACTAATTAAAACATATGTAAATAATAAACAAATACTTTACTTTGGAAAATACCACTTTTATTTTTGAAACGCTGACAATATTGTTTCAAAAATAAAAGTGGTATTTTGCAAAGTAAAGTATTTGTTTATTATTTACAAATATGGAATACCATAAAGTTACGCTAAAATCTATTAATACCTATTAATTAAAACATTGTACAAACATATAAGGAACTATTTATTCAATACTCCTATCGCAGCATCCTGCATAACATAGCAAATTTCGGTTTACAAAAATTAGTTTTTCTCGGAAACTAGTTGACATAGAATAATAGTTTAAAGACCTTTTTTGTGTGATTTTTTCTCCTCGTTTCAATAGTGTAAAAATTTTTGAATAAGGAGAAATTTTGGAAAAAAGTTAATTTTTTTCACGAAAATTTCCAAAAATAACATGTTTTGGGCATCGGACGTGCCTGGTTAACGAACTTGTCCAACGGTTTGGGACTTTTGGGAATTTCTGCTATAGTCTTGCACCATTTTATACCAAAGATACCAAAGTTATAATGGGCTCAAGTTACCCTAATAATGTGCTCAAGTTAACTGGTTTATCGAAACTTTAAGTTAGGAAATTAAGGAAATAGCTGGCATATGAACATATCTAAATTTGCTTTAGTAACGAACCAAATATGAAAATTATACACTTACTTTACTTCGTGAGCTATCGAAATATTTTTTACAGTTGAAAGTTTAGCAACATAACAAAAACAGCAACTTCAATTAGAGGTAAACAACACTCGCCTGGCACCTAGTGTCAATTTTCAGAACTACCTAAACATAAACACAGTGAACCTAGTGCTGTTACTTATCAGATAAAACTGTAATTTAGTTTTACTACTGGCTAAACTAAGCACAAATTAAAAAATAATACTTTTTCCATTTTGGGCTCAAGTTACACCCCAGAGCTCAAGTAATGCGCATTTACGGTACATAATACATACGCACTCGTATAAAATGTATATATGTATTGTTTGATTATTAATATTAACTCTCTTCTCATTTCAAAGTGTTCAATATTGTGGAAATCAGAAATATATGTAAATGTATATACATGTACATATTATAGTAAAACTGATTGGAATGAAGACATCTTTACGATTATACTTATTTTAAAAATGTAGGACATGATTGTTATGATTATAATTTTTTTTATGGTTTGCACGTGTTCAAATTATATTTGACACGTGTTCCATAGTGTTGATGATATTATTGATGACTTTTATTTTAAATTGAATTATTTCTGCCAGTTAAGTTTGACGCACATTGTTTTTATGGATTCACATAATAGTCTACAGTCGCCATAACGCTCATAACAGTCATTTCACATCACATCAACTTCCACATACCTTTCATATTATATTTTTGACTTATGATTTAAAACAATTATGTATAATATATGTAGAAGCAAACTGTATAAGTATGTACGTATAAGTAGTTACATATTTAAACAAGTACATACATTTATATGGGTACATACCTACTTGAAAATACGATAAAACTGGATGAAAATAGCAAACAGCTACTGAGTGTAGCAAGAACTCAAGGAGTTTCGACATTCTACTATTCGAGTGTCACAAGAACAAAAGAAGTTTGTATAAATAACAATAAAGTAATAAAATCTATTTAAAAAAAAAAAAATAAATAAATAAGCAATTATAAAAATTATGTTAAAAAGTATTATGCTTACTACACATCACACACATGTGTGATCAGCCTCTATAGTTGTTCTGGCTATCACATACATATTGCGTGGTCGGACTGTAAAGCGCTAATATTGAACCACAATGTTTAAAGTGTTCCATGTCAACAATTTTCAGTCATTAATGTCTCGTATTGGCCTGGTAACTTAATCATAAGGAATATGATCATATGTATACTTCATTGATTTTAAGTAAAACCAAGCTAAAAATATAATATTGTTTATAAGAATATGAAAGATATTTCTGCAACATCGATGTTTTCGTGTGACAAGTATAAGGGAGAGCGGGGCTATACCGTACAGCGAGGCTAAACCGTACACCCCATTTTCGTGTCTAGATTTCAAGCTAGACGAGTCCAATCGGTGTCGCAACATAGCGCCTGACCGCGGAAAATCACAGGATTGAGTTCGTTCCGCTGTGCGTATAAATGTCAATGTGATGGTGAAAAAACTTGTTTTTATTATTTCTCTTATAATTTTGGGGCACTGCCAAATCAGTGTTGGGTGGAGAACCTTTACTTATGAGCTAGTAGCTATAGGATCATAAGAAACTACTTTTCTTAAGCTCTCTCTTGATCACTAGTAATGACTTGTTAGGCGACGGAATTTGAGGTTAGGTTATGAAACTCCCACAAGATACAGGATGGGGCTAAAACCGTACAGAAGTGTACGACTTAGCCCAAATGGTTTAACATGGCAACAATAATAGATTGTAGTTGATGCAGGAAATACCATAAACATTATAGTTTTAGTGCTGCCGAGTCTGCAGATAACTTTACTTGTGATTTATGTTTAAATGTATAAACTTTAAATAAAATACTTTCGTTCTATAAACTTTATCACTTTTTTTGATAAAAGTTACTCTAACACTTTTTATACTTTTGTAAGTTGAACTAAATATACCGATAATATAAGTTACGTTATGACGTTTCTTATAGTTGAGTCGACTATAAGTAATAAAAATGTGTTTTGTACAATAATTTATTGCATTCATAGAACACTAGAAACCAACTAATATTAAAAACGTGTAATTGGCGCGGAGTCATTTGCAGTCGTGTCACAGCTTAAGGCATTAGTCAGCCCGTGTCCGTCGTCGAACCCACAGTGCATTATATGTACATTGTTACCATTGTTGGTTGAACACGTTGAACAGCTCTCTCTGGTAATACGTGTATTGCGGTAGTGTGCGTAAATACGCACATTACTAAAAAACACCAAACTAATACACTGCAAACAGTGTGTATCTACACAAATAGAGTGGGGAGATTTACGTCATAAATTCATTACAAGTGGAACAGAGATATAGACAATCTAGTTTGACCCCTTGATTGCATTACTGTTAATTACTTCCTCAATAAGATGATTTTTTTCACAGAATACAGAGCGAACGGTAGTATCTCTACACTACTGAAACCAGTGTAACGCCAAAGGACAGAAAATACCCCACCACTATGTTATATATGTGCACGCGGAGTTGTGTGTGGTAGTGCGATAGATGGTTGTGTATTGGTGTCTTGCATACGCATATAACATAACATGCATGTGGCATGCATCATGTACGTGATGTACGTATACCATCAACACAACGGCAACAATATGACAACAATTGAAACAAACCCATAGATTGCTACTAAAGTGAATGCCAACATAGTTCTGTAAAATGCACATACTTGCCCATAAGTGATTGCAGAAAAGAGATAGTTGTATTCCTTCTTATGTTCTATGATTTTTTTACTGTACGGTATAGCCCCGCCTAGATGATGAAAGGAAAAATTCGACTTCCATGATGGGGCTCCGCTGCTCACGCCGCGTTTTTTTTAGTAAGTATTCGAACTGGCTATATATGCATATATAGCCAGTTCGAATACTTACTAAAAAAACAGCGCAGTAGTGTATAAACACATAGTAGTAGTCTACTAGTCGCAAATATCTTGAGCGCCACTGTATTTTATAATGAGTCAGTTCAATTCGTTTTGGTTTTTTCTACGATTATGTTCCTATGACTGTGTATATATTTAATATAAAGAAATAGCCAAGATTTAAATTAGGATTTCGTAACCAGGGATGGATTTAGGTTTAGACACGCATTTAATTCTAATCCTTTTCTATCTCTAGATTGAAAACAATCGATTAAGTAAATCTCCTCTTCAGTCATGAGGTGACTTTAAAGCATAGCTTTCAAAAGAACATTTACTAATAAGCTATTTAAACGTAGTTGTTTCCGTAACTTTGTAAATATATGCTTATGATAATTTTAAGATTTGGTCTTACGTTATTGTAACATGTAACTCATTTTTAATAAATAGAAATATAAATTTTACCTACTTGCTTTAAAAATATCGGCATCATTACATTGTTTACTAATATCAACAATTCTTATGATGTTTTCTTTGTCCGTTTTTAACCCTAGAATCATACGTTGGTCTACGAGTCAAGTTAATCATACATCGGCGTCGTTTCGACGAATGGACTTTTTACGGGGAGTTTTAGAATTTATTTGCAAAAAACATTTTTTTTACATAACAATACTACAAAAGCGAACAAAATATTTTAAAAAATTGGATTTGGAAAAATTTCTTAATATAAATATTTATTAATTTTTTTAATCTTTTTATCAAAGCATATTTTCACTATAAAAATTAAAAAATAGATAAATACATCAGTTGTATCATAAAACATGTGTTTCAAATAATCAATTTATGAACTATTATGAGTCAGTGGACATGTGTGACTTTACAGAATGTGAAATTTCTCAGTCATAAATATTCCTACAGATATGTAGTTATTTCCGCATTAGGCACATTTGTAAGTTTTCTAAACTTTGTTAGTAATTTTTAGAATAAGATCTCAAAAAATAATAAAAATTAAAATATTTTCCATAAAATAAATTGTTAACCTTTTATTAAGTCACTTGAAACGCATTCTTTAGTTTGCGATTCAATATATTAAAACTTCAGTATTATGTCGTCTCTATAAGTCAAACAGCTGTAATCATCTTTCACATTATCATAATCATTGAATAAATTAATTATAACATCCATATCTTTAATAAATTTTAGAAAAATTAGGAAAACTTTTATATGTGGAGTACAAAATTTTTAAAAAAAATATAGGTTAATCATACATTGTCGTCCTTTTGACGCACACTATTTCAATATAAGAAAAGCGACAATAGCTATAAACAAAATTTATACGTCTTATGTGTTATAATAACAAATAAATTAGATAACAGAAGTTTCACAGCAAGCAGGTATTAACAAGTTGTAGTATTGGAGCAGGTAGAGAAGTTCGTTCGTCGTTTTGACGAGTACGTATGATTCTAGGGTTAAAAAAAAATTATTGGGAAAAATAGTTACTATAACTTACAATTAGCCAATTGTAACATATCTTTTTATTACTCATGCGCGAGAAGTACTAACGTGGCGCACACATTTCTGTACGCAAAATAACTGTTTGCCCACTGTACTCTTCCCGCATACACTTTTGCGTGTGGAAAGTAACTTTCCACACGCAAATTGACAATAAAACACGCAAAATTTAATCAAAACACGCAAAGCCGCCTCTTAATTTCTCATTTAATAAATATTTCATAATTATTTTTATAGAAACCACCAACAAAGTAATTTAAACGATAATTAATTCAGAAAAAAAGATAAACACTTAAAAATATTATTTTAAGGAGTAATAAAAGGTCAAAAATAGTGATAATAATAGAAAAAAGTATGTGAAATTCGTAATAAAAAATAGTGTGTGCAACTCGTGCGGGATTGTCGATTGCCCCACGAAAGCGAAGTTAAGCTCATTCGCTTTCGTGGGCAATCGACAATTTCCCGCACTTATTGCACAATATACTATTATCTACACCAGTAAATATTGAATCAATTTCTCAACAAACTTTTCTTACAATTTACCAAACAAAAGCTTGCCAGTCTGTCCGTAGTTTGAGTGTATGAATGCATAACCAAGTAAATAAAACATTAATAAATTGATTTATACTTACAATTCTTGAGATATCCAAGAAGGAATTTAATAAAAAATTATTATCAAAGGAAGTCAAAACGTTTAAAGTTAATTTTCAAAATATTAATTTTGATTGAAAACAGATAAAATTGTATTTGGTATAATAGAAACGAATTTTACAAAATTTTATAATTATGTACGTACATAGTTAATTATAGGTATTTTTATATCAAAAACGTAAAAACGTTTTATAAAATTAAGATTTGTTTATGACAAGGACTGAAGATCATAAGGTGAAGTTCCGATTAGTTCATCTCCGTTA
Organism: Brachynemurus nebulosus; assembly: GCA_035578155.1. Classification (NCBI taxonomy): domain Eukaryota; kingdom Metazoa; phylum Arthropoda; class Insecta; order Neuroptera; family Myrmeleontidae; genus Brachynemurus; species Brachynemurus nebulosus. The sequence goes on from JAPWDM010000001.1 coordinate 104,456,292, forward strand.
TTTTATTCACACAAATCAAAGAAAATAAAAAGAATAAAATTTAAATACGTAAGTTGAAGGACGTGTAGGAACTCATCATCCGATATAGGCAGAGACACACTAGACTCGTATGTTGGAAAGAATGGTTTGTTAATTAATTATTCTGTCATACATGATTTTGTAAACATTTTATGACAAATGCAATCTATTTTATAATTATATGAATATTAAAATTTAGCACCTACGAAATCATTTACATTAGACCTTATTTATTACTATTGTACATTTAATCTTAGATGTCTTCAACGTTATAAAAACATTCATTATAGATACTATCTTATATATTATTTTTGAAAGAAAAATTGTAGTAATCTAATGGCGTGTTTTTGGTTAAGAATCTTACAGTAGCTACATAGCAGTTTCTAAACTTTTACTAATCGCGATTGACTTTCTTCTCTGGATCAGCTAATTGGTATAGCGATTCACATATTGTGAACTTTTCGTTATAGTGCCTCCATTTCGCCTGTGTCAAACGATCATTAAACAACGAGATCCGACTAGTGTCAAAATGTTACACATAATGTAATCTGAGGTTGGTACAAAATTAAGTAAGTATATATACATATGTAGGTATATAATAGAATGTACCACTTATTTATGATCAGTTGGCTATCGTTCAAAACATTTTCAGTTAGTTCTGATTTTACAATTATATTGACTTTTGGTTGTTGAATCATAAAAAAAAATTATTTGATAAAAAGTAGAAAAATAATTTGAAATTCTTTGAGTTATTATTTACAGAAAAAGTCTGGAAGTACTTACTACAGACTATCCATTAAAAAAAATTAAAAGCTACTAAGCAAGGGGCCAAACTACTATATGATAGTTAGTATTTCGACTGTACCAGAAAGGTGACGTAAAATTCCCTCCACTTCGCACCACTATGTTGTGTAGGTACACACTGTTTGTAATGGTGTAGGTTTGATGTTTGCTTCTGTGTGAGTATTCAGACACACAACGACAAAACACGTATTATGGGACAGAGCAACGTGTAGGTCCAGTAACAATGGTCTTGCAATACATAAAAATCGTAGTGGATTCGATGATCGACACCGACTGACTAAATGCCTTAAGCAGTGACAGACCAACAAATGACTCCAAGCGAGCTACACTTTTTTGATATTGTTGGTCTGTCACAGCTTAACGCTCCTTTCACACTATACGGTTTTTGCCGTACGGAAAAAAACCGTACGGTCGCATTTTTTTAGTGGAGTGAAGAAGAGCATTGGACCTTTCACATTACACGGTCACGGCAAAATGCCGTTCCCGTGCCGTGTAGCAACCGTCTCTTGCCACTGGACTTCACGGTTGCCGTACGGCATGTTTAGCTCAGTAGTGTATGTAATTAAATGGACTCTTTCACATTAGACGGTTTTTTAATGTACGGTATTAACAATATTTTGTTGAATTTCATGTTAATTATTAATTTTATTTGTGAAATGGATGAAACTAGTGTTGAATGTGATAACCAGTATTTTAATAGATTGTATGTAATTTCGAAATTGTGTGTTTTGATGTTAAGTTCGCTAAGAAATTAATCAAGAGAGTCTGTAAACATCCGCAAATAGTTGAAAAACTTATTTTTGTCATTTTTAAGGTCTTCAAAGAGTGCGATAATAAATAATCCTACTTTATATTTCCTCTGATTTATAGAATTAACTTTAATCACACTTGTTACTTGTATGATGTTGCAAATCAAATGAAGATAGTCAGTTTACAACGGCAAAAACCGTGCAATGTGAAAGCAATAATATCACGGCAAAAAGTCGTACGGTTTTTTCCCGTACGGCGAAAACCGTACAAGTGAAATGAGCGTAAGGTATTTGGTCAGTCGGTGTCGGTCACCGAATCGACTACGATTGTTATGTATTGTAAGACCATTGTTACTTGACCCGCACGTTTCTCTGGCCGATAATACGGTATTGTCGTTGTGTGTCTGAATACTCACACAGAAGCAAACATCAAACCTACACCACTACAAACAGTGTGTACCTACACAACATAGTGGTTCTAAGTGGAGGAGATTTTACGTCACCTTTCTGCTACAGTCGGAATACTAACTAGCATATAGTAGTTTGGTCTCTGGGTTCTATGTTACTAGCTAACCTTTAATTTTTATGGGTATTAGGTACAGCTGATCCTTTTTTTGTGTGGTTGACGGGACTGCATAAAAAAAATCGCACAAAAAAATATATTCAAAAATATCATAAATAGCTATAAAAAGATTAGTTCCGTCCAGATTGTAAAACAAGTTTCATCGAAAATTCATAACTCAAAACGCTCAAAACCTCAAAATTGCAATAGAAGTTGCTTTTCTAAACAAGATAAAGCCTTAATTTACACGTAGGAACATTTTATTTCCTTTTTATAATATTATAAAAATTTTGAAAAATACATGTGTAAAAAAAATTAAATGATGCAATAACTTATGTTCTTATGCAATGTACTGATTAAATCCTTAAAAGTCGTTAAAAATTATTTTTATCAAAGAAAGTTATTATAGTAAATGTTTAAGTTTCCTACTGTCTCTTGATTTTGATTCATATTATGCATTTTAATGGCCATTTTTTTAAAAACCGCATAAAAAAATCGCACAAAAAAAACCGGACAAAAAAGACCGCATAAAAAAGAGTTCAGCTGTATTAGGATATTAGGTATATTCACCCAAAAAGGATTTACCTATCGATACTTACTCTGCTCAAGGATTTATTTGACGCCATTCCAGAATTTCTACTTTCGATAATATGATGAGGTCCCAATAAAAACTAATAATATTCCAAATTTATTAAAAGGTTAGTTATTTCTAGATTCGAGAACTACCTATATCGACTTAAATATGTCCAACTCCCATTTTTCAGACTACTCTACTGTCGTAACGGATACTTTTCAAATGTAGCAAAAAATGAAGTTCTAGTTCTTTTTTTTAGGTACGGAATTTTTTGGGAAAAAATCACCTTTTACTAAGGATTCTTGATTTTTTAGCAACGTTTCGAGACGCAATGCTGTCTCCTCATCAGGCCCTTAAAAACATATTAGTATTACAACAATTACAATAGTTCTTTTTTTATTTTAGATTTCGTGTCGACAATGGACGCTGTTTAATATAATAATTTTTCTAACTACATATGTACCTTTCTATTCACTTAACTATTTAGGTCCGACGAGAGCGGGGGAAAACTGGGATTGCAGCCCGAGTTCGGGTTTGAAAAGTGGACCTGGGAAGAATAAAGCTCATCACTAATATTTCTGAGGGGAATTTTTTTATAAAATCTGGCTTACTCCCAACATCCGCTACTTCTCTTAACTTAAGATTACGTTAATTTTATTTCATTTGTTAATAGAGTCAAAACATTTTTAGTCGATTGGACTTTTAACAATTGTGTAGATATTTACTGATATCATAAGCTTATTCTAAAGGTTTCATTGGATCAACTTATCTGTTAACTAAATCAAGTACAATTTACCATGTACTTGATTTAGATAACAGATAATTGATGGAAGATCTATATGAAAATATGTTCTAGGTAGTCTAGTTTGTGGTACAACAGAGAAAAAAAGTGTTATTCAATCGAATAAATTGATTTCCTGAATTACTCATATATATTTAACTATACGTATGTATATTCAGTTAGCAGAACAACATGAATTTAATTCGGTTTTGCCCAGAATATGTAATATGTATTAATTATATATAATACGAGCAGTCTACATAACGCGAAATTAAACTCAATATATCTGCATACAATATTCGTTTAAATATTTTAGCTTTTATTATAATTTGATTTCCAAATTTGAAATCGGTATTAAAGTTAAGACAATTCAAACAAGATGTGTGTTTATAACTTATAGCCTAGCTTAGCTAGCTAATATATATTGTATTGTAATACTAAAATCACCATAACAGCTGTCACAATGTTGACGTCAACTAATTATCTAATCAGTAAAGAAGAGAAAATAAGAAGAAAGGAACGTTTCAAAATAAAAATTAATACTTGTCACTCAAATAAATTATTTTTGTTTTAAACTCAAATCAACTGAAACCAACAAGAAACAGAGTGTGTTGTAACTGCGCCCATCAAATATTTATAATTATTGTGACTTGTTATTATCATCATACCATGTATATATGTATGTACATATGTACCTGCCTGCTACAAACGAATACATATATAAATGTATCCACTGAACTTAACACTGAGATTTACATACATATTATTATGTACACATGTAAAAGATAACTCAGTTATCGGTATTATATTCATGATGATGAAAAGTATCGCATCTCCTTACTTCCTTAGAGATGTTGAAGACCAGAGTTTTCCATTTTCCTTTGATTGTCACAGAGCGGATCAACTGCGTCAACTGGTAATTACATCATTTTTTTGATACTGCTTAGCCGCGATACCTTTTTACGCCATCTGTACCTTTTGGAGTCAAGCTTTCCCATGAGAACTACTTGCTGTACGAAGTAAATATTAGATCACCTAATTTGTCTAAAATATGATAATTTGCATCTCTTAATCGTTTTAACTAATATCATTTGTTTATTAATTAGCTTAAATACTTGATAGTTACGTATAAATTATATGTATGTATATTTTGAATACTTTTTTTATAGGATAGTTCAAATGTTTTCAGCTTATTCATAACATCATTAGTTCAAGTCCGTATTTTGCATCAAAACAGTAGAATATACGGCACAATTCCGCAAAGCATTTCGGATCCAGTTTAATGCAACGAATAGAGAACAACTATGGCCTATTCTAAAGTTAAATAATAACAAACAACTAAGCAGGCGCATATGTGTTGCTACTCCGCTGTGTTAATAAGTTACATAGCTAACATTACTCAAAGCATTACTTTTTTATTGGTTCTTAGTTCGTTTAACAGACATAAAACCCGAATCCGAAATGTTTCGACGAGTCAGATGGTATGTATTTAACCATAAGTATATAACATTTTGGAAGTCGTATTTTTCTGTTTTTGATTTTGCTGTTTAACAAGAAATGATTTAGTTTATGGAACAGAGTTTGGAATTGGCTATTTTGACTTTAATTTTTACAACTTGGTTTCTTTATTAGTAAAAATTTCACCTAGATATAAAACACATAATAAGACGCCACTCACAACATTAATTTTACTTTATTTGTACATATTACAATTACATTACTTTATCATGTGGCTAAGGTAACATAAAAATGGTGATGGAGGGGGGCTAAAATTTGGGAGGTATGCATCTGCAGCCGTCTTTCGTTTGCAGATGCATACCTCTGACAACTTCGTCGATATTCATCCGAAACAATGAAAGGAAACTAAAGAAAATCTCCGTAAACAGGACCAATCACAAGTTAGAACTATTAACCTGCCAATTCAAAATGTTAGTGCCTAATAATAATCGCGCACTTGTTGTTAACTGGTGACAGTTTGCATTTTCAAATCACTAATTTCATCTTGAATTGAAGGAAGACTAGTAAACGTAGTATGTTTGGAAATTAATTCTAATGTTGTGTCTAAGCCTGATTTATTATTTAAGTATATTAAAAAAAAATAAAATACCCAGTACTTTAACAATTTCATAGAAATATTATCAAAAAATTTTTTATACTTACAAATATAAATGATGGCTTTGAAACCTTACCGACCTAATACTTTTGCAAGTGACAGCTATAATATGTATATGCCTAGATATTAAATTTTAAACTAAAATAATAATAATTTTTTAATGTGAATGGGGTTGTACGGTGGACGATTGAAAACAATATTATTTTTCATCAGTGTATTGCTTAGAGTACAATAAAATTATAATACCCTTATCGCAGCATCCTGCATAACATTCAAAATCCTTTTTATGTGATTTTTTGGTCTCTTTCCAGTGGCGTAAAATATCCTAAAAATTTTTTAACTTGGAGAAATTTCTTCAAAATCTTGTTTTTTATGAAAAATACCCAAACAATCATTTTTCGGGCATCGGATGTGTTTGGCTGAGGAATTCATCCAAGATTTTTACACTGAACGTTTTCACTAACCACGTAAGAATAGGATATTACGTTCGAGTTATATATATATATATATATATATATATATATATATATATATATATATATATATATATATATATATATTTACGATAACTCTCGAACGAAATATATAAATAAATTTTTAGTGAATGTTATTTTCGACTTCTCAAGACAAACTTCTATCATAGTTCCGGGCTCAAGTTGCATCATGGTAGTGGCTGTAGGGCTGTAACAGTTGAATTTTTTATTTGAAAATTCGTTAAAAATACGGAGTAATACATCATATATATTTTTTGAGCGAAAACCTTATATTTTTGGATGTGATAGCTCATTTCGTAGCATAAGCTATCATTTTGTTAACAAATATGTAATTGAAGAAATGAGTAGGTTAAGGTGTTATGTAGCATTTTTATAATTTTACAGTAGAAGCGTTTGAAAGTTTTTATTTACATATACTTCCCGTGCAATAGCATGCGTGTATTATTGAATTTCTACAAAACTATTAGGCGTAATGTAACCAAATTGTAATATATCATACTTCAGCATAGGATATTTCTAAATTTCGCAAAAATGACTTTTCGAAAAAACGTTACATTACACCTTTATCCACTCATGTCTTCGACTGCCTAAATGTTTTGGTTCTATTAAATTTGATTATTATCGAAATTTGCCTCCCCATTTGAAAAACAGCACCCAACGTTTCAACGAGCGACTTATCTAAATATATGTTCTGCTTAATATCATTTAGGTTATTATATAGTTATAATAGTATTACTTTTCTCAAAAGTTTTGTAATCTCATTATTTTTTGTAAATTAAAAATATAATGAACCAGGCGGCATCAGAAGGGAGAACTGGTAGTAACTCAACAATTCCGTAATGATTCAAACTTAATTAATAAGAACTAAACAAAATAATAGCACCGCTTTCTCTGTAATAGATTTTCTCTGTGAATTAACAACTAAATTTTCATACAAGTTCAGTGAATTATTAAAATACATAGGAAACTCCCATATCGCACGCTACCATTTAGAAATTTCATCGCACACAAGACGTGTATAATGACACCCCTCCGTGTTTTAAAGCAAATATGTTTGAATGTGTTAGTGTCTAAGTAATAGTTTGTAACAGTAAAACATACAAATATATAAATCAGAAACATTGGCGCCCGTGATCTTTGACTTTCTCATTTAGCAATTTGGTCCCAGTGCATTGCGTAATGGGAGTTTCCTATGTATTAAAAAATGTTTATTATTGGAAATTTTTCATTGTGATCGCAATGCCATGACAACTTGTTTGTGACAAGCTGACACGTTAATGTGAAGAGAAAACATAAAAAAAGACAATCCGTCAGTTACAAAGGCATACGTTGATGCCAAAAAGGTCAATTTGAGTATCTATAATATGTATTCTGCATGCGCTTGACTGACTGATATTGTCACAGCGATATTACACTGATTGACCTTTGTTGCAATAAATCTTTAATACAATAAATAATATAAAATATGTAATACATAATAGCCACAACAATATATTAACAATAATGCTTATTTTAAATTGGGGTTTGATGACACTGGAAGTATAATCTTTAAGGATATTTTGGAGCGATGGTCATCAAGAAAAACAAAAATGTGATTTTTTCCCTCTAAAGGCTACCGTTTCGACTAAGGTTTCGACTTTATCGTCTTCTTCAGGCCTCTGAGGAAAATTTAATAATATAAAAGTACATAGATAAGATATAAAAATATAAAATATGTATATTACATGAGGTACTTACATACAGTCAGCTCGTATTCGTACTAGTGATGCGACTTGAGTGATGTTTACTCGAGTGACTCGAGTGAATTTGTCAAACTCGTATTCGAGTGAAAAAAAATTTTTTACTCGAGTCCAATTGCACTCGAGTTTCCGAGTCAACTCGGCACACCGAGTAGACTCAGTTAGGGCCAGATGTTACTTCACTAGTTACAAAGAGACGGGTTGAAACTTGCACTTGATACGATAACAATAAATTAATAGGTATTAGGTTGATTTGATTGAACTATTGAATAATTATTTTATGAAAGTGGGACATACGTGTGATTTTGAATTTAGCTTTCGTTAATATTACTAGTAAAGATTAAAGTATAGGTGTATAATAATGATGTTCCGATTCGATTATTTTACCAATCGATTAATCGATTATATACTAATAATCGTAATCGATTTATAATCGGTATATTAATCGAGGTATAATTGATTATACCGATAATTGACTTAAATATAATAACCTGACTTTATCCACTTTTTAGTCAATAAAATTGAAATATTTAAAATTTACATATCTGCTTTCTAAAAACTAATATTTTATGATTTTCTTCATAATAGTTTCTTTATTCATTATTATTAAATAACATTTAATTGTAAGGTGTAAACAAAAGTCTGATACAGTTTGATTTTATAATTATAATGATTGATAATTGAAACGAATTATAAAATAACTAAGTTTAATTTTTATTTGCAATCAAAATTGCATAAATGTTATTTATGGTCATTAATTGGTCATCCTTACATGGAAATTTTATTATTCTTAAGAAGTCATTTTACTTTTATTTGTTGATTACATAAATAAATAATATGTACACTAATCATATGTATTTTATTTCATATTACCTCATATTATTAATTCAATAAAGGTATTTAAAAATGCTTAAAAAAATCTTACTCGAGTTGGAGGGAGTGAAATAGTTAACTCGGTTGACTCGAGTGACTCGAAAACTCGAGTACAATTCGAGTGACGTAGCAAAATTACTCGAGTGACTCGAGTCACAAAATCCTACTCGAGTCGCATCACTAATTCGTACAGCAGCATATTTACTCATATGACAAAATTTAAACCAAATGAATTCCCATAATTTCCCTCAAATTTGAACTATTTTGTTTATAATATTAATATTTGGATCTTCTACTTCCTATATAAGTTAAAAAAATTTCATTAATAGTTTTTAAAAAAAAAAATTTCTAAGAAAAATGTTATGCATGCAATTTGTGTCAACATATGCAACACCACATTCGTATTCGTACACCTTAAAATTTGATAAATATTTTTATATGTTTGAAAAATGAATTACACCGATATTCCGTTAACCGTACGACAATACATACACGTGGTACCCTTAACGGAATCATATACAGGATGTTTCTCTAGACAATTTATTTTTTAATAAAAATTAAAATATTTTTATAAAAATAAATTTTTAAGTCATATTTTCTAGCTACATAATATTTATTTCTAATTGTAAGCTTGGAAATTATAATATATATGTGTATTAATAATTTTTATTATTACTATTATCATATATTTATGTTAACTTTCAAAATAATCGCCTGTATATGTTAAAAATTGAAGTTTTATTTACATAAAAATGTTTATTTACATTAAAAATTTTGTCACGTAGATTGTGTATGTATACACAAACACACACAAACGGTACGCATAATGGTAGTACGGATATCGGAAAACCGCGGTACTTTATTTTCAAATTTAGAAGTATATTTACGTAGGTATGTACCTTTATTTTAAATAAACATAAAATATAATAATTCTCAAGGTCAATTTTTCCATATATTTATTGGAAAAATTAAAGGAATTTCAATAGAGTCCAAGAAATCGATTATTGATCTATATGCTACTAAAATAAATTCTTCAGAAAGGACTTAAATTCTAAGTAGGCGACTATTTAACAGTTAATATGTCACAAAGGACCACAGGATAATAAATTAGAAAATAACTCTTGAAATGTGGATAAAAAATACTACATCTTGTTCTAAATTGTCATTTTTGAATGAATCAATTAAAAAAAAATCCACCAAAGAGCCATAAAATGGTCAAGATAAGGTGAAAGGATTGCATAGCAAAGAAATTTCGCACTGAAAGAATTTATTGCATTATTAAAACACGTGATATATACCTTGGGAAAAAATTCATGTAAATAACATATATCAACAAAGATAGATAGATTGTTCCAGAAACTACGTAAATAAGAATTCTGAATCTCGATGTAACAAAATATTCACAGATAAACGTAAAATTAAGATTCTCATCACTGACCTTGTCCTTAAATCCTTATTTTCCTACATTTTCGAGCAATATATGTTTTATTATTTATTTATGTTACTTACCACGTACATTCCTACGATATATATTACGGCTTTCAATAACGCGAGAAATTCTTCCAGGACAAAAATACTTTGCTAAGTAATCCTTTCACTTAATCCTGACCATCCTATCACTTTTTTATGGATTTTTGTTAATTTTTTCATTAAAAAATGACAATTTAGAGTAAGACGTAATATTTTTTTATCTATATTTCAAGAGTTATTTTCTAATTTATTATCCTGTTGGTTATCCTTTATGACAAATTAAATGTGAAATAGTTGTTCACCTATCATTTGAGAGGTTTAAGGACTTTCTGTAGGAATTTATTTTATTAGCATACATCAATAACAATTTCTTGAACTCCATTAAAATTTTCTTATTTTTTCGGCAAATTAATCAAAAATTTGACCTTAAGAATTATTAAATTTTATGTTTATTTAAAATAAAGGTACATACCTACATAAATATACTTCTAAATTTGAAAATAAAGTAATTCATTTATGAAACATATAAAAATATTTATCAAATTTTATGGTGTACGAATACGAATGTGGCGTTGGACATGTTGATACAAATTGCATGCATAACATTTTTCTTAGAGAATTTTTTTATTTAAAAACTATAAAAGAAATTTTTTAGCTTATATAGGAAGTAGAAGATCGAAATATTAATATTATAAACAAAAAAGTTCAAATTTGTGGGAAATTATGGGAATCCATTCGGTTTAAATTTTGTCATGTAAGAAAATATGCTGCTGTACGAATACGAGTGTGGGGCTGACTGTAATTGTATTTATGTGTCAGACTGACATTTGAAAATATAAATAATAACAACACTGTTTTAAAAAGTTTAAAAACAGTTTAATATATATATATATATATATATATATATATATATATATATATATATATATATATATATATATATATATATATATATGTATATATATATACATGTATATGTATATATATATATATATATATATATATATATATATATATATATATATATATATATATATAACTATCGAACCAAATGTCTAACGCTTATGAAATACTGGATTCCGAATTGGCTCGGCTAAGTTCTTTAGACAGACATATCGGAAGCCCAGAAGTATGTTTTTCGGGCGTTTTTTCTCAAGAAACTAAGTTTTCGGTCAGAATTAAAAAACTTTTTAATTTTTTTTTTTTATACCATTGGAAAGATGAGCAAAAATTTCGTATGATTAGTATTTAAACTCTTAGTTTACGTAAATTAATTCCAGAGAAAAATTAAGAAATTTGTTAGAAATTGACTAAAAATTTCCAAAGGGACATTTGTTGTCTTGTTTTATTATACGGAAAAACTATCTCCATTTCAATTTTTAAAATGGTACATTTTCAAAAAAGAAGCTTTTTGAGTGATATGTAATGATAAAATTTTTTTAGGCGAGGTAATCGGCGATATACATTTGTCTCAGTCAATCACATAAAAACCTTATTTATTTTTGTCTCATGTTGTTTTTTTTGAAAACCGCTGGATACTATGGGAATACGTCATGACAATTTGAAATTAATTATGTGGGCCTTTCCACAATAAATCCCGTCAGAGTTAGACTCAAGACATAAGGCGTAAGGAATGTTCCAAAATGTTTCCTAATTTAATTGATTTTATGTAGGTATCTTAAATATCACTAAAATTTTCTGGAAACATAAATCCGTTTAAATTTCTTTTTTATTATTTAGTTAAAAAATCATTCAAAATTCTAATTTACATTTTTTTATTGTGTAAAGGAAACATTTTGACATATAAATAACAAAAATATCCTAAGTAACTATGATTTTCAATTATTTTAAAAAAATTTTATAAGATTAAATTTTTCAATAAAAATTTATAAAATAATATTACATTTAGATTGCATTCAAATATTTATTAACTATGTTAATAAATTTAATATGTAAATAAATCATTTATAACAATTAAATTTAAAATATGAACTTTTCCAGAAATTTGAAATTTGAAATTTTTTTGTTCGTTTATACGGTTTAGATTTTATAATATCCATGTTTCTGTCAAAATTCGACTGATTCTCTGATTAACAGTTCTGAATTTGAATCGCTTTACAAAAATTTAAAGTGGAAACTTAAATTGAAAAACTGAAACTGATTGTAACTGAACTATAATTGAAAAATAACTTTTTCACATGCTTGCTCTATTTTTCTACATTTTGTCATAGTGATAATATCTTTGGCGAGAACGCTCTTCGTTTTCATGATTAACGACTCCTTATTTTTAGGGATAAAATCTAAACGAAAGTGGAAAAATTTATTTTCAAATATAAAGAAGAGAATATAATATATAAATAATGAAAGAATTTTGTATACGCAATCTTAAAGTGTCCTGTAAATGATCAAATTGTTTGTCAAGTTTTACGTTTTTGTCAAATTATTTGATAGTATATTTGATATTTGAAAGTAACTACTTGATAGTAGTTTTGTTTGACCCGTTTATCAAATAATGTACGTGTTTGACGTGTTTGATGAAAATCTTGATTGATCAACTTGTTTGACGTGTTTGACCAACAAGTTTGAAGGTGAGCGGCAGTGTTTGTTGTGTTTGTCAAACAAGCTCTATTATATCATATTCAACATCTAAGCCTTTAGCTTTAAATTGCCCCGAAATGAATTGCAAATTTGTCAAAATTTTTGCGAATCTCTGTACAAGCAACCCTTTTTCCGTAATTTTCATTATTTATTCTATGTTTGGCCAAGTTTTATCTAATAAAATTTTTTTATGGAGACCACTAGTGTGATAAACTACAGGCAAGTTTGTCAAATTTGTTTGAGCTTTGATTTGATCGTTTAAGCCATTGTTTGATGAAAACGTGAAGTTTGACAAACATATTTGTTAAACAAATTTGATCGTTTACAAGGTGCTAACTCCTAGGTGCTAATATGAGGAAACTTAGTCAATAACAAAAAAGTTCAGGGACGGAAACCGATGGAAGGTAATGGCAACCCACCATCGTATTTTGCCAAGAACAGGGACAGGAACTGGACAGATACTGGACAGATACTTAAAGGAAACTACACTATTCTGTACTCTGGAGGGGAAAAATTTATTAATGGAGTTGCTGTTATGGTGAGTATTGATTTAGCATCTAAAATAATCGGTACCGTATATGATTCAGACAGAATAATTATGATTAAAATGGATACCAAGCCAGTACGTACGAATGTAATCCAGGTATATGCTCCAACCTCCAATAGCACTGAAGAAGAATGCAACGAATTTTACAGTCGCTTAGAAAATCTGTTTTTATTGATAAAAAGCTAAGAATGCACTATTTTAATGGGCGACTTCAACGAAAAGTTGGGAAATAATGAAGATAAGCCGGTAGTCGGCCCTTTCAGTCTGGGTATCAGAAATAGTACAGGTGATCTATTAGTGGAATTCGCTACAAATAAGGGACTGATTGTGTCAAATACTTGGTTTAAACAGCACCCGCGAAGACTGTAAGACTCTGTAAGACTCTGTAAGACTGTAAGGGCCTGTAAAACTCGGGCTTTACAGGCCCTCTGGCAACAAACTTCACACTCGGAATTAAAACTCACACTTTAGCCCCTAACATTCTATTAGATGTTGATATATAAAAAAAATATTAATGTGTTAAGTACTTGCTAGGCTTACAGGTTTTATGGTTCTTTTTTTTTTTTTAGTAGGATACCTTTTTACAGGTATATGTGGTGAGTAGGGTTGCCACCGTTTTTTAAGAAACTAAAGTAATTTTAAAATTTTGTGCAAAAATCAAAGTACAATTAACTAAGAAAAAGTACGCGTTCCCACTTTTTTGGATTTTGTAGTACAAGAAAATCCTTATAAATTCGCATTTATCAGCTTACTCCCACTTGACCATTTTTAACGAGTCAGAGTCAGATCTTATGCAATTTAATAAGCAGTGTCGTTTTGATTCTTTTAAACTCATTTAAGATATTTATTGTTAGTGATATTTGAATTATTTTCTTAACTAATAAATTAAATTCTGTAGACTGATGATTTTGTAGATAAAAAAATAATTCTAAGTGACGTCTGTATTAGACAAAAGTCTGAAAAACGGACGTAGAATCTCACTGTTATTAATTTTTATGTCTTGTAATCTTGAAAAATAAATAAATAAGTTAATAGGAGGAAATTCGCTATGTTATGCAGATGCTGCGACAGGGGTATTTTATTTATTTATTATGTAAATGAAAGGAAATAGTAAAAAATAATTTTTCAGTACTTAAACTTTTTTATTTAGTATTTCTGCAAAGTTGTGCCCTGTTGCGCAGTATCAATTGTCGCATTGTTCACAATTATGTCATTGAATAAAATCAATTTTTGTAAATATTTCGACGGTGATATTGGTGCATTTCACTTAGTATTTGATGAAAATAATGTTGAAGCAATACCCAAAAATTGTGAAGGTCGTTGTCAAACTGAACGTAGAAGACAAAGTGGAACCACTACTATTCCTTCTTTACCTGATTTTTTTTGCCCTTTGAATGTGTTCTCAGACGTCAAATATTCAATAATTTTTTAATTAATTGTAGTAAATTCTGCAAACGAAGAAAGATATTCAATCTATAATATTTTTAATTAACTTATCTAATCAATATATTTGTCTATATCTATAACATATATATATTTAAAACCACCAGCCTAGTGGCCGAGCGTGCTTGTGCGCTATTGCTTGCTGACTGGTAGGTCGGGGGTTCGAATCCCGCGGTCGGCTATACTTTTAAAGGTTTTCTACAGTTTCCCTTCACAATTTCAGATGAATATCGGCATAGTCCCTTAAGAAAACGGCTGCAGACGCATACCTACCAAATCCTAACCCTCACACCACTTTCCTTGTCCTCCACCCACATCATAAACGTATAATGTAATGAATATAATATACTAGCTGTGGCCCGTGGTTTCACTCACGTAAAATTATCTTAAGTATTGGTCAAATGATTAGATCAATTTTAAATTAGATATTCGGAAATAATACCTGACTCCGCTCGTCAAACGACTCTAAAGTAGCAATCTTCATATTTCAATAGCATGGCTAAATTCCGCACCTTTATGTACCTAGATACCCGCATCAATAGGTAGTTTTAGGAGTACTTCCATTTTAGGCCTTGCTTGGGGCACCAAGACAGCCGGGAACAATTTTAATATCACAATTAATTTTAATATCACAATTAATTTGATGGCCATGACGGACAATTCTGACCCCCAGGTTCATTCAAATTTGATATTCTAAAATTCTGAGCATAATTCTCGCCTAATAACCCTAAATTAACCATATTCATATTTCCATAGCATATTTAATTTTCGTAAAATATTGTCAAAATCCAACCGTTTAATCTTAATCCTATTAGATAGTGCTGGGGGTTAATTTTGAAGTCACTTTATATTTAAATTAAATATTCTAAATTTCTTTATAAAATCAGTTTCTTCTAGTGTTTCGCTCCGTTCGTCCAATGATCTTAAAATAGATATATATGCATATAACTGGGACCCGCAGTTTCACTCGCATAAAATTATCTTAATTATAGGTAAAATTTATATAGGTTAATTCAATCATATATTCCAAAATTCTGTGCAAAATCAATTATTTGTAGCACTTGACCTTGCTCGCCCAATGACTCTAAAATGACTATCTTCATATTTTATTAGCATGGCTAATTTCCGCACCGTAAGAACTTAGTATAGGTACTTATACCAACAGTTTTGGAATTGCTTCTATTTTAGGCCCTTCAAGGCACCAAGGCCTCAGGAAATCACTTTAACGTCACTTTCATCTTTCAAAGAGATCTCAACAGTACTTGAGTAAAAATTGTCAAATTTCTTCAGCTTTTTAATTTGCGCTCTATTTGATGTAACTGACGGACAATGTTACCACACATCCATTTAAATTTGATATTTTAAAATTTTGTACAAAAGCAGTTCCTTACGTGCTTCGCTTCGCTCGCTTATTCATATTTTCAAGTCATATTCATATTTTGATAGTACCTACGTCTAATTTTCATAAAATTTTATCAAAATCAGTCAAGTGGTTTAACAAGAGTATAGAGTTGTTTAATTCGATAGCGCTGGATGATTCATTCCAACTTCGCCTTATTTTCAAATCAAATATTCTGAATTGGCTATATTCATATTTCAATAACATGTCTAATTTTCATACCTTGAGATCTTATCGTAGGTAGTTAGATATTCATAGTGACAATTTCAAGAGAACTATAATTTGTGAGACATTTTGAGATCCCAGGGCTCTGGAGAATATTTCAGAGTTCACACTAATTTATTTCGGAATTTCTATAATATATTCTATAATATTTTATCCTCATGTCGACTTTTTTCAGAAACTCAGTACTATTTGAGAAAAAATTTGGTCAAGATCCGTTCAGCCATTTATTTTGGGTTTCTTTGGAGAGCCAAAAATTTGGTAACGATACGTCCAGTCGTTTACTTTAGGCTTTCTTAGGGGTTCTCAGGTCCTACAGGATAACTTCAACTTTGATCGTCTTTTTTATCGATTCTTATACCAATTTTACCTATAGTTTTGTTTTATCATTTTTTTGATACCTGCTACCGTTTTCTCGAAACTACTGAAGACAGACAAGTAAAGGCCATATTTCATTTTTAATATCAGGATGACCGAGCCCGGCTCGATGGAAAGTTCATCTGTATGGAATTTGCTGAGAAGAGCAGGCGCACGTGCCAATTGATAACTGGACAGTCCAGTTGTCTATTTTCTTTAAAGGATACAAATAGTTTGAAATTTTTTAACCTAAGATTCCCAAATATTTTACTAATTTATCATAGGAGATGAAGGTTTAAAAATAATAATTCAACATTTTTCCGTAGAATAAATTGTTTCTTTATTTTCTCTTTTTTCCAGAAATTTTTCGGTATCTTTTATAGATAAAATAAAGAAACAATTTATTCTATGGAAGAATGTTGAATTATTATTTTTAATCCTTCATCTCCTATGATAAATTAGTAAAATATTTGGGAATCTTAGATTAAAAAATTTCAAATTATTATATTATCCCAATAAAACCATATTGAATTACAAAAATGAATAACCTAAAAAATTTCAAATTAAAGTCGTGTTATAGCTGTTTTGAATGTGAGTTTACGGCCGAGGTACAGACCGAGATATTTTATGACGGGTGACGTGGCGATTCGGGAGCCGCCGCATCGAAGTTGGGAACGTGGGAGCAGCCTGGAGTGCGTGAAGATGGTCGCTTCCATCTTGTTGGAGTTGACTTTGATGCGGTTCTCCTGGAAGTAGTCCTGGAGGGTGGTGATCGCCTTTTCAATCCGCTTCTCTGCAGTCGACTGGTTCGCTCTCGTTGATGAGGTGAAGACGGCAGTATCATCAGCGTACAGGGCGATCTGGACCTTAGGTGGCATCTTGGGAATGTCGCTGATGTATAAGCTGAACAAGACTGGCCCAAGGATCGAACCTTGGGGCACGCCTGCTGGTATCTGGAGGGCGCTGAACTTGGCGTCACCGCTTTCGACATAAAAGCTCCGGGTGGTGAGGTAGTTCTGGATGATTTTGGTGATATACATTGGTACATCATGGGACTGCAGCTTAGCGATGAGGTTGGCGTGCCATACATTGTCGAAAGCTTTCTCGATATCGAGAGATATCAGTGTCGTATTCAGCTTCTTGCGTAGTCCACGGGTGATATGATCAGTAATCCTACCGAGCTGGTGCGTCATTGAATGGCCGGATCTGAAACCAAATTGATAATTTGGAATTAGTTTATGTTCTTCTATGTGTGATAGAAGGCGGGTGTAGATGACTTCTTCAAGGAGTTTGCTGATCGAGGGAAGCAGGCTGATAGGTCGGTAGCTGGTGGGGAGGTTGGGTGGTTTTCCCAGTTTGGGAAGAGGAACAACTTTTGCCACTTTCCACTGTTGCGGAAAATAGCTGAGTTGTAAACAACTGTTGAAGCATTAGCAAAATCCGGCACTGTTACGGGTTTAGGTTTTTTCACACGAAAGCAGAACTCCGTAATGACAGGAACGTGGTCGGATTCAGGTCCTTGGATGGTGTAGGTATGACAGGAACGGGTATTCATGTTTTTGGTGATGGTTAGATCGATGGTGTTGCAAAGGAGTCCTTCTGCTCGCGGGTAGTGTGTGGGACCGTCCGGGAACAGTAGTTCGGTTCGGTTCTTGTCTCTTCGAGAAGCCGCATTAAAATCCTCCCGTTGGTGTTGATGTCGGTCGTTGCCTTATTCAACGCTGGGTGGAACGCGTTAAAGTCGCCAGTCAGTAGTGTATGTGGACTGCCGTCATGGAACTTCTCGAGGTCGTCCGCATCAATTTGGCCGGGTGTGTAGGCGGCGGTGACTGGTGGCGTCGCCTCGATCAGCATGCTGACATGTTCGGTCTGGATTTCGAGGTCCGGCATTGCACTGTGCTTGACACCCCTACGGATGAGCAGTGCAACCCCCCCTCCTTGGCGGTCTTTCCTATCTCTTCGGTGAATTTTGTAGCCTAGAACAGAAAAAGTTTTATTAGTTTTGAGCCAGGTCTGTGATAGCGACAGCATCAACGTTGTATCTATAGGAATATTTATTAATACGTATATACAAAAATCTCAAAATTATTTTTCTGCAAATACTTAGCAACTATCTAAAATTTTTATGATTTTTTGATAAATTGGCCACAGATTGCTGTATACAGCAATTGAAAATTAATTTTTTACGGTTTTTCGTAAATTTCGACAGTTAGACAAAAAATTTTGCAAAACCCGTTCTTAGCGAGCGCCTACGACCCAATAGGGACCTACATGCCAAATTTCGAGTTTGTAGGTATTGTAGTTTTGGAGATTTCTTGATAGATGAGTGAGTGAGTGAGTGGTATTTCGCATTTATATATATATATATATATATATATATATATACAGGGTGGAAATTAAATAAGTCTCCGAAAAATAAGGGGAGAAAGGTCTCAGTTTACTAATTAAGTTTTGCTAGTTAATTTGTCCCGATCAAGTTTCATTTCAAAAATATTTGATCGTCAAAAACTTATTAAAAAATGGCCCCTAGAAAAAAATCCTTAATCAGGCTCTGACTACCTAACATATTTTTTGTTTTTGTTTTTTTGAATGTTAAACTTTTCGTCAACAAAATATGTTTACCGAATCTTTTGAAATTAAGTGTACAGTAGCGTACAAAAATAATTGAACATATTTTGTAATAAAACAATTGCAGGTAATATTTCATACTTATAAATTTGGCAAACATCTGCAAACGACTCCAGTAATTTAATATCTTTGACTTACATCAGGTTTAAAAATTTCTTTAAAAAAAAATCCATTCTAAACAATTAATTAGAATTTTTCTAAAATTTTTGTAGGTCATTGTACATGAAAAACAGCTGTATAAAAATATAGGTTAGTAAGTCATTACTCATTAGGTCATTATCTGTTATGTATATGAATGTGTATATGTAATAGTAATAGAAAAAACCAAAGAATTTTTTTTTAGTCCTCATAAAAATAATAAATTTAAAATTATGTACCTACGATACCCATAAAAATACAGTCATTCAGGGCCCCGAAGAAAAATTTCGAAACCCTTATTTATAAATACGAAAAAATTCGTCAAGTGCGTGTTTTTGACACGCACTAAGTAATGTCACCTCAGTGAAAGTGTATATTTATGATTTTTTGGCTCGTTTTTTAAGTACAGTGAGAATACAGCCCTCTTGCGTTTATTCAATATGCATGTACAACTCTACAGCCCTCTTGCGTTTATTCAATATGCATGTACAACTCTACAGCCCTCTTGCGTTTATTCAATATGCATGTACAACTCTACATATAATAATGTTTCCCCCACTATGATCACACAACAATGTTAATATGTCATCCTTCGATGACATAAAAATGGTTCCCAGTAAGTGACATTTTATATGAAAGTATATTTTAAAATTAGATAACGTCTTTAAAAAATTAAAATCCAAATTATTAAGAGAAATGTTGAAAAATTGATAAAATTTTAATTTTTTGTAACTAATTTCAAAAATAATTCCATGTATCTTATTGTGCAGTATATCATTAGAAAAATCCCTTAAAATCAAACTAAGGTTCTTTTAACAATTTTTTTTTTTTTATAACTCATTTCAGAGTTATTGTAATTCATAGTCGATGTGATTTGTAAGGAATAAAATTATTACTTAATTGGCTTTTCGGTAACACTAGTGCAAATAACATTGTCAAGTAATTTATTTATTTGCATAATAAACCGTAAAAAAATACCATAGGTTGCACAACCGCAAAAAATAGTAGCAGGTACTACGGAACCCTGATTTATTGTGTATGAAATACACACTTACTTAACTTTTATATGTATGTGTAAGTAGAATTCGTTTTTCACATTGCATAATAATATTATGTTTATTATTATAATATATTAGGGGTACCCATAAGTAATCAATTATTTTTAATTAGGAATTTTTGCTTCGGTTTAATTCAGAGTGTTGACTTGTTAACATGCTTTTTAGTGCGTAATACTGCGGCACGCGACCTTGACTTTGTGTTCATAATAAAAATTTAAGTTTTCTTACATTAGTGCAAAATGGGAGACAATCAATCAACAGAAGAACATTTACGTCATTGCATGCTTTTTCATTTTTGATCGGGTTTTAATGGAACGATTGCAACAAAAGAAATTTGTGATGTGTATGAGAACGTACTGAAAGTCAGTAAGCGTCAGCGTTGATTTAGAAAATTTCCCAGTGGTGATTTTGAATTATCCGACAGTGATCGAATAATTCGATAGAGATAGGAATAGTTCATTTTAAGCTGCTAAAGCCGGAGGAAACAGTTATAGCTGAATTGTATTGCCAACAATTAGATAGATTACATAACGAACTGTTGATAAAACGGCCAGCTCTCGTCATTTTTGAAAAAGTGTCATACTACAGCACGACAATGTCAGGCCTTATGCAGAAAAAATTAACTCAACAAAAATAAGGCAGCTGAATTGGGGAGTGTTACTACATCCTCCTTATTCTCTAGATATACCGCCATCTGACTTTCATTTATTCCGATCCATGAAATATTCTCTAAGAAATAAAAATTTTAAAAACATCGTTCATGTGCGACCTCACCTAGAATCATTTTTTTCGTCAAAACCAATTGAATTTTATGAACCAGGGATTGAAATTCTGTCAACAAAATGGCAAAAGGTCCTCGATAACGACAGAGGTTACATAATTGACTAAATGTATAATTGAAGACATCAATGGATGAAGGTGTTATGTCAAATTTTTTCAAAAATTCATTTTTTGCCAAATTTCGAAATATTCTATGCCGAAGTATCATATATTCAAATTTGGTTTCATTTCGTCCAATAGTTTTGCAGAAATTCAATAATAAACATGTGCTATTGCATGGGAAGTATATGTAAATAAAAACTTTCAAACGCTTCTACTGTAAAATTATAAAAATGTGACATAACACCTTCATTCATTGATGTCTTCAATTAACCGATTCAGTGCCATTGGCATGTTAACATGCCAAAGGAAACAAAGAGGGAAATATATCTTGCAACAAAAGACAAGACTATATTTTTAAGGTCATTAATCATTTTGACATTTTTAAGCTGCACTCGAATGGTTTAAATTGAAAAATATTGTTTCTCAATTCTATAATAAAAATAAATTACAAGGACACTAAAAATCCACACTGGGTTATTTTCTAATAAAAATTTTTCCCAAAAAATCTTAAATTAAAGTTAAATTGATACTTCTCTAGTTGTCCAACTTGCTTTAAAATGAAATAATAATAAAAAAAAATAATACTGTGGATAATTTTATATATAAATATTTACAGAAATATATAAAATTTGCTTCTAATAATTTTTATTGAATGTTTTAACATAATTGAATTTACAGTGTACTATAAGAACACGAAAAAAATTGTTTATTATTGTTAGCAAAAAAAATTTCGAAGATTTGACTAAATATGTATGTATTACGATATTTAGATATTCATATTATAAAAAATCAATAAATTATTCTGTCAACTATAAAAACACATTGACCACATTGCAGTAGGGTTGATCTGCAGCAGGTATTCATGCACGTACGCTTCTTATAAAGCCAGTATTATATTATTATAATTTATAAAATTAAAAATACGTAAGATATTGTGCAATACACACAAAGTGGGAATGTCAAATTATAAGAATGGTAGATAATGGTTTCTTCATTCTCTTTACTTATGTTTTTGTAGAATGTATTTTACTTAAAATGAATATCATAATGACATCTGAAATAATTTTAAAAAAAATTATTACATATTCCAAATATTAGTTTAATACCGACTTTACAAAACATACATAACAATGTTTATATTTTATGAAGCAAACAAAAATCTTACAATTAAAATAAAATATTTCCAGAAGTACGCAGATAATATGTAAACAATTTTCTCTCTTTATCAATGTTTTTAAACCTGTCTTTTACAAACAAAAACTATTTGGCAGCCATTGAGTTAAATAAAAAATAAAATCTTTTATTTGGTTATCAATGAAATAATTGATTACTTATGGGTACCCCTAACAATATTATGTTTATTAGTAGTGAACGTAGTCGCAGTCTTGTTATTTTATAAAATGTCATGGATAATTTATGTACATATTTGTATAATTGTCTCATAAGGGGAAACATCCAGAACTAGTATTTTTTGATTTTGATGTAATAGTACTTTAAATGTGAAGTAATAGTACTTTAAATGAGTAAGTAACGTACCTAAATTCGTTTACCTGATCTGTTATTTTAGAAGTAAATTTATTTTATAAATGTAAAATTCAACCGCCATTTTTGAAGAACCTTACAAACCGATTTGGACGTTTTAAATTTCTAAGGATAGTACTAATCAAGTACTATCAAACGGTAAAACAAAATCAATGAAGAATCAACTCTGCCAGTTTTTATAGAAAAATTTCAAAATTTTTTCATAAAAAATTGTCATAATACATTATTCAGTTAAAGAATTGCCTATAAGGGGAAATCATCTTAGATCATACTACCTACTCGAGTGTCATGAAACTATAAAGTAAAATAAATGGGGATGATTCTTGGAAAAATTTTGTAACAAAAATTAAAAACTTTTGTGGCAAGATTGAATAAAATACTCATTATTTTGAAAATGACTAGAGATAAAGAAAAAATACAAAGGATGACTACCACAAATTTTTTTTAGAGATATTGAATTATATAAAAGTTTTTAAATTTGTACAAATAGGGGTGGCTGGGAGTTAAATTTTAGGGGATGAAACTTGTAGTACGGGAGTGTGAGAAAATAGTAACTAAAATTTTGACGTCAAATTTTGTTCTCATAATGTTCTCATCCTTTTTTATCCTTTTAACAAAAATTTTATATTACTATACAATATGATCCATAAGTGTCAGTATGAATTACACGTGATTAAAGTTAATAAAAGTGAAAAAAGTTAAGCTAAATTATTCAAATCACAACTTAAACTATGATTTCAATCCCTTTTCCTTTGTACGTAACACTTTCATCGGTTAATAAATAAGATTATTTGACAATTTTTCATGAAACAATTTGAAATTTTCTTATAAAAACTGGTAGAGATGATTCCTCATGAATTTTCTTTCCTGTTTGATATTATTCGATTAGTACTATCCATAAAAATTTAAAACGCACAAATCGGTTTACAGGCTTCTTGAAAAATGGCGGTTGAATTTTTCCATTATAAAATAATTTTACTTCTGAACTATTGGGTTTAGGTGAGCGAATTTAGGTACGTTACTTATTTATTTAGCGCACTATTATTTTGTGTTATTTTCGTCTTTCCTATTGCAATTGATTTGGAGAAAAACGAAAAAGAATGTTTTAGGTGGTTTACGCATGGGTCATTTTGCCCACATGTACTTTACAGAAACAAACAGTTATTGCAAAACTAATAGCCCAGCACAGCTACACAACACTTGCAGATTATAAAAATAAAAAAAAAATTAAAATCTAAAACTACGAGTTTTTGGGGTGTTTCCCCCGATGAGAGAGTTAGCCATTTACAAGTTCCAATTTGATCTGTTTAAACTTGCATACTGCTTAAAAGTCGATTTTTGTGAAAACTAATACTTATGTATTATGGGTTATTTATGATGGGTTTGCAGCTAAAGTAAAGTTCATGATTTTAAATAAATTTTTGATTGTAATATAATTTGCCTTTTTTCACATCTGTCTCTTTTTACAAACTTTTAACTTTTTAAAATTGTTTAATAATGAATTTTTGATCTTAGTGAGAAAATTGAGAGATGAAAAAATAAACGGTTATTTGACATTGTTATTAATTTCCCTTTATTCTCATGTACTTCACTTGGAAACTACCAAATGTGAAAACATACTGTAGTCAAAAACAACTTCATATTTCACGTTTTTTGGACCAGGTGTTTTATGGTACCTTAAAATCCGTTATCTATTGTTTAAAATTAACTTTTAGTATTACCTTTCATTCTATTATTAAACAGATAAGTCATTCTTAAATTAATTTATGTTATACGTGTTTTATGGGGGTGCCTAATACTTTTGGCCAAGGTTGTATAATATAAGCCATACCAACTATGTACATATTATGTACATATTATGTAGTTGTTTATTTATTTAAAAAATTTTTGGCTAAGCCTGTGACGATGATATGGATGTCTGTGTGTTTGTAAGTATCTGTGTGTTTGTAAGTATCCAGGTAAATTGGTATTTCAAAGTGTTGTTGAAATAAAAGAATAAATTTGGTAAAAAATTTACAGCGGTGACTTTCATGTGGACATTTTAAAATTTTACGATAATGATAACTGATGCAGATAGTTTCGCATTTTCCGTTAGAGTTTTCCTCTAAAGTTACTCAATTATGAATAAAAAATTTTCTTTTTGATAATTGAAATACATTTTTGTTTCTAATATAATTGGCCTTTCGTCACATCTGTTTTTCTTTACAAACTTTTAACTATACCCCGTTTCAAATACAATTGAGCATGAGTCATCGTCAAAAAATTAAATAATTCTTATATTCGAAACTAATTAATCTTCTATTCTTTTCTAAAAACAAACTGCAAATTTAAAATTTACGCATTTGAAACAATGAAAGAGATAAAGCTAAGAAAACGGGAATTACTCAAAGTCGTAAGTGATGACTCATGTTTAAATTTAAGTGAAATAGATTATATTTAAAATCGTTTAAAAATTAATTTTTGATCTTAGTGAGAAAATTGAGAGAGGAAAAAATAAGTCGTTATCAAACATTGTTATTAGTTTTTCACTCATGTACTTTAGCTGCAAAACTATCGAATATGGAACACATTGTACAGAATTTGACATACATACCAATACATAAAACGGGTATTTAGTTATTATAGTTTAAAAATTCATGTTTTATGATAGTTTGTTTTTAATTTTTGAAAAATTACAACACATGGAAATTTTTCTTGTGTATTTTTTTCATTGTTCTGTTCTGTTCTTTTTTTATTTGTTTGGTAATTAATAAGTGTAGTTTTCAATGTAATTTGTTACTAAATTAATAATGTGTAATGCAAATACTAATATCAGAGTTATGGCATTTGCAGTATTCATAATGCACTGTGATATAAAAAACTACAAAATTTTAAAAACTAAAACAAATATTTCATAAACTTATTTTAATCAAAATTTATGAAAAACTGGTCGCTTTTTTGTGTACAATATGGTACATATAAGTTCGACAATCAACACATGTTTACATAATATAGCAAAATAAAAAAAAATTTTTTGTTTATTTTTAAAAAAATTTTTATTATACAGGGTGCGAATAATTTTAGTTTGGTCAGAGGCGTATTCAGGAAAATTTATATTAAACGACGAGCGGGCTGGGATGCGATTTTTTCAGATAGCGAATTCCGAAAAAAAATTCATGTCTTCGGCAATTATACATCGAGATAAACCATCTGTCAAAAGGCGGAGAGTTATTTACTTTACACCCTGTATATATATATATATATATATATATATATATATAGATGTAACGAATAAATAAAGATACGATGAGGGTGGCGCCTGTTATCGACTAAAATGATCTCAAAAAAACGGACGTTAAACATTATTATTATTATTATTATTATTTATTATTATTGTTTTTCTTTATAATGGAACACTGCTGCCGGTGGATGGCGCGATCAGCAGTGTCCGGCGGCATCGCCAACGATGGGCATGCGCCGCCATACACACAAGAAATTAAAACACACATAAAGACAGGGACACATAAATGCAATAGACAAAGGACAAACATACACATGATAAAATTCACCGATGAGCCCTGCCATCCCAGGGCTTCATAAAGAGCGGAGAGTCCTTGGTGGCGGTACGCTAAGAACTAGCCAGAACGTCCGGTCACCAAGGACTGAAAAACCAACGATGAAACTCCCCCCGAGGTGTAAAAGCTTTCGGAGTGGAGGAAACCGACTAGAAAAAAAGATAAAACACAAATAAATATCACAGGTAAGTATCACGGTATCACAGATAAAACTTGTTGCCTCACTGGGAAGCCACAGGCCGACCAGTGAAGCAAGAAGGAGTTAAAAGAAAATACCGCTGTAGACCCATAACAACAGGCCTACAGCGGCAAAACAAAATATCCCAGATAAGGAAAAACAAAATTTAACAATATAGAAGAATAAAAATAAAATAACAACAAAATATCACAGAGTGAAAAATCACAGTAAATATATCACAGCCTACCCACTATACCCTCGGGGGCCTAGAACCGTCCAGTGGTACAGTGGGGATTGCAACAACACCGTTGGAGGTCCCATGGACCTCCAGTGGCAGAAAAACACAGACAAAGACAAAAAACAATAATAAAAGAATTCCACGATTTGTGTCGTCCTAATTATTTATTTATTAACCAACCAGGGCCCCGTTAGCCTGCTAGCCAGCTAGCAGTTACCGCCGAGCACGACGAGGACGTGGGGTTGGATTTATGCCCGGCTTTATTATTATTATTATTATTATTATTATTATTATTATTATTATATAATTAAAACCAATTTAACTTTAGAAATACACTTTTGATTTTGGAATATTCTGTCTTCTATACATACATATGTTTTTGTTGAACGCACAAGGTGTAATGACTGGCAATGATGCTACCGATGCTACCAGTTACCACTACCCCCGCTCTTAACTAAAGCAGTAAATGCGCGCGAAACCAGTTTTTTGTGTTGGAAATACACAAACAAGTGTACTTATAGACATTCTTTCCCTCTACACAAAGATTGTGTTACTTTTTTGTTGTTCAAAACAGATTAACATTTTTATTCTGTTAAATCAAAATTTGTATTAATATTTTCATTTAACACAAACACTAAATATTACATTAACCCAGGGTTGGGTTACTTATTTAACACAAAAATTTTAACCACTATTTTTTTTTACGCAGGACACAAATTTTTTCACTATGTAAGTAAATTTTGTTCAAATGTAATTCCGTCTAGTACGTCTTTTTATTTTACAGACATTTTCACAGATGAACGAAAGCCAACTACGCCACTTTCATTCCCAGTCTGGAGGCACTTTGTATCGTTCGCAAGGGGAGTCTTCTCCCCAAAAAAAATACACTCACCATCTTCTCGCTGCCAATTGCCACTGACAGTGTTAACCCGAGAACAACAAGTCGGTGTCATACATGACACCTACGTTTTTTATTTCAGCGCTGTAATTTTTGATAATGTAGAAGTTGACAATAATGTAATAAATTTCTTTTTTGGTAAAAATTTGGAAAACATCTGGACAGATAGACGTTGACACTGACATCAGTTAAATATAGATTTGACCTGTAATTAGTGATGAGCAAAATCAGTCTTGGTCTTGCAGTCTTAGTCTTGGTCTTGCATTTTTTGTAAGAACAAGACTAAGACTATGTATACCAAGAGCAAGAGCAAGACCAAGACTATAAGTATGGCTTCAAGTCCAATACCAAGACTCAAGTGAGCAAGACCAAGACAATAGCAAGAAAAAAAAAAAAAAAAAAAGCAAGACTCTTGCTAAATTATTTAAATAATTTAAAAGTTTAATTAATACCGTAAAGAGAGAAAATTCTGATTTTAGAAGGAAAAAATTCGCAAATAAAAAAATGCAAGAAAGTGCAAGATTCTTTAGCAATACCAAGACCAAGACCAATACCAAGACTGCATTTTGCAAGATCAAGACCAAGACCAAAACTCAAACTGCTCTAACAAGACTAAGACCAAGATTCTTAATGCAAGAACAAGACCAAGACCAAGACTTGGCAGTCTTGGTCTTGGTCTTGCATTTGTTCATCACTACCTGTAATTAATTAAAAAAATAGAAAAAGAAATAGGTGTCGTGGATGACACTCTCTTGCTAAATTTGAGCCTTGTCGTTCTAGGGTTAAGGTTGTAGTTCGGTGTTAGAATCCCACTATAACTCAACAAGTTATGTTTATGCGTAATGTTAAAGATGGTATAATGCAATTTGTAAGCAAAAACCCGCCAAAAAATGAGATTTTTTACCTTTTTCCATTTTTTGCAATGTTACGTTACGTTGTGGAATGGAAAAAAATTGAAACTACTCCACAACTTTTCTAACAAAAATAGAAGTTGACTGGATTATTTTAAGGTGTCCATAAATTCAATTTTCAATTATAGCTTGTAAATACTATAATAAGATAAAAACATATCATGGGATAATGTAAATCAATACCATAATATTAATAATATCAGTTTTTGGCTAATCGAACCTTTTAATCATATTAGCCTATAAAACTAACGAAAGTTTGTACATTGTACATTTATATGTATATGTCGGTTTTTTAACAAATGTTTATACATTTTTTTACAAAAATTACTTTTTAATTATTGGAACTTTATGCATCATAGTAATTTATCAAAGTAACTTGACATATCTGTTACACTACGAATATGATATGATTGTAATGGATATAATTGTTTTATCGCATTTGTTCTTAATATATCACTAACAATAATTATTATCGGTAATTAAGTAGTACATTTATTAAAAGATTTACGTTTGATAAAATTAACTAAAATGAAATTTGGTTTTTGATGAAGTTATTAAATATATGCATGTCTATTTTAGACATCAGAGTCAAATGCGTTCTACCAAAACTTCTACTGGGTATATTGCTGCTTGACCAGTTGTATAAATCTCGAGACTCGACGGTAATATGGTGAGAGTTTACGAATATTATCATTTATTATATGTTATTTCGTTCAGTTTTAGATTAGTTCTTTACGAAAATCAGCGTGTTTGAAGTTGCTGCTGCACTTTAAGTTTCTCCAAGTTTTCTAAAAAGTCTGTAGAACGTTAATTTTTTTTAGAGATCGGACAAAAATACAAAACTCGTAATAATCAACTAAGCAATTAAAGTTAAGCAGTTATATTAGTTTAAATAAAAAAAATATTTGAATGTAGTTTTTTAGGTAAACGCATCATATTTATGTATAATGTGTTAATTGTTACATTAGCACTTACCTACGTTGCAAGTTATAACATCTTATACACGAAAATCTACATAAAATAACTTTCTTATACTTAACATATGTGCCTTAAATCAGCTGTCTGAAAATACTAAAATTATTGACAAAATGGTTTGCATCAGATTGAAATTTCAAGTAAAAATAACTTCATAGAAAATAATAATACATTGCATAGCCAAAAAAAAAATATTAATGATTAATTAAATACATAGGCACGCAAGTACCCATACAAGTACATATTTAAGCATGCATGAAAAATCAATATCCAATAATATTAATTCTTAATGACAAAATTTTGATTAAAATAACCTTAAACTCTTGGACATTGAAAAATTGGAAAGTATTTACTGGAGAAAAAAAAAGAATTATGTATAGGTATATATAGATTGTTGCTGATGGCAATATAGGAACAAAAAAAGTGTTTGAAGTTTTTATCCAAAAAATGATGTCATTCAAATCTCACGATCTTTTTGACATGTATTTATTTATTATTATCAGATCTGAATAAAATAAATTTGTAATTACAAAATGATTCATCATTTTATGTCATCGATGTCAAGTTACATTCTATGTGACATTCCAAATAAGCCGTCCGTCGTCCTTTCATTTTAATAAAAAATAAAAAGAATTATTTATTATTTAATACGTACATATTATATATATATATATATATATATATATATATATATATATATATATATATATATATATATATATATATATATATATATATATATCGTACCTCGGCAACAACAATGTCACATCGTATATGCATGAAGTTGTACGTATAAATGTGGTCCTGTTGTTGCCGAAGTGCAATATGTACATACAGCGTACATCCTTATGTGTATATACCTGTATAACACACCTTTTTAGTTTAACCTTTATATAATTATGTATATTGTCTATCATAGACATATCTAGAATTCGGAGACAGAATACGGAAGTATAGCAAATATTTTACTTGTGGGTTATGCATTGAATGGACTTGCACAGCAGTGAGAACAACTGCTTATCAATATACAGATTTTACACTTTATTAATTTTCTTACAAACTAATTAAAAAAATTTGTAACGAAGCAAAGGCTGCTAACTTTTTTGAGTGTGGAATAATTTTTAGAACGTCCTGCATGAGTGCTAGAAATTAATTAGTTTGATAAAAAAGTTTAAAGCCTAGCCTTGGATAATTATATATTTTTTGTGGGAGAGGGGTACAAATATATTGTGCATAACATCTCGTACATCTTATATTGGAATGAGATTATAGGAATCAATTTGGGAGTCCACTCGAGCAGTCCCAATTTAACCTTACACACCAAAAAAAAACAAAGCCTTGTAAAATTAAGTAAGGAAAAATTTTCTCACACAATCTAAGATGCAAATAAAACCATATCAAAAAATCCTGAAATAAGCTTAAAATTCTACTTGTTACATTGGAATATCCCCTTAACACAACCAATTAACAATGTTAGAATTTAGAATATTCAGAGTTAGTCAAAAGTATGGAAACAGACAAGAAACTCAGTAGGAAAGCATTTTTGGAATAAGTGGTAATTTCAAAAGTTTCAACATTTTTTGGTCAAGGTCATGTCAAGGTCAAGTCCGTTTTTTTAAATGGCACCCCCACTTTTGACGCCGGAAATGAAAAGAGCGGCAAATTCTGCATCCGAATATGACCTTGATCGTGACGTCAAGATCAATGATCAAGGCCAATGCAAGGTCAAATGATGATTTTTACTGTGATTTTTAATTTATATTTGTACTATAATTTTTTAATTTTGACGTACGGAGTAGATGTAGCCAGAGTGTAGGCCTGCACAGTAGGGGTAGCCAGGATGTACACCGGCGCACTAGGTGTAGGACAGAATGTACACGTACGCAGTAAGTGAAGTAGGTAGAAATGAAGTTAGAGGAAGAATAAAACATAAAATATTTAAAATTTACCCCATAAAATTGTAACTTTAAATCATCGAACTTTATGTTTGTCCGTCTGATATGTTTTAAGATTACAATTTTATGGTATAACTAGCTGTTACGCGCGCCTTCGCAAGCGTGCATTTTATAATTTAGTAAAGGTAATTTCTTTTAGGTAGTTTGCTAAAATATTTTGCCCTTATTTTCTTATCATAAGCTGAAATGATAGACTTTATTTATTGGTAAGCTCACTCATCAATCCTCTTTACTTTTAATTTTTCCCTTTGTCTAGTTATCTAGGAACAACTGAAAATTTCCAGAAACTAATTGGTTATTTCTTCAAGTATATAACATAGATTAGAAATCTAAAGTGAGCCTATTAAGAAGGTGTCAACGAATTTGGTATAGAAATAAAAAAAAAGTATGTTGATTTAAAAACTCAAACTTTGTATATTGTTAAAATACCTTATATTTTGTAGACTTTAAATAAGTATCCTCCCTATTCCTATTGAAAAATTTAAGTCCCTAGGCCTACATCCCCTATAAGTCTGTCTGCATTATATTTGAACATTTCAAAAAGTAACTGACTCATTGTTGGAGACGCTAGAAAAGTAGGCGTTGAAAATGTAAGCTTTGACCTCTCCACCATTTTTTTGCGTTTATTCCCTATTTTACTCTTTACAGGATTTATTTTCAAAAAGTGTTAAAACATGTATTCATTAATTTATTTTTGACCTCCTTTGACTATGCTCTCCAGTTTCATTCGTTTAGAATTATCCTAACTGTGAGTAAAGCTACTTTAAGTCAGTTATTCCAAAACAGATCGGGCAAATTTAATTTTAAATCAATTCTTTAAAGTACTTCGCTTCACTTGCCAACCAGTTTAAAATTTTATAAAAGGTGAATTCCATGTAATGCTTCGCTTCGTTCGCCAAGCGACTCGAAAGTAACCATATTACTATATCTAATTTTTACACTTTGAGATCTTTTCATAGATTCCCATAGTGATGGTTTTAAAATTAATTCGATTTTAGATCAGCTTTTGTCATGAATATATCAACCCCCCTAAAGAATATTGTGATAATTTTGACTGAGAATGTTGTCGATGTTGAGATGATGAAGCGTCTAAAGAATAAAACAATGTTTCACTGAAATCTGTCCCGTTGTTTTTGTATCAGCCGTGCCCATAGAAAACCTAACTGATTATTATATAAATTCTATATAACTTTGAAAATATAAGTTTTAGATATTAGAATATCTTATAGTAATAGATAGACTTTACATTTTTCTACATAATTATGATAAAATATACAGGTGATTCATTTGAAAAAAAAGTTGCACATTAAACAAAAAAAAAAATTAAAAAAATGCTTTATGTGACCACCCTGTATCAAGTCGAAAAGCTGAAATGTCACTGTCACATAGGATATTAGTAACAATTTCAAGTGAATTCAAATTTGCTGTAACACTTTAAATAACAAATTTGGTGTCAACTTCCGGTATAACCGGAAATGGCAGCAAGTTAAAAATCTTTTATGGTATTCCATATTTGTAAATAATAAATAAATACTTTACTTTGCAAAATACCACTTTTATTTTCGAAACAATATTGTCATAGTTTCAAAAATAAACGCGGTATTTTGCAAAGTAAAGTGTTTGTTTATTATTTAAAAATATTTTAATTAAAATCTTCATAATTGAAAACTTCTATAACCAAATTTTCAAAAATCTAATTTATTTAGAAGACCATGAACTTTTAATGAAGATTCTATTTGAATCATCCTGTCTGTACATAACCATTTGGGAGATTACATTAAAATGTTGCTAAGATTGATCGGGAGGTTAATATCTATATTCCCTGTAAGTTTCAACTCAATAACTTTAATAGTTTTTGAGTTAAATCGCTTCCTACAAACAGACAGACAGACAGACAAAAATTTTTTTAAAGTTATATTTGGTATATATGTCGAATTTGCTAACTGAAAAACATACTAATACCTAAAAATTTGAAAATCACAAACAGACCTTTCTGTTTTATTTATAGGTATTGATTTTGAAGTATTTTATTTTTGTATTCTTCCTTTAACTTCATTTTTACCTACTTCACTTACTGCGCACATTTATATCCTGCCTACACCTAGTGCGTAGGTCTACATTTTAGCAACCGTTAGAATGCAGATCTACACTAAGTTTACACCCTGGCTACACCTACTGCTTACGTCAAAATTTGAAAAATTACAGTACAAAACTAAATTAAAATTACATTAAAAATCAGTAATTAACCATGATCTTTGACCTTGAGTTCACGATCAAGGTCATATTCGGATGCGGATTTTGCTGCTCTTTCCATTTCCGGAGTCAAAAGTGGGGGTTGTCACTTAAAAAACAGAATTGACCTTGATGTAACCTTGTACCTTGACCTTGAGGTCAAGGTGAAGGTTACCTTCGAATGTGCCGTAAAAAATGTTAAAACTTTTGTCATTACCATTTACTCCAAAAATGCTTCCCTGCTGAGTTTCTTGACTGTTCCCATACTTGCGGCTAACCCTGTTTAAAAAAGCCTTTTATATTATACAAATTTCCCACATAGTATTTTGTTTTCCCAATCACAAAAAAAGAAACACCACCGCCAAAATAGTCATTACAGCTACGCTTGATCAATTTTATTAACGAAACTATCAGGAACAAAATTTAATTTTCAGCAGTTTCTATTTGAGTGTATACAGTGAATCGAACGAAACTTAGTTTTTCGTCAATAATATACCGTATTAAATCTATATTGACTTTTACTGACCTGTAAATATAATGACCCATTTGAGATACGGATTTATCAAGGTCACTTAATTGACTAATGGGTACATAATAATTATATTATACTTAAATAGGTTAGCTAGTTTCGTTAGTTTTTTGATCCCATTTTTTAAAGGCATATTATATAACTCATTGTCAGTGGCGTAAAATCAAATTATTAAAAAATTTCAAACTAAATATGTTTATAAATGATACACATACGTACATATAAAAGAGAAATGTTTACAAACGTGTGCTTTTGGAAATCGAAAATAACTAACTTCGTCTTGATGAAGGTGGATTGGTAAATATTTACTTACGTTAAATACAAAATCTGCTTTCCATTTTTAAATTATACTTTTTACTTAGTTGAACGTCACTGGTAAAATATATGAAAATTACAAAATTTTTGTGTATTTTCAGTAATTGCTATGGTAATTAAAGGTTTGTTTATTCTGGTAACTACGGAAATAGCTTGGCCGTCGTAAGCTCTCGTAAAAAAAAATGAGTATAGGACAATAAAACATGTAACTGGCCTACGTGTCTAGCAAATAGTGTCAGATTGATGTATTATGGGAGCAAGCCAAAAAGAACCTTTTTACTTACATCTGCATTTATCTTTGTCTATCATATTAATAAACAGAAGTTTACTCACTCACTCATATAAAAACATGATTACTTGGTTTGGGTGGTAACTATGTAAATATAAGGGACCAGTTCAACCGGTCTGGGCGATCATAACACGCCCGCAACTTGCCCGCAAAATCGCACGTGGCACAATGCGGTCAAATTCGGCATTCACACCGATGCGGGCACCTCATAAAGTCTATTTTTATTTTTATAAAAATACAATAGAACCAACAAATGCACAAACGTGTCAAACATAAAAGGCAAGTTTTTTGATTTTATTAAAATCTCTATAAGTATGGAAACACTACAGAGGTATATTTTTCATAAAAAAGTTATAAATATTTTAAATATCTACAAAAATCAGTACCGTAACCTTTCATTTAATAAACTAAATTTTAAATATTACAGTAAAACCTCGCTATTTCGAACTTCACTAGTTCGGAACTTCTATAAATCAGACTGACAAAAAAATTATTTATATAGTAAATTAGAGTGTAGTATACATTTTGTAGTAAATTTTTATTAAAATTAAAAATTTTTGATTTTTAAACTTCTTATTTATCACTGAATTCACCGACTTAAATTATTACGTACACTTACGCTTTGAAATATATCTAAATTAAGTTCACGATGTCCGTAAAAGTGAGGATTACACGTGATTTTAAAAGTTTTCTATTATTCGGAATTTTTGCTAATTTGCACCTGCCGTGGTCTGCATTAGGTCGAAATAGCGAGGTTTTACTGTATTTAAATATGTATTTACCTAATGTCATACCCAAAAGATGAAACAAAAAAATAAAAAAATTTACGAATATACGTGACCTATTCAATAGATTTAAAATTGTGTATTATTTTTATTGCACTTCATAGTAAAAGCATTTATTTTTAGATTTTTTATCTAACAGTTTGTTAGAAAGTAAAAAAAAAAATTTCAAGGGTTTGGCCACTAGAAATATCCTTTTTTTGTTAAGTATTTTATTACCTACCCACTTCAACAGTTCGTAAGGTGCCCGCAGACAGATTGCCCGTCAGTTTGCCCGTCAGTTTGCCCGCAAAAACCAGTTCGTATTGGTCTGAATACGTATATTTAAATACTTGTATTGAATTGTTCGTGCGGCAGGCCGCACGGGCAATGGGACGCGCGCCCGTCACGGCCTGTCCACACACTAATACAATTTGTGTTCTCCTCACCGCAATTTCTAGAGGTCTTTTGTGCTTGCGCCCATAATAGGTATCTTGCGGATTTACTATGTACATTTTACAGAGTAAAAAATATGTTTTAATTTGCATATATTTGATACTGTTAAGTCTTGGTCCGACGCGTGGTGCACAAATCACAATAAAGCATAGATCGAATCAATGATAAACCAATAACCAAAAATGTATATACAATGCGTATTGTAATCACTTTGTGACATTTCCCTCGTATACGAAGTAGACATTTATGTATACTGATTGGCCCAAGCTGTCATCCTGACCGAACCACAGTCTAATGTTCAAATCTATTCAGCTAATATAACATTAGATATTCATTAGATTTTGAATTTAAAAGACATTTAACATAGGAACTTTATAGTAATTTATAAACACGTACACAGTAAGTAGTCAATTGTGTTCCGGATCAGTTCTTATGGGACATGACTAATGAGAATAGAAACATACATAAAATTTAAATTGATCACCCAATTAAACATGTATGTCTATGCAAATACATAATTAATAATTATATTAGTTAATAATATCACATTTAGTATGATAATTAGTGGTCAATTGATCTGTGTCTTCAGTCATTATAAAATTTATTTTTAAATTTTTATTACTTAATTACATGTAAATTTTCAGCTTATTTCCTGACAACCTTGACTTGTTTTTGTTACGTACAATAATATATTATTTTTTCCTATGTTATTAACTAATTTTTTTTATTTAAAAATCCCATCAATATTTTCAAATGGAACCAATTATGTAATTTGTATTTACCTACACATTTAGATGTATGATAACTAATATTAAGAAAAACGATTGGAGGTAATGTAATCAATTAGTTTGCATTAATAAAGGGCACTCAAATATTTTTACATAAGTCTTAACGATTTCAACAACATTACAATACAACGTTACAATAATTAAAACATTCAGGGCCGATTGCACCAACATTATTAATCGGCCGTTAAGACCTTAATCAATGATTAACTTTAACTGTAGTTAAAATCTGTGAGTATCTGTTGCACCAAGATTAATTTTTGTTAAATTTAATCAGCGTTTAGTGCATATTTTGATGCTAGTTTCCATAGTATCGCTAATATTTATATTTATTTTCTACTATTGAAATATACGTTTGTACAATTTCAGTTAGAATTATCTTTTCTTTTTCTGTAAAATTTTGGTATCTTTTCATTTTTCCATTTTTAAATTGAAAAATATCTTCCCAGTCGTCAAATTACAGTTTCAAAATATTTTACGTAAACATGCAAATTATATATATTTTCTAATATTATATAAATCAAGTAGGCACTACCTATTTTCAAAATATGGAGATCTAAATTTCTTTAACCATGTGATATTATCAACTTACTAGCACTTACTTCTCTTGTGTCTCATTTCATGTCCTACAAAAACAAATCAGACACCGTTGCTAGTCAAAATTGACCGTTAACGTACATTAGTTAACCATTGGTAAAATTTAGGTGATGCAACAGACAAATCGGGGTTAGTTAATCTCTGATTTACTAATGGCCATTAAGTTCTGATTAAGTTAATGTTGGTGCAATCAGTCCTCAGTCTTTTAGTTTTCTATAATAATTAATTTTAAGCTACTTATTATTATCTACTTAACAG
This sequence comes from Brachynemurus nebulosus, assembly GCA_035578155.1. Taxonomy (NCBI): domain Eukaryota; kingdom Metazoa; phylum Arthropoda; class Insecta; order Neuroptera; family Myrmeleontidae; genus Brachynemurus; species Brachynemurus nebulosus. Next base: position 104,494,214 of record JAPWDM010000001.1, read on the forward strand.
AAATATAATATAAAACAAATTTTTTAGCGGAGTTTCATATAGAAACTTTATTATAGCGGTTGTCTTGGTGAAATTTGAGCCCAGGATTGTGGCAGAAAAATGTTTTTTAAGGCTCTGGAAGCCGATGTTATATATCGATATTAGGGATGTTATGGATATCCGTAACCGTAACCGAAACTACCGGGTATCCGAAATAAAAGTTTCCATAACCGAAACCGTATCCGAAAATAAAAGTTTCGGATTTATTTCGGATAATAACAGACAACTGCCGTTGGAAAACAGAGGTTAAATCGAAGCAAGTTTTGCTGCATGTATTTCTTGGACGTCTGCCTTCCACAAATTTGTTATATACTGTCTGCCATTAATACAATTTATATCAATGGCAGACACGATGTTATGATTTAAGGGTTTTTTTTTTTACATTTTCAAAATTTATTTGCAAAAAAAGTCAGCACCATCTGAGCTTCGTTCAAACTTTTTCTTATTTGCACAGTAGTAAACTACATAATACATTACTATCAACGACGATGGAATCATATACCTAAATTCCCATCAGCTCCCAGCTAGGTATATGCATTCTGCATTCCAATTATTCATTTTTCCTACATAAATTAACAAAATATTTAATTTTTACTGTTTGGCAGCGATAGAATTGAGAATGAAATTATTTAGGTGAAGAGATTCAAGATTTCTCTCCGAGGAATTATATATGATTCTTGCTGTATTGTATTTATACCTACAGCTTATATTTTTGCGGTTTGCTCTTTCATTCTTGACCCCCCCCCTCCTCCCCCTTAACCCAACATATTGACTGACGATTCCTTTGATGAAATATTTACGTTATATGTATTATTTTAACAGAAAATATTTTTTTTTGCTAGAAATTATGCACATTTCACCTTAAAAATATGCTGTTTTAAGGAGTTTTATAAAACCAAAACAAAAAATAAGATAGTTTAAAAGTAACTGAAAAAAGGAAAATTTGTATAACTTTCAAATGGTGTTTTATTTTACAATAATAATTAACTTTAAATGGTGCCTCAGTATTTTAAAAACTTCCCCATTTGTTGCGTATTCCAACAATATACTTACTCCGGCACCTAGTGTTTGTGCGACAGCGAGAAAACGTTTGTAGTTCTTGAACTTAAAAATTATTTATATTAAAATTTGTTGCTATAAAAAGGTGTGAAACAATTTAAGAAAGTTTTGTTCTAGGCCCTAGTCTAGCCAGTTTCGCAAAGAGAAATTTGTATTTAGTGTAAATTATGTAATTTTTCTAAAATTGTTTATTGCTATGTTAGAGAGCAATGAAATAACAACAAATTCTAGTATAATTTTCTTTATTTTTTATATTATTTATGTTAATTGCTATGGCGGACCAGATTATGTCAAGCTGGACTCTTCCCTGCCATTTTAACACTAAATTCATTACACACTTACTTCATATTCATTTATTCATTCATTCATATTGGGTACAGAAATTCAGAATATGTATTCTTTTTTATATTAAAATATACCAATTTTCCTAACGTTTGGCAAAAACGAATGTTTTCGCATTTCTTCTGTTTAAAATTTAATCTAATATTTTTGCTTTTTTCTTCTGTTGTTGAAAATCAAATAACACAGCAATTCTACACTAAGGATGTTATATAAGTTACAGTGGTCATGTTTTCCCATCGGACGTCCGTGTGGCAGTGGTAACAGAAGGCACCTCTCCAGAGATTTTCGATAGATGAATCTTTCTCGTCTTGTTAGGTCGAATACACACAGTAGTTATATAGTTCTTTTCTATTGTTGCTGATTTATCACCCGTCAATGAAATAAAAGAACGAGTCACAATACACGCTCTATCTCACTCTTTATTATGATTTATACGATAGAATAGTTTGTGATTCAATTATTATTTATAGCTTTATTAAACGTAACTGACCATTTAATTCAAAGTGAATTTATCTTTGTTTCTGATAAAGAAAACATCAATTTGAAAATATGCACTGGCTCCACACTGCCATCATACATATACCTAAATATTATATTATTTTGATATTTGCTAATTAATAAGTATAATTATGATTCACTTATATTCACTATGTATTAGCGAATTTCCAAAACTCGAAATTCAGCTATTACGGCCGTTCTCATGGCGGAACCGGAGGCCGAGACTATATTAGAAATATGTTTTGAGGTCCCTAGGATACGAAAATGATACTCACTAAAATTTATATATATATATATATATATATATATATATATATATATATATATATATATGTGTGTGTGTGTGTGTGTGTCGCTACGATAACTTTCGAACGAAACGTTTAATACTTGTGAAATTTTGTGTGCCAACTAAAACTTTTTCTGGCCACTTTTTATCATTTTTTATCATTCGATCCTATCATTAGACAGTTCGATTTTTACATCGTTGAAAAGAAAAAAAAATTATGAAGAAAATGTTCTTATAATTTTCTTTCTATGTTAAGTAGTTTTCGGAGAAAATTGTAATTTTTCACTTTTGGGTCATTTTGCTCTCTTTGTCAGTGTAATAAGTAATTTATATTTCTGTCTCAATTCGTTATAAAACATAGAAAACTAGCACTTTTTTTTACAAATTTTCACGTAAAACAACTGATATCTATTCAACATGTATGTATTAATTGTATTATAATAAACATAGTCCTGTCTCATGTTAATTGTATTATATAATTAACATAGCTCTGTCTCAACTTGAAAAGTTAAAATTAACCAGATTTTTTAAGCTTATGTAGTGAAGATATTTTTTTAATTGAATTTTAAATGAACAAGATATTGAAATTTACGTCATCTAATTTCTACCGGAAAGATTAATTTGAAATTTTTATTTTTAAATAGCGAGAGGGTTGAATCAATCTCAACTTAGGGCTCCAACTAAGAATATTAAATTCCTGCTCAGTGTGCCGAGCTCAAAATTTTTAAATTACGAAATTTGAAAGTTTATAAACAGTTTATAGTTTTGCGCCATTTCATTTTTTTCTTTTTTGATTTTACTAGAAGGAAAAGCCAGATCGAGACGAATTTAATATTTGTAAAATTTACAGTCAAGTGATTTGACTTAACTTTATAAGGTAATTTTTCGAAGAAATATTATCCTGGCGGAAAATAGGTATAAAGCTTTTTTGTAGACAATTTTATAAACTTTAATTTTGTACTATGCTATTTCTTCGTAAAATTTGAAAAAACCAAGGAATTGGCTATAAAATAAAATTGCACGCAATTTCTTCCTCTGAGAGGAGTACGAGGTGCTCGTTGGAGGAAGAAAACTTCATTATTTATTAACAATACCTAAATTATCAATTTTATGAAAAAAAACTTCGGTCGAAATTTTTTCCATTTAAAAATACTTGGCTTCTGGTCTACAAGTACATTTTGATTATATTTTTCCATTGTTTTTGATAATTAATTGTATAAAAATGGTGATTATTACACGTTAAGCCTACCTTTTGTGGTTAGTCAGGTTAAAAAATGATAGCTTTGACTCTGGTGGAATATTAGTGGTAATTGGTATGGGTTTGCTTTAGGGAAAATACGATATTCAGCTGACGTCTCAACATGCCTCGAAACTTAGTAAAGAGTCTTTTAGAAAGTGTCAATTCGGATAATCCTAACACAATATTGGATTAGATGGGTACCTTGGATTATCTGAAATTTTACGAAGATCAGTCTCTATGTTAATTTTGTCACGTTCTGTTATAAAATCAAGGTCTCATTCTAATTTCGCCTTCATATTCTTATAACATATTAAGTACGGTTTTCTGCTTTCTTTTTTGATCATGACCTTGAAATAACCTTCAATTTAGACGAAAATTTAGCTCGTTTTCTCTTCTATAATATATACAAGCCGATTTTGAAAAATCTGTACACGCATTGAAGAAAAAGCCCTAATATTGACGTATAAGACCCATTGTCACATTGTGCATTTAATGCTGCTGTTAGTTTTTTTAATATTCAATTTAGGTACATTTACTTCCGTATTCTGAAGGTTTCTTTGTCGACTGTTTACAAGTCAAAGTTATTTTTCCAAAAAGATTATGTTACTTACTTCTTACTTATATATAAAGTAATTCGTTTATCAAAATTTGTGTTGCTTTGAGTAATGTCATAATTAATGCAACTTTGGATTTTTCCTTGCATTCTCTAATTTGTTTTTTAACTGAAAAATTTGGAAAAAAAATAAATTTTCATTAAAAATCACATAATGATTGGAAAGTCATCAAACTGGATCGGCTGGAATTCAAACTCAGGATTTATTGGTAACCAAGCGTCTTACTCCCTACACCACACGATACTTATTCGGAAGCCACTCCAATTCGATAACCATTCAATCATGTATATATGTATTACTCTTTTTGACGCGAGAAACAGTCATTTTATATATGATTAAGTGGTTATCCAACTGGAATGGCTCTTAAATAAGGATCGTATGGTCTAGGAGATAAGGTACTTGGCTAGTTACCAAGATATCCTGGGTTCGAGTCCTAGCCGATCCAGTTTGATAATTTTTAAATCATTATGTAATTTTTAATTAATTTGTATATGGATTTAGTCATACATACCAAAGGAAATCGAATGTTCAAGTTTCAGTTTACCTGAACGTTAAGTGAACATATTATAAATACTAACGTATGTTTAAATACGAACAAAATTTCGCGATACTTAGTAATGTTTTACGAGCACTCGATAATATTTAAAATTAAATAGATTTTAAAATATAAAAACTAAAAAATAATAAAATTACCCAAATATTGAATTTGTGTACTGTAAAATATACGAAGACTGAAAGTACGAAAGATGCACGTCTAAAATTTTAACCCACGTGTTTACGTGTGTATTTTGTTATTTGTTTGTGGGACATATAAAGCAACTTACGTATTCATTCTAGTACATCATATTCAGGGGCGGCGAGAAGGGGGCAAGTGGAACAATTGCCCGGGGACCCGTGGCTAAAAAGGAGGTCCGGAGCCACGATTAGGTGCCCGGACAAAATGTGAAGACTTTTTTGCCCGACGACTGCATTTTGGGAGAAAAAATATTTGGACATTGTTTTTTCTTGTGCTCAGTGCCCGTCATTTCTCTTGGCAGCTTTACGATCGCTGGCATTGATAATATTATATTTACCTATCTTTTCTCTCACGTAAGAAATACGTTCCATCTATCTTGTTTCTATATCAGTAATTCAAATACATGTTAAAAAAATTAATTGTATGATTTAACACGTTGATGGTCATAACCTATAATAACGAAATGTCTAACTGGTATACGGTTTTGCCAACTAATGTACTTTATATTATGGAATTATTAATGCGGCACAGCGTTGTGTCGCAATTAGTCCTGTTTCACTTGAATTTGTGTAACATTAATGACCATTAACGTGTTAATAAATAAAATATTAATAACAAATTATGACGTAACAAGAAAAATGAGCTACATGTCGATTAAATCATAGTTATTGATAATAATATTGCACATATACAGCAGTACATATGTATTTTTGTACGCATGTAGGTAATACTTTTATAGGTAGGGTTGACCGGGGTAATTGTGAATGGATTTTCATGAATTGAGATAAAAGCGTTGTTTTAAGTATTTTTTATTTTACATATCACATTATGGTTGATTTATTTTTAATTCTACATTATTCAGGATGCATGACACAAATTTTGAGCAAATTCATCAGAGATACATCAGAGTAAAGCCCAACTGAAATTCTTCACATTTACCCCACTTTCAAATTATTCATCATACTTTAGCGGCCACAATTTCTCTTTGTTTAATGCAAGTTACGTATACCTCAAATTTGTACAAAAAATCAAGATTAAATAAAAATAACAAAAATTGTAGGAACAAATTTATTACAAGGTAAAAATGATATTTTGATGATATTTTGTCATTTTATCACTAATTATTACACGAGAGGTTTCTATTTTTTCGAATAAATTTGTGTTTGGGTATATATAATGAAAATTTGTTGCCTAGCAATTTAACGAGAAGAATTGTCAACTAACAAAAACGCGACAGTGGAGCTGAAGCGTTTTTGGGTTGACAATTCTGCGAGTTAAATTGATGTTAGGCAAGAAACTTGAGTTGTAGAAAACACAAATTTATTCAGAAAAAATGTAAAACTCAAGCGTAATACGGTAAGATAATTTAACGAATAAAATAAATTAGTATAATTCATATTATAATTTAATATATCGTTACTATGGTTCTGAAGCCAGTAAAATTTTTTTATCGTGTTTTCCTACAATGAAATGACCAATGAAATGTTTTGTACCATTTTTATCGCTGCAAAAGTCTGCTCTAACTTTATTCCATGGTAAAAGTGAAAAAACTACAATATTCTTATGGGACTTGATACACATGAGTTAAATTATCATGTAAAAAATCAAAAAATTGCATGTTTTCACACAAAAACAAAAAAAACGCCGTGAGCAGCGGGGCCCCATCACGGTAGTCGAATTTTCCCCTTCATCTTCGGTATTGAATGTCTACAAGCGAAATGTGATTGAAAGTCTACAACCGAATTGTCATTTTGTTGGTTTCAAAACTGGTGATGAGTGTTCGGCTGATCGAGGCTTTAAAAAAGGGTTTTAAGTATTTAAGAGCTGTATCTCAGTAAATTTCAATTTTGTGCCGAAAACAGGTAGCAGAAAAAAAGCCAACACAATTCGTACGAGGACATTCCTGCCCATGTTTATCCGCTAATTGCCTTTATGTTTTAGTTTTAAAAATTAAAAAAGAACCTTAAAGAGTAAACTGGAAGGCCTTTATAAAGATATTTTTTCTTTCCAAAAAAATCCAAAATTTCTATTTTATAAATACTAAAAATCCAAAATTACTAATTTATAAATAAACAGTGACTTTAATAACATTTTTAAATTCCTTAATATGTATGTATTTCATTTGTCATAAAAGTAAGTTCACTTTTTTTTAAATTTTTTACAATTACTATTCGCCTACTTGTATTTAGAATAAACATAATGCTTTTAAAACACATTTAACAATAGCATTCAATTCCGATGTAAAAATGGGAGAAGTGGGGGGAAAAGTGATGCGGACTCCCTACAAGGTACTAGCTGGATACTAACTGAATACACGTACAAAATTTCAGCCCTTTAGGTTTCCTTATGGAGTCTCTAGACGTGTTAGAAAACAAGCAAAAAAATTAAGGAAATATTGGCGTAAAAATCGTGGGGGTAAGGGTTAAAAGTTGAAACCTCCAAAAAACAGTGTCTGGCTATTAGCTTAACCTGTACACCAAATTTCAGCCCTCTAGGTTTATTTGGGGAGATTTTGACCCGAACGAAACTGTTAAAAAACAAGAAAAATCATGTTCTTTTGGGTATAAAAATGGTGGGGGTAGGGGTTAAAAGTCGAGACCCCCAAAAGGCACCCCCTTGATACTAACTCAATCCGAATACAAAATTTCAGCCCTCTAGGTTTATTCGGGTGACCTGTGCGAGTGGTACAAACTTCGAAAACGTCGAAAATGCATGAAATTGTAGCTTAAAAATGAGGGGGGTGGGGGTAAAATATTAAAACCTCCAAAAAGCACAACCTAGGTACGAACTTTATCAACACACCAAATTTCAACCCTCTACGTTAATTCTGGGGGGCTGGGGGCCTGTTAGATCCAGCGAAAATCGTTTTTCCCCCCTCTACTCCCACCATATCATCCTAGGAAGCTGAATTTTGGATATGTTGTAGATAATTGACCGAAACATTATTTAAAACCGGTTTGGAAAAGTTTTATTGCTTTTCCGCCCCCCACCACCCCCTTAAAGGTCGGGTCAGAAAAAAAATTTGCCCAAAATTTGACCCCACTTTGATAGTATGAGGTGCCTCGAAAATGAGCCCCATTTACCAAATTTCATCTCTTAACTTCCATAGGGGGGCCCTACACAAATTAAAAGGTGGCGGGAAAATATATATATATATATATATATATATATATATATATATATATATATCAGACATTTTTTTTTCTACATATTCGTGTTCTACGGGTCCGAAAACGGATAGCGCCCCTACTCTCGCCTCTCGCAGCTCTTATCGTATAGACTGTATAAGTCTAATTTTTCGGAGAAAATTCGACTAAAAATAAGACTTTTTCAAGGAAATACATTTAGTTTACATGAATAAAAAAAAAAAAAAAAACAACAATCTATTAGGCCTAATACTGTAAATAAAAAAATAAAAAAATAGTTTTGTGTTAATCCTACTGCCCTTGGACACTCACAGAGGCATTGAAAACAAGTAATTTTTCTGTTTTTGTAAGTTGTTATTGGGTAAGGGAGCACAGCACTGATTTCGTAGATTGATACACAAAACATATCACTCTTTACACAATTTTTTTTCTTTTTTTGTATTGTTTGTACAACGGAAACTTGTACAATAAGGTCACCACCATCTTCATCAACATTTTCAACTCTGAAAAGGACACTACTGAAATTTTTGACCGAATGGGGGGGGGGGGGCATTTGTGAATGACGTTCACAGTTACCCCACAATTTTAAAATCATGGGGTAATTGTGAATTGGTAATAAATTGTCCAGTTTATTTAGCAGTTAATAAGAAACCCTCTCAGGGTTTAGACCACTTCTTTAGAAGTACTTTTAACCATTTCTTACCTTTTAAAAAAAGCAAATGTATTTAATTTTTTTTTTTTTTTTTTTTGAGGATTGGTCGAAGTAAGATACACAAAATTTAGCAAGGGTTTTTTCAAAATAAAAAAATAGATACTAATACTCGGAGAATTGTTATCAAATTTTGATAGCATATTAAGAAAGGACAGAAAAACATACTAAGAGTTGATTTTTAACAATATTAATGTTATTTTAGAAATTATAGGCGCCGTTCACAATAAACCCCGGTCGACCCTATTACTACATACATATTAATTATGTTTGTAGCCGCAAGTATTCAACTATGACAAATATTGTAAGTGGTGGCTACGCGCGCTATAATCTTGGTAAACGAAGAGGCGACGCGAACGTTTAAATTGCAAATATCAGTTAAAATCTGTACCTATAGTAGGTACTCTGTGTGCTTGTATGCAGTACGGGTACACACATGTGTAAAGAATGATGACCTCTTGCCATCCTCGGGCACAGTGTGTCGGCGTTTTCCACATGAAATGGATGATTGATTACGCTTAAGAGAAAATGAAAGTTTTAAACGAATAACTGACTATACTTACATATGTACATAATGTGTATTGATATACGAAATATGTATACGACGGCGTACATAGTGTTTAGTGTTTACTACAATCATACACCTACAAGTCACTACAATTTTTATTTTTTATTTTTTATTTTTTAAATCATCTCATATAAATCAGAAAATAAATACATATATACTTGGTATATATGTAATAGAACTAAATTGACAACGGATAGGTGGGTATGTACTTATGTAGATATAACTGTGTAATAACACAACACTGAACAACCTTACACTTTACTTTATCATTATACTAATTCGATTTGAGCATAAAAGAATATTTAAAAATAAAATAATATGTAAAATAAAAGTCATAATTCTCTAAAGAGTCTAAAGTAAAAGTGTCATACATCTGCATTTATGCATTATCTACATAAGTATGTTGAAGAAAAACCCTCTGCCGTAGCATCTTGGGTAACAACACGAATTTCCCAGGATTAACTTTTATAGCGGAGCTGTAATTATTGAAAATTCATAAGAATCTTGTACTTTGTGCCAAGTTTTTGAAATTTGGTATAGTCTAGGTATGGGCCTAAGGTTTTAGGAAACCATCGAAAGAAACTTGTGCGCGACCTCTAGTGGCCTGTTTGCTATAGATGGGCTTCTATTAAACACAAAATATTAAGTAATACCACTTTTTATAGGTCCTAGGATGGGAGGAATCCATTTCTCAGGTCTAATTTGTGTTTCAAAATCAATTTTAAGGTCATTTTGTATTTTAACATGACCGATTAGACGGCACAATACAACGAACCGTTTTTAGCGAATTTTCAGAATGAAAATTCAGCTATTACAGCAGCTCTTATGGTAAGACCTAAGCCCGGGACTGTGGGGCAGAAATTTGTTTTGGAGCCTCTAGAACCCGAAAATCTACTTCACTAAAATTTATATATATATAGATATATATATATGTATTTATGTGTGTACACGATAACTCTCGAACAAAACGTTTAATGCTTATGAAATTTGGTGTGTAGGTTTGAATTCAATTTCGCTCGCCTAAGTTCGTTAGCCAGACACATCCGATGCCACAGACCGGATATTTTGGGCTTTAAAGTCTTTTTTTGTGTTTTTGGATCAGAATTTATAACTTTTTCAAAAATTTTGTTATACTATCAAAAAAATTGTAAGAAGTTATATTAGCGAGCTTTTTAAACTTTTCCTCTGTATAAACTGGTTTTCAAGAAAAATCAAAAATAATTTTTATATAGAGTCTCTTTTTATCGTATTATCTCTTTCTGTTGTATTGGAAAAATCCTATTTTTATTTATTTTGATTATACACGTATTTTAAGGGTATTACTACACTTAGTACTTCTACTACCTATCATATTTCAAATTTCTTTGGATAAATATTCAGAATAATGCCTTAATAAATTTCTACGGTTATATAAATGTAATATTATTAAATTTAATTAATTAAACTATAATATTTCTTTGATTAAATAAAATTTTAAAATTATATTTTTGGTAGTGCACAAATAGCCTTATGCATTTGTAAACATAATATCTCTAGTATAAGTAGATTAAATCTGTTATTTTGTTTTCGAAAATTTATTTTTGCTTTCAAATTCAAATTGTAGTAGAATTGATTTTTTTTTCCTAAATACTGCACATTATTTTAATCTCTTTATTTAACACATTACGTTAAAAAATTATAATAATATTTTTAAAATTATTAATATTTTTAATAATTTAATTATTTAAACAAATTCTTTAAATATATTTAATAATTTTTTATTTTAAAAATTCTATTGTGTCAGCGTTTTTAACCAGATAGCACCACAGGTATGTACAATACTGCCAAATTAGCTTGAATTTAAACTAATATTTCAACAATCAGAATTTCAAATCAACTCGTCTTTGTGTTGAAATGTTGACATATAGATTCGGTGCTGATATTTGACTGATATTTGAGAAAAATAGGTAATAATTCATGTTAATTTATATATTACATTTTTAAAATCAAATAGTAATTAATATTTGTCCTATTATTTGTTTTTTGTTTTGTTTTATATAGGTAAAAAATTTAAAACCACATTAAAAATTACATGAAACCGTGAAGCAAATGTTATTTATATACGAGAAGAATATAGCTAAAGTAAAAAAGAAAATATAAATTCTAAACAGGCAATTATTAATAGAATTTGTCAACATAATAAGGTAAATACATATCTATTAAAAACTGTGGATTTTGTGATTGAATTTTTTCTAATAATTTGAATGTACATGTTAAAAGGTTAATATCAACAGCAATACTTTTATGTATTATAAATTCCTATTTAAAACATGGATGGTGAATTTAAAGATATAATAAGAAGAAAAAGAGAACACACAGTAAACTAAAAACTTGGATTAAGAAGGAAAACATCAACTAAGTACATGCCGGATAAGCCCTTGAATAAAGGTCCAACTTTAGTTTTGTTTCCGTGTCGAATGGTTATTTTCTTCAGCAAGAGAATTTAAAAAGGTAAAATCGTCAGTACACAGAAAGAGTGACACAGTTCAAAAAAAAAAAAAAAAAAAAAAACAGCTACTTCAATATCTCTATTCAAAAGTTTTATTATTTACTTCAAAAGTTATCATAGTTTCGGATTTCTAAAATTTTCAAAATTTTTTTGGAGATAACCCGTTGATACTCACCTTGTATTCCAACAATAAAAATAACAAGTTAATTTTGATAACATTAAAGATTTTGATAAAAAAAATTCGCTACTTTGAAGTAAGGAAAAAACGACAAAACCGCCTTCTAGCGGTTAATTTTGGAAGTAGCAATATGTCGTTCTGGGACATAAAAATATGCAAATTTTGCTATACATTTACACAATAAACTCGAAAATGTAAATTTTTGAGTTGTGTCACTCTTTCGGTGTACCGTCGAAATGTTTTGTTACGTTTGGAAAATAAATTCCGTTCTAAATTTTTTTTTGTAACCGTTAAAAAATTTAGCTCAAAATATTAAATTCAGTATTGGTAAGGCAAAGATTCTCAGTTGCGCCTCTGGTGGTAAAATTAGACCTAGTGTCAAGTAAAAATACGTATATGTTTAATTGGTGATAAAAATACACATAATTTGTATAATAGATATTTCACCGGTCATTTCTCTCACCGGCCCTGTACATAAACGCATCTGTTATTAAAATACCCCTGTCGCAGCATCCTGCATAACATAGCGAATTTCCATTTACAAAAGTACGTTTTTCTTGGAAACTAGTTGATATAGAGTAATTGTAAATAAAAAAAACTTTATGTGATTTTTCCGCCTCATTCCGCCAAATTTTTTTCACGAAACGTTTTCACGATATTTTTTAAAAATAAGATGTTTCGTTTTTGAGTTATCGTGCGGACACACACGTATATATATATATATATATATATATATATATATATATATATATATATATATATATATATATATATATATATATATATATGTATATATATATATATATATATATATATATATATATATATATATATATAAGTTTACTAAGTGTCCGCACGATAACTCAAGAACGAAACATCTTATTTTTAAGAAATTTTGTGAAAACGTCTACGGTTTTTTGGACATTTTTTTTGAAAAAATTTGGCGGAATGAGGCGGGAAAATCACATAAAGAAAGTTTTTTTTTATTTACAATTACTCTATATCAACTAGTTTCCGAGAAAAACGTACTTTTGTAAATGAAAATTCGCTATGTTATGCAGGATGCTGCGACAGGGGTATTTTTTTATTAATTCAATATAATTTAATAATTAAAAAATATAAAGAAACATGAATGATTGACACAAATCAGTGGCCGAGCCAGAGAGTGGGTCGGGGGGTGTCATGCCTCCCCTAACTGAAGGTGTTTAAGTGCTTGTTACATATTTATATAATAACGTTAATATAAAATTCAAACAAATAAAAGTAAACAAATTTTCAAATTTCAAACAAACAAATTTAGTCATTAATATTTTAAAATTTAGATATGGCTTGAATTTGTGTTTTCTAGTTAATGTATTATATGTGTAGAAAATATTACCCATGAAGTAGTCCTTAAAATTTAAAGGATATAATAATATGTTGTTTTTTTTAAAAGCGTCTTACTGGACTAGCTCTACTGAATATATATTGGGACCGATTCCGGGTTCTCTAAGAAAAAAAGGAAACAAAATTTTGTTATTTAATAAAATAAATCATTTTTTAATTATACGACTAACTCCATTTCTTTAGTACAAACATTCGTAATTGTAGCTTTTCCAAAATGGTAAATTTGTATTCTAATTTTTAGTACAGAATTTGTCGGTAGATTTCACATAAAAAAAGTCCATACAAATTTCGTCACTCTGTTAAATTTGCAGTAACGACTAAGGTGTTAAATCATAAAAAAACTGCTCCCCCCCTGAGTTGAAGGCTGGATCCGCCCCTGATACAAATTCGATATAATCTGACGTAAATTACAGCTTTGCAACGTGACATGATACTTTTTACTTTATGTGTTATATGATGTGTTTGTGCAATCTTCTTGACATTTACACAATGTGTTGCAGCGAATCCCGGCTCGATAACATTTACATCTGCCTATGTAGGAGACCAAACAACCACAAGAATGAAAGAGCTAAAAAACATTTTGTTACGAATTTACCTTCAAAAATAAAGTTGACGTGTAAAAAAAAGAAAAGAAAAATAAAACAGAAACCAATAATTCAGTTGACTAAAAATATTTTCTCATGGGGGGCCACACACACCAGAAATTATCGATGTCTGTTTAAAATTAACTTGATAAGTAATAAAAAAAAAAGTCCGAAATTTTACCAATGTTGTGCCCAAAATTAAATAATATCTAGTGTATATTTTTTATTCTAGGGGGCAGAGGGGGGTCATGACCCCTTGAATGCGCGCCTGATACTGGTATTATAGTATTATATTACTGAATCATATATTATGTCTAATAGAAACCCATCTATTAAAACTACCAATACAGATGGCAGCCATATTTTATTTATAGCAAACAGGCCACCAGAGTAAGCGCACAAGTTGCTTGCGATGGTTTCCTAAAACCTTACGACCATACCTAAGACTATACCAAATTTCAAAGACTTGGCACAAAGTGCACGATTCTAATGAATTGCCCCTATGCTATTTAGTGGAATAACTCCTTATCACATGGAACAGATGTTAGTTAAAAGAATAAAATTTCCAAAATACTTTTCCCAAGATAATTTTTTTTGGATAAATTCAAAAAAGAAAAATAAGTATATTAGGTAGTCAGCATCTAATTAAATTTCTCTTATTATTGTTACCGCAGTCATTATTATTACCAAATTTTTAACAACTAAAAAGTGTGTCGACTTATATTTATATACTAGTAAACCTTAATTAGTAAAATGAAACCTGTCTGCCCTGTGAGTTACGAAACCTACCTTTCTTGCACAGGGCCGAACCTAGCGTAAATGGCACCCGGAACAGGTTTTAAAAATGGCGCCCCTGAAGAAAAAAATTTTAATTTTTTCCTCCCAAAAAACAAGTGACGAGCAAAAAAAAGAAAAAACGTTACATACCTCATTTTAACGCCTTCTTAAATCAGTTTTTGGCGCCCCCCAAAACCTGTCACCCGGGACACATGCCCCGCCTGCCTCCCCCTAGATCCGGCCCTGTTCTTGCACTCTGTATAAAAAAAGAAATATATGTATATTAGGTAAATTAAAATTGGCTTTTTTTTATTTTTATTTTTCTTGAAAATCAGTTTGCACAGAAGAATTAAAAAAATTTAGGTATATGATTTTTTCTCGCTCTTAGTAATAGTGTAACAAAAATTTCGGAAAACTTGAATTTTGACAAAAAATTCGTTATATCACTTGCCCCCCTTTCGCCGCCCATGAATATGACGTACTGGAATGAATACGTACGTTGCTTTATATGTTCCACAAAATATTTTGTTCCAAATGTTTTATTCTAGAATTATTCCTCCGGAAAGAATAAAGCAATCAGTACCTATAAAACTTTTTTAAGTGTCTTATACATGATTTGGGGTACCTACACAGAATGTATCCCGTGACGACACGGACGCACGTCGAACACAGACGCTTTTTTGGAAGAAGTTCATAGTGGGCAGCATAACAATTTTCAAACAGCCACCATAAAATAATTTTTTTTCGCCATTTAGAATAATTTAACTAAAACGGTACACAAGATTAATTTATCATTAAATGGCACCAGTTTGAAAATTTCAAGTAAATCATATGAAAATTGCTGGAGTTGTCTTGCATTTGTACCAATAACAAAAAGGGGGAAAAATTTTTGACCAAAGTGACGTAACGCCTTAATTCTTATTAAAATTAGAACAGTGTTCTGAAAATGCATCTTATGCGATTATTGAAATATGTAAAAATTCCCAAAAAACTTTGTTCGGGATATCGGACATGCCTGGTTGAAGAATTCATCTATAGGTTTACAACCTTCAACATTTTCACCAAATTTCGTAAAAATAAAAGGATATTGTACTGACTCATGCATGTGTTAATCATATACCTATATACATACATACATACAGAGGTGTCTCTAATAAAATTGTCAGTATGCATATCTCGTAAACGATGAGGGTTACGATTTCAGATGATTTAAGTGGAAGTACTAGAGCTGCGTAAAATACTATCTTCAAGCTTCCCAGTTTCATGTAGTTTATGAACTATAGCAAAAAAATAATACCAGCTTTCTTTTTCTGCCAGTAATTTCTAGAACTATGGTATTTTTAACTGCTATATATATATATATATATATATATATATATATATATATATATATATATATATATATATATATATATATATATGCCATGTGCTTAATATGAAATGTTAGATAATATTTATGTTTATAATTTCGTGTTCCACTTTGAGTCCCCATTAATTTTGATATTAACACAAAACTTATTATATTTACTGAAAGATGTACTAGATATATGTGTATATTTATTTAAGGGCTTGTTATATTTAATATAGTGCTCTATTTTCATTGGAATATACGACACGACAAGTAAATGAATATAGATAACATTGTCGTACATAAATATATTGGAAAATGGGATGATGGAATAGGGTTTTCTTGCAAGTTGTTTTTGAAATATGACCGTTGTCTAAATGGTGAATGACCACCATACACAAAGATTGTGATTCTATTTATGACATTATATCATGTGTGCTGCTCCCAAGGGAATCCCGTACGTTATGATAAATGTTTAAATATAAATTTACTTCGTCTATTCTACCACAATGTAGTACTGGACTGTCTGCTACACTGTGCTGAAAGGAGAATATTTTTGGCCCAGTTTGGTTTACCAACAGCAGTTTTAGTTTGTCATACCAATTCATTGCGTGTGCACCAATCATTAAGATGATTCAATTATACTTTTGTGTAATATATGTATGTACTATGTAGTCCTACCTAGGTATTGTATAGGTATGTAAGTAATATAGTATGTAAGATCTCTAGTTATAGTGGGTTATTGTGAATTTAACGCTAATAATAATTATAGTATGAACCAACCATGCATTGTTTCAAATAATAATGCAGTGTAAATTTTATGGCTCTCGTTTTATACTTCAGTAAGCAAACGCTTTATGTTTTATTTTTGTCTTAATTTAATTTGAAAATCACCAAATCTGTCTAAATATCTATTTAATATTGCTTAATTTTGTTTCAATTGTGAATGCTCTTAAGACCACACGACCGAACTGAAAATTTCTATGAGAAATAACATAAATATATTTTATAGATAGGACTTTGTGGAACGAGTCGCCGTTAAATCTGTAAGAAAAATACGGGAAACAAATAATAATAAATTATTTTCAAACCAAGTCCAAGATTAAGTGCCATCAGGTTAGAACCAGAATCCATAAGTCAAAGTATGCCTTAGCTTAATAGTCCGATTGAGGTAGCCATAAATATTTTTTTGCCGTTTTTAAAGAAAATTAATTTATTGTCTATTTACCATAAAGTAATTTATATTAGACTAGCAGTAAACTCACCCGATGGATGTCAGTCAGTGTTAAAGGTTTATTAAATAAGATAAATATTATTTATTTTAATAGCCATAATATATATATATATATATATATATATATATATATATATATATATATATATATATATATATATATATATATATATATATATATATATATATATATATATATATAACTTCAAAAATGACGAACTTTCATACAAATGTTCATCCCGTATTTAACCCACTCAGGGATGAATTTTCAAAAATCCTTTCTTACAATTAGTGCTCATCTACGTTACATAGGGAATACCTGTGCAATATTTCATTCTTCTAAACCCAACGGATTAGGCTGTGCATTGTCTGTCAGTCAGTCAGTCAGTGTTAGACATTTACTAAGTAGATAGTTGGGTTTTTGAATAAAAAATAAATATCATTTTTTTTGTTTTATTTCAAATCTATGTCATAAATAATATTGATAATCGATGCAAAAAATTTTTAAAAATGATATAGGTATAATAAATAATAAATTAATTAAAACTTGAAAAATTTTAAAAAATATTATTTGGTTAAAAACAGCACTACAAAAGATCACGATGTCTGTGACGTCATAAAGGTAATATGTCAAAAGTGTCAGAATTATTAGAATTTAGTACGAAAAATTATTGATGGTTGTTTTATTGATTTCGACGTTCAAAATCTTAAGGGACATTTTTTCCGGATTTATTTTTGTATTGCTACCACAAAGTGGTACAAAACAAACTGGATATTTCTTTAAATTAAAGATGTTCAATAAGTTATTCAATACAGTGATGCTTATAGCAAGCAATAATTTGGATAGAAACAACAAATTCACAGCAACAATAATTTCATAGTAACAATAATTTCATAGCAACAATAATTTAATTGAAAAAAAAGACACTATTGTACTTATGTTCAGGCCATATAACCTTTACTACGTCACATAAGCGCTCGGAAATTATCGGCCCGTTATCGGTTGTAAGTTTAAAAATTTATTTTTAATATAACTCCTTAATTATTACGTTTAAAAAAAAATAAAGAGTTTTCTTATAAAACTTATACTTGTATAATATGATCTTTTTAAGTATTTATGACAAAAAAAAGTTTTCTTCAGAAACCTAATTGACTTTGAAATAATACAAATATAAATATTTGATATCAATTAATTGCACGTTAAAAGTTATTTCGGTTGTTATAAATTTATAATCCTACTTTTTAAGCTCTGGTTTTAAAATATAATTTTTAAATTGTTTTTTACTAACACATAGATTTATACTTGTAAAATGATGAATTAGCGAAATAATTTCAGTGAATTAGTGAAATTATGTTACAACGGCTACGAAAATTACTCATTGTCAGTGATTATTTTGGCCTACAAGATGACGGCCGACCTACAATATACTTATTCAATCTTGAAAAATCAATTTTAGACTCATGATAGAACGATTTGCAAAAAAAAGTCGCTGCCTAGCTGACCTGCACGGCCAGCCATTAAAAATCGGCGGATTTACTGAATTACACTAACCGTCATTTCACTTTAGATTTGCATACAAATACCTAAATTTTACGCATTTACATAAAACTAGTTAAAACATTTTTGACTTAATGCTAGAAGTATTGCATTCATAATATTGTTGTATCAGCTGGTAGAGGTACATACATACATATGTCTATATTTTATTTAATATTTTGTATTTTAACATTTCTCATGATTAATTTTTCGTATCATATTGTAAAAATTTGTACTGTTAGTTAGATATAAATTATTTTATGATTGATGAACGTATTAAGTGTTTCTGATTTTCCTGAATATGAAGGATTTACATAGATTTAATAGAGACAATAACTTAATGATATATTTGAAGATTGTTTGAGGACCGCACACCGTGACAATGTAATGATTTTAACATTAATATAACGTACCTCTATGTGTATATTATGCTGTATTTTATATGTAACATCAATTGACCCGCGTCGTTTACTCGCTTGCTAGTCCTATACATTACTGTTTTTTTTTCTTAATTTTCGTGACTTACGTTGAATTATGTGCCTATAATATTATATATATATATATATATATATATATATATATATATATATATATATATATATATATATATATATATATTTTTTTTAATTTCATACACTGTTTGCTTATTGTTACAACTCTGTGTATAGTTATTTCAATTTGAAATTCTTACTTTTTTTTAATATTTAACGACTTTGTTAAAATTAAATATCACATTAATTAAATAAATTTGTTCGTTAACGTGCTCCGATACAAGACCGGTAAATAAAATGTTGTAAACTGCCAACTGCGTAAATATATAAAAAACTAAATCATAAATACTACGAATCTTGTATACTTACAATTAGTTAGTTGTATATTACATTTGACGTGTAGATTTTTTTTCAGACTTTATTAAATAAAGAAAGCTATGAAGTAAATATCCTTTATATTATTTACTAGCTGCGAGCCACGCTTTCACTCGCATAAAATTAGAGTGAATTTAGAGTCAAATTATTGGGTAAATTTTAAATTAGATATTCGGAAATTCTGTTCCTAATCAATTAATTATTTTGCCTGACCCCGCTTGTCAAACGACCTTAAAGTAACCATATTCATATTTCAAAAGCATGGCTAATTTCCGCACCGTTATGTAGGTACCCATGTTAATAATTTTAGAAGTATTTCTATTTTAGGCGTTTCTAGGGGAAAATTTTACTTCCCTTTAATTTTTTCCAGAGCTTTCAACAATATTTGAACAAAATTTTGTCAAAAATTCCTTCAACTTTTCAATTTGGAATCTATTTGGTATCACTGATGGACAGTTCTGAGCACATGTCCATTTAAATTTGATGTTCTGAAATTTTATACAAAATCAGTTTCTTATAGTACATCGCTTGGCTCACTCAACGACTCTAAAGTAAACTTATTCGTATTTCAATAACATAATTTATTTTGATAAAATTTTATTAAGATCGGTCCAGCTGTTTAATTAAAGTCGTATTCGATAGTCCTGCGAATCAATTTCGCTCTCATCTTTTAAACAGGGCTTCGAACCGAACCGTAAACGTTACTAAAAACCGGTAAAACCGATTGATTTTGCCGGAGAGTAGCCGTTAACTGGAGCAAAATTATTTTTTTCGAAAACCGTTAACCGAAACGAAACCGTTATTTTTTTCGTTCCGGTTCATATCTGAAATTCAATATTTAATTTTATTCTATAATCGTCAACAATAAATTTCAAAATTTAACGAACTGATGTTTCTATAATATAGGTAGGTAGGTATATGAATAAAATTTACAATAATATTTGAAAAGTTCTGATGGATCAAAATATAAAATTTTACAAAGACAGTAACCAATAAACTTTTCTAACGTTCGTACATATGGTTGTTAAAATATATTTTTTGTTTTATTTATTTTTTACGGTATCATCTAATTATATTAATTAGAATTAACAGACGTATGACATCTGCGTTCGACGATATTTCTAGATTAGATAGAAAAGGAACAGGTTACTGGATTAGAAATGAAAATTTATATTCACAGGTTTTCTAATTTCGGAGGTTGCGTTTAGCGTATCAACTAATCAAGCAAGTGTCGAAAAAGCTTTCTCAGGCCGAAAGTAAACACCTACTAAGGGAAAATGGTGTTTCGATAAATTCAAGCATTTTGAAAAATATTAAGATTGAATTTTTCAAACGTTGATTTATGTTTTATAAAGGTAATTTCTATAAAATTCATAATATATTCACAACTCCCAAAAAAATTTAAACTTTTTTTAAAACCGAAACCAAAAATCGAAAACTGAGACCACAACCGAAATCGAAAATAACCTATACTCTATAACCGTAATCGTAATCGACACCGCCATTCTTTTTTTGCGTTGAATCGGAACTGAACCGGAGCAAAAAAAATTTCGGTTCGAAGCCCTGCTTTTAAATCAGATATACTGAAATACTCTGCGATATTCATATTTTAATAGCGTATCTAATTTTCATACCTTGAGATACTCACATTGATAATTTTAAGAGTACTTTATTTTGCGAGACATTTCGAGTTCACAGGGCTCTGGAGAATATTTGGAACTCACGTTAATTTGTTTCGAATTCTTAATAATATTAAGGCAAAAGTTCAGATCCGTGCAGTCGTTTATTTTGGTTCTTTTTGAGTCCACAGAACCCTAGAGGGCAAATCTTAAAATGTTCATTTTTCTCAGAATCTCAGTACAATTTGAGGAAAAAATTTAGTCAAAATCCGTCCAGACAATTATTTTGAGTTCGTTTTGGGATTCTAGGACCTTAAGGATCAATTATAATGTAACATTTATTTTTTTCAGAATGTCAGTAGTATTTAGTAACGAGCAAATGCAAGACCGAGACCAAGACTTGGCAGTCTTGATCTTGATCTTGTTCTTGCATTAATAATCTTGGTCTTGGTCTTGCTGGAGCAGTTTGAGTCTTGGTCTTGCAAAGTGCAGTCTTGATCTTGGTCTTGGTCTTGATATTGCTAAAAAAACTTGAACTGTCTTACATTTTTTTACTAGCGAATTTTTTCCTTCTATTATCACAATTTTCTCTCTTTACGATATTAATTATACTTTCAAACTATTTGAATAGTTTAGCAAGAATCTTGCTTTTTTCTTGCTTTTGTCTTGGTCTTACTCACTTGAGTCTTGGTCTTGCAACCATACTTATAGTCTTGGTCTTGGTATACATAGTCTTAGTCTTGGTCTTGATCTTGCATTTTTTGCAAGATCAAGACTAGTTTTGCTCATCACTAGTAGTATTTGCGCAAAATTTGGTAATAATACTTCCAGTCGCTTACTTTAAGCTTTTTTTTACGGTCTTGTGGGGTAACTTTGGCTTAATTTAATCATTTTTTTGATATATAGGTACTACCGTTTTCTTGAAACCATTGGGAACGAATAAATACAATCCATATTTAATTTTTATTTAAATATAAGGCTACTCCAGAACTATACTATGAACTCTAGCTCTAATTCTACTTTATCTTTTTTCTTGTTTTGTGATTGCTTCTTTAGTACCTACTTACCGAATCAAATTTTAATGTAATTATATCTTCGTCTGTTTCGCTTAAAAATATTCTCATTATGTATCTGAAAACTCAATTTTTGTAATAATATAAAAACAGTAACAGCCTTAAACTTACATTGACTTTGTGTTTTGTTTTTTTGTTGGTAACAGTAAATAGGATTAATGATTTACAGAATCAATAATAGCAAATAATTAATAAATTTGAATAAATTTAGATTAGAAAGTGACAGATAACAGTAAGAACAAACATCAAATAATATCTAAAAATAAATATTTTAGTAGTAACCACTGCTATTTAATTTTTAAAATTACAAAAATTATTTTTTTCCAAATACTTAGCAACTATTTTAAATTTGTATGATTTTTTTTATAAATCGTCCATAGATTGCTGTATACAGTAATAAAAATTGATATATATAGACAGGTTTGTATTTTTTCGAATAAATTGGCGTTTGTTACTAGAGAAAAATTAATACCTAGCAATTTAACCCAAGGAACTATTAACTAACAAAAACGTGAGAGCGAAGCTTGAGAGTTAGGTACACGATAAGTCTCGAGCCACAATAGAATTTTTGTAAGAGTTGCCGTGCTGACAATAAATACAAAAATAAATAAATACTTATATATACAGTATAAAACCTCACTATTTCGAACTTCACTAGTTTGGAACTTCTATAATTCGAACTGACCAAAAAAAAAAGAAAATTATATGCTTAGTTAATTAGTGTGTAGTATACATTTTATAGTCAATTTTTATCAAAACTAACATAGAGTAAATTAAAATTGACATAGTGTTTGAAAAATTACCAAACTGGATCGGCTGGGACTCGAACCCGGATCTCTTGGTTACCAGCCAAGCACCTTACCAACTAGGCCACCGATCACTTGAAATTAAAAGTATAACATAGAGTAATTAAAAATTTTCATTTTTATATTTTTTATGTATTACTAAATTCACCGACTTAAATTATTACATACATACAGTTACACTTTCTACCTAAGAAGTGTTCTATAATTCGGAATTTTCGCTAATTCTCACCGATCGCGGATCTATTTTACCGCGGTAAAATAGATTTTTTAACCATTATTATTTATACACTGGGTTCCGAAAAAAACTAATTTTTCTAAACGAAAATTCGCTATGTGATGCAGGATACTGCGACAGGAATATTTCTTTCAAATTACCAAAAATATTTATTTTATGTCAGCAACTAGGCTTTTTCACACTGACTTAAAATCAGTTACAATTTGCTACAAGTGCATAGAAAATGACGTTCGACCACAGTGAACCAAAACTAACGTAAATTTCTGCGTGTTTGAAGAGGCTATAAATAATTGATAATTGATAAAAAATTGTTTCAGTTTTTAAAGCACTGTCAAAAAATGGTTAGATGTTTTAGATGTTGTCATGTAGGTAAAATATTAACGTATTGAGTACTAGGTAGATTTATAAGATTCATGAATGGTTTTTTATTCTTTTTTTTTGTAGTAATTGAACTTTTGTGACTAGGCTTTTGTGCTCTTTTCTTAAGAAAATAAAGTATTTTTGGGATGTCCTAATACACCAAGGAAATACTTATAAATTCGTCATGTCTGTCATCGCATTGATTGGTTTTCTCGCACTTGACCACTCTTTGATAATTAGTGTCAGATCTTACCCAATTTAATAGACGGTGTCGTTTTTCAAAAACTACTATTGATTTTTTTAAACTCATTTAAGATATCTAGTGATATTTTAATTATGTTCCTAATTGGTCAGTTCTGTAATACGATGTTCTTATAGATGAAAAAATGATATGTATTAGCATCTGTATTAGAAAAAAGTTTGAAAAACGGAAGTATAATCCCAGTGTTATTAACTGTTATATTTTGTAGTATTTTGAAAAATTATTTTTGTACTAAAATAAATTATTCGTTATGTTATGCAAAATGTTACGATCGGGGTATTTTATCTAATACGACAGTAATATTAAATTGATATTGTGTCTGTAAACTAGGATTATTTTGATGGTATAAGTTCAGAGACATAGGCGTCAATAATAAACTAAAATTATTTCCAAATTGTAATTCATTTTACATTTCACTAAAAAATAATAGAATGATTAGCAAAAAGATAATTAATTAACGTTTTAAAAAAATATCACTTTTAACAGTTGGTATATTAATCAATAAGTAATTTGGACATACGTCTCTAATCCAGGGGTTCCAAAACTATGCACTATGGACGCTGTGGTTGTCTTGCTAAAAAAATCATTTTGAAACTGTGAAACTTTTTTTTGCAAAATGTGAGAAAATTACTAAATTACTACTTTTTTCTTTGCTCACTACCTACATTTTTTGGATTTCTCCACTAAAGGATGCCACGAGTCTAAAATGTTTGGAAACCCCTGCTCTAATGAATAGAGATAATCAATCCAGATCCGGTTGTATTATTTTATCGACAATATGTGACAGCCAAGTGCCGTTATTATTATGTAAGGGGCACGTACGTATGTCCTTGGCGAAAATAAAATTAACTGATCGATCGGGACGGCCAACGACCGCCTGCACCCACCACTCGTTATCCTGATCACGTTCCAATAAACCATCTTATTCTATATGGACGCTGGACATGGAGCTACTACACTTATGTATGAAAGTATAAAACAAAACGTATGCAATATATAACCGAACATTTCTATTCTGTATTTTCATCGTTGTTGTATAAGCAAGTATTTTTGTATGCTTCAAAGATTATCATCTACCTCGACGTTTGACGAACCGTATCTTATTCATTCACTTTGTTCTGAACAGAATGCTACCAATCTATCTATACCTACATATTAGACACATACATACCAATAATACACATTTTATATAAAATATTGTTTCAAATAACGCTTATTACATTTTTGTAATTACTAATATTTATTGCAGTACAGAGATGCAGTTGCAGTTTGTAGATACATTCACAAATGATAGCTTAAAATCACAAATTAAGCTTCAAACTATCTGCTACGCGTATAAAATTAAAACTAACTATCATTATGTGTGAATGAGAGTCAGAGTCGGATGTACATAAGGGCACTCGAGGCACGTGCCCCGAGGACCCCATACAATACGGGCCTCCACAAAATCAAATAAAATCTCAAAATTAAACAATAGAATAGAAATAATAAACCCTTTTTCGTTTTGTTTTTTTATTTTTTTATTTTATTTTTTTTTTTTTTTTTTTGCTTGCCAATCCTATGTTTTAGGACAATGGTGAAAAATTTCGGAAATTTTCTCAGGGAGCTGCCTCCACGTGTGAAGTATTCAGAAGCCACCACATTAGAGGTATTCCGAGTCTTCCACAGAGGTAAATCCGCCCCTGGGAAGAGTGGAGTTATCTTCAAATATATATGTGAAAGTATATCTGTTGTTCCGTGTCCGTAATGTCTCATATATAGGATTGAATTGTCACCGAACTGATAAGAATATATCAGGTATGAATTGACTGACAGATGATTCGTTTTGGTTATCGAGGGAAGTAGACTTGAAAAAATTAGAACATGAAACGATGGTATAAAATAGTCTAGAAAAAAATCCCTACGGAAAAAAAAGTTAAATGAAAAAGGATATAATATCTTCCATCAGAAAGATTTTCATTACTTTATCTTTTACGAAGATGGCTTACGATTCACTTTTGCGTCGCTGGAGACAAGTCGCTATAAGTAACTCCTGAGATAACTGAATCCCGTCCGCTTAAATGCCTATAAAATGCGTCTATACCGGCACATCGGCACCTAGTTTTCCATGATTTGACTAAACACAGTAGAGTCTGAGTTTAAAAGGCATATTATTCTAAAATAATCATTAATCGGCAATTTTGTTATTATTTTAATCAACTCTACTAAATACTTATCTAAATATTATTGCAAACTTACTGGTTTACACATTTGCTTTGTTATAAATATTGTGAACTGAAAATAAATAAGTATTTAAATTTCTTATTTAATAAAAACTAGCTGTTACTGACGGCTTCGCTGGCGTGAATTTTGTAATTTAGTAACGGTAATTCCTCCTGGATAGTTTGCTAAAACTTGTTGCCTCTATTTTCTTATCATTAACTGAAACGGTAAGCTTCATTTATTAATAAGCTTACTCACTAATTCTTTATTTTTAATTTTTCCTTTGGTTAGTTATCTAGGAACAACTGGAAATTTAAAATAAAAAAATTAATTGGTCATTTCTTCAAATATGTAACATGAACTCGAAAGTAAGACTATTAAGGTGTCAACGAATTTGGTGTAGAAGTAAAAAAATTATGTTGATTTAAAATACTCAGATATTATATATTTTTAAAATCGAATATTTTGTAGACTTTATTCTAAATAAGTATCCTTCCTACTCCTATTGGAAAATTTAAATTCCTATATCCCCTAAGTCTGCTTGAATTTTAGGGTGGATGCGCGAGAGTTTTCCGTATACATTTTGAAAACACTCGATAATTCTTGAAGCATGCATTTAATTGATTTGAAATTTGGTACACAATAAATATAAATATTGTTCTTTAAAATTATTTATAAATAATTTTAAATTTTTAGTGATCAAGGCTTCATAATTAACATTTTTGTAGAGCCTGCAGGCGTCTATTCCACACCCATGGGTGAGATGCCGCATCAAAGAAGGAGAGACGCCGCATAGTTCATATTAAAACTTTTTCATTTTCTTGGCGCAGCGTCCCTCTTGCAGCGAATATTATTACACACATCTCCATACATGATGCATGTCATATGTAACCATTTTTGGCACTTTGTACATCTTAACCAGTTAACTTTTTTTGTTGCTTCTAAGTACTTTTCAAAACATTCAATACACAGACAATCATCATTATTTTCGTTATCTTTACTAATATGAGAACTCTTCCTGATCCATTAATGGATCTTTTATATTTACGTGGCATAATTTACAGTCCAAAAAAAAAATTGTATAATCAAGGTATATGTTTTTAATATGTAATATGATGCGGCATCTATACCAACTTTAAATGCGGCATCTCTCCTTTTTGTTGGGATAGATGCCGCATGTTACTATAGGAAGCATAGTGCGGAATTCTAACCTAAAATTTTATACAGTACTTTTACAATATACCTAAATTAATAACAAAACTCATTTTCATTAAAACAATGAAATATACATTCTTAAATTCTAATGAGTTAAATGCTTGATAAAATATTATGTTAAAATACCCCTGTCGCAGCATCTGCCTAACATAGCGAATTTCCCAAAATCAATTTAATACGTTTCAAAAAAAAAAATCAAAATACTACGAAATAATAGTCAATAATACTGTTTTCTAAGTCCATTTTTCAGTCACCCATATCACTTTCTTTTATGTAAAATTCAACTCTTTCAAGTTGACCGCTTGTCGATGGGAAATATACTAACATGCTAAATAACATTATTTTTAACAAAAATGTTACTTAAAAATGTTAACACAACAGAAATCAAACGTTGCGAAGGTTGAGTGTTAGCGAACTGTAGTAGCTAACAATGTTCGCCTCCGTGTGTACCCGGGACATAAGAAAGAATACTGGTAACAAGCATTTGAAATGAAAACTCCATTTTGAGAAATAGAGTTTCGGTTAATTTCGGCCAAAAGATCTAGTTTCGGCTATAGTTTCAGTTTCGGCCAAAAATCAGCCGAAACTTCGACCGCACCGAAACTCAATGTTCGTGAATTGTCGCGCTTCATTCGGGTGAGCTTGAGTCTCATATATACACTAAATTTCAACATGCAATTGAAATTTTAACATATCTAAATAAGTTTCGGTTTCGGTTTCGGCTGCAAATCCTGTTTTGGTCGGACACTAATGAAAGTACTACTCAAAGAACGAGTGATAGAAAAAAGATTGAGAATTACTGTCTTAACACGATGGATAGCATGGAAAGAATTTTCAATACTTTTAAATATTTTTAAACTATTTCAAAAAATAAATTCCAAATGCATTGAGGGGGGCCACTAGTGTGACATTTTAAAAAAATTGGGAAATTTTTTTGCATGTTTCGACAGTCTATACCTTTAGAAATAACATACTAAAATTTCAAGTGCATATCTCAAATAGTTTTTTAGTTACAGCCATCGGAAGAGCGGATTCTGATTTTCATTTTTAACTTTAAAGTATTGAGAAATGTATGAAGGTTGATAGTTCGGGAGTTTTTGGACGTAGTTACCAGTCACATGTTGTGGATCAGCTAGACACTGGCACATTTAAACTCCGCTATTTTGTTAAATTTCAACATTCCGATTGAGGTTCATGGCACGGGCAATACCTTCTAGTTTAATAGGCTTTTTGGTTTTTTTTGATTTTAGGCACTGTGAAGGACCCAATCACTGCACCAGTGGGTGGACCTTATTTGGAGCCTTGGGAGATCGCGAATAACTTATGATGAATTTATTATAAATATCAAGGAATATATCCTCAAAATATTAAGACATTCGATACGGTAGTTTTCTTTAAAAAAATTCCCAAAAATTACCTTTTTTCAGGTGTATGCACTAGTGGTACACCCTTAAGGCAAGATTTCGTTATCAGTAAAGAGAGTTTACTACAATTTTCGCAATAAAATGTTTCTTCCTTACATTTAATATTAAATTTATTAATAGTTAATATGATTATCTGAATTTTTTCTATGGTTCCGTAGTCATAATGAGGGAACTATTATTATATTCATAAAATGACCTGTGTCTTAAACTCTGATTGTGGCTCGGCATTTTCTGTCCAAAGTTTACTAAATAAAATTGGAAATAAATTAAATATTTAACGAGAACCCTTTGTTTTAACCTAAAAAGAATAATTTAATTAAAAATTTTTAATTGTTCATTAATTCAGAACGTACTCACCATAGATGTGTTCTCAAATATATTTACTCAAACATGTGATAATTAATTTTGAAGCTTCTTGTTCTGTTTTGGAGAAAAACTGCATGACACGTCAGGACTCTGTTTAGTACTATGGAGCCATCTGTTGAATATTATTGACGTCTTCTATTAGTAGTGTTAAATTTTTTCAAATTAACATGCCTTGTATTCCAAAAGATTTTTTCTAAAATTTTAAAAGTTTAAATTTTTTTTGAAAATTTTATGTAGAAAATTTAATTTTATAACCAAATAATTAAAAAAAAAAGAAACATTAACAATACTGTAACGTTGGTAATGTTGATTCATTCAAATAATATTTGAAATTTCATTGTTAGAAGTGTCGTGTCAGAATAAACAAACGAATTATTTCTTCAACAAAACTGAATAAAAGTAAACAATTTTTTGGGTAATTTTTATGGCTACAAATTTAAAAAAATGAGGTAAAATATACAACAATACACTGAGAAAAAAATACAGTAATTTTTACTGAAATTTCTGGTAAAAAATTACTGAGCTCTCTGATAATGCGGACATAAGTGACAGGCTAAGTAAAAACTACGATAATTTATAGTAAAAATTTAAATTACGCTACAGCTCAGTAAAAATTACCGTATTATTTATAAATAAGGTTTTTTTTTATTTATTAATAAATAATTGAATTAAAATAGTTTAAAAGGATATTGATAGAAGGGTAAGCATTAAAATCAAATTATTAATATAGAAAAAAATTTTTGTGGTTTTTTATTATTTGTGGAAAAAAATATATAAATTCTTTATTTGAAATATTACATGATAAAAATTTTTAACAATAAGCACATTATAATAATTTGTATAAAAACATATTTCAATTAACATATCAAATACTTAAATAATAATTTATTATAAAAAAAAAAAAAATCACTTTATAAACATCCAATCACTATCATTGCTATTGGCCAACTGACGAACCAACTGTTGCCACGGTTGCTGCGTCTGTAAGTCGTGTATTGTCTAACACGCATGCTCTCTGGGCCTCAAGGTTGTGTGGTGGTTGCGTGCTTGTTTTGTTTATTCTGTTCTATGCGTTCTATGTAATACTTGGTATGCAGTGGTGCTGAAATACACACCGACTTAGTAAAAATTATTCTATGTCCAGTATAATTTTACAAAAAATTAAGTAAATTTTCCCGGTGTCCACTTGAAATTTTACTACCCCATCGAATTTTACGCAGCTGTATAGGAAAAATTCTTAAGGTGTACAGGAAAAATTTTCAAATGAATCGTAAAAAATAATGTTTGAAACGCATTTTTTATATTTTTGCTTAATAATTTCCTACGGACTGGTCACTTAAGACTCGTTTACCGGAGGCAGGTCAGTAATTTTTACTGGAATTTTTTCTCTGTGTAGTTATTTGGAAAAAAAAAATAAAAATTGTTGGACATGACGTGTTTTGGATCTGTAATTAGGACATAACGAGTTTTGGAGATGTTTTCTCGCCAAAATGACAGAGTCAGACAATAAAGAGATACACTGAAAGTATTTCAAATAGAAGTTTTTACTTTCGTTATTAAAAGTATAAACCAAATCAAGGAATAAGTCAAAAAATTAAATGCCTAAAACATCTTCGCTGAGAATATATGAAATATTTTCCTCCTTATTCTTTTTCGTTTTTCTAAATTTTTCAGGCGAAACTGGATTTATTATCTCGTCACTTTCCATCAAAACACTGGTTACATCCTCTTGTTTAGTATTAAAACTTTTATTATCAAAAGAATCTCGGATTCTTAGAACATAAAACAAGCCAAAATGATGAAATAAGAGCGATTAAGCTGTTTACTTTCTTAACAAGATGATTTTTGAACAGCTGATTAGAATAACTAAAACTCATCTACATAACTACTGATATTCATTATTGTACGACAGATTTACTATAAAAACAGCATCATATTCTATAATTACGCTTAATTTTTATAATGTAAAACATTAACAATAAGTTTTGGACATACCGTAACTTGAAACTACTATGAAAATTGTACTGAAATCTTATTGGACTTGACGGATGTTGTTCCTGTTTTTGCGAGTGGACACAACGTACTTTGATACTGCGTCGGTGATGGACTCATGTCAGTGATGTGTTTTATATTTTTATTTCCATGACCGGTGTGGTATGAATGTAATCCATTTCAAGGCTAGTTAAAAATATTTTTAACGATGTCTGAAAATAATGCAAAATTATTTTAAAACCAATACTTTTCTAAAAAATTATCATAAATACTTTGGAACTGATATGCTTCATATTATTTGAAATTGAATCAACAAAATTATGATTTTCAAATGACCAGTAACTTTAAAATGTTTCAAAATAAAATAATTTTACTAACAATATTGCTCTTGTCAAATTTACACCATCAGTAGATTTACAATCACAAAATAACACCATGTCATGAAACGTCACATTTTTTCCAAAAAATTGTAAAATTTTCACCACCATATGCTGAAATGTATGAAATTTTACCAACTAAATTACTAAATCTGTTTTTTGTATTTCAGTATTTTTATTTATTTGTAAAACTTTTTAATAATTTCAAAAGAAATATATTACGAAAAAAAATGTGTTAAAATTTTTATGTACTATATAACCATGTATAACTATGTATGTATGCATCCATTTTATTAATTTTATTTGTCAAATAAAAAAAAATTGAATGTGCAATAAATAGTATTGAATTGAATGTATTGTGCACACACTGTACAGAATTATTAAGAGAATATCCAAACGCGAATAAATTTACGTTAAAAGTGTTATTGTTTCAATGTGGTTTAACGTAATTTTTATGCAATTGTACCAAAATGTTAACAGTAATTCCGTGGTAATATAATCTATCGCCCCTCACATAAAACAAATTTTCGTGATAATTTTTCTCAAAAAAAAAAAAAAAAAAAAAAAAATGGAACAGATATATACAAAATCTTAATCAACTGAGAGAAATAGAATATAGTTGCATCGTTAAATTGGATTAAAAAAATCATGACACGCCACTTATAAAACCTTTTTTTTCGAATGTAGCATCGCAAAAAATGAGGCAGAAAAAAAAGACTGTGAGTGTGAGTGTAATGGAAAATGATTTCTTCCAACATATTTTCTAACTTTTCTCAAAAAGTAATTAACTTGAAGCAATAGTGCAAAAACATTTTTTACCCATATTGGCTTTTACTGCCCGAGAAACCTACTTTTGGGCATCCGACGTGTCTGGCTCACGAACTTAGGCGAGCCAATTCATTTTCCAGTACGCACACCAAATTTCATAAACATTAAACGTTTCGTTCGAGAGTTATCGCGGGAATATATATATATATATATATATATATATATATATATATATATATATATATATATATAGTGTAAACTCCATATAACGAAATTGAAGGGACTGGGTATTTTATTACGTTATAAAGAGTTTTCGTTATATGGAGAGTAAAACAATAATAGTAAAACAATATAATTTTACGAATAAAACTTACGAATATAGTAAGTGGTTTTAATTTTGACTGAATTAAATGACACTTTTTCATCAATACACAAACTCTTTCTTTTATACTCGCCATGTTTACAGTTAAAAAGTTTGAAAGCAACTAAGAATATGATAACGTAAAGACAGCAATAAGACAGTAGTACGGAAGTACAGTAGGCAAAAACATGTGCTAGGCAATTACAACAAACAAATAAACGGATTTCTGAGAATCCCTT
The DNA here is from genome assembly GCA_035578155.1 of Brachynemurus nebulosus. Classification (NCBI taxonomy): domain Eukaryota; kingdom Metazoa; phylum Arthropoda; class Insecta; order Neuroptera; family Myrmeleontidae; genus Brachynemurus; species Brachynemurus nebulosus. The sequence continues at coordinate 104,527,148 of JAPWDM010000001.1, forward strand.
TGTGCGTACGAAATATTTACGACTCTGTATCACTATTTTGTTTGAAAGTCAGTGAAATAAAATTTTTTTTGGCTTGAAAAATGACGCATTTTTCGCTACTGACAGTGGCTATTACGTTATAAAGAGTGTTTCAATATACGGATGATAATGTAAACCAAACAAACCTTTGTAATTTCTACGTTTTAAGGAGTTTTTCGTTAAATAGAGGTTCGTTATATAGAGTTTACACTATATATATATATATATATATATATATATATATATATATATATATATATATATATATATATATATATATATATATATATAAATTTTAGTGAAACTTACTTTTTAATAATAAAAAGTTGGATAATTACTAAGCTAATGGTCTGATCATAAGTGTTACCATACACAGCTTAAATAAATAACTTATCTTAAACATATAATCCATTAATAGCGCTATCTGTCAACCAACGGACGAACTATGTCTATTGCGGCATCTCTCCCGCACTTACCCTACTTGAATAACTTGGTGAAAACACCAGAACAGAAGGCGTTGAAAATGTAAACTTTGACCTCTCCCCCATTTTTTTACGCTAATTCCTTATTTTACTTTTTACAGGATTAATTTTCAAAAAGTGTTGAAACGTATTCATTCATTTATTTCTGACATCTGTGCTCTCCAGTTTCGTTCGTGTAAAATTATCTTAACTGTGAGTAAAGCTACTTTAAATTAGTTATTCCGAAACAAATGGGACAACTCTAATTCCAAAGCAGTTCTTTAAAGTGCTTTGCTTCGCAATTTCCACACTTTGGGATCTTTCCATAGATTTCCATATTGATGGTTTTAGAATTAATTCAGTTTTAGATCCTCTTCGGGATCCCAGAATCCTGGCAGATTTTCTAAAATTATATTCAATTCTTAGATTTGAATGATTTGAAAGGATAATAGTAATTAGATTTTACTATTATCCTTTTCTAAAGTGAAATTTTAGTAAAAAAAGTATTTTTACCGTAATCAAGGTAATATTTCGTTTTTCTCTCTTTTATTTCCGATTATTGTTAAATGAATATTTTTGATATATCAATTTTTGTCTCGAATATATCAACTCCATAAAGAAGATCGTGATAATTCTAACTGGGAATATTGAGATGATGAAGCTTTTAAAGAATAAATTTACAAAGTTTCATTGCAATTTGTCCAGTGCAATCCAATCGAAAATCTAATTTAATATTTTATTATATAATTCTATGTAACTTCCGAAATATCAGTTTTAGGTATAAGAATATCTGATACTTACAGATAGAGTTTATATTTTCCTATATAATTATGATAAAAAATATAGGTGGTTTATTTAAAACAAAAAGTTTTGTACAATTAACAAAAAATATTCAAAATACCCCTGTCGCAGCATCTGCATAACATAGCGAATTTCCAAATATTGGGCACTGGCGGATCTCATCTAAGACCTGTACCTATTTAAAATAGTTTAGCTTTCTAAAATAATAAGCTAGAGAGTAAAATAATTTTTAGCTAGAGAGTAAAATAATTTTTAAAATCGGCTGGGTAATTAGTTTTGGTATTTTTGCGGACCTAAGAACCCGAACGGATTTTGTGCAGCATAGTTGTATCCATCTAAAATAATTTAGTTCTCTAGCAGTGAGAAATTTTTTAGAATCAGTTCGGTAGCTTATTACTGGCGTTTTCGAATCTGCAAGATCCCGGTGGACCTCATTAAAAAATCAGCTCGACCGTATATTCTAGGAGGACTTTATGTAATATATATAATACATATATATTTTCAAAACCCGTTGTGTAGCATTCTCAGAACAGTTGTGGATCTCAGATAACACAACCTGTACCTATCTAAAATAGTTTACCACGGTAATAGTAAAAAAAATTTCAAAATCGGTCAGTTATTTTATTTTTGACACTTTTAGGTCCCACTGACTCTGTCGGACCTTACATAACGTAATCTATATTTATCTAAAATAGTTTAGCTTTGTAACAGTGAAAAAATTTTCAAAATCGGTCAGTTAGTTTATTTTTGACACTTTTGGGTCTTATGGACCCTAGCGGACTTTACATAATGTAATCTATATCTATCTAAAATAGTTTAGCTCTGTAACAGTGAAAAAATTTTCAAAATCGATCAGTTATTTTATTTTTGACACTTTTGGGTCCCACTGACGCTGCCGGGCCTTACATAACGTAATCTATATCTATTTAAAACAGTTTACCTCTCTAACAGTGAAAAGATTTTCAAAATCGGTCGGTTAGTTTATTTTTACCACTTTTGGGTCCCATGGACCCTGGCAGACCCTACATAACGTAATGCATATCTATCTAAAATAGCTTAGTTCCCTAACAGTGAAAAAATTTTCAAAATCGGTCTTATAGTCTATTTTTGACACTTTTGGATCCTATGGACCCTGATAGACCTTACATAACGTAATCTATATTTATCTAAAATAGTTTAGGCTCTGTAACAGTGAAAAAATTTTCAAAATCGGTCAGTCAGTTTATTTTTGACACTTTTGGATCCTATGGACGCTGTCGGACCTTACATAACGTAATCTATATTTATCTAAAATATTTTAGCTCTGTAAGAGTGAAAAAATTTTCAAAATCGGTCAGTTAGTTTATTTTTGACACTTTTGGGTCCTATGGACCCTGGCGGACCTTACATAATGTATTCTATATCTATTTAAAATAGTTTAGCTCTGTAATAGTGAAAAAATTTTCAGAATTGATCTGGTTTAGTTTATTTTTTACAATTATGGAATCAGCAAACCCTGGCGAAACTCATACAACTGTAGTAATCTAACAGTAAGAAAAGGGTTCTAGGGATCTCATATAACTTTTGGCAATCCGTAAGGTTCTTGCGGACATCATTTAATTAATTAGTTCAAATACTTTAACTCACTAACTGTGAAAAAATTTTTAAAATCGATTGGGTAAATAATTTTTGGCCTTTTTAGGTCCCGAAAACCTTGACCTCACATAAAATACCTTAAATCCATTTAAAATTGTTTAACTTTTTAACATTAATAATTATTAGTGAAAAAATTTTCAAAATCGATTCATTTAAAATTTTTTTCCGTGCATACATACATATATTATGTTTTTTTGTTTCATATTTAATAATATTGTATCATAAGTTAATGTGCAATTTCTAGTTTATTTAAAAATTCAATAAAAAAAAAATCTTAATTACAAAAGCTTAGAAAATCTGCTTAATTTTCATTTTTCAACTTAAGACAGAACTATGCTAATTATAATGAAATAAATGAGAAACAAAACTATATACATGTATGTGGATAGATTTCACTTATTCGCAAAAGATTCTTTAAAAAAAATGAAATATTTTTGATATTTCGTAAAGAACTGAGACATAAATATAAATTACTAATTAGACTAACAAAAAAAGAAAATTAATACAAATGTGAAAATTTACATTTTCTCGAAAAATACTTAAAATAAAAGAAAATTATAAGAATATTTTCTTCGTAATTTTTTTCTGGCGAAAAAATGATAAAAAATGGCCAGAAAACCTACTTCTGGGCATCCGACGTGTCTGGCTGACGAACTTAGCTTGGCTAATCCGGACTTTAGTTCGCACACAAAATTTCATAAGCACTAAACGTTTCGTTCGAAAGTTATCGTGGCGACACACATATATCTATATCTATCTATCTATCTATCTATCTATCTATATATATACATATATATATATATATATATATATATATATATATATATATATATATGTATATATATATATATATATATATATATATATATGTATATATATATATATATATATACATATATATATATATATATATATGTATATATATATATATATATATATATATATATATATATATATAAATTTTAGTGAATATCATTTTCGTATTCTAGGGACCTTAAAACATATTTCTGCCATCGCCCCGGGCTCAAATTGCGTCATGAGACCTACTGTAATAGCTGAATTTCGAGTTTTCGAAATTCGCTAAAATGCTTTATATTACCAGCCTGTATCAAGCCAAGGAAGCTGAAGTGCCACTGTCAGATAGAATATTAGTAACAATTTCTAACAAACTCGCTGTTAGAAACACTTAAAATAACAAAGTTGGTGTCTACTTCCGGTATAACCGGAAATGGTAGCAAGTTAAAAACATTTTAATTAAAATCTTCATAATTGAAAACTTCTACAACCAATTTTTCAAAATTGTACTTTATTTAGAAGGCCATAAACTTTTAATGAAGATTCTATTTGAAACATCCTGTATACATAATCATTTGGGAGATCACATTTTAATTTTTGTAAAGTTAGATTTGGTATACATGTTGCAGCTGTATTGTCAAAACCGTTTTATTATAATAACTCTAGTCAAATTATAAAAAAACCAAATATTGTCAACTAATGTTGTCTGTTACAATACACCTAGTAAATTTTAGTGTTATTATAATTTCGATAGACTCATTTAGAGAAATTGTGAAGTGTAATGTTTTTTGGCAATATAACCAAATCAGCTTACAGGAAAATATATGTGGTAAAAGTAAACACGATATGAATCCGAAACTAATGATGTCAAAAAACTACTGAATCGATTTTAAGTAAATTTAGCTTAGATGTTTACATAAATATACTTTAGAGTAACCGATAAGAAATTCTTATTTCGTTTAAAAGTTGCCGTGGATTGTGAATACTAAAATAAACAATGTCTTCACTACTAAGTCTATTTCAATAAAATTTTGTGGGGATATTTATATGGTTTAGAATAATTAATAGGATAATTTATAACCTGGTTGAAGGTTCCTACAGGATATGAATACGAAACTAAGTGGTATCAAAACTACAAAACCGATTTCAATCAAATTTGGTATGAATATCTTTTTGCTTTGGAATAACAAACAGAAAATGTTCATTCCGATTATAGGTTCCCATGGCAAACCAAATAAATTATTCAGTCAGGCCAAAATTATTGAAACGATTTCATTCAGTTTTGGCATGGATACTTATACTCCATGGAACAACACAGGATAATTTTCATCCTGATTAAGGATTCCCTCAAAAAACAAAATAAATTATTCAATCATGTCAGAACTATAGAACAGATTTCAATTAAATTTAATTTGTATTTAGAATAACTGCTGGGATAGTTTGTATCCCGATTGAAGGTTCCTAAGTGATATGAAGATGAAACTAATTAAAGTCAAAACTACTGATTCGATTTCAGTCAAATTTGATATGAATACTTTTATATTTTGGAATACGTATGCTATAAATCAGATATTTTTATGTGAATTTCAAAAGAGAATCCTGATGATCTTCACAGTACAAGAATTTTAATTTGTATGCCATGGGAAGACTCATCAGGGATATGAACCAGATTATATTAGTATTTGAGCTTTAAACCCTAGGTTACTCCTTAATGACAATTTTACTAGAGCTAATAATAAAAAGCTCGAGCTAATAATAAAAAGCTGAAAAATATTCTAAATTGAAATCTTATTATGTGTCCGGTTTTTCCTTTAGAAAACCGGGATAAAACTATTGTACATGTTAATTCACAAGAAAGTAGTTCAACTGCTTTGATATAATTATAATAAACTCCATGTTCCTATAGAACGATATCTCGAAAAAAACGGAGCAGCAATTTAAAATCATTTCTAAAGTCTTTAGTCAATCAATAAACAATCTAAAGAAAATCAGCATTAATAGTTTATGAAATAGTAGCTCATTTCCCACGGGAACCTTCAACCTGTAAAAAAGTATACCAAATATTTATTATTTTAAGGTATATACCAATACTAAATTTGATTAAAATTGTTTCAGTAGTTATGATATTATTTCTTATCGTAATAGTAGTCGATAGGAACTTTCAAACGGGATACAGATTATTCCGTTAGTTATTAAAAAAGCATATTATCATATAAATATGTAATTAAATTTTAAAAAAAAAATTTAAAAAAAAAAATTTAAAAAATTTAATTGACATTCGTTCAATAATTTTGAGGTGACTCAATAATTTAGTCTGTGTCCCACTGGAACTCTTAACTGGGGTAAAAATGTTTCTATCAGTTATTCCGAAGTATATAAGTTTATATACGAAATCAGACTGAAATCGCTTCAGTAATTTTGACCTGACTGAATAATTTATTTTTTATCCCTCAGGAGCCTTTAATCGGGATCAAATTTCCTTTCGGTTATTCCAAAATATAAAAGTGTCCTCACTAAATTTAATTGAAATCAGTTTTGTAGTTTTACACTAATTAGTTTCGTATTAATATCCCGCAGAAACCTTCACCCAACATATAAATTATCCTATCAGTTATTCTAAGCCATAAAATATTTCTACTAAATTTTGTTGAGATCGGTTTATTAGTTTTGATACCAATTGTTATTTGCTTCACAATTTCTCTAAACGAGTCTAGCGAAATTATAATAGCACTGAAATTTACCAGGTGTATTGTAAGGGACAACATTAGTTGACAATATTTGGTTTTTTTATAATTTGACTAGCGTTATTATAATAAAACGGTTTTAACAATATAGCTGCAACATACATATATATATATATATATATATATATATATATATATATATATATATATATATATATATATATATATATATATATATATACATTTTTGTAAAGTTAGATTTGATATATATATATATATATATATATATATATATATATATATATATATATATATATATATATATATATATATATATATATATATATATATATATGTATATGTCGAATTTGTTAACTGAAAAACATATTAATACCTAACAATTCGAAAATCACAGACAGACTTTTCTATTTTATTTATAGGTATTGATGGAAATTTTCAGCAAAGATCAAAGAACGTCTGAATAGGTACTATTTTTAGAAACCCGTTTTTCTTGTCCATTCTAGAAGAACAGCCGAAGAAATTTGACGAAGTAGTCGCACGGCGGCAAGTACATAATTGTGTAAGTGCGCTATAAGCCTTATAACCAAGTTGCCTGTTATACTCCTATCTACGCTGAGATTCACAATAAGCCTAATTATAATGTACATAAATGTGGTATGATTCAATTATTAAATAATATTTTTGTACAGATTTTAGTATGATATACAATATACAGATTAATAAAAGTGTAGTATGGGTGTGTTTCTTTACACAGTTATATGTAAAATGCAAAATTTTGCACAGTCATATCTAAAACATAGTTTACATAGATAGTAGTTTGTACAGTAAAAGAGCAATTTCAGAGTAGGCGTAGATAAACATTTTATTTGAAAATTTAGTTTTTTTTTTCTAAGATTTGAGTCTGTTGTGATTGCCAACTGCGCTCCATTTCTACAAAGTAATGGAACTCTATGATAATTGACTGCATTCATCTAGTGTAATAAAACAATGAATTTTAGTCAAAGTAAACATGCCGAAAACATTTGAACTTTCTTAATACTTTAAATTCAATTTATTGCGAAGCTCTGTAAAGTAGAAGTGAAACAAAATTTTATTAAATTAAGACAAAAATAGCGGGTATAATTTGTTATAATTATTATTTATATTAACAGACATGTGCCATAATTATTAAGCACTTGGAACAATGGTGGCATTGTTTGGTTTGCGTTCACGGTGTATTCTTTATTCTTTAGCATTTATAGAGCTACTTACTTATTGTTAGCTATTTAATATTAGCAACGCTCGACGACCAATTAGTATGAAACACAACGTCTTGTGTTAATTGGTGTTAAACACATTTGTAATTAGTATACAGACAATGCGTATGAGACTGTCGCATTCTTCATCATATACATCAAGCAGGTGTTTAACAGTAAACTACACCTATTTCAGTACAAAAATGGTGTAAATACATACTTATATACATATATATACATAATATGTACATATATACATATACATATATATATATATATATATATATATATATATATATATATATATATATATATATATATATATATATATATATATATATGGCTGGGCCATTGTAATCTATGCATCTAAATATCTCGCCAGAGGTGCCACCTGTCAAAAAATGACCTTTACAAAAGTTGTTAGGTACGAAGGGGGGCATTAAATGGTGACCTTAAATTTGACCTTGACCTTCATTCTCAAGGTCCTATTCCATTTGAAAAATACGACTTGACCTCAAAATGGCCAGAAATAAGTATTTTTGTCTTGGAAGAATTTCTCGCGTTATTGCAAGACGTGATATACCTATACCGTGGGAATATACCTACGTGATAGGTAACATAAATAAATAAACTTATATTGCTCTAAAATGTCTAAAATGTACGAAAATCAGGATTTAAAGACAAGGTCAATGATGAAAATCTGAATTTTACGTGCATCTGTCAATATTTTGTTACATCGAGATTCAGAATCTTTTTTTACATGGTTTCTAAAACAATCTATCTATCTTTGTTTATATATGTTCTTTATATACGTTTTCTCCCACGGTATATGTCACGTGTCTTAATAACGGGAGAAATTCTTTCAATACGAAAATACTTTGCTATGCAATGCTTTTACTTTTTCCTGACCATTTTAGGGCTCTTTGGTGGATTTTTGTTAATTTATTCATTCAAAAATGACAATTTAGAGTAAGACGTACTATTTTTTATCTATATTTCAAGAGTTATTTTCTAATTTATTATCCTGTTTGTGGTCCTTTATGACATATTAAGTGTTAAATAGTCACCTAGTTGCAATTTAAGCACTTTCTGTAGAATTTATTCTCGTAGCATAAATCAATAATCAATTTCTTGAACTCCATTGAAACTCCGTTAATTTTTCAGTAAATAAATGAAAAAATTTGACCTTAAGGATTATTAAATTTTATATTTATTTAAAATAAAGGTACATATCTACGTAAATACACTCCAATATTTGAAAATAAAGTAATTCATTTTTGAAACGTATAAAAATATTATCAAATTTTAAGATGTACGAATACGAACGTGTCGTTGAACATGTTGATACCACTTACATTCATAACATTTTTGTTAGAGCTTTTTTTTTAAAAAAATTATTAATGAAATTTTTTTAACTTATATAGGAAGTAGCAGATCCAAATACTGTATTCCAGTAAATAGTTTTTCCTAGCCAGGAAAAACTATTTAAATAGAAAATGGAAAATGGTTTCCAAAAGTGCAGAAATTTATATTGAGCTCCCTAGAATCCGAAAATAACATTCACTAAAATTTATATATATATATATATATATATATATATATATATATATATATATATATATATATATATATATATATATATATATATATATATATATATATATTCACTTAATCCTGGCCATTTGCTTTTTTGTGGGTTTTTGTTAATTCTTTCATTAAAAAATGACAATTTAGAGTAAGATATAATATTTTTTATCCATATTTCAAGAGTTATTTTATAATTTATTATCCTGTTGGTTATTCTTTATGACATATTAAATGTAAAATAGTCGCTTACTTATTATTAGGAGGTTTAAGGACTTTCTGTAGGAATTTATTTTAGTAGCATAGATCAATAATCAATTTCTTGAACTCCATTAAAATTTTTTTAATTTTTTCGGCAAATTAATTAAAAATTTGACATTAAGGATTATTAAATTTTATGTTTATTTAAAATAAAGATATATGCGTACCTACGTAAATATATTTATCTACGACTACCATGAAATTGCTTGTTTATTGTACAAAATACTATCTAAGTAACCTAGGTTTTACATACAATCATATATCCAGTTGTACAAAAAATGGGCTTTTACACGCATGTATGCTAAAAATAAGAACGCCTACTACACTTTTATTAATTCTTATAATTATTATTATATATTACATAGTGATATACGTGATACATATTATGTTAGAATCTGTACAAAAATTTTACGTAGTAACTGATTGTTTACGTTTGTTTTTAATAAATTTCAAATACTACATAATTTTAATGTATTGATATTTGTAGATTTATACCAAATTTTTGTCGTTTATTGTGAATTTCATGTTAGTCGTAGATAAAGTATAGTACGTAACTCGGTTGTAAGGCATATTACACGCTCGCACAATTACGCACTCGCCGCTACGCGGCTCTTGCGTAATGCTGTAACTTTTTCGCTCGTGTGTAATATGCCACTTACAACCTCAATCACGTAATATACTATTCTCAATTTGAAAATAAAGTAATTCATTTTTGAAACATATGAAAGTATTTACCGAATTTTAAGGTGTACGAATACGAATGTGGCTTTTGTTGATATAAATTGCATGCATAACATTTTTATTAGATAATTTTTTTTTAAAAAAATTATTGATAAATTTTTTTTATATATAGGGTAAAAGACCCCATTGTCGATCGGGGTTATAAGTCCGATCAGTTTTGACATTTATATCTTAATGAAGTTATTTCTGAAAGAAACCTTTGATAAAAAAAAATTATTATTAATAGAATGATTATTTTTCAATTTAAATTCACCTCACATTTAACGCCTCCTCACTTAATTTAAGAAATACATATATATATATATATATATAGAAAAATTTTTGTTGAATTCGTGAATTTTTAGTATGATGGATGATCATTATTCAAAACACATGAGTTATAAATTGTAACATTTTTCACCGAATTTTTAAAGTTATTAGCATAATAAAAGTATACAAATAATTGTTATTAGTCCACTTAAGAGATTAGGATAGCTAAATTAAATTTTATATGCGTTAAATATTGTTTGTATGACTGATTCTTCTTGGGATCTGAGTTTTACAGTTAGGTACCGCATTTTGAGAATTATATATTGCATACCTATTTTATAAACATTTTTAATTAATTTTTGGGTTTAAAACACTTAACTAACCGTTTTTATAATTTTACTTTAATATTTTATTTATTTCAGAACGTAAAATCAATTGAAAAATAATTAATATTGAATTAAAACTTCCAAATTGTTATTTATATAGGTATTTTCAAATAAAAACGTCAAACATAATATGTATGATATGTATGTATTACATCTGAAACGACACATACAGATACAATATAAACTAAATTTAACTGTTTAAAAATTCACAATGGTTAACGGCTAAGTCAGATCTTATACAATGTTTTTTTAAAAGATCAGCAGAGAGCGAAACGAAATTGTGATTTTAATGGTTTATTTTATCGAATATTTAAACCGTTCTTGGCTTTTGCTTTGACGTCCTATGTTTCACTAGATGTCACTCTATGATAATACTGTATGACATATAGCCTCACCTAGTAGTGGATAGAGTGTCAAAGTGGCTGGAAGAGAATGGTTCAAATATTCGATAGTAGAAGGTACTTCATGTACATTAATGCGCGATTTTTCATAGGGGTCAGTGTATTGATCTTTCAAAGGAGGTTAATTAGCCGAAAAAAACATTAATAAATCAAAATTTTTGCGTTATATTTTCTTAAAAACATTTTCATTGGATTAAAAAAACTTGGTTTCATACTTATTAAGAAAAAAAAAATGGGTGTTTTGTTTATTTTTTAATTTTTTTAAGCTAATTTAATGATACAGCTAAAAATAGTGATCGGTCATCGGGTCTCTTACCCTACTTTTTTTGTCCATCAACGATTTTTTGTATTACCGAAGCATGACGAGTTTTAACAAAAACAGAAAAATTTAGAGATAAACAAATACAGAAATATATCTTTCACACAGTTTCCATATTAGATATTAATATTTTCATTATACGAAACCATATTTACCCAATTTCAAATTTTACCTCCAGTTTTATTATCAAGGCCCCTCCAATAGGTATGATACCGAATTTGAGTGCGTTGGTAGAAAGACCCTTAGAAATAAAGGATTGTGTCAATTTGAACTTTTCTTCTAGTTATTATAGTTTTCGAGTATTTTGATAAAATTAAATTTTTACCCCAAAGAGAGTCGACCCCTTAAATCATTTTTATAGCAGATTCTATTATTCTTGTTTGTTCCATACAACTATCAACTTTGATCAAAATCGGGAATTATCGTTTCAAGACCTTCATCATTAAAGGATTTTGTGATATATATATATATATATATATATATATATATATATATATATATATATATATATATATATATATATATATATATATATCGTCAGATCATAATCAAATTTATATGGGAACAGCTCGGAAAGACATCCTTTCAAACAAAAGAGAATTATCTAAATCAGTTTAAATACATCAGAGATATGAAGTAAATCTACAAAAACGGCATTTAAAATTTTCACTGAAATTGTAAAGAAAAATCATTATCACTAATAAATTGAATGGCTAAATGAATTTTAGCCATTCAATTTATTAGTTATCTAATTATAAACAATTACGTAATTATAAAATGTTTATTATACATTTCCAAAACGATTTTGAAAAAAATTTAATCCAAAAACATATTTTATTGTTCTAAAAAAGGTGTAATTTTGAAATAAATAGTACATATATTACACGGCCCTCTGGCAACAATTCACACGAGGCATAAAAATACATTTTGAGTCCTGTCACGTATATATTATTTTTTGCAATTCTGAATTACAAAAATTAAGAAAAAACTTTATTTACCTGAATGACATTTAAGTAACTTTTTTAATCTTATCCGGAATTGCAAAAAATTGTATGTTATACACCACAGAACTAAAGTGTTTCTTTTCATCCCTCGTGTGATTTGTTGTCCTCGGGCCTTTACAGGCCCTATGGAAACAAACTTCACACTCGGGATTAAAACTCACACTTTAGTCCCTTGGTGTATATTAACATGCTATTTGTTCACACAATTTGATTTCACTAAATAATTCATAACAAAATAAAACAGTTTCTCCAATTTATTTCAAAAGTACTTTCCGTAGACTATGATCTTTCCTTCCCCTTACTCTTCATTCACTAATGCTAAAGATAATTTTTTTTTATAATTTTTATTGCTCTTGAAAAGCCAGACAGTTTTTTATCTGTTTGTAACACTACATGTCTTTTTCAAATGCATATTATGCTTATTTGCTGGCTTTATAGTCAAATGGAAACTATCAACCATATATTTTTATGTATTTTAGGAGAATATGATTAATTAACATGAAAAGTCTCATAAAAACATGTAGGAAAATGAAAACAGCATTATGACAACAATATAATTTTAGTGTCAACTTAAGAAGGTATTTTTACAAATATGCTTCACACATGCAACAACACAGTCCCAATCCCGCACACTACACTTGATCATAATTTACATAAATAAATACTTAATATGCAAATGTATGTATGTTATGTGGCGCATCTATTCAAAAGGCCGTATTTCCATCATAAACAAACTTGATAATAATTGAAATGAACTGTCTCTTCCTATTAACACTTTACAGTCCGCATTCACAGCATCTGTGAATAGCGAGAACAACCGTAGAGGCCGATCGCGATCAGTGATCAGTGATCACACATGTGTGCGATCTTATCGTAAACAGGTATTCACTTACAACAAACACACTCTGTGTGTGTTGGTTTTTATACACATTTATAGGAGAATAACTTAACACTTAAAAATATAATTTTATATTATCTTCTATCTTTTTGTAATTGTATTGAAGTAGATATGTACACGTAATTGTAACAAAACTATTTAATTGTTTGTGTTTTTACCCGACTGCATCAGGAGGGTAATGTGTTTAGGAAGTATGTATGTATCCTCTGGCTATGTCTGTTTCTGTGGCGCAACCTGCAGCCTAAACGGCTTAATAGATTTTGATAAAGAAGGTGTCACTGGATTCGTCTTAACTTCGGGAGTGCTGTAGCCTACATGAAATTTCAAAATTCATCCTCTATATAGGGGATGAAAAATTTATATAACGAACCATTGGGTTTAGAAACGTGAAATTTTGCAGGCGAGTTCTTTATGTAACGTGGGGGAGCTCCAAGAAAAGATTTTTGGAAACTCATCCCCTAAGGGTATAAAGTAGGGGATGAAAAATTTATGAAAGATAGAATTTTGCACAAAGGCACAGGGGTTCCTTAGTAATGTAGATGAAAATTAAGGAAAGATTTTTGTAAAAATTTATTCACTAAGGGTGTAAAACAGGGGATGAAAATTTATATAGGGAATCGCTGGGTTAAGAAACGTAAAGTTTTGTACAAACGTTCCTTTAGTAACGCAAGCAAGCACCCAGAGTAGATTTTTAGAATTTCGTTTCCTAAGGGATTCAAAATAGGGGATGAAAATTTGTATAGGAAACCGTTGAGTCTAGACACGGAAATTTTACAAAGTGATCTTATAAAATGTAGGTGAGCACCAAGAAGGAGTTTTGGGAATTCATCCTCTAAGGGGGTAAAACAGTCGGTCAAAATTTATTTAAAAATCCTGTTTGGCTCAGAAACGTGAAATTGTGTACAGGATTTCGTTATGTAGCGTAGCTGAGCTCTAAGAAGGCTTTTTTTTTAAATTTTATTCCGTAAGGATATAAAATAGGGGATGAAAATTTATATGGAAAACCATTGAGTCTAGAAACGTGAAATTCGGCACAGAGTTTTTTAGTAACGTAAGCGAGTACCAAGTGCAGCTTTTTAAAATTTCATACCCTAAGGCGGTAGAACAAGGGTTGAAAATTTATATGGAAACTATTTTTTGTTGATGAAATCATTCGTGTGGAATCGATGACATCATAGTAAGTGTACAAAATCATTTAATCAATCTTCAATGATTCTACTCGGAGGAAGTCTAGACAAAAACTAGGATATTAGTGCCAGTATAAAAAAAATTTTAATATCAAATTCTTGGTAATTTATGCTGCCAGCCATTGTAATTTCGTATGTGTACCTATATATTTTTTTTTCTATATAACTAAACAACGCTAAAAAGACCTAAAAAAAATTAATTAAACAATTAAAAAACCCGACTGCGTAGAAAACAAACTAAAACGGTGGAAACAAGATGAAAATATAGGGAAAAAGAAAAAGGAATAAAAAAGTAAAGCAGTCGGAGGCATCATACATTTCTGTTTAACTTGATATAACACGTATGTCTCCGACTGCTTTACTTTTTTATTCTTTACTGCTTTACTTTTTTGTATCTTTGAGTGTCCAATCAAAGCTATGTGAAGCAAATTTTATTTTACACCTATTAAAATTTTTAAGGCATCAAGTTTTAGAACAAGTTTTTAGGCTCATTCGATGGACTTTTTTTACGCCATGTGTTCCAAATAATTTTAAAATAAATAAAAGTTGAAAAATGAAATACGGATTTTTGAACAGATGCTCCTCATATGTAGATGTACAATAAATATTATAATAATTTTTACAAAATTTTTATTTTGCATATTGTTTTAAGTTGGAGAGGTACGAGTATATTATTACGAGTGTTTACTTGTTCTTATAATACACAGTGATAAATTACTATTATTGTCGTCGATTAAATGCGAAAAATATGGTCATTATGCAACTTGTCATTTCCTCTGCGCTGTGATGGTAACCTATAATCTTATATAATAATTTACAAGCATTAGTACAAAATGCAATAGAAGTACGTTCATAGCATGTAGGCTGATGTTCTCGTATGAAAGCAAGTGACAACTTTACAAATATATTTTACACTGTAGATAGAAGTGCTAAGGACTCTTAACTTTTGTAACAACAACGCATAGGTAAATTGATTAGAAAAATAATTATTGTGGACAAACAAATAATTATTGTGGAGATCGAAAAAACGTATTCATTTTTTATTGCACATTCTTTACGTACGTTATCTTAAGAATACCTACTCTCATCAATTTCGCTCCGATCGGAGTATTAAATCCGAAGTTAACCTACTAGGTTGAGTACAGTCGTCACTACTCTTGGGCAGCTGGTGCAGCTGAATCATGCAACTGCCACTTGGTATAAGTAATACGTCGACTTTCGCCGTTTTATTGTATTGTTCGAAATTTATGGCCTGGAAAATTTGGAACAGTTGTATATATAGATTTTCGAACGTTCACTATTAAATAACTTATAATTTCAAACACGATTATCCCAGAATAGTATTTTTTTGAAAGTACCTTTATGCTAGACACAATTACTAAAAAAATTATCAATTCGATCAAGACCAAATTTATGCTACTTATTTATTACTATAGTAGCTAGTCGCTGACCGAAGGATTTTAAATTTTCTTTAAAAAGATTTTCTGGAGCAAAAATCAAAAATTTAGCACCTTGAAACTTTTTGTTAAAATTGTCACCATTTTAAAAAAAATTTAAACTTTGACAGATCCTTCGTTCAGCGACTAGACAATAAAATATATTAAATTCGAATCCATTTAAATATGAATTAATCTCATCCTAATTCAGTTCACTGCTGCTGTCTTTAGAAAAATTTAGTGTGGTACAATCGTACCCTTTGCATACATATTTGTATTGGGAAATCGAATGGGGGCGTGGTTTAATATTTAGCCTGTTCACAGTAGTTTTTCCATTTGTCGCCAGATGGCAACTAAGAAAATAGTGGCAATTTTGAATCGTCCATTTTTGATTGGCAACAATAAATTATTATAAAAAAATAGGAGCAATATTCAGAAAATTCGCTAATTTTTTTCGGTTAATTTTCCAGTAGTAGTTAATGTTTAAAATGCCAGTTTGCAAGTTGAAAATTTTGAGACCACAAAATCGCTAGAAACCTGTACTTCGAAGTCAGTCAATTTCTTTGTGACTTTTCCTGATGATTATCTATTAAAATATAAACGAATTTCGTAGAATTTACGCTTCGAGATCTTTATAGAGCTTGAGATTGGAGATAGACACCTCAATCATAAAGATCGGTTTAGTAGTTTCTGATATCTCGGCGTGACACAAAATCTGCTTGCGTATTAAATATACAGTGCATTCAGTCGAAGATTACACATAGAAAATCCAGCAGATGGTGTTTCTAAGGAAACTAACATTAACGCTTCATTTTTTCAAAATTTTATCAGAATATTTTAAATCGTTTGCAATTAGGAATAAAACTTAATTATTAATATACTTCAAACTGAGGGAAAATGGAAAATTAAAAATATGTATGTGGTACTTCAAGGGAAAGGAAGAGAAAAATGTTGGCTTTTTTTCACGTCAAATATCCCTATAGACAAGATTAATTTGTTAATTTTTGTTTCTGAAATAAATTATGCAATAAAATTTACTATCCAATAATACTAGTGTGTAATTTTTAACTGAACACCAATACTTCTATGAAAATAATAAATGAATTTCCATAGCAACGCTATAAATTACCATTGAAATTTTCCCTATGTGTAATTTTGAAGTGAACAGTCATATACTATACTAGCATTTACCTGCGGCTTCACCCGTGTGGCAACAGAAGGACTAAGCGGGTCTTAGCACACACTACGTCCTCAAAAGTATGGGCATATCGTGACCCAAGGGGTGCCCCTCCTCATGACACGGTAGTGTACCACAACATTAAGTACACTACCGCGTTAAAAGTATGAACAACTTGACTCAAGGTGTATCCATACTTTTGACGACGTAGTGTGCTGGAACTCGCTCAGCCCTTCCACTCGTGGCTTTTGAAATTATGACATCTAGTTCAAACGTATAAAATGTACTTTCATTTTCTCACAGGAATTTTCCCACAGAAATAAAATGTTTCCTCCGGGTAAAAAATAGGATATAATTAACATTGTTCTAACAATATGCAAAGTTCGAATGAAGTCAGTGATCATCTTATCGTTTTAAGCATATTTTCCCACGGGAATTAGACTTCTCACAGGATTCAGATATTTTCTTGGGGTAGAGAGTAGTCTGTGTCCCTTTCTATCCCCGCTGTAAACAATATCCAATATTTAAAATCAATTTTCCATTTTTTTGACAATCAGTTGTCATTATTTAATTGTTTCATTTTAAATACATATTCTCTCGGGAATCAGCTACTTTCTCGGTGTAAAAACTTAAGTTTATCGCTGTATATCGTTCTATCTGCTAACAAACAGAGTTGGAATAAACTCCAAAAATTTTTTTTGTTTCATTTAAAATATATTTTTCCACAGAAATGAGATTTCCCACAGGAATGAGATGTTTTTCCAGGGTAAAAAGTCGCCTATGTTCTTTTCCAACCCCTCTATAACAATAGATAACAATATTCGAAGTTGAAACCAATAATCCGCTTATTAATAGTCAACTGTCATAATTGTCATAGATGGCCTATAACCGTCTCCGTCTCCCAAGCTATGTCTTTGTAAAGTTTCAAGTTGACTGGTTATGTTGTTGAAGCGTAAAAGCAAGTCAAGCAAACAAACAAACAAACACTCAATTTTGGATTTGTAATATTAGTTAGGATAAGGATTAAGATTCACAATTTAAAAATGAATTTTTAACTTTTTTAAAAATCAGCATACCATACCACATCAGTTCCCACATTTCTAGTTGTAGATAAAAGTGACAGACTTCCATTTAAAGTTCCTTCCCCTGTTTCAACTTAAGGGATGAATTTTTAAAAGCATTGAAACTTTTGTGTTCAAATCAGTAACCTAACACCAATTTCCATATTTCTAACTAAAAAAATTACAAATTTCTATGAAAATTGTCATCTCCTATTTTACCCCCTTAGGGGGTGAATTTTCAAAATTTCCTTTTTAGTGCTCACTTACATTATATAAGAAATCCCTTTTCTAAATTTCCCGTTTCTAGGTGACAGACTTCCATTTAAAGTTTCTTCTCCTGTTTCAACCCACTAAGGGGTGGATTTTTAACCCTAGAATCATACATACTCGTCAAAACGACGAACGAACTTCTCTACCTGCTCCAATATTGTGACTTGTCGGTACCTGCTCGCTGTGAAACTTCTGTTATCTAATTTATTTGTTATTATAACACATAAGACATATAAATTTTTTTATAGCTATTGTCGTTTTTTTTATACTGAAATAGTGTGCGTCAAAAAGACGACGATGTATGATTAACCTATATTTTTTTTAAAGATTTTGTACTCCACATATAAAAGTTTTCCTAATTTTTCTAAAATTTATTAAAGATATGGATGTTATAATTAATTTATTCAATGATTATGATAATGTAAAAGATGATTACAGCTGTTTGACTTATAGAGACGACATAATACTGAAGTTTGAATATATTGAATCGAAAACTAAAGAATGCGTTTCGAATGACTTAATAAAAGATTAACAATTTATTTTGTGGAAAATATTTTAATTTTTATTATTTTTTGAGATCTTATTCGAAAAATTACTAACAAATTTTAGAAAATTTACAAATGTGCCTAATGGGGAAATAACTACATATCTATAGGAATATTTATGACTAACAAATTTCACATTCTGTAAAGTCACACGTGTCCACTGATTCATAATAGTTCATAAATTAATTATTACAATTGATGTATTTATATATTTTTTAATTTTTATAATGAAAATATGCTTTGATAAAAAGATTAAAAAAATTAATAAATATTTACATTAAGAAATTTTTCCAAATCGAATTTTTTTAAATATTTTGTTCGCTTTTGTAGTATTGTTATGTAAAAAAAAGTTTTTTGCAAATAAACTCTAAAACTTCCCGTAAAAAGTCCATTCGTCGAAACGACGCCGATGTATGATTAACTTGACTCGTAGACCAACGTATGATTCTAGGGTTAATAGCATTGAAACTTTTGTGTTCAAACCAGTAACCTAATACAAATTTCCATATTGCTAACTCTAAAAATTACAAATTTCTGTGACAATTTTCATCCCCTCTTTTACCCCCTTAGGGGGTGAATTTCCAAAAATCCCTTCTTAGTGTTCACCTACGTTATATAAGAAATCCCTGTTCAAAATTTACAGTTTTAGTTTCATTTACAGTTTCTTCTCCTATTTCAACCCCCTAAGGGATGAATTTTTAAAAACACGAACTTTTGTGTTTAAACCAGTAATTTAACATCAATTTCCATATTTCTAACTCAAAAAATTGCAATTGCTATTTTACACCCTTAGGAGGTGAATTTCCAAAAATGCCTTCTTAGTGCTCACCTACGTTATATAACAAATCATCTCTGTTCAGAATTTCACGTTTCTTGGTGACAGACTTCCATTTAAAGTTTCTTCCCCTGTTTCATCCCCCTTTAAGGAATGAATTTTTAAAAGCACTAAAACTTTTATTTTCAAAGCAGTAACCTACCACAAAATTCCATATTTGTATCTAAAAAAATTACAGATGTCTATAAGAATTTTTATCCCCTATTTTACCCCCTTAGGGGATGAATTTCCAAAAATCCCTTCTTAGTGCTCACCAACATTTTATAAGAAATCCCTGTTCAAAATTTCACTTTTCTAGGCCCAGCGGTTTGGGCTGTGCGTTGATCGATCAGTCAGTCAATCAGTCGGTCAATCAGTCAGTTAGTCAGTCAGTCAGTTTTGATTTTTATATATATATGATATGTAGATTACATTATGCAATGTGTAATCTTGAAATGAACGCGTTGTATAAGATTCTTATGCAATGTACAGATTAAATGCTTAAAAACCATTAAAAAGTATTTTTATCAAAGAATGTTACTATAGTTAATGTTTACGTTTCCTACATTCTCTGGGTTTTGATTGACATTATGACTTTTAATGATATTTTTTTAAAAACCGCAAAAAATATATCGCACAAAAAAAGACTGCATAAAAAAAGGTTATGTACCGTAAGCTACCGACAGATGATAGGTTGAGATTTTTTTTACCTGCCTTTTTGAGGAGCGGTAATTCCTAGTGTGCCAATGAAGATAAGCAAGCACTCTATTAACTGTGGCCCCGGTAACGCGAAAACGGAAAATCGATTTTTTCAAAAGCACATTTTTGGGGATTTTTGATGTTTTATGCAATAATGCTCATCGAAAAAATTAGCAAGATGTTTACATTGGCTGGAAGAGTAGAAATGAGAGTATTAACTTGTAGAAACATTTTGAAATTTTTCACGATATTTTTTCACCTGCTAATTAAAAGCAGAAAAATTCAAGCTGTAAGTAGCTGATAAAAAAATGGCACGTGATTTAGGCATTACCAAGTACAATTTCCCGCGGAAATATTCTGTAAAATTTTCATGACTTTTTCGTGATTTTTCTTTTGATTTGATAAATGGTAAAATTTTTCTACAAGTTAACATCTTCATTCCCACTTTTTCGGCACCATTTCTTTCTTTTTATGTAAGAGCGCTTAGGTAAATCGAAAACATTAACAATCTCCGAAAATGTGCTTATAAGAAAATTCATTTCCTGTTTCCGTGTTACCGGAGCCACGGTTAATACACAGTTTATTTTCATTGGCACGCTGGGGATTACAGCTCTTAAAAAAGGCAGGTAGAAAAAAATCACAACCTTTTCACCTGTCACTGGCTCACGGTCTATTAAAACAATCTAATACGCGTTTAGTTACGTAATGCTTATTTTTAATTAATTTTCCATGGTTTCTAGATGAAAATACGTGCTTTGGGATGGCTCTAGGTTTGACAGATTAGAAGGCATATGACAGATTTTATAACATAAAATAGCAAATTATGAGAAAATTATTAAATATGTTTAAATAAAATAAAACTATATAGGTACGCCAATGAAATTTGTTTAATTTGGTATAAAAAAAACTTTACATAAATGTAAATTTTTAATGCAAACCTCAAGAATAATATAAAGTATACGAGTATTCATATGCATATTTATTTGCGTACTTATTTCAGTACCTATTTAGTATTAAAATTATTTTCTGGCAATACATATTTGTTTGTACATACGGAGATGTTCTTTTTCCCATTTTTTGTTTTTATTTTTTATTTTTATTTATTTATTTATTTTTTTTTTTAAATGTGATTATGTCATTAGCAGTATCAAAACATATAATTGTCAAGTTAATTAATAATACGTGGCCTTCAAGGTCCGACGATGTGATGGTAAACAAATGACATTGCTGGCCACTTCTTTTTAACCTTACAACGTAGTATTTAGGTATAAAAATCGATGTTAGATCATCTTTTCGTAATTTTTTGAAAGTAATAATTGTTTATTATCAATATTTTTGTAATTGTGCAGAATAATTACGTGATTTGAAAATTTAATTTCAAATTTAATTTTATTGTGAATTATTGGACGTATATAATGTTTAATAATCTTTAATTAGAAACGAAAAAAACGCCGTGAGCAGCGGGGCCCCATCACGGAAGTCGAATTTTTCGCTACATTTTCGGTATTTTCAAGATATCTAAATGTGCTTGAGCGAGTACAGGCGGATTGTCATTTTGGTGTTTTCAAACCTGATGATAAGTGTCCGGCTGATCCGACGGGGTTTTAAAAAAAGGTTTTAAGTTTTTAAGGGCTGAATCTTAGTAAACAATATTATGTCGATAGCAGTTAGCAGAAAAAAAGCCAACACAATTCGTACGAGGGCATTCCTACCCATGCTTATTCACCAAAGCCTTTGTGCTTTATTTTTAAATATTAAAAATGGGCCTTAATATTTATATTTTTTCTTTCCAATAAATCCAAAATCCATATTTTATAAGTAAAAACTGACTAATAATATTTTTTAAATTACAATTTTATTACATTTATTGTAACAGTTAGTTCACTTTTTTTTAAAAGATGGGTGTCAATAACCTAAGAAATTTTCCCTATAAACCACGGAAAATTAAATAATATCACCGAACCCTGTTAGTACATTTTTTCAATACTATATTATGTACTCCGTATGTTTTGGACAATATTCCTTATCTTTGATAATTATTAAATATCATTATTTTTTATAGAAAAAGCAAAAAAATTGTAGCTCAAAAACGGGGGGGGGTAAAATATTAAAACGTCCAAAAGGCACACCCTTGGTACGAACTCTATCAACACACAAAATTTCACCCCTCTACGTTAGCTCTGGTGGGCTGTGGGCGATCCAGCCAAAACAACTTTTTCCCCCCTCTACACCCTCCAAGTCGCCCTAGGAAGCTGAATTTTGGACATGTTGTAGATAATTGACCGAAACATTATTTTCAATCGGTTTGGAAAAGTTCCGTCCATAGGGAGACCCTACACATGTCAAGAGTTATATACATATACATATACATATATATATATATATATATATATATATATATATATATATATATATATATATATATATATATATATATATATATATATATATAGATCACATTTTCTTCTTCAAAATCGTATTCTACGGGTCGGAAAGCGGATAGTGCCCCTACTCTCGCCTCGTCCCGTTCTTATCGTTATAGGCTGTATAAGTCTAATTTTTCTGTTGAAAAATCCGACTAAAAAATTAAAAATGATAAAAAAAAAAAATATTATTTCAGTTTAATCATTGTGTATTTCTGATTATTGTATTTGCACTAAAATCATTACTTAATATTATATCATTGTATAAAATATTGGAACGCAAAAACCCAGTATTACAAATTATAAAAAAATTATATGAGGTAATCCGAAGTTCACATTATCGTAATTTGCACCAGCTCATTTTGAAATTTTTTATCAAATTTGAATAGTTAATTTTATTTGTTTTTTTGACATATATATATATATATATATATATATATATATATATATATATATATATATATATATATATATATATATATATATATATATATATATATGTATGTATTTCTGTCGCTTAAAATAGGTCTACAAGAGCTCAAATTAAAAGTTATGAATTCTCTTTGTCAAAATTAATCTTCTCCAATACGGGCTTCAATATGACTGCTGGAGAGTATAAAAACGTTTTTTCTGCGTTCTGTAATGTTTTAAAGTCTTTTCATGATCCTTTTTTTGATTAAAAATATAAAGTTTTGCAAAAAGTAAATCTAAGAATGTTACAGATAAAGACCAAGGGCGGATCCAACCAGTTGAAAAGGGGGGGCGGTCTACCACTAATCCCAGGAGGAATTTTTGGGAATTTTTTGTTCTGAATTGTATATTTAACTAAAAAAGTTACCTATTGTAGATCAAGGGGGAGGGGTTGCAGCCCCCACAATCTTCCCCCCTGAATCCGCCTATGCTTAAGACACGGGTTAAAAACTATCCATTAAAGCTATTTCGGTTGAGCTGTGGTGGTAAAAAGTAATTTACGATTGAAAACGGTTCCCAATAAACAAAATTTTCATCGAGTTATGTTTCAGTATTGGAAAATATTTTTCAAAAACTCAAACTTAAATCGCTAGGGGAAATGCTGGAAAATGCAGAAAATTTTCGTTTTTTGTAAGTTCGTTCTTTCTCTTTATAAAAACTACTTCCACGTACCCTATTGTGTGAGATATCGTTAAAAAGATATTGTAAAACGAACTTAGGGTTCTCTTAACCGCTTTTTATTTTTAAATCCCGTTTGTAAAATATTGAACTTCAAACTTTATGTGTTTCTTATTACCTATGACAGTATGACAGTTGTGGGTGAGTCAAACTGAGACTTTTGTTGAATATGTTTAAATCTATTTTTGGATAAACTGTAAAAAATTTACTTA
Source organism: Brachynemurus nebulosus (assembly GCA_035578155.1). Lineage (NCBI taxonomy): Eukaryota > Metazoa > Arthropoda > Insecta > Neuroptera > Myrmeleontidae > Brachynemurus > Brachynemurus nebulosus. Next base: position 104,551,614 of record JAPWDM010000001.1, read on the forward strand.
AATACCATATATTTTATTCTCAAAGCTCTGAATATGCCATGCCTTTGAAAAACCCTGACTCAGTACGTGTCCAACACGCACTTGACCATTTTTCATATTTTAGGTGTATTTATATTGTTTCTTTATAAAAATATATTATTAGTTTATCATTTTATTAGGATACCTTATAATTTGCATATTACACCCAGTTACAACTAAGCACTAACAAAATTTCGTGAACCAAAATTTTGGGGACGAAACATTTATTTGTATTTTTGCACAGAGACTCTGGGTCTGGCTATAATCAAGTTTATTATGTAATACCGCTTGTTTTTAGGCATCAAATTATTAAAATTTTATCATTACTGTCGCTCACTTGAAAACTGTATGGTACCTGTCATTTTAACACTTAATTGCAAAAAAACCGTTTTTAAATACGTCATTTTTTCTGTCTGGGACTATTTTCGTATTAATAATCGCGCTATCTTTAGGCTCTTTTATTAATATTACATTTTACGCATTCGCTCGCTATATAATTATATAACCGGATTAATTCACCTCAGCACCGCACCTAGCAATCACCTGCACGAAAATCATCTATTTCACTTTTAACATATTTGTGATATATTTTGTACAATTTATAGTCAGTACCTACCTCTAATATAATATATAATCATTTGAGTGTCGTTTTTATCTGATTAAATGCGTTTTATAGATACACGACATACATAACTGGTCATTGCTATAATGAAACCTATTTTTATGTATAACTGCCTACATCTATTTTAATTCTTACACCATGCTTTGCATGATTACACTCTATTTTGTTACATTTCTGAAAAATATAAAATGATAAAATCGTTATTTGTGTTTTATTTAGTAAAATGCTACAATTTCAAGTCACAATAATAATAATTTTATACTATGTTATCTTGTAAAGTGTGTTTTTTTTATAGTTTTGCAATAGCTATGGACATTCAGCGCAAAGTGTTAATTAATCCAGTGTTCCAAAAATTGCAAGAAAATTGGTTATATATTTATATGTATACTTTCTTTAGACTTGAATAATTTTTCAGTTTTCCAGACTACGGTAGATTCGCAAAAGATCCCACTGTTGATTGATTGATACTTTTAAAAGGAAATGACACCTCAAAAAGTACACTTTATTTGAATGGGTCTTAAAGTCAACATAGGTGGCAGTACACATTTGAAACTCGTATTGGAAGCAGAAAGGTATTTTTCTAAGCGAGCAGCAGACGTAAAGTTGAAAGTATAACTAATTAAAGGGTTACAGATGCATTCTCACATTTCTCACGTATTTTTTAGGTTAAAAAATTCAGTAAATGGGATAGTTTCCTAGGCACAATAATACCGTAAATGTGGGGGTAAATTTCGGATAAAATTTGGTTACATCCTTGGTTGGTTTGGTGACTTCCAAAGGGGTCGCGGGGAACACCAAAGTGATAAGTTTTTTCCAAACCAGTTGAATGTATGTTTAGGTCAATTACTGAAATTCAGCTTCCTGGGGTGGTTAGGCGAGGGGCGTAAGTAGAGAGGCGAAAAGTGTTTGTCAAAATACTGACACACTTACACCCACAATAAACCGAGGAGACTGCAATTTTGTATATTGAACGTAGAAGGCTGAAATAAACGTAAAAGGCTGAAATTTTGTATAAGTTAGTATTCAAGGTGTTCCTTTTAGGGATTATACACTCCCCCCTCCCCACTTTCATCGTTATTACTCCGAAATATCATCTTTTTCGTGCTTTTGAGTAGATCTGACATATTTACAAATTCCCCAATTAAGCCCAGAGAGATGGAATTTTGTATATGGACTGAGTTAGTAACTTAATATCCAGGATATGCCTTTTGGAGTTTTCAATATGTAACCCTCACCACCATCATTATTGTTCCAAAATTTTTAAATATTTAAACAATAAAAATATAAATTTTAATCACATTTAGATATCCTAGTAGTAGTAGTAGTTATATATATATATATATATATATATATATATATATATATATATATATATATATATATATATATATATATATAAGATTATGAAAGTTTAAGAGTAAAAAAACGATTGAACTGTAAAAAGCACACTTAACATTAATGGTTTGCTCGATATTTTTAATTCAGCCCTGGATTTTCCAAAAAGTCACCAAAAGCTCTTTTTTTCTCGATTCTTCAAATTCATGTAGAGTATGCAATAAAAATTTTTTCTGAGAAAACAATGGCTAATCCTTGTAGAGAATTTATTCGAGTTTTTAAAACCCATCTTCAAATTTCTGTGTGATCATTGGTTACTGAGATATCGATGGTCAAAGACGAAATGAGAAGTGGTCGTATAAAGGCCTAAAAAAATTCAATTAAAGCTGAATGAGCAAGTTATCCGGTCCATATGGTGGTTAACTTGGGAAAATTTTTTCCAAGTTCGTGGACCAAAAAAAGACCATTTTGAAAATTTTTTTCAGTGCATTTATTAGGATTGAGCGGCACATGTAGCTTTGAAAATTTTTTTATCGCAAGATCCCAAAACTAGAAACTTCCAGCTTTAAATTGCTTAGTTTATGACTCCGATACGACCATTTTTCACGAAGATACAGCCATTCGAAAAATCGCTAAAAATTTGGAACTTTTTTTTCTCCTTTAATTTTTTCCGCTAGTGTATTTCAAAATTATCAAATAACTGAATTAACTTTTTGGGTAATTTGAAAAAATCATACTGTAAAATTCTACATAGTTTTGTCGCAAAAGTATGGTTTCAATTTTAACTTGTTATAAATTGAGTATAGCATGTCGAACGATTTTATTTTGAAACGTAGGTACGATAAGGAAATTTTCATGTGCAAGTTTAACGCGCACCTGATTTTTTACAAATCTCATAATGCTAATATTAGGCAATTTATATTGTAAATATACCTAGGGTTAGGACACAGTACCTATGTAAGTATAAGGAACGACGAACGATCATAACCAGTTCATCACGTATACTTAATTGGTGGCATGCACTTAAGTTGCTAATTGTAATGGCACGTACCTGCAACCGTTCAACCGAATAAACTAAACAAAGACGATGTATTTACATACATTCATACAAATTATAAATATTTATGCAATACATATTTGTATTTATTCTTCCACTCAGATATATGTATTGTTACATACCATGAAAATAACTACAAATTATTGAATATGTTTTACTTTTAATTATTTTGTAAGTATCTGTATTAAAATGTAGAAGAATAATGTAGAAGAATAACAACACTGGATAGTTAGTTATTCATCATCACGTACTTTTATTTCATTTTTAAAAATTAATTTTTAAAAAAATGCACAACCAAAGTACCAGTGGGGTGGCTATCTTATCTTAAATTTCATGCCTTATAATATTATTAACGTCATGTTTAAAACAAAAATAACTTTAGGACAAGCACAAGTTGAACATTTTAACTTTTTCTATTCAGGTGTGTAACTATGGCAATTACACTGACTGCATAACTGTTGTTTTATGGCCAAATCATTTCGTAGAAAAAATTAAAGAAACCAGTTAGCGATGCTTCCTTGAACCTCCAACAGTAAAATTAGAAGCGATTTCTCAAAACGATTTCTTTGTTGAAAGATTAAAAACTTTTTTGAATTTGTTTTCTTTGCATAAAAAATATATTTGTGTGAATCAACAAAAGAAAAATATTATTTTGTCTCCTTTTTTCAGTAGTCACAGACATTTCGTTGAATTAAGAAAAAAAATTTATTTTAGTGCAGAAAAAAATACCCCTGTCGCAATATCTGCATAACATAGCGAATTTTCAAAGATTGGAGACTGACAGATCTCATATAACAACCTGTAGGTAAAATAGTTTAGCTTTTTAAAGCCTGGTTTAGACTGCAACACAAATTGCGACACAAATGTTTCTTTATTGTTCACACTTTAACAGATTTTTTGTGTCTGGGTAGTGTCTGTATGTACATAAATATACGGAATTTGTGTTCGAATTACTCACACTAAAAAAAATTTTAAGAACGAAGCAGCTAGTGCTCGATCACCATTAATCGATCTCTCTTCTGTGAGTGTATAGAAAAGTGTCGAATTTTTTTGAAAATATATTATCCACACGAGACATTTGGACACAACGTGTTCACACAACCACTGATCCGACACTAATTATGGTGTCCGCAATAATTGTCGCAATTAGAGACACTCGTCTGCATTCATAGACACTCGGTGTATACACCGAGTGTACGGTGCATAGTGTCGTAGTCTAAACGTACCCTAACAGTGAACAAATTTTTAAAATCCGTGATAACACGTTCTTGAAATGTTAGTTAATTATTTTGAAAAATGATATAAATATTGTAATGATATAAATGAAAGCATTTATTGTAAGGAAATTCAGAAAATTTATTAACTTTCTTAATTCATAACAATTTTGACAAGAAACTACCAAAATGGTGAAACGTTGGCTTCCAAAAATCGGACGTATTTGGCCGACGAACGATCTATTCACCAAATTCCATAAAAATTGTAACAACTGGATACTTCGGTCGAGTTATCACGCATACACACACACACACACCCACAAATATATATGCGCCTCTTGTACCTCTTGTGTATAAAGTGAACTCAAAAATGTAAAAATATAGCTCAAAAGTAAGTAGGTACCCTTATTACTGAAAATTAAGAAAAATGTTCGTTGAGACTAAACGTGAAAAATGTTGTTTGTCAAGTGACGGTCGTCAATTGATCGCCACTTGATCATCAACAATATTAATGTCATGTCATTGAACTGTCGTGAACTGTCATTTTTAAATTTTAAAGATGCTAAAATTAACAATATTAATTTTGGAACCAAAATTTGAACTGTAACCGAAATTTCTAAGCAATTTAATAAAAAATTTTTACATATGTAATCAACCTTTTGGTGAGCAGTGTACCTACAATATAATATGTGGAACATTGTAACAACATAGTATAACGTTAAATTTTTCTAAACGACTTCTTTCCTAATTGTGATTAAATAAAGTTTAATGTAAACAAGTATAGGTAGAGATAGATACACTGATATTTGCATACAGTCAGGAAGAAAGGTATTTAAAACACTGAAGAATAATTTCTTATTAAATATGTACCCTTCTAACGATCATTAAATAAATACATAATACATAAAACAAACAATAATTAAATTCAGGTAAATGTATATTTTTATACGTTCTCCGAAGGCTCCTGATTTCTAGCTCGCTAATGTTACAGAAATTACCCCCAAAAAAAAAAAAAAAAAATACATATATATAAGTTCCTAATTGAATGTATACTTTTTATTAAAACACTTTCTCTGTTATTGACCAATTATGAAAAGATTATTTTTTACAATTGACTGTAGTAAAATTGACGCATTTATTGCTATGCTTATTAAAAACGAATTAAAAATGTTATCGGCAATAAAACAACCAATTGAAATTGGGTCTATTGAATAAAAAGAAGAAGTTCCCTTTACTTTTTATTTTTTAAATTCTTATGGTCAGTTGAATAAAAATATAAGTGATTACTTAAAAAAAAGTTTACTTACAGGAAATAAGTATACCCAAATAATTTCCAGTATTTACTTATTGTGGAAGTACCTATTTACTAATATTTTCCCAGTTAATACATTTTTAGTAGAATAAAAACAAGTAGTCTTAAATCAATAAGTAATAACTTGAGTATAAGTAGAGAGTATCGTTTTTATTGCAACAGAAGTATTCTTTGAGTTGTTTATGGTTATCTTGAACATGGTAGACTTTATAAACATACACTATAAGAAGCAGTTCAAGAAAAGGAAGAGCACAAGTCTCACCCAGGATTAATGAAAGGGTATGGACAGATGCAGCTGGAGCTCGGGGACCCGGGCCTAAAAGGAGCCCCCGGATTCTTTTGTAAAAGTCCGCTTGCAGTGAAAAAAAATTTAAAAATTTTTTTCTCTGCCTGAGGGCCCGTCATACTTCTCGCCGGTCCTGATCGCACCAGATCAAAGGTTTTGCTGAGATTGAGAAATAGTATAGATTATCTTTCAAATTACTTTTCAACGGACTTAGATGAAACAAGAAAAGCAATTCTTAGCTTACACTGAAAGACGGACATATTTCTGAAATTCGTTAGTGATAATGGATTTTAAATAGCCGTTGGTCAAAATTTTAGAGTCCATTACACAACAGTGTGAAAAACTATAAATAATTTTCCTAATAGTATTATGAATAAAAGACATCACTGAAAAAAGTTTCTACCTAATTTACTGTTGACGGAGGTAGCCAGAGCGAAATAGCCAAATAGATTTCAAGTATCTACAGTAATTATTAAATAACAAACTGTTAGCGTTTAGAAATGATTATATTAAAGAAACGATTTCCAAGCATAAATATGCAAGTAATTTGTGACTCAAGTAAAATGAGTTGTACTAGAACTTTATATAAATTTATCTTTTCCATGCCCTTTCTTTTACTTAAACGATTTCCTTAACTATTCATTTATATAAAAGAACCTTATAATCTCTTTGAGTAAATATGTTTTAGACTAACTGTCTCCATAGGCAATTCTTCCTCAATTGAGGACATAATATAAATTGTACCTGCGTATAAAATGAACAAAAATATAACGAAACCTGTATTTTCTCTTCATTTAACATTTATAATAGCTATTTAAATATTCTACTTTTATAATACTTTTGGTGTTTTTTAAAATTCTCCAAAATCTACTGTTTATTCACATGTATAATAATAAGCAAATTAAGTAAATACTTAAATGTTTAAAATTTTTTTCCAATATTTACATTTAAGTAAACGGTATCTTTTATTCATAGAAAATGAAGGTAATACTTTATAGTTTATACCTGCTTAACCCTAGAACGACAAACTGGGGTAGATATCTACCCCAGGTAATTTTTAAACTACATTTTTAAATTAGTCACTGACATTATCGACTGGACACCTATACCATAATTTAGTTCAAGATTCTCACAGTAGGGTGAGGTCGGAAAACCCTTCAGTTTCCTGTCTACTGTGACGGAGTGAAGACGTGAAGTTAGTGTCGCGTTGATATTATATTACAACTCTAAGAAAAAAGTAAACGTAATAAAATTTTACAAGTTGGATTTACACTATAGCAAAAAGCGAAATAAATTATTTTCAGTACGAAACTGCCCTGTTACAGCAACATTCATAAAAATATTACTTTTCAATTCAAAATAGAGTATGGCAATACAGAATACTATTTAGAAATGTTAAATTATAATCTAAATCAATAGTTTTAAGAATTATATACATTCATCTAACTTTTTGAATTATGAAGTTTTTTTTAGCTATGTAAATCCGACTTAGTTTGTCACATTTTTGTGTGAGAGAGATAAATAAATTAAACTGTCACTGTACAAGCTACTTTTTTATCCTTGTCATCTTTTTTAATCAATCATATTTTTTTCAAAATTTTATTACCTTTACTTTTTTCTTAGAGTTGTAATACAATATCTACCCCAGTTTGTAGTTTGCGTCAGTGTTTTGTATAGATAAGTTATTTTTATTTTTCTTGTTAAAATAATTCACTTATAATAACCTAATTTTCCAATAAGACATTAGATATATAATTTCCTGTGATGATTTTCATGTTTTAAGTACCCATATACACTGGGAATAGCAAAAAAATTGATACGCGTTGCTTTTTTGACAGATGATGACGACCTGCGAGAATCATAGAATACTATATTGCAGCGATTGTAGCGCCTTTGAATAAGTTAAATTTTCTCTTTTTTTACATTTTGCATGACAGAAACTAATATATTCTTAAAAATATGTTCTTAAAAACCAATATTCCATACATTTTTATTTGATTTTTTCACATATAGGCTAGTCAATTTATTTAAAAGAAAACTAGTTAGCAGAAAGTTTAGTCGCAGTCCTAATAGTCTTCATTCTTTATGTTTCCTGGGCCGCTGAACACGAATTTGAGGTTTGCTGACAGATATTTTGCCCGGAACATTGATTATTTTGCGAAAAAATCAAACTTTTATTAAATTTTTTAGATTTTTTACCTTAATCTTGGTAAATATGCATTTTCTCGGAAAAGTTGTTCTTTACAAAATTAAAGTAGACAAAATTTCCTACAAATTTTGTACATAACAATTCTTTCTACGACCAACCGCTACGCCGCTAGAACGCATTAAAAACCGGCGTAATTTTTTAAAATAAAAATTGTCAGTTGTCACTGGCTTTTGTCGATAAAAAACTTTTTGCCGTCAGTTGCCAGAAAACCACGCATAGGATCTGGTTGAAATTTTCGTTGATTATTACTACTATAATAAACAACAACTCGCCATGCCATCAGAAAATACACGGCTGGTCGATTTCCCGGAATTAGACTTCAAATCATCATTATTATAAACGCTTATTTTTACAAAAAAAATTTTTGGCTGTCAATTTCCATAAAACCACGTATGGGATTCGGTTAAAATTTTCGCTGGTTATTACTAATATAATAAGCAACAAAATTCCGTGCCAGCAGAAAATACATGACTAACCTTTTTCCCAAAATTTGACTTCGAATCATGTTTTATAGGCGCTATTTTTAATAAAATTTTTTTTTGCCTCCAGTTGCCAGTAAACCACGCATAGGATATGGCTCAAATTGTCGTTGATTATTGCTAATATAATGAGTAACAAAATGCCATTCTAGCAAAAAATGCACGGCTAACCGTTTTCGAAAAATTTGACTTTGAAAGATGTATTATAGGCGCTTTTTTTAACAAAAAATTATTTTGCCATCAATTGTCAGAAAACCACGCGTAGGATCTGGTTTAAATTTTCGTTGATTATTACTAATATAATAAGCAACAAAACACCAGCAGAAAATACACGACTAGCCGTTTTCCCACAATTTGACTTCAAATGATGTATTACAGGCGCTTTTTTCAACAAAAAATTTTTTTTGTCGTCAATTGCCAGAAAACTACGCATAGGATCTGGTTTAAATTTTCACTGGTTGTTACTATTAATCGAGACAACAAGACACAATGCCAACAAAAAATACACGGCTAGCCGTTTTTCCAAAATTGTATCAATTGAGTAATTTTAATTAAAAATTGGTTTTTAACTCATATGTCTCCAATTTTCTTCTAGATTTTACGATTTTACAAATCTATATTTTAAACGAGGCTCGTAATCAGCGGACCCAATAGTTTATTAGTTTTTAAGTTTATTTTGCTAAGCTTATTATACATGGTCAAAACTATTGTAACATGGGTCATTTCCATGGAAATCGAAAGAAAAATGGTAAGATTAATGTTTTTTTATTTTTAACAATTACGCCCGTTTTTTAGTGCGTTCTAACGGCGTAGCGGTTGGTCGTAGAAAGAATTGTTATGTACAAAATTTGTAGGAAATTTTGTTGACTTTAATTTTGTAAAGAACAACATTTTCGAGAAAATGCATATTTACTAAGATTAAGATTAAAAACCTAAAAAATTAACAAAAATTTGACTTTTTTCGCAAAATAATCAATGTTCCGGGCAAAATATCTGTCAGCAAACCTGAAATTCGTGTTCAGCGACCCAGAAAACACAAAGAATAAAAATTATTAGGACTGTGACTAAACTTTCCCTTAACATTCCTAATATGCTTAGACTAATATCAAATTCCCAATTTTTTGTAATTTTCAAAATCCCAAATAAATAGACTTTTTTGGCAAAACATCGTGATGCCATTTTTTTCTTGAATTCTTTTGTGTCCTCTTTAAAATCCCATCTCAAATTTGAAAATCGGTTCATTAGAAAAGTAGTTATCAATTTTTGTTTATTAAATGACGGTTTTCGAACACTTTTAGCTATTTAAATCCATTTTTCACCGACTAAACTTTGGCTAAATTGAATTTCGTCTTCACCATTTTCTTCAGCAAGAAAAAACGAACAAATTCATGTACTTACAAGTGAAATTACTGCTGTCAGAACGATTTTACGACGAAAAATTCCGTGTGGTAAATATATACCCCGTTTTGTAATTTAACAGTAGGAAAAATAGGTTTGTTGTTCTAGGGTTAAAAGTATTAACTTTTCTGCATAAGTAATCATTTACCCAAGGTTTTACTTTTTTGTATTAAATAAACCCATTTGAGACGACAGACTAAAAGTAGATATAAGTAGTTGCAAAGTTTCTGAGCGACTAAAGTCCACTTCCAGTTTTACTACAGTACCGCGTTAAATAAATGAAAGTAAGGGTCTACACCATTAAAAAAATCGTATTTATAAATACCAAAATATGTTATTATTACTATGTAAGGGTATTTTTCATAAAAAATTTTCCTGTTAGTAATTAATATTTTAAAATTGGTAGCGTTAAGTCGTTTTGAAACATTAAATTTCTTATCATAGGTATTTCTAGTTTTAATTATATTACATATTTCTTGTAGTTTAGAAACGTTTAATTTTTAATGTTTTATACTTTCTGAACAATTTACTAAATATTGTAAGTAATAAAACGGTCTACAATTTTCTCTTTTAAAGTCTGTACTTTTCAGTGGTTAATTAATTGAAATGTATTCAATTTTATTGAACTACCTGATACAGTCATAAAACCTGCATAAAACCTACCTTTGTAAATATTGCTATTATTATGAATTTTTCAATAAAATCTGTTTATTAGTTTTACAAAATTTGTATGTTTACAAATAAATTTGTAATTTTTAGAATCAGTACTTTTACTTAGGTTTGGCTAATCAAGTGCTTTACCTGCGAGATACAATTTTCGATATTTTAACAATTTTTTTTAACTTATCGTATTCTTGATTATTATTATACTTTTTTAATCGGGTTTTTATCTATTGATATTTAATTAATTTAAATATGGAAATGAATATGAGTATTAAAAATAAAATGTTAAGTCCACAAGCAAAACTTATCATTTTAAATGTGTTAGTGTTTATGAAAAGTGAAAGTGATGGTGTGAAAATCCCATTAACTCAAGTTTAGTAATAGGTGTGTGAAGAAAGTTCAAGTGATAGTGACTAACAATAAGATAACAATAACAACTACTTAATTTTTTTACTTCGAAGTATTCAGAGTTAGTAAAGGTAATTTCTTAATATTATTTATTTAATTTAAAATTACTTATTTAAGTAGGTACATCATTGCATTACTATATAAATAAGCAAACTATTTCAAAATCGATTACTTTTTTTTACAACGTAGTGTATTTTTGTACATTGTATATATCGTTCAATATTACCTGAGTGAGAGATATAACAACTAATAGGGAGAGTTTAGACATAATTACTCTATATCCATCTTTATTGCAAAAGTATTTTATCTTTTTAATATAATAAAATATGTATATCTCTTACTAAAAATACATCTTTCCTTTTTGTTGGACTTTGATACCTCAAAAACTCTGCAACTAGTTATACATGCCTACCGTATTTTCCGGCGTATAACACGCGCCTTGAACACCAAAAATATTGTCCAAATTTTGTGGTGCGCGTTATATACCGGATATAATGCTGAGTCCTGTAAAAATTATGACGGCTTAATTTTAATATTATATATATTTCTAATAAAAATATATTACCTAACAAGTAAAGGTCCCGAGGCCCGATCTATCGATTTGGATGAAACTTAAATATGGTAAACAGTATAAAAATTTTGTTTACAGATTTGAAATCTACGTCAAAAAATCTATTTGATCTGTTTTTGCTCAATGCCCTAATATTAAGTCTTGGGATAGTTAACTAGGGGGTGACTGTGTCCAATAGTTGTACTATTTGGGTAGTTCAAGAAGTTCTTCGTGGAAAATAGTTTAACCTCTTCGCTACCAATGTACAATATATTGTACATCAAATTTAGGTTATGTTAACATTATTTTTTAATTGAGAAATAATTAAAAACTTCTTAATATAATTTAAAATTACTAAATTACGCTTGTTTAAAGACGTAAGATTAAAATTTTTAATTAAAATAAACGCTTGTTTAAATCTTTGTCCAGTATGCTGAACAAAAGTATGCTCATTGACGTTTAAAAATTTTTAAAAATTCGTAGCGAAGAAGTTAAAACAATTAGAATAAGGTAGAAATGAAATTCTCGAATTCAAAATTCAGTTTGAGCATCATTGGAGAGGGGGTGAGTCACCCTCTTAAATTATATACTAGTTTATATATACTAATTTTTACTGTTAACACACCGACAGTGGGAAATAATGTCACAATAAGTGGTTCTGAAGTTGGACTATGGTGTGTAAGGTTCTTATTTCTATAAAAAAATTAAATTAACAATTAAAATGTCCTAAATTAATATTTTTTTAAATATTTCGAAATAGGTCTTAACTTTTTATCACTTTTTTGGTAGAAAGATGTTATTTTCAAGAAATATCAAAACATTTATTTGCATCTCCTATAAAATCCTATCTTATGGGGATACAACATATTAGAGTTTAACGTTCAAAATGTTTATTTTTTAAAAACGTTGGAATTTGATAGCATAGTACCATTCTATTTGTGTAGTGTAATTACAGATATTGCGAATAGGTAATTCTTCAAAGTTAACAGGATGAGATTTTCATGCTAGGAATGTTATATAGGACACATGGTGTCGTTATACCTACTAATATTGGTAATACCAATTGTTTACAGTTTCTTGAATTTACACATAAAAGTAAATTTGTATCCAGTCGTGCTTCAGGAGCCGAACCCGAATAAATTAGGTCACAACTGAACCGTCCGATTAAAAACTGTATAAGTAGTTGGAAAGTTTGACTGTAATGGACAAAAGTTCGTTTTTTATTTCACTAGGTTTCAGCACAAAATATCTACATGTACATATTCATGAACTTATTTTTTTATAATTAAAGTTATTAACTTCTTTTATCGGGTATCTACTGTAATTTGAAATCATAAGACGCTGCTAGTCAAAGGCGAAATAGCAGTTCATTAAGTGGAAGAATTAATTAACTCAAAAATTGATATTATTTATTTATAATATAAAATCATATTACAGCAATTAAAAATGGACGGTAATTATAATTATCATTGAATAGGGTATACAATACGCGGTGCGGAGTGAGAAGTGTGCGGTGCATTGATGTGGTCATTAAATTTTAAAAATGTAACATACCATATACTTAACTTATTATAACTCATAAGTATCTACTGCTAACTACTAAGTTACTAGCATCTATGTACAGGATGCGTATGTAAAATTGTTCAGAAATACAAGAGTATTTTTAATAATATTAAACTCATCTGAATTGAGGGGGTTTATCGTGTATCTACCTAAATAATTATTCAACTTAAACGTCAATTGAAAAACGATACCAATTCTAAACTAGTAAGTTACATTTTAACCTAATGTTGCTTGATACTATATTTTTTTAAATTTTTTATTTTCATTTTAACTATTATAGCCCAAAAGCCCAAAATCTATGTATAAGTATACATGAACGGTTTTTTGTGAGTAAGAAATATTAACCCAGACCTAAAGTTAACCTCCTTTAGAATTGCCATATTTTGCCCGCATGATAAAAATCTGACGCCACTTCCAGTTATGGTTTTGTTATGTCATCAATTACATTGATGATATTTGCACCAAAATGAAGGTTTCGAGGTGCAAAATAAAAATATCGAGGGTGTCAACCCTTAGTAATTCGAAACACTAAGACTGCCTTCATTGAAAGTTTTCTTTCCCAATGAAGACAGCCTCTGTGTTGCGAATTACTAAGGCAGTCCTCGATATTTTTATTTTGCACCTCGAAACCTTAATTTTGGTGTAATGTATTTGTTGACATAACCATAACCGGAAGTGACGTCAGATTTTTATCATGCGGGCAAAGTTTAGCAATTCTAAAGGAGGTTCTCTTTAGGTCTGGTGTAGTACTTTTTACTCACATGTTCATGTATCTTGTACACAGGTTTTGCATATGGCGGGCTCCTGGACTATTAAGCATGTGTACAAATGTGGTTAATATGCAATTTATTTATCTAGATAGAAATACATCATACCTAAACTTTTTCCTACCTGATTCAAAGCGTCCTTTATTTTTGAAAAAAGTTATTTCAGTTATTTGAATTAAAAATTTAGCACACAGACTCGGTCACGTACCTAGTCTGACCACATTAGTTATAAATGTTAATAACACTAATTAATTGTAATTAACTGATCCAAACCTAAACTCAAGTGGATCATAATCTTGAGGTATTAAATTTAAGTAGATATCCATTTTTGACAAAATAATTAATACATTAAAATCTAAGGACGGAAAAGAGATAGGTATGTACTATTTGTTTGTGAGACGAAGAACCCTGACGCTCTCATTGCCTATATGGTGATCGGTCTTTTTTTAACATAATATCTTTTTCTACAAAAGTAATAAATAATGTTTATAATGCAATTTGTTAATTAAAATATTGTAATTTATACGTACTTTAATAAAATGGTAATAAGTAATAGCAATAGTTTGCAAACTAAAGGCTTTTTGTTTCCAATAGATAACAATAAAGATTTAATCACAAATGATAAATATGACAGATACATTAATTTTTAACAACATGGGTAATATTAAAATTGATATTAATTGGTAGTATAAGAAACAACGTATTTTTTCTTTAATTTTAAAATTTTCATATTTTTTTAGAAATTTATGATTTTTGTTATATAAAGTACGTTTTTAGTATTTTCCGTTATTAACAAAATACCCCTGTCGCAGCATCCTGCATAACATAGCGAATTTCCGTTTATAAAAGTTAGTTTTTCTCGGAAACTAGTTGACATGGAACAATAGTTTAAAGACCTTTTTTACGTAATTTTTTCTCCGCTCTTAAATGGTGTAAAAAAATTTCGCAAAAATTGTTGATTAAGTGGAAATTTTGGCAAAAAACTAATTTTTTGCAAGAACAAAAACCATGTTCCTGGCATCCGACGTGTCTGGTTAACGAACTCGTCCAACGGTTTGGGGCTTCCAATACTTTCACCAAATTTCGTAAACCTAGAACATTCCGTTCGAGAGTTATCGTGCGGACACATATATATATATATATATATATATATATATATATATATATATATATATATATATATATATATATATATATATATATATATATATATATGTATATATATAAATTTTAGCGAATATTATTTTCGGTTTCTAGGGACCTCAAAACAAATTTCTGCCATGGTCCCGGGCTCAGGTCGCGTTGTGACAGTAGCTGTAGTAGCTGAATTTCATTCTGGAAATTCGCTAAAAAGAAATTCTGTTGACAATTTAACTTCACTGTCGCGATTTTGTTAGTTAACAGTTCTTCTCGTTAAATTGCTAGGCAATAAATTTTCGTTAGACAAACCCATATTTATTCGAAAAAATACAAACATCTGGTGTAATAATAAGTGATAAAATATGTATTAACCGTAGAGTGCCTACTATAAAGAATGAAAAAACGCCTATGCCTTGTTATATTTGTGTAGTTTAAGAGAGGGGTTGCGGAGAGTTTTTGCAAAGTTTTCTTGATCATCTTTAGTAGGTACTAGTTGTGATCTTGTCCTTCTGTCGTTTATTATCTATACAATTCAATTTTTTCTTTGAATTTCCTGTGTAGTGTGTAGTAACTACATCGCAAAAGTCATTGCGGTATTGTATGCTTAAAGCGTGAGTATTTATAATAGATTTAAGTTTTTAAATGCCCATCTCCAGCGTCAGTTTTCCCCTCTACCTCTATTATTTTCAATTTTTAAAAATATTAGTTTTTTTTAAAAGTTGAAAAGAATACAATTTTAATTTTTGTACAGAAAGAATTTACCTTTATTAGGTGGTGGGTCTTGAGATGGTCCACTTCTCATCTTTCGAATTACAAGGACACTGCAATTACAATATATCTCGACTACGTTAAACTATTTGTACTGGCCTTACCTCCTTTTATGTACGGAAAAATTTTGGTTGGTTTTTATTTTATTTTTTTTACTTTATGATACCTGTATAAGAATCTGTTCTTTATAAGCTCCGCATTATTAAAATATCTTAAATTTTACCCTCCGCCTTTTTTCGCTGTGGTTTTCTTGTGCTTGAGTTAGTTTGTCATGTTTTTCTCTACTGCATGTCAAGCATTACAGTTTAATAATGATTATACATTTACAGTTGCAAACGGTTAAATGCATGATCGATCGCACCTGTCGAATCAGCAGGCCCGGATCTAAGGGAGGGGGGCAAACCGGGGCCCCTTCCCCGGGCGTCAGTTTCAAGGGGCGCCAAAATCATACTAGGTCGATCTATATGAAATGGTCTAAATAAAAGTTGGTTGCACCACCATTATAGAAAAAATTAATATTCTTCCAGTTGTTTCTATTATATTTAATGTATTGAGAACAATGCTTAAAAAAATTATCTTGAACCGTTTAAGCGTGGTAGCCATTTTTGTTATCCAATTTGCGCTGATTTTTGTGTTTGCAGCCATTTATGCCAATGCACATAACTCATAAACCGTTCATCCTAAAGGGTTGAAATAAAAACTATTTTAAAGGTAATAAATGTCTCTTTATTTTAACTGATGTCCGTATTTAACCTATTTCCGTCCCTTCCATAAGAAAACTTTACCTAAAGTTGGATATCAAAATTTAGCAAAATTCACTTTTTAAACATTTTTTTTTCTTATAGAAGGAATGTTTTAAACCTCGCTTAGTATTTTTAATGAGAATAGCTATGTGGGTACAACTAGCCATTATGAAACAAATACACACTATTTCAATTGTGAAACTTGTATCCTTTAATTTTTACAAACTTCCAAAATCTTACTTTTTTTCCAAATTTTGGAATTTTGCGACTCTGTATCTCTGATGGGGCTGGTGATAAAAATTTGAAATTTGCACAACTTGTAGTGCTTTCGAAGTAGATTTATTAAAATAAAAAATCAACTTGATCCTTTACAAAGCCCTCAATTTTTAATTTCCAAAATCAATGAAAATTTGACAACACAAAATAGTACCTACATATCTTAAAATATTTACTATTTCGCACCTGAAACACACTGTACACCTACATATATATGTATATTTCTAGTGTGGAGCTACAATTGTATGGACATGGACAGACGCACGCTTATATAAACAAAGTCGCATGCGTGCATGTTCAACCGGCATACATTCAATAGCGCACAATATATAAAAATATGTACTTAATAAAGAAAAAAGTAATCATTTTTTTCTAATCTAGAAAGCAGATTGGAAAAAATATTAATATGCAACAGGGCAATTAAAATATCATCAGTCGTTGTAATAACCGTTGATCGTCACGGTTTAAACTTTTTGTACTGACGTGTCATATTCTGTTTCTTGCCTTTTTAATTTGCATAATTATCTTTAATGATTTTTGTTGTGTACATACAGGCCGGGGGACGAGCCAACATAATTTATACTGTACTGTACACGCACACATACATACATACATACATAGGTAAAAATTTATTTGTGTGATGTAGGTACATACCTATTATGATTGTATAACATGACAGAGAATTATGGGATATTGAGCAAGAAGTTTTACTTACCATTATTAAAATTCAGTTTTACTCTATTTAAGTTAAGGGAAACGAGCAACATCATTTTTCTCAAGTTTCGTTTCTGTGTAATGGAACGAAAGTGACGTAATTTACAAGCCTGAGAAATGTAGAATTAGTTTATATTTAAGACAAAATTATATGATGAAAATAGCTCATATAGGTATATTGTTTCTAATAATAAATCTTGTTACCTATGGTAGCTTACGATAAATACCTGTTACGATTTGATTTTTAGTTACACGAATGTTCTAAAATTCACCTTGTACTACTAGTGACAATTATACTGGTACTTTTTAGGGATGTTATGAATATCCGTAACCGTAACCGAAACTACCGCATATCTGAAATAATTAAATATCCGAAACCGAAACCGTATCCGAAAATAACAGCTTCGGATTTTTTTCGGATAATAACAGACAACATCCGTCGGAAAACTGAGTTTAAATCGAAGCAAGTTTTTGCTGCATGTATTTCTTTTGATAGATTTCCGTTGATTCGTGTTTGACGTTCATTTTTAAGTAAAATGTTCCCCTTTTTTTTGAGAAAAATTTTCACTAAAAGCAATTACCCGTAACCGTAACCGTATCCGAAACATTATCCGATATTATTACATATCCGTAACCGAAACCGAAAAAAATGTTTTTAAATATCCGTATCCGAAGTTTCATATCTATAACATCCCTAGTACTTTTATCTGCACATTTTGATGGCACTTTTTTACGTAGAATTTAATTCTATTTTATAAATTTCTCAAAAATTATCGGTTTTTGATTTATGATCTGAAACTTTTGTTTTTCTTATGGAAAGTGAGGTAGATTTTGGAACAGCCAACTGGTATTTTCTCCCATTTCTATGTCATAACTCAAAAACATAAGAAAACCACTTTGAAATATTTTTTCTAGGTTTCGGTCGAGAAATAAACAAATTACACAAGAAGTAATAATTAAATATGAAAACAAATGTCATACAATAATTTACTAAAACCCCTTTTAGAGGCTGAAATTTTCGAACTTTTTTAAATTTTGACAATGAAGTTTGAGCTAACGCCAAGTGATCGTAAATTGATTTTAAACGTTCACTTTTTCTAGTGACATCAAGTACGGATTTTTCATAGTAAATTATCGTATGACATTAGAGTATAATTAAAATCAATTAAACTTGTTACGTAATTTGTTCATTGAAGACAGATATAACATATGATATATCGATAGAAAGAAGAGAAGCCATTTAACTGTGCAAAAATCTACTTCACGTTCCATACAGAAAACCACCGAATACCTATATCAAAAGGAACGCAACTGTCTCTTTTCTGTAATCACCAGTGTGCATTTCTGGGCACGTCAGGCTACTTAGTAGTGAATTCGATGCCAAAGCGTTGTTGTAAGAATGTTATAGCAAACAAAGGTTATCCTACTAAGTATTAACCTTTATAAAATTAACGTTATTTTGTATTATTTATGGTAAAAATAATTAAGTGTTCTTATTTATGTGTCGAGTGTAGAATACCTAATGATAAAAATTTATATTTGGTTTAATAATTTTATCTGAATTATAATTTGTTTTTAAAAAAAAAGATAATTTCAATAAATATAATTAAAATAAGTTAGTAATCTACCTACAAAAATATATGTCCCTGTTTGGATGTATACATACGATTTGAACAAACTAATAATACCAATTTAACCCTAGAAGCATACGTTGGTCTACGAGTCAAGTTAATCATACATCGGCGTCGTTTCGACGAATGGTCTTTTTACGGGGAGTTTTAGAGTTTATTTGCTAAAAACATTTTTTTTACATAACAATACTACAAAAGCGAACAAAATATTTAAAAAAAATTGGATTTGGAAAAATTTATTAATGTAAATATTTATTAATTTTTTTAATCTTTTTATCAAAGCATATTTTCATTATAAAAATTAAAAAATACATAAATACATCAATTGTATCATAAAACATGTGTTTCAAATAATTAATTTATGAACTATTATGAGTCAGTGGACATGTGTGACTTTACAGAATGTGAAATTTCTCAGTCATAAATATTCCTATAGTCCCTATAGATATGTAGTTATTTCCCCATTAGGCACATTTGTAAATTTTCTAAAATTTGTTAGTAATTTTTAGAATAAGATCTCAAAAAATAATAAAAATTAAAATATTTTCCATACATAAATTGTTAACCTTTTATTAAGTCACTTGAAACGCATTCTTTAGTTTTCGATTCAATATATTTAAACTTCAGTATTATGTCATCTCTGTAAGTCAAACAGCTGTAATCATCTTTCACATTATCATAATCATTGAATAAATTAATTATAACATCCATATCTTTAATAAATTTTAGAAAAATTAGGAAAACTTTTATATGTGGAGTACAAAATCTTTAAAAAAAAAATATGGGTTAATCATACATCCTCGTCCTTTTGACGCATACTATTTCAGTATAAAAAAAAACGACAATAGCTATAAACAAAATTTATACGTCTTATGTGTTATAATAACAAATAAATTAGATAACAGAAGTTTCACAGCAAGCAGGCACCAATAATTTGTAGTATTGGAGCAGGTAGAGAAGTTCGTTCGTCGTTTTGACGAGTACGTATGATTCTAGGGTTAAATATTGTAACTACTCTTACTATGGCTTTAACAACAATAATGCAGTAAAATAAAAAAATGAATGTCGTAATTTTAAAGTAATTCATATTTTCACATAAATATTTGTGTCACTTTTTTTAAATTCAATAGGCACGTTTTAATTTTTTTGGAAATAAATATTAAAATAATAAAAATACAGAAAGAATAACCGGTTGAAGAAATAGTGCAGATACGTTGGTGGAAAAAAATTATTTAATAAAATAAAATTCCCAAAAATATAACGTTTATCTAAAGCACTCTTGTGACATAAATTTTTCCTTATGGGAATTCAATGTTATCAATTAGCATGTAGATCGTATGTATACATCCGGCCGGGACACCAGTATATATATATATATATATATATATATATATATATATATATATATATATATATATATATATATATATATATATATATATATATATATATATATATATATATATATGTATATATATATACTGTGTCAGTTTTTTGAGAGTTGCCATTTTTATTACAGCCAAACCGCTAATTTAATCGAAAAATTGTTCAAATAAGAGTTGTAGATATCGACGGGGGCACCCGATTGCTATAGTCAGGAGCTTTATAACTCTTATGGTTTTAGAGCTATGATACAAACTTATAGATTTAAATGAGACTATAAATTAATTTTTCGATAAAACTGATCTAATGCATTAATTAACAACATAAATCGCCCAGCGGGCTCACGCAACAAACTCATATGAATGAAAAATAAGCCCCTTTCCCATTTATTGTATAATATACTATTATCTTTTTACTTAATTGTCAATAAACTGTTATATGTACCTAGACTTATAGTTTTTTTGGAAGAAATATTTCTTTTGAGAAATGACACAATTGAAGTAGTACCATGTGTGTCATAAATGAAGGGGCAAGCGCATTAAGGGATTGTGTGATATTTTTTCAAAAGGTCATATTTTGTAAAATTTTGAAAGATCCTGTGCTAAAGTACCATATATTAAAATTTAGTTTCATTACGTCCAATAGTTTCGTAGAAATTCAATAATAAATACGTCCAGTTGCATAGGAAGTATGTGTATTTAAAAACTTTCAAACGCTTGTAGTATAAAATTATAAAAATGTTACATAACTCCATGCACTTGCCCCTTCAAATGTGTTGAGATAGCTTGTGCAGTCTTGAAAGCTACATGTAATTTTTCCTCATTTTTTCGGCTCGGCTGAATACCTAACAAGTTTTATTAAAATAAAAACTAAATAAGTTGAAAAATTTATAGTTATCAATTTGATAAATAACAAAAAATTAAAGATTTTTAAGAAAAAAGTGATTAATAAAGCATTATGATTTTTTTATAAATTGCTTCTATGGTTTAATCTTTCATTTATTTACTTATTTTTTTAGTTATTTATTTTTTATTGCATTAACAATAGTGTAATTCATACTTGATGTAACTATTAGTCTTTTTTTGCAAACATATATGGGTAGTTCTTCAAACTATGGAATTTTGGACGGCCCAACGCATTTTGTATATTAATATTTTGAAAAATACATTTTTTCTAAATGGAAACTGTAAACCATTACTGCATCTAACTGGTCACCCAAAATAACCCGGTTTCGAAATATATGTTTTATAAAAAATGACACTTAAAATGTAAAATTCTCAGTCTCCTGGTATGTCTCCTCTCCAAAGTAAAACATAGCAGACTAAATAATTATTTTTCTGAATGTATAAAAAAAATTTACACTGCAGTAGTAATCTATAATATTGGTACTTTTTGATTGTATAAATAATTTTTGAATTTTTTTAATATTTTCTTTAAGAAATATTCTATTGAATTTTGTCTTCCGAACTCTGCATCATTCTCCTATCAAACCAAAACACTTAAAAAATATAAAAAAATTATATTCCGATTAAATCATCGTTTGTCATAGTAATTAACTCAAATATAATAAATAAAATAAAGTACATGTTTTATTTAATTTGGGGTTGTATCAATTAACTCAATTAACATTGTAAGTGAGATCGTACTCGGTCCAGTCAATTTCTCGGTATCCTGGTAAGCATTTTCGTGAGATTTTTCAGTTTTATGAGTTGTTAATATGCTGTATTGGAATAGGGGACTTGTCTTTTTTTTATAAAACGTTATTTAGCCGATTTTTAAAGAATATTGAAGAATTCTCAGTCTCCTGGTCTCAGTCTCCTGGCAGCTCCGAAAACGGGGATTTAACTTAAATAATGTAAATAAATTAGGTAAATGTCATTAGAATACTGTAATAAATGACTCCGTATATTTTTTAATAAAAAAAAATTCCCATTTTTTTTTTTTGTATAATACCTATATACTACAGTCATCCTTCTCAATAGTTCCGCAAAATGAAACGAGGGGAATAGCTTTTCCAGGAATTGTTGTTCCCCCACCCAAGTCCAATTGCTCGCTATCAAGGTACATAAATTTCTTTACGTCTAGATTCAGAAATTTTAATTCAATAATTTATGATTGTGTCAAAATTGAAAATTTTTCCAGGAGCGTCAAAACAAGTACGGGGGTCTAAAAATTATAATGTAACTAAAAAATTTAAATTAATATTTATATAACCATGTAACGAAACTCTAGTGGTTTACGTTTAACATATGTATAGATATGCTGATATGCATAATTGTACTATATGAGTATAATGTACCTGTGTACGGTATTGGACTTACAGTTAGGTATGTATAATCACTTAATGGTATATCATTTTCATTATAAACATCTATTTATGTACGCAGTTAACAAATTTATTTTTCTTCTTTTTTATTTATTTTTAAAAATCTAATTGTAATTATTAATTAAAAATTATTGACTATTGTGTAAAATATTTGTAAGCACACTTTCCAGGAATAATCTGTTATATAGAAAAATTTATTGATTTTTTTAACCTTTGAAACGTTCAAACAAAAATTTTAAAATTTGGATCTAACCTATATTGTAGTCCAGGTTCGGTAAGTAGTTGAGCGATCAAATTATGTATTCACTCGGAATTTGTTGACATAATCTTGTTACATACACGGTACTTATTATAAAGTTTATGTTGCCACCTGGCAACCTGGTCAGCTTTTGTTTAAAGCAAAATTGTTTAGACAAATAAGAAAAAGTAACATATTTGCATTTTTGAAAATTGTTTCATATTCTTTGGTAGATTATTAATAATTACGATCTTTATTGTGTCTAATATCGAAACTGAATTTTTTATTAAACAGTTTCGTTAATAAGATCAGAGATGTGGGAAAAATTTATTTGGATAATTTTTCATATTGTTTTATATTCAAATTTTATAGAGTTGTAACAGGGATCTGAAATCAAACAAATTCGTGATTTTTACAACTTAAGAACATACTGTATAACTTCGGAAATACCAATTTGATGGCAAAAAGTTAAAGACGTAATTGTTGGTGTTGCACCAAAGACTATGGAACAAAATTTAAAAAGAAAATATGTTACTCTTTCTCATTCGTATAAAAAATTTCTGTTTATACAAAATCTGACCAGGTTGCCAGGTGGCAACATGAACTTTCATAATAATTACTGTGTATAGAACAAGATTATGCCAACAAATTCCGAGTGAATAATTTGATCGCTCAACTACTTTCTGAACCTGGACTATTTTACTTTTAAATGCAACAGATGCCATCCATATGATCATTCAGTAAAATTTAAAAAAATGTATTTTATTTTTGTTTCCAAATAAAATGATTGTTTTACAAATCCTATTAGATTAATTTAAGAAAAGAATTGGAATCAGTCACTGTATTTTTTTATATTGACATACGACGTAATATCTACAACTGATATTAATAATGTTAATGAGCGACTATGTATGTATAAAGTACCTATTCTTTCTGTACGTGGATTCCGTGGATACGTATATATGTATGCAGAACCACGCCACACGTAGAACGCTTCTGATTACATATGTACCTATATTACCTATATGTATCCATACTCACAATCAATTTATTTATCAGTTCAATGCGACGCACGAACAATGCATACATACATATATAAGTAATTTTTAACAAGTTTATTCAGCAATCTATCAAAAATATTAATTAAACTAATTTAAAATAATTTTAAGTACACATATTATTTTACTACGTAACTTTTTTCGTTTACAAATATCTTTACTTCTTAAATATCTCCTCATAAAAATTTACAAGACTGCGCTCCTCTCAGATATGTTTTTCCAATTTGTGTATGAAATTCAATTTTTTGACAGGATGATTTATAGTTTCAGTGTATGGAAAAAAAATTTTTCTTCAGGTAGCTGTTTACATAAGACAGATGCAGTTGATCAAATTAAACTGTGTTCGTTCGTCGCGCGAGCGATGTTACAAACTTAAATTGACCGACTATGTTGTTTATATGAAATTTAATTGTTTTAAAAACAAAATATATTTGTAGAGTACCTCTTTAGTTCCTGCCACCCAAACTATGGAGCGCATTTAGAAAAAAATATAAATGTATTTATGAAAAATAGATAAATTATGTGCCGCTTCTAACAAATGGTGATACGTTTTTTCGGCAATTTTGACAGGATAATTTATGATTTACACTATCCATTCCTGACTATAAATATAAATATAATCAAAACATTTTTAGCTCTTATGAAATAAATATTATAATAGGTGGTAAAGTGGGGGTAACGCTCGAGTCTCAAACTGGGGAAGCGGAACTATTGAGAGCGGAAATATTCAGAATGTGCACTGTATATAATTAATATAACTACTGATACATATTATATACTACTAATATAATATATAATATGTACTAAACTGTAGTAAATGACTTCGAATATTTTTTAATAAATAATAAATTCCCATCTTTTTTATTTAGTTTTCTTTTTTAATTTTTTTTTTTTAAATTTTTTTTTTAATATTTACATATATACACTATATAACTACTAACATATATACTACTAATATAATATATAATATCTATTAAACAAATAATAAATTGTTTAATAATTAAAAATTTAATAATCAAAATTTTTTTTTATAATGACCAAAAATTTATAATTTTTAATATTTTGACTGGCCACTTTCAAATAGTGTAAAAAATGTCATCACCTTGAAATAAAACTACTTTCCAAAGCTCATGCATGAAAAAAATGTGTGGCCGGAATTAAGTCTATTTTCTTCCATCGTTTGAAGTACTACCCATGTACGTATATACATAGTGTCAATTAGTAATTTTTGTATTCAAACTTTTTTAGTTATCATAACTGTTTCTTACATATTTGGGTGAATTTATTTTTTATTTAAAGCAACTATTTCAACTCTTTTATTAATAGCAGGTGTACAGTTTTCTGAGTGTGTAGGAGAGTATAGTCACGGAGTAGCATGTCTATCTAAACCTGAATGGCAAATTAATATTATAGACCAGGGCTTCTCAAACTATGGGTCGCGACCCCACTTGGGGTCGCTTAGCGAAATCTTGGGATCATAGCGAAATTTTTTTTATATGTATATGTATTGTTACCTAATCAATAAATCCTTACAAAATACTTATATATCTCCATTTGGGGTCGCGAATCAAAAAAACTTAAGAAGCCCTGTTATAGAATATAGACTATGAAAACAAAAAAACTCTTTAATTTTAGAAACTATTTAAAAATATTCATGGTTTATTTCAGCTACCGGATAATTTTATACCTTGTGTAGGTATAAACTGGATAGGTTTAAACAATAAAAGTTAAGTAAAAAGTTATCTTTGATTCAACTATGGTCTAATTGAAAATTGTACAGAAACAAATAAAAAATAATTATATACAAAAAGGGCTTACACGTATACCTACATATTTATTACGCAAGACGGCTTTTGTTTAAAATCACAAGGGAATATATTAACTGATCCTAATATAAAATTTGTCTTAATGATGATAAATTTAGAATGGCTTCCGTATTTTATTTTTTCCTTTCCACACCAGAGGAATGATGATACCGGATACATAAAACGCCTCACTTCCCTCACCCACTCTTATTATTATTCTCAGTGGCCTCTGCGTTTAACCCTTTTATATGAAAGCGTCCACTGAAAAGGGACTGGTGAATGTGGATAGATGATCAACCAAACATTTCGTTAACTCTTTGCAAGGAATTATTCCTTTCAGGGATGATATTTTATTATGAGCGACTAAAGCTTCAGTTGTACATAATATACAACATACTGTGTACTACAATAAGCACCAAAATTAATGTTTGAAAATATAGAATAAAAAAATAACACAACGCGCTATACCCAGCAACGGGCCGCCGTAAAATCTCAATTCATCTAACAATTAAATATTTCTACTTATGCTATATAATAAAATTGTATTCGTTTATTTAAAAAGAACCGATCAGATCAGTACGGGCAATCGTGTCCCTGCCCGCATAGGTTATAAAACCATAAGATATTGTATTGTATATTTAATGTAAAGGGAAAACATGACCAATTGGACAAATCTACCAAAACATGTATTAAAATTGTTTTTGTCAAAAGCCAGTATTTACTTGTTATTCAAAAATTATTATCTATTTGAGTGTTTTGAGTAAGAGTTACGTTGTACAATAAAATGATATAATCAGTACTTAATCCATTCAAGAAACAGCAAATTATGAATTAGATATCAACTTACTGCATGCGCTAAAATCAACATTAAATCACTTAAGTACCAGTGGAGTCACCGAGCACTAGCACTTGAAGGATACAAGGGAAAAACGATCATAGTCACAAAACTGGGAACTTTTTGTCGAATATTAAAATACGAATACCGTTAAAATTGAAACAAAGTTTTAAATTATAAATAAGTGGATTATTAAACTCACAAAATAAAATATTAATGAAAATTTTACATATATGTAAATGACAGACTAAATAAAAATTTCATTATATTTTTTAGTACAGTGACCTTCTGAGTCCAGATTAAGAAGCCAAATACATTAAAGTTGTTAGCTGAATTATTACGATACTTAATTAAAAGGACAAAAGGTTGAGACCGGTGCCGATCGATAGCCCTGGTCAAGTAGTCCAACTTTGTCAATTGGCACGTTCATGGAGAACCTGGCCTATAAAAGTTATAGGGCGTCAAATGTACAAAAAGTCTGCACGTGGCCATAGCCAAACGGGATACTCTGTATAGGTACAAATGGATTATGAGACATGTCGTGGGCCGGCCTATCAATGTGTAAAACCACTTTCCTGGCAAGTGGACTAACCTCGTTTTTTCACGGCCTATGGCAGAAGACGTACCGAGCGGCTTCAAACCTGTACATTGGGAGTATCCGAAGAGAAGTTTAGGAGTCCTACCGGTGGCAATTTCTGGCAGACTCCTTGGTAGATTGCCGAAGTAAGGTAGTCCGAAGTGCATTCTCCCGAAGGGGACTCTAATGCCCGCTGCAGGTCAACACACATCGTTTCCTTAAGAAATGGCCACATGGAGTATGCAAAACATACTGCACGTCAGAACTTTTGAAGGCCAGTTTCTCCATACCTAAGATGGGTATATTTGTGACCTACTAGGAAGGGGCTTTCAGAAAATACATAGCTCAGCAGTGGGCACTAGGGGGCAATTTTGGTCATTGTCCTTTGTCCTGAATATGACGAATTTTCTACCAATGGCTACACTGTTATCAAGTACCAAAAGAACAAGAACAAGTTACATTCACCAAAAGAACAAGTCGAAATTATTATTAAAATTTGGAATTCGCATTATAAGGTGAATATACCAAAATGTTTCGAAAGTTCTTTCAATTTTTAGGGTGTGTGCTATACGCCGGAATAGACTGTAGATACATTAAAATAACTAAGGCAGAACAGATGCAGTGACGTGAGATTCTAATTTATAAATTTATTAATGGCCTCGATGGTAATATTATTTTTTGGGCTTTATATGTAATTTTTTGAGCTTTATATTACTTATAATATTATTTAATAATTAATAGTATTAATTTAATCTATTAGCTAGTATTTTCAGTAATAATATTATATTAAAACTAGCGACCCGGTCTGGTTTCTCTCAGGTGTCTGTTTTGTTTTCATTTTGGTGTTTTATATTCCGAGAAAAATTGTCAAATTCCGCTCAGTTCCACTTCCCTCATTTTTATAAATTTTAATCCCATTCTTTACCCCGAGTCCCGAAGTTGAATTTATCTTCAATGCCACTTTCGTCCGCTATCAATTCTTAATTTCCACCCATTTTCAAAAAGTCCAATCGTTCTTTCCTCCGAGCCCCGATCTGATCTTTTATTTTGCCGTCCGAACAACATTTCTACTCTAATCGTAATCCATATTTCAATACAATAGCTAATTTAAAAAAATTTTACAAAATTTTTCCTGATTCTCTTATATTAACATAGATGGCAGTGAGATTCCCTTTACTACTTTATGCTAACTGAGTTAGTGGAACACAGCGAAATAGAAATGTCATAAGTAGGTATTAATAGAAACCTGGAACTTTCTGGAAATTGTCTAGAGTTATTACTCTCGTTAAGCATGCATTTGAGGCACTAACAACAATTATATCCTAAGGAGAGAACAACTGAAAACTAAATTTTACTTTCATGCACTTCTACCATTTTATTTTAAAATAATAATGATTTTCCAATAATTTTTATTTAAAAATAATTTTTTTTGAATGCATTGTATAACATAGAAAGCAATGTAGCATATATATATATATATATATATATATATATATATATATATATATATATATATATATATATATATATATATATATAATGCATGCCCCAGGAGATTTCGATTACCCCTTTCTCTGAACTAATAAACAGAACCGTTTTCATAAAAGAGTGCAGAACAGTCTCATACTGAAGTAAAAACTAAGTGCTGTAAGGTTTACAGCACACGAAGTAAATAAATACAAGAGACGGTCTTATTCGGTTGTTGATATATTTAATCATATTTTTGTCTTAGTGTGCCAGCAGTAAATAAAAACTATTTATTTAATTATATTATGTTCATGCAATAAGTATTTTTTTTGTAACATAGTATATTACGTGATTGAGGCTGTAAGTTGTATATTACACACGAGCAAAAATTTTTACAGTACCTCATAGTATCACACTGTATATCATAGGGCCAGAAACGCCTTTAAAATGTAATACAATTGAGGAGCTGGGTAGAAAAAAGGCGGAGGTAAGTCACTTTTTCGGTAGATTGTATTTTCTAATCCTCTAGAGTGTTTACTTATAAAAAAAAATAGAAGGGTCAGCTCAATAGAAAGGACCCTTCGGAGTAAAGAGGGTTAAAAGTGCCTAAATGGGAAATTAAAAAATTAATAGTAGTATTAAATATGCGCTATATGACAGTTAGTCGGATATATCAATATTAGGGCTTTAAACGTAATCGTTTTCGAGCAAAACCATTTTAAGTGAAATTGGAATATTCCCAAGTTTTTCTTCAAGGCGTACTCGGATCTTTTTCAAAATCAACTTGCATATAGAACAGAGGGAGAGCTAATTTTTGATGTATATTGAAGGTCATTTCAAGGTCACGTGCAGAAAAAGGATGCAAAAAACTGTACTTGATGTGCTGTAAAAATATGAAGCCGCCGCGGAACAAGAATGATTTTCTGACAGAACGTAGTAAAATTGGTATAGAAACCGATCTTCGTAAAATTCGAGATAGTCCAAGGCACCCATTTAAAACAATTTTTTTTTTTTGGATTGCTCGAGTTGGCACTTTTTTTAAATTATTTTTATTAAGTTTGCTAGTGTATTAAGACGTCAGCTCAGTATCCTATTTTTCCTGAAGGGAATTCATACCCGTTGTCTTTAGTATTCCACCAGATTCAAAGGTGTCATTGTTTAACCTAACTGACCATAAAAAAGTACGCCTAACGTGCGATATGCAGTATTTATGGAATTAGTCATCTAAAAACTATGAAAAAATAAAAATCGGCACTAATTTAATTAATATTATAAAATAAAAATAAGAAAAATTGGCAAAAGAACAAAATAAAAAGTGTAGCTCAAGTCTTGAATAAAATCTGAAGGACGAAAAGTTGAAATTTAAACAATTGAAGAGCTTATTCCAAAAACAATACTTGTCAAAAATTCAATATTTTTAGTATAAAGAAATTATTTTAAGAGCTATAATTGACCAATGTTCTTTTTGTAGAACTGACAATAGTAACAATATGAAACTATAATTGACAAATGTTTTTTTTTGTAGAACTGACAATTTTTTGTTTGCTTATATCTCATGAGAAATAACATTTTTGTTGAAACCGTTTCAACTACAGAATAGATAGTCTAAATCTATAAGGTGGCGTCATTATTAGAATTTTTGAAAAAATTGGCATGTGTTGTTTTTGGAATAAGCTCTTCAATTTGTTGGATCCCTTATTGAGTAAAATATAATAAAAGGTATTTTAATTATTATACTTACATATATGAAATATGTCACATCCACCGCTGATGATGCGTAAAGGAGTGGGGATGTCCACGCATCATTATATTAATTTTTCCTGTAAGAAATTATTCCCTTTTTTTGAGTTGTTGTAATCAGTCTCTGTTAACAAATACATGAAATACATGTACCTACTTCTATTATTTTACATACTAAATTAAAAAGCACAGGCGGGTGCTCTAATTACTACTACGGTGTCATTACACGTGTAATCTAAGTTATCAAGATACAGAGTTTTGTTAAGTTTAATAAAGTTTTATTTACGCAAGTGGTCCTTCAGTTTTCGTTTAAGTTTTATAACGACATTTTCCATCCATTCATCGATGTCTAAGTCGGCACCGAACACAATTAAATTGAGAAGCTGGATGGAAAAAGGACGCAAGTACAGACATATGATTTTGAGAAAAGATCATTTCAAAGTTTGGGTGTCTAGTATGAAGCTGAAGACTGAAAAACTGGTAATTGTCGTGTTATACAATTGGTAGCACTAATAATACACTATTCATTAAGATTAAAAAAACAGTGAATATCGGTTGCCATTACATATTTTTTCGAATTTTTTCCAAACATGACTTACGCCCTTTTTGCAGATAAAATTTTGATTGAACAAAAAATTAAGTTCTTTTTCCTTTTTTCGAAATTCTAATTAAACTTTAACAGCACATTTATTAAATTCTAAACCAAAACATTTGATTCCAGTTAATTTCATGAATATGAATATGTATACATGTACAGTGTCCGCTTGAAAGTTGGTTATATGGGAAAAACTTTGTCAGAAAATTTTATTCTTGATAAAAGTTAGTACTTGGTCTTAAGCTAAAAAAGCACCCACAGAAACTTGCATTTATCTGGCTGTATCATGAGTGGGCTTAAAAATGTAAATATGGCTTAAGAGTAAAGTACTATAATTAATGAAAATTGAAGAAAATATAATTTGGAAAAGTTGTTTGGAAGTGAAAGTTAATTCCAAATACAGAATCACAGCTAACTGCCCCAAAAAATAAATTTGGGTTTTTTCTTTCGTTTTTTCTGTATCACACTGTATATCATAGGGCCAGAAACGCCTTTTAAAGGCGTTTCTGGCCCTATGATATACAGTGTGATACTATGAGGTAGTGTAAAATTTTATTCTTAGTTGTGAGTTACTAATTAGAAATTTAATTTTATGCAAAAATGGCATATACGCTTCAATTTATTATCGTAGCGTAGGGGCATTAATTGATTTCCAATCGCCGTAAAAATTTTTTTTTATAAGTAAACACTCTAGAGGATTAGAAAATACAATCTACCGAAAAAGTGACTTACCTACGCCTTTTTTCTACCCAGCTCCTCAATTGTATTACAGATATTTTTTTATTTCTGTTGAACGCAGTAATAAATAACAGATTATGTCAAATATATTTTTAACGAAAGATAAAAAAACGCCGTGAGCAGCGGGGCCCCATCACGGTAGTCGAATTTTCCCCTTCATCTTCGGTATTGAATGTCTACAAGCGAAATGTGATTGAAAGTCTACAACCGAATTGTCATTTTTTTGGTTTCAAAACTGGTGATGAGTGTTCGGCTGATCGAGGCTTTAAAAAAAGGTTTTAAGTATTTAAGGGCTGTATCTCAGTAAATTTCAATTTTGTGCCGAAAACAGGTAGCAGAAAAAAAGCCAACACAATTCGTACGAGGACATTCCTGCCCATGTTTATCCGCTAATTGCCTTTATGTTTTAGTTTTAAAAATTAAAAAAGGACCTTAAATAGTAAACTGGAAGGCCTTTATAAAGATATTTTTTCTTTCCAAAAAAATCCAAAATTTCTATTTTATAAATACTAAAAATCCAAAATTCCTAATTTATAAATAAACAGTGACTTTAATAACATTTTTAAATTACTTAATATGTATGTATTTCATTTGTCATAAAAGTAAGTTCACTTTTTTTTAAATTTTTTAAAATTACTATTCGCCTACTTGTATTTAGAATAAACATAATGCTTTTAAAACACATTTAACAATAGCATTCAATTCCGATGTAAAAATGGGAGAAGTGGGGGGAAAAGTGATGCGGATTCCCTACAAGGTACTAGCTGGATACTAACTGAATACACGTACAAAATTTCAGCCCTCTAGGTTTCCTTATGGAGTCTCTAGACGTGTTAGAAAACAAGCAAAAAAATTAAGGAAATATTGGCGTAAAAATCGTGGGGGTAAGGGTTAAAAGTTGAAACCTCCAAAAAACAGTGTCTGGCTATTAGCTTAACCTGTACACCAAATTTCAGCCCTCTAGGTTTATTTGGGGAGATTTTGACCCGAACGAAACTGTTAAAAAACAAGAAAAATCATGTTCTTTTGGGTATAAAAATGGTGGGGGTAGGGTTTAAAAGTCGAGACCCCCAAAAGGCACCCCCTTGATACTAACTCAATCCGAATACAAAATTTCAGCCCTCTAGGTTTATTCGGGTGACCTGTGCGAGTGATACAAACTTCGAAAACGTCGAAAATGCATGAAATTGTAGCTTAAAAATGAGGTGGGTGGAGGTAAAATATTAAAACCTCCAAAAAGCACAACCTAGGTACGAACTTTATCAACACACCAAATTTCAACCCTCTACGTTAATTCTGGGGGGGCTGGGGGCCTGTTAGATCCAGCGAAAATCGTTTTTCCCCCCTCTACTCCCACCATATCATCCTAGGAAGCTGAATTTTGGATATGTTGTAGATAATTGACCGAAACATTATTTAAAACCGGTTTGGAAAAGTTTTATTGCTTTTCCGCCCCCCACCACCCCCTTAAAGGTCGGGTCAGAAAAAAAATTTGCCCAAAATTTGACCCCACTTTGATAGTATGAGGTGCCTCGAAAATGAGCCCCATTTACCAACTTTCATCTCTTAACTTCCATAGGGGGGCCCTACACAAATTAAAAGGTGGCGGGAAAATATATATATATATATATATATATATATATATATATATATATATATATATATATATATATATATATATATCAGACATTTTTTTTTTCTACATATTCGTGTTCTACGGGTCCGAAAACGGATAGCGCCCCTACTCTCGCCTCTCGCAGCTCTTATCGTATAGACTGTATAAGTCTAATTTTTCGGAGAAAATTCGACTAAAAATAATTAGCAAACAAAAACCATTTTAATGGTAATAAGGCTCCCTTCCACAAGAAAACTACAGCTAAAGTAGGATATTAAAACTAAATAAAATTTACTTTTTGCACATTTTTTTTCTCATAGAAGGAGTGGTATATAGAGCTTGATATTTTTTATGGAAATAGCTGTGTATGCGTACCACTGGCCAAAAAATTTCAGTTGTGAAATGTGTTAAGGCGAACGAATAAAACACATAAAAATGATACTTTTATTAACAGAATAAGACAAATATAATATTAAAAGTGTTAAACGTAAAAATTAGACGCATTGACAAATATAAAATCGCGGTGATGCAAGAACGAACGAAAAAATGACTGTCTATCAATCTATGTGTACTCCATTGACGCGTAAGAGCTGGTTCACACGACACCAAATCGGTATTTTTTCCGAATCGGTTTTTTTTACTGTATGCTTCAGTGGCATATGTATTTCAATGTGTACGTTCACACGACACGGACTACGAACAAAACCGTACACAGTAAAAAAACCAATTCGGAGATTTTTGATTCGCAATTAAAGCAATATAAAATCATAAGAGAACTAACGTCCATGTTAACTCAAAGTTAGCAAGTATACGGAGTAAGCTCCATAATTTAATGGTAGCATGTACTATATATATATATATATATATATATATATATATATATATATATATATATATATATATATATATATATATATATATATATATATATATATACATACTACTCAAAACAAAATAAGGGCCACTCATGTTTTGCTGCATAAGTTTATTTTTATATAAGTTACAGTATAAGGTATGCTTACATTTAATTAAGGAACTAATTTTTTACTAAATAAAATTAATTTTAATAAGATTAAATAAAAAATTAATCCATAATTACATTTTTTTAGGATTTTATCATTTTTATAGTCATTTTTACAGTCATCAACAAACGTTCACGCTTTGAGTAAAAGCACACATTATGCAACTTTTCGGTGATTTAATATCGAGTATGCCCTCCCCTTTTTAAAACACATTCTTGAAGCCTCCTCGGCATGCTTTCAATAAGATGCCTAACGGTTTCATCAGGAATCTCCTCCCAACATCTTCTCAAGACATCAATCAGTTGTTGTTGGGTGTGCACATCCTCTCCGGCTGCTCTGACTCGCCGTTTTAATTGATCCCAAAGATGTTCTATTGGGCTCAGGTCAGGGATATTCACAGGCCACGGTAAAACCTGTATATTAGCCTCTTCAAGGACAGTTGTCGTCGCTCGAGTCGTATGCGTTTGGGCATTATCCTGCATCTGGGGCTGGTAATAAAAATCCGACACAACTTGTAGTGTTTTTGGAATAAGTTTGTTAAGGGGGGAAACCACATTAGAGAGTTCAAAAAGATCGATTTTTTTATTACATAAATCGTTAGCTTAGCTACCCAAGAACACGCTGTTAAAATTTCAAAGCGAAATTCGCATTTGTTTAAATTTTATGAGCATAGAACCGAGCACTCATCGAGTACAGGCTACAAGCTCGAGCTCGAACGATTAATATATGATGCTGGAATCGCAGATTAATCGGTGAACACTTTACAGTTTACATTATTGTTAAATTTCTAGTTTTCGAGAATTTCCTTTTTAAAGGCGTTTTTTTCAAAATGATTTTATTCACATTTGCGGGATGTCTAACTCAACCGATCATTACAAAAATTAATTTATTCTTTATGAATTTGCAAAATATATGAACCAACTTTTGAAATGATATCGTGATTTTAATAAGGGTGTCTTTTTTGCATAATTAATGAAAAAAGATAGTCAACATTGAAGTGAATTTTTCCAACACTTGCAAAATTTTTAATTTTCATTATTTTCATCTGCACTTTGGTTCATATTCTTAGAAAATAAATTATTAACACTTTCAGTCCCATGGCTTCGGCATCCAAAACCAAATAAAACATCCTCAGAGGTCGACCACGATCAATATTTAGAATAATAAACAAAACACTTAAAAATATTTATAAAAAAGATTTTTTATTATGTATTCTTATAAAAATAATTTATTATGTACTACGTACCGGACACTTTTCATTTTTTGTACATATAAATATATGTGTGTTACTCATCTTTTAACCTGCATAAGTAACACATACATGTTGAATCCTTTAGTGTTTTGTGGAATCATATTATGTACTTGTTTACATAAAATTTGCTTAAAAATACTGTCGGCTTCCGGGGAAGTTTACTGTGAAAGTCACAGTGAAAGTGCTTGGGCCTCATAGTGTTAATGTAAAGTGAAAACCTTTTTGAAATCAGAATGGCTACACGTCCCGCAATTGGAAAACTCTACTTACGATCTTCAACGGACATCAGTGCGTAACTTTGTTAGTTTTGGCTGAAATTATTTAAAAAAATTCACAAAAGTTGTTCGAAATGTGGGTAAAATGTTGTCAAAATTTGATTAAATTTTAACTAATTCTTCCCACCCCAAAAAACTCCTGAAATATCAGTGAAAATGAGCCTCCTAATGTGGTTTCCCTCCTTAAAATAGGAAACCAACTTGTATATTGGTCTAGTCCAGAATCCTTTATTTTTACCATTGCGGTAATGGTAAAAATTCTATATATTTTTATACAACTTTGTATTTACTTTGTGGTTTTAATCTATACCTTTATTATAAAATTTAGGTATACTTAGGTGGATATATGTATATTCGTTGATTTATACAACTCTCCTTTTATTTTAATCGAAATTGCATGGTATCGTGTGTTTTTATTAAGTTAACAATTAATTATTGCAAAATTCACCTAAAAATAATACGGAATATTATGCGAACAAGAACGAAATCAAAATGTCAATGTTTTGAAATGAGTAATTCGTGTCATAATATTTTTTGGATTGTAATATGCAGTTAATTATTTAGCTATTAAAATTGTACTAAACGATTTGCGCTGAAGTTGTTACTTAACAACTGTACATTTTATGCATATTCTTAGTACAACATGTATAGAGTGTTTCCAAAGAAAGATCAAACTAAATCAGGAGAGTAATACGAATGAAAATTCAGAAAAATAAAATTTTCAAGGTACAAAATATCAAGGAGTTCTAGTTCCAGAAAAGACAATAATTTTTATATGAGACGGTGTTCTTTATTTATATTCCGGGAGCCCAGAAGATCCTACCTGTATGATCTACGTGCATATCGCAATACCTACTTAATAATGATAATGAAAATCGATTATAGCAAGAAAATTTTGTGCTGCTAGCAAACTGATTGGCTCACGTCCGGGATCAACGTTCAAAATACGTGAAATACACAATTTTCAAAAATTTCGTTTATCAGTAAACTGCTACCGCCCACCTAAACATGTTGAAAGCGACCAAAGATTGATTTAATTACGTTTTTTATTGGTCAACAAAATCAATTGCAGTAATTGTTTTTCTTACAACTAAAGGGACTAATGGGAACGTACGGGTCCATAAACTTACACCCATATGCAAATTAGCGTTTGCAGACTTCTATTGTATATTTTTGGACGTTGACCAACCAGTTTAATGGCAACACAATTGTTTTTTCTTATACACAGCGTACTACACACATGAGAAGGGACTTTGTGAGAATTTTGAACAATTTGTGCTTTCAGTACTTCACCGGGACGGGACAGTGCTCCCACCCAGATTGTCTGAGAAATATGTTTATAATAGATAGTAGTCGATATTACTCAAAATATTCTTGACAGTAATTTATAATCACTTAAATAATATTCCTGTAGACTATATGTATGAATGAGTGTTTAGATATAATAGGCATAGATAATTTCATAATTTGCAAATTCAATTTCGGAATGGGAACTTTATTGTGATGAAATTTTAACGAAGTAAACAAACCAATTGAAGCATTAGACAATGTGGTACTGTTCGGTCTGTTCCTTATTCTCAAGAGGACACCACCGGTCAGCCAGCTAGCTAGAGCTACCTTGTGAACAACATACGACCACCAACCATACTACAGCTATACATAAACCTGTTCGTATAGTGCTAGTAAGTGGACTTGCATAAGATCCTACCTTGCTCATTTGGGAATATACGCCATATCCGGTCCAAATAACATTAATTAGTGCGTTTCAAGCTGTAGGTACGTATTTTATACGTATGTGCACGTATTCTGATTATACTTAGGTACATATTAAATTTAAATTGCTTTTGTCAACCCCATGAGGCGGACAGAAATATTCTTGTTTTCCAATCACTGTTTTGTAAATTATACTGACTTTCATTTCATTAAAATCTATTCGAAAAGAAGAATAATTACTTATTACTCTTCTAATCAGAACATTTTAATAATTTTTTGCCTGGTAGTTTGCCTTGTTACTTATTTACATACATTTTTAATATTTTTAATTCTAACAATATATATATATATATATATATATATATATATATATATATATATATATATATATATATATATATATAAGCTACACTTACAAGCCTTTTAAGGTACTCACATATCACTTAAGAAGACCCATATAGTTCGATCTGAGCAACATAAAAAAATAAAGCATAGTTTTCTAGGCCGAAATGAGTTTATCATGATAAAAATTAATTTAATGAAACATCAGTATAAATCTCAATTACATAGATTAAAAGCTTAAGGACATTTTTATAAAATGATAATAAATGATAATATTGTTACCAAAAACAAAAAACTATTAAAAATTGAGCATTAAACAAAATTTCAAGTATAAAATCTTTTTATGAATATAACGGTTTCAGCTCGAAATTCCTTTTCATTTTAGCCGAAGCAAATAGTAGTTTTCAATATTTCTAAAAGATGAATATAGTGTCAAAATTACTATACTAGGATATAGTTGTCTTTCTTTTTTAAAGCAGAATATAACCAATACCAGCAAAGGAAAGACTTGCTGTTACATTAAAGTAACTAGAAGTACAATAAAAGTTGTATTTATTTTTTTTTTTAAATATATTTTTTCATCTTTTCTATTTTATTGTTTTGTATCGTTTTGACCGTTGATCCCATAATGATGAACGACATCGAATGACTTCAATAAATTTTTCCACACCCATCACTGATGACTGAATAGCACAATACTGGCGAGTTCGGGCGATAAAATCAAACATCCTTGTGATCCATTCAAATGTGTTCTTGAATATTAGTAAACTAGCAAAAAGCGCAGCTTTATAGGGGCTCGCGAGATTTTTTAAGCCTAGTTAAATATTTCTTATATTTTTTTTTTTTTTTTTGTGGGTCAATACCTATATTATTAATATTGGTGGGGTTTTTATAAATAATTTTATTTTACACAAAAAATCATTTTTAACGTGTTTTTATTTCACTTTAAATTTCTCATACGCATTTCTTCTTTTTTTTTACATTTTAACATATGAGTCCTTTTCACTAAGTACTATATAAAATATAAATTTTATTACCTACGTTTCTGTCATAGAAACTTACCGAATGTTGATTTCTAATCACTTCAAGTCTTCAATTTGTTACATCAATAATACACCACAAATTATAAGGGATACACTCTTGACGCGGTACAATACACCAAAGTGAATAAAAAATTTGAAACTGGCGTTTTTCAAGTACACGAAATGTGACATTCGGTTTTCTAGGTTATTCTGTGACTGTGTCAGTTCTTTTTTTAATAAAATTTTACGGTTCTAGATACTACTTCGTTTAGTTTATGCCAAAGAGGTTTACTCTTGCAGTTGTACATCTTAAATCATAGATGGCGTTAGTAGTATGTAATTTTTAAAGTTAATATTTTTTTAATTATTCTCTATAATTTGATTTTTATATTAGATAACACATCTAGACATGTATTTAAATTACTATGCTAATGCCCAAACCCAAAGGTCTTATAGTTTTTCCGTAAAGTGTACCACAAAATGGACTGGCAGTCGGATATAGTGGTCTCGCTTCGCTCGCCCAATAAAAACACTTTACAGAATTTTGTTGAGTATAAAAACTCTTATGACATGTTTCGCTCAATATGACCATTCTCAAACTTGAATGTTTGTTTTCGTAGCATTGCATTGCATAGCCAAGCCTCGCATCGCATAGCGCGCAGTGGCAATGCATCCTAACTTTTTCGCTCACGCGTACCTACTATGCAACTTACAACCTCAGTCACGTAATATACTATTTTTATTATAGCAGTGACTCTGTAGTTATTGAGTATTTATCCAGTTATGGGTGGTCATAAATGCCATTTGATCATTTCCATAGTAAAAAAAAAAGTCTCGTTCAATAGAAGCTCTACTTACAGATATCATTAACAAAATTAAGAGCACAAAAAGTTTTAAAACTCGAAAAAATGCTTGACTTAAGATCGTTTTTTAAACGCTTTTATTAATTTTTCTTATTTTTAACTCATTTTTCCAGAAATTTTATCCGGCCTACCCGCTAAAATTTCCACTGCATTTTAAGTTAATAATAAAATTGGTAGGTATCATCTCTTTTGTCTTCGTACAGTCTTTCTGTTTATATTCGAATATTAATTAAGAAATATATTTCGACAGAAAATAATAATCAAATTACATTACTTTTTGCAAGTAATTTGATATCGCACTTCGTTCACAACGTAAAACTTTTGATTGGTTTTGTAATTAAGAAAATTAGACTGCATGACTGTTAATTGCTAAAATACAATTCATATTTGCGACTTCCACTAATCATAAATGACAAACAAAGACAAAATTATTACAATACAGATAAAATAATTAATAAGTCTTTGTCTTGTAATATTTATTGCGGTGTACTTGTTGCTTAACTACAGAATACATTGTCAGCCTGTTACATATAATGTTATATGTACATACATACTGTAAACAGAGATAGAAGCCTCTATTCCTGAAGATGTACAACTGATATGTAATGTAGCTAGTATTTTATTTCTTTGTTTATTAATAATTTTAAAACTTTATTTATCACGACGCAGCTTGTTGAAGCTATACGTTTATTTGAAAGAAATTTAAATTACAATTTACAGTGCAACATCTTTATGTTGTAACATTCTTTACTTACATAAGGTGTGGTGAATCAGTTTTAAAAATCTAAACTGTAATTATAACAAAAGCGATAAGAACTCTTGTTACCGAAATGATAATAGCTATTTATGCAACAAGTATAATATAATATAATGAGGAACTTTATATAGCAGCCACCAGCAGCCACGTTTATGACCAAACGAGGTCAATAAAAAAGAATGACCTGACAAACTTATTTTATGTACAAATTGCATACAAAGCTTTATGTTCGACTGCTAAAATTCCTAATTATCTACAGAAATCGAATTTTATAAATTAATTTCTATATTCTAGATTAAAAATATATTTTATTTACGACTACCATGAAATTGCTTATTTACTGTACCAAATACTATCTAAGTAAGCTACAAATATTTTACATAATCTGTACGAAATTCTGTACTTTACATGCACCTGTGTGTAAAGAAGAACACGCTACTACACTTTTACTAATTTTTATATCGTAGATTATATTAAAATCTGTACAAAAATTTTACCTCTCAAGTGAATGTTACATTTGTTTCTAATAAATTTCAAATTCTACATAATTTTGATGCATTGTATTTGTACTATAACAATCAATAATTATTGTGAATTTCATGCTAGTCGTAGATAAAGTATAGTATGTAACTCGGTTATAAGGAATATTACACACTCGCACTGCGCGGCTCTTGTGTAAGGGTACATTTCCACTGCGCGCTATCCGATGCGAGGCTTTACTATGCGATGTTAGGCTATGCTATTAACTTTTGCTATGGTTCAAGATGTGTTCGCACTGCTTGCTCAATCTAGCATTGTATTTCATAGCGAGTGATCATGAGAATTAGGGATGGGCGATGTCAATAAAAAACATCGACATCGAACTATCGATTCTTTTAATTTTTCGCCATCAAACCATCGATATTTTTATAAAAATATCGAGACATCAGTTGTTGACATCGATGTTGAAAACGAGCGCGAAAATTCGAAAAAGTTATAAAGTTATATTTAAAATAGCAATAATTCAAAATTTTCAATTATCAAAATAAATTTAATTTTGTATCGAAATTTTTAATGTCGATTAAAAATATAACGTTTTTATGGAAAACCCTATGTTAAAAAACAAATTAAAAAGAAAAATTTGGGTGAACAAAATTAACTACGGCAAATCTAAATGTGGGGAATTTCACACCTATTTAAAGAACTTCGAAGAGTTCCTCAGAATTTTCATGAGTATTTTCGTATGTCATCTGATACATTTGAATATATACTCCATGGCATAACACCATTGATAGCAAAAAGTAGAACAAACTTTAGGAAATCAATAATAGCAAAGGAAAGACTTGCTATTACATTAAGGTAATTGAAGGTAAAATAAAAGTTGTATTTTTTTTTTTTTTTAAATATATTTTTTCATCTTTTCTATTTTATTATTTTGTATAGTTTTGACCGTTGATTCCATAATGACGAACGACATCGAATGACTTCAATAAATTTTTCCACACCCATCACTGATGACTGAATAGCACAATACTGGCGAGTTCGGGCGATAAAATCAAACATCCTTGTGATCCATTCAAATGTGTTCTTGAATATTAGTAAATAAAAACACTTTACAAAATTTTGTTGAATATAAAAACTCTTATGACATGTTTCGCTCAATATGACCATTCTCAAACTTGAATGTTTGTTTTCGTAGCATTGCATTGCATAGCAAAGCCTCGCATCGCATAGCGCGCAGTGGAAATGCACCCTAACTTTTTTGCTCGCGCGTACCTCAATTACAACCTCAATCACGTAATATACTATTATAAATAGTTAGCATAGAAAAAGTTTTTTAATCAAAATATTTTAGTTATTATTATTAGTCATCTGAAGCTAATAAAATATTGAGGCACCTTTTAGAAGATTTTAGAAGACAAAAATCATTAATATTTAATAAAGAAAAGAAAATAAAACTTGGAATTAATCCTAACTAAAGTGACTTTGTTTATTTGTTTGTTTGACTTGCTTTCATGGCTCAACAGCTTTACCAATCCACTTCAAACTTTGCACAGACACAGCTTGCTGTACCGAGACGGTTATACGCAACTTTTTATTCCAGGAAAATATTCCATTTCCGACGAAAAATGTATTAAATTACAACAGATGACTATTAAAAAACGGATAGTTGGTTTCAAACTTTTTTTATTGTTAACAGAAGAGACGAAAAAGGAGACAGGTTTACTTTTACTCGAGGAAAATATTTCAGTCCCGTCGAAAATCTCATTCGTGTGGAAAAACATATTTTAAATGAAACAAAAAAAGACTATTTTATTTATTTAATCGAACTTAGCATCTTGTTACCAGAGCGAACGGAGATAAACACATAATATGTTAATTTTTAACCCAAAAAAATCTCATTCGCGACGGAAAATATATTTAAAACGAAACGATGAAATAACGACAATTGACTGTTAAAAAACGGACGATTTAGATCCAATATTGCATACTGTTTACAGAAGGGACGTAAACGAATACAGGCTACTTTTTACCCTGGGAAAATATCTGAATCTTGGGGCAGTCTTATTCCCGTGGGAAAATATATTTAAAACAATATAGAAAAAGAATCATTGATTTCATTCGAACTTTGCATATTCTTAAAAGGATTTACTAGACTACTTTTTATCTGGGAAAAATATTTTATTTTTGTGAGAAGATTCTGAAGAAAAAAGTAACAGTTCTAAATAATGACGCGATGAAAGTACGCTTTATACTTTATATTTTATCAGATGTCACAATTTCAGACGCCACGCCAGCGAAGCTGCGGGTAAATGCTAGAATTA
Source organism: Brachynemurus nebulosus (assembly GCA_035578155.1). Classification (NCBI taxonomy): domain Eukaryota; kingdom Metazoa; phylum Arthropoda; class Insecta; order Neuroptera; family Myrmeleontidae; genus Brachynemurus; species Brachynemurus nebulosus. The sequence goes on from JAPWDM010000001.1 coordinate 104,595,194, forward strand.
TATATAAATTTTTAATTTTGCTGTACAAATTATAGTAATTAAAGTATTTTACGAAATACCACTCACTCACTCACCTATCACGAAATCTCCAAAACTATAATACCTACAAACTTGAAATTCGGTATGTAGGTACTTCTTGGGTCATAGGTGCTTGTTAAGAAGGGGTTTAGAAAAATTTTTAGTCTAACCGTAGAAATTTACGAAAAACCGCAAATGTCAATTTTTTTTATTACTGTGTAGGTACATATTATCTATGGACAATTTATAAAAAAATTATACAAATTAGTTAGTTGCCAAGTATCTTCAAAAAATAATACTGGAATTTTTGTTACTGTAAGTAGTGTATTGTAATGTCCTTTAGCGATATTTATTAATATATTTTAATGTTCCTGATTGATTTTTAATTAATTATCTTTTTTATTTTTATGTATTTGTTATTTTCAATGAACAGTAGTATATACAAAAGACTTAAAAAATTGTTAATATTTCTATTTGTTAAAATCTAATGTTATTTTTAATGTTAAACGATAAGATTTTTCAAAATTTATGGATTTAGAATAATTCATGTCCTTTAAATAAATATAGGTAAGAGATAAGAAAACGTGATTTTAAAATTGTTTCCCAAAGTTTTGGAATCCCGTAAAAAATTTCAAATAAATGCTTACATAGATGAATTTTGAGCAAATGTTACTCAAACGTTTTTCAAATCTTAGAATAAATAAAGGTGAGTTTAAAATTATTCCCCGGGAGTCTGAAGCAATAAAAATTACTCAAAACTAAATGATTGAAGGTACTTACTTCACTCTTAAAAATCTGAATAGATATGGTTGTCTACAGAAAAATCACAACCTGTTAAAATTAGGTAGGCATACTTCTTAAATAAGAATACGGCTATTTTCGAGTCGTTTGTTATGAAGAGCAACCGATTTCAAAAATTGATTCACTGGTGGATAGGTGATACCCCATGTTGTATTATAGACTATTTTAAATTAAATGGCTGGAAGAATTGCTACTAGATTTTGCTGAAATACTACTGAAATCCTACAAAAATGAATCTGAGGTTAAAATTTCTCTTTAGGATTATAGAAGGTCCAAAATAAACGGCTGGACGAATCTTGGCCAAATTTTTCTTAAACATTACTGAAGTCCCAAAAAATCGAATGTGAGGTTGAAATAACCCCCTAGGGTGCTGAGAACCCAAAAATTGTTCGAAATATACGGACGGCTAGGCGGGCTTTGACTAAATTTTTCTCAAACAATTATCTTGAAAAAATTAAGGTGAGATTAAAATTGTCCCCTGGTGTTCTGCAGACCTACAAAACGCAAAAAGTAAACGGCTGAGCGGGTCTTGACACCAAATTTTGCTCAAATATTGTTAATAAATTAACGCGAGTTCCAAGATATTCTCCAGAACCCTCGGACTTCAAAATTCAAAAAGATTTTTTTATTAAAATACAAAAAATAGGTGATTACTAAAACGTGAGATAAAACTTGAGTAAAACAAAAATATGAATGATTTTGGAAAAAATTATTTTTGAAAATTATTTTATATAAAATAATGAATAAATTGTATGTACGTATATATTTGTAATTAATTACACCTTTAAAAGCAATAAAATATTGATCGCGGGATGCAATTCGTATGTTTGATTTTTGACTGCGGGATGCAATAGGTATTTTTTTTTTATGCCATCTTGGGGAGATGAAATATTTTACTGACCGCCGAATGCAATTCATGTTCAGCGAAATCCAGCCATAATCTTTAGTTAGGCTAGGACTGTATAAATATTTGTACAATATTCCGTCACAGTAGCTCTCCAAGTTACCATCTTTCGACATTTTCAGAAAACTTTTTTTAAAATTGAATAAAGTACATAATCTAATTTTTGTTCTGACTTATTTTCTTCCAATTTAGTTCAATCTCTAGTTTAGTCGGAAGCTACATGTACCATAAATAACAAAATTATTACTAGAGCAAAATTCTGTAACTGGGTGTGATATTCCTCAAGTGCAGTATGTGCTTAATTTCCATTCCCTTGCAAAAATCCATTGATCATTGGGCCAGAGTAGACCGTACTATTTTAGGTGGAAGTGAGTAATACTAATACCTCTACAGTGACGTGATGAACGTATGCTAATGCTAAACCTGTAATGCTAATCCTAACTGTGTATTGCTAAAAAATGCTGTATGATTGAAATCGGTGCAGTTTTACTGTAGCCCTTATAAATTATGGATCAAAGAAAAGAGAGGTGTGTTATTAATTTAAATGGTCTTTATTTAACTATTTCACTCCGTTTCATATTTTGTAATTATTAAATAATGTCAACAGTATGAAATATATACGACCATGGGAGTCACGCTCGTTTCACGAACGAACAACTTCAACGGCTCACTCGCTCATTTAAGGGTTTTGTTTTATGAGATGCTTGTCGCTCGCTTGGCGCTTTCTTTAATGCAAACCAACGTTTTCTTTATACTTACTTTATACACCCTTCTTATACATATTTATTCAAGATTACCTTACCTCCTTCATTATTTATTCCGTATATTAAATTGTTAAATCAAACTCAAACACAACTACACACACTTACACACACCCAAACATAAACATAACTAAATATATACATATGTATGAATATGTATAGAGAGATACGCGTAGTTTATTTATCTTCTTTTCTTTAGACATTTTTAATTAACAACAAAAAGGACAAATAATTATACATCATATTTTGTAGGTATAACTATATATGTAGTATATTAATTGAAATCTGCAAAGTATTTTTTACTTTATATTTGGAGTTGCAAATCAGCCAGTTGTTTTGACAAATTAAAATATTCTTTTAACATTGATAAGACATTTTTAGTTTATTAAAAAACAATCAATTTAATGTAAACGAATATAATATTTTTAATTTAAAAAAGTTGTATGTCATTGTGTGTACATTATTATAAAATTACCTATCTCTCCCTTCTCAAATCTATGATAATTTTACATTTTTACTCGTTGGTTACAAGGGTCTCCTCGGAAAAACGTCGACTAGAGCCCAGTATTTTTTCGATATTATGCAACACCAATTGAAATAGACTTAATGTATACTAATTTAAAACATTCTAAAATAGTAAAATAAACAATTTCTTAAACTGCCACACAAATGTAATTTGTCATATCCACTAGCCGGTTCTATTCTAGCAAGTCACTCTCTGAAAGTACTTGAGTACTGTGTACAATTGTACACGTTACCAGGGAGCACTTGCTGCAAGTATCGGCTCTGTTTGCAAGTGCTCTATGCTTGCTCAGACTTGCTAGTGTACACGTACAACATAGGAAAGTGACTTATTGCGAGAAGTCAGTTTTGAAATTTTTTCTGCAATTTTTTAGGTAAATATGTGTTTATTTATGTACATAGGAAATAATACAATGGACAAAGTAATAAACCGATAAAAGTAGACAAAAGGAAATATTTGAGTTTATGACATTTGCAGCAAAAAATGTTTCGTAGCAGAACATCCACAAAAGTACTTTCATAAAACGACTTTCAAAAAAATTTCAAGAAGAAGTAAATTCAGACAGTTGTACGAATTGAATAAAAAACTTGCAGAGATTGATATCTATCTAGTTTAGAAAAACTGTCGCAACTTTTTATATACATGCATACTTTATGTACATATATCCGAATCTATTTGTAGGAGTGTGTGTACTCTGTATCTACAATGAATATATTTTGCTAAAGTAGCGGAAGCATTGTGATCACTTTTGAAAAATAAAAAATTCTTCCCTCCAAAATAAAATTTTTTACGCACATTTTACGTTTTAGAGCTGCCTGAACAATTTCGGTTTGGTATCTGTCTGTCCGTCCGTCCGTCTGTCTGTCGGCATAACTTCTGGACTATTCGATTGTTTTTAATGAATTTTTTAGAAATTATGCAGTTTGGTTCCTAAATAGCCTGCTGTGAATTTAATCGAAATCGGAGTAACGGTAGCTACGCCGCTACCATGTCATTCCATTACTATACTAAATTGCACCAAGTGGCATAAATTCTGAACTATTCAATTCTTTTTTATGAAATTATCAGAAATTATGCGGTTTGGTTCCTAGATGGCTCCCTACAAATTTCATTGGATTCGGAGTAATAGTATCGACGGCGCTACGATAAAATCCCATTAAATGTCAATATTTTATTTACTGCTAGTCCCAATTAGCTCAAATTTTTAAAGTATTTTGGGGGTTAGTTTCTAAAATATTTTTGCCGTTATTTTATAATTTAGCCTTTAAGTATTTTGAGTTACAACAATTTTTAATAAACTCTAAGGCGAAAATATAATTTCACGGTATATATATTCGGCAGAATACTGTTTTAAAATATTTTACGAGTACGAGGAACCTGTGTACCACACCCCATTGGCAGCGTATTTATTTTTTTATTCAATGTATTTGCAATAAAGAGTGGAGTCATAAAATATAAATGGAGATTCATTTATTTTGAGAAGTAATTATGGTTTTGAAAAATAATAATGATAAAAAATAATAATAAATTCTGTCTCAATGTAATATTTAGATTAATTATACGTAATGTTAAATCCATTCTGTCAGTGTTAACGATGCAATAATGCAATAATATTGTAAAAATAGGTAAATTTGAGAAATAGATGTATGTTTGCCCAGTAAAATATGTAGATACGTTTAAAAAGACAATAATTATTTATTATTAAAGAATACTTGTTGACTACGTACAGAATTTACAAATAAAAAATAATTCATGTGTACCCGTTGCTGTAAGTCTACATAGACCAAATTCCTAGAGAATCTTGCGAGAGAAAACTTGCAAAAAATATGAAATACGTGGACACGTTGCAAATGTCTGCAAAAATTTGCGCAAGTGACTTGCATGTGCATATCCAACACTGCACTGCATAATAGATAAAAATCGATTTTTTACAAATATATGTATGACGGCTGCTAGTAAACGAGTTAACCCATTTATCCTTGTCTATATAACAATAAATTACCCTCTACCAAATAACTATACTGCTAGTTAAGTCTTTAGTTTTGGTATTGTTCAATATATTTAGAAAAATTGATACTGTATTCGGATTTTCGAACGTTAGTTTCACTGCTCAATATTATTTTTCGACAAAATAAACATATATCCTTACAAAAAAGGTATTCTTGACTCAAAAAAAAGAAAAAAAAAATAATAATAATTTCTTTCAATAGTGTTAAAAAATATTTCTATAATACTTAAAAAGAAAAATTAAAACAAATTTATTTTTCACAATTTTTTTTTATTAAAAATTATTTTTTCTACAATCATAGTAGAAAGTAGTCTTTTGCGCTCTGTGAAGAAAGCGCAAAATATGTGTTTGCTGAGGACTGCTACTTTCGCTGAGGACTGTTACTGTCGCTCGCTCAACGTACATTTAATTACAAATCGGGTAGGCCTTGTTTGTATTTTCTATGACAACAAATAAACAGATTCTAAATTTCATATTATTTTTATCGTGTGATTATTTTTATCGATCAAGTGAAATATCAGTTTTATTAAATTTCAAAATAACTAATATTAATTAAAAATAATAAATAATAAGTTGATGAATAATTAAAAAAATATATACATATATGATGGAAATATGGAATAGTGACAGCGATTTTTTCAATACAATGCCAGATATTTCTGAAGCTGCAAAAATTATAACATTAAAATAAATGTAACGTCCATTATTATTTTTTCAAGTATTTTTTGAGTAAAACGCATACATTTAATAAGACTGTAGAAAAAATTATGAGCTGTGTAATTCGAGCACAAAGTATGAGAATGATACGCTCTGCCTGGCGGCGTCGCGCGTCAATATTCTCAATCGAGCGGTAATGTACCACTTTGCGCTCTTAATACACAAATAGCTATTACCTTAATCAAAGAAGTTATTTTTTTGAGTTGAAAAATGTTTTTCTTAATATACCTATGTATTTTGTTTTGCAATGCTCCATAGGATAAATATCTAGCCAAGTCTCATTGACACTTAAGATCATGAAAAGCTATTTATTTTAGTTTACTCAGTCTAGTAATTCATAAATTATTCATAATTAAAACTTATTGTCGACATAATTATAAACGGGCAAAGCAAATAAAGTTCCATGCTACAATTTTTTTAGTCAATTAAGTTTTGTGATACTTTTTTTAAGTAAAAAATTCTATAGCGAGCGTAAATTGGCGTGAGAGTGCAATGAAATGCGTAATAGTTGAGAGTATAATGAAAACGGTAATGCCTTTGGCAGCAGTGGTTGTAATGCAATTTATAAAGGTCAAGAGTTGAATAAAAATAGTACCTACAGCTTTAGCTATAATGAAATTTGCAATTGTTATTAGCTAAAACAAACAAATAAAGAGCATTACGGTATAAGAGTACATGAAAAGTGCCTAATCTTCATATGTGACCGACTTTGATCAAAAATGACCACCTTAGACTAGAAACTGTAGTAGACAAAAAATCAGATCAATTGCAGGAGGTAAAATACTGGGAGGAAAAGTGTTTTCGGCTCCCCTTGTGTTTCACACAGGAATGGTGAGATAGTTGTCCGGCTGGGGCATTTGGAAGTATCTCATACACACACACACGCACACACACATATATATATATATATATATATATATATATATATATATATTTATTTATATATATATATATATATATATATATATATATATATATATATATATATATATATATATATATATATATATACTTCTTTTGAGATTTTTCGTTCATTCTATTCATGGGCTATATCATGCATAGGTAACTAAGAGTGGTGTTAATTGTTTTAAGTCAAATATCCGTCAGAAAAGATGGCTTAAATAGTTTAAATCATTCTTAGTAAATTTCACTAATGTACGGTACATTTAATTATTTTATAATATTATATGTGGATTCACTATCAATGAAAAATAATAATAATAATAAACCTACATAGTTTACTAGTTCTTTATATTAAAAGCTATTTTTTAAATGTAATACTATTGTAGAGTCTGTGAAATGTAGCTTTCCAAGACAACAACTCAAAAATCATTCCTAATTAAAAATGAAGCAATGTACCTGTTATTTGAATTTGTAATTTTCTTTAATATACACGAATTAAGTTCAATGCAATGTATTTATTAATCAACACGTAGATGCACGGAGCATATTGTATCAAACTAATAAATGGTATTATTTACTCTTATAAATTGTTTTATTTTGTAAATCAAATATCATTAATGTGAAAATATCTAGAGTCTAGCCGTACTTCCATGGTGAAACTGCCCCCCCCCCCCAATAGCAACACACATTAGTGACTGTACTAACGAAATGGTGAGGCTATAAGTAATCGAGAATATTATACATATTAAATTTATTAACATAAATGTCCGGCTGATCAAGGAGTTTGAAGATTTTAGTTGACTACATTTTTTTCGAAAACAACTCAGTCACAAATGGTTTTATGAACATACTCAAAATTCGCAAACGATTTCCGATCGACCGAGTATACGTAAGCGTATACCAATCTCGAAAAAAATATAGACCACCCGGAAAATAGTTGTAAAAATTATGCATTTTATGGATCATAGTAAGAAGCCGACGAAAAAGTTTTGATAATTGGACCATATCCGCAAGCTGATGAAAAAAAATATTGAAAAGTTAAACATTATTTTTTTTTTGGGGGGGGGGGGGATACCTACGAAATTTATACATATAAAGTACCTAAACAACAATATAGTTACTAATGTAAGTTTCTATCGGGGACAGATCCCTTATATCTGATTATACCCTTTTTCGATTTTTCCTGATTATCTCGTAAACTATACGAGATAGGAAAAAATACTTTATTAGACATAACACTTTATTTTTAAAGAGCTTTCGACTGACGTGTTTAATTCCAAAGTCGAATCTACTGAAGGGGCTGTTCGACAGGTTAGTGGTGACAAATATTTTTTTTTTTTTATAGTGTTGCACCCTTTGAATTTAGATGGTATGAATTTAGATTTGAAACTTGGTATGGTAATAAAGTAGACTAATTGTAAGATGCGGTTACTGTATTTTTTTGAGGTGGTAACTCGAGGGGAACTCTATGAAAATAACATTGGGTCGGATTTTATCCTTGTTGTTATTATTGCAATCATTTATTTTAAGATTAAAAAAGTCTCGGAGCTTTTAAAATAAAATAAAAATTTTAGCGTAAATCTCACCTAAGGGGAGGAGGGAATCTAAATTGAATAAGAAACTGCTTAAGTAATTAATGGGTGTCCCCTAATTATATTCTTAACAATTATATTAATGGTGAAGTTCTGAATAATAGCTTTGGTTGTATTTATATTTTGAATTTTATTATCTACGGTGCATTATGTTATAGTCGTGATTATTTTTTGTAAAGAACCCTTCGGAGAAGATGGGTAAAAGTGCCTAAATGGGAAATTAAAAAACTAATAGTAGCATTAAGTGCGCTATGTGATAATAAGTGTTATATACCAATATTAGGGCTTTAAACGTAACCGTCTTCGGATAAAACCACTTTAAGTGAAATTCGAATATTTTCAACAGAGGGAGAGCTAATTTTTGGTGTATATTGAAGGTTATTCCAAGAAAAAGGAAGCAAAGAACTATACTTGATGTGCTGTAAAAATATGAAGACGTCACTGAACAAGAATGAGACCATGGTTTTCTAACAGAACGTGGTAAAATTAGTACAGAGACCGATTTTCGTAAAATTCGAGCTAGTCCAAGACACTCACTTAAGGGTGAACGTGAATTTTTTCCACAAACTAATTCCGCCGAGAGGTCTCCACTGTCTGCATTTTTGAAAAAATGTATAATCTATTATATAAAGGAGAAATACCACTCATTCACTCACTCATCTATATAGAAATCTCCAAAACTACAATAGCTACAAACTTGAAATTTGGCATGTAGGTCCCTATTGGGTCGTAGGCGCTCCCTAAGAACGGGTTTTGCAAAATTTTTTGTCTAACCGTCGAAATTTACGAAAAACCGTAAGATATTAATTTTTTATTACTGTAATACAGCAGTCTGTGGCCAATTTATCAAAAAATCATAAAAATTTTAGATAGTTGCTAAGTAATTGTAATTTGAGATTTTTGTATATAAGTATTAATAAATATTCCTAGAGATACTATCAATAATATTTTTACCTGTGACTACTATGAAATTACTTATTTACTGTGCAAAATACTATTTGTATCCAATATGGTTTTATTGGGATATTGTAATAATCTGAAATTTTGTAACCAAATATTTTACTAATTTATCATAGAAGATGAAGGATTAAATATAATAATTCAACATTCTTCCGTAGAATAAATTGTTTCTTTATTTTCTCTATAAAAAATACCGAAAAATTTTTGGAAAAAAGAGAAAATAAAGAAACAGTTTATTCTACGGAAGAATGTAGAATTATTATTTTTAAACCTTCATCTCCTATGATAAATTAGTAAAATATTTGGGAATCTTAGGTTAAAAAATTTCAAACTATTTGTATCTTTTAAAGAAAATAGACAACTGGACTGTCCAGTTATCATCAATTGGCATGTGTGTCTGCTCTTCTCAGCAAATTCCATAAAGATGAAATTTCCATCGGGCCGGGCTCGGTCACCCTGATATTAAAAATGAAATATGGACTTTACTTATCTGTCTTCAGTAGTTTCGAGAAAACGGTAGCATGTATCAAAAAAATGATATAACAAAACTATAAGTAAAATTGGTATAAGAATCCAAAAAAAAGACGATCAAAGTTGAAGTTATCCTGTAGGACCTGAGAATCCCCAAGAAAGCCTAAAGTAAGCAACTGGACGTATCGTTACCAAATTTTTGGCTCTCCAAAGAAACCCAAAATAAATGGCTGAACGAATCTTGACAAAATTTTTCTCAAATAGTACTGAGTTTCTGAAAAACGACATGAGGATAAAACCCCCCCGTGAGCTTTGCGGACCCAAAAAACCCTCCAAATAAACGATCAAACGGATCTTATCCAAATTTTTCTCAAATATTACAGAGATTCCGAAATAAATTAATGTGAATTCTGAAATATTCTCCAGACCCTGGGATCTCAAAATGTCTCACAAATTACAGTTCTCTTGAAATTGTCACTATGCATATCTAACTACCTACGATAAGATCTCAAGGTATGGAAATTAGACATGTTATTGAAATATGAATATAGCCAATTCAGAATATTTGATTTGAAATTAAGGTGAAGTTGGAATGAATCATCCAGCGCTATCGAATTAAACAACTCTATACTCTAATTAAACCACTTGACTCATTTTGATAAAATTTTATGAAAATTAGACGTACTATAAAAATATGAATATGACTTGAAAATATGAATAATATTTTTGTGTCGTCGAGCGAGCGAAGCGAAGCACATAAGGAACTGATTTTGTACAAAATTTCAAAATATGAAATTTAAATGGACGTGTGGTCACATTGTCCGTCAGTTACATCAAACTGAGAGCGAATTAAAAAACTGAAAAAATTTGACAATTTTTACTCAAGTACTGTTGAGATCTCTGTGAAAGATGAAACTGACGTTAAAATGATTTCCTGGGGCCTTGGTGCCTTGAAGGGCCTAAAATAGAAGCAATTCTAAGACTGTTGGTATAGTAACTATACTAAATTCTTACGGTGCGGAAATTAGCCATGCTAATAAAATATGAAGATAGTCATTTTAGAGTCATTGGTTGAGCAGGGTCAAGTGCTATAAATAATTGATTTTGCACAGAATTTTGGAATATATGATTGAATTGACCTATATAAATTTTACCTATAATTCAGATAATTTTATGCAAGTGAAACCGCGGGTTTCAGCTATATACATATATATCTATTTTAAGATCATTGGACGAACGGAGCGAAACACTAGAAGAAACTGATTTTATAAAGAAATTTAGAATATTTAATTTAAAATGTAAAGTGACATCAAAATTAACCCCCAGCACTATCTAATAGATTAAACGGTTGGATTTTGAAAATATTTTATGAAAATTAAATATGCTATGGAAATATGAATACGGTTAATTTAGGGTTATTAGACGAGAATTATGCTCAGAATTTTAGAATATCAAATTTGAATGAACCTCGAGGTCAGAATTGTCCGTCAAGGCCATCAAATAAGCCCCAAATTAATTGTGATATTAAAATTGTCCCCTGCTATCTTGGTGCCCCAAGCAAGGCTTAAAATGGAAATACTCCTAAAACTACCTATTGATACGGGTATCTAGCTACATAAGGATGCGGAATTTAGCCATGCTATTGAAATATGCAGATTGCTACTTTAGAATCGTTTGACGAGCGGAGCCAAGTATTATTTCCGAATATCTAATTTAAAATTGATCATTTGACCAATAGTTAAAATAATTTTACGTGGGTGAAACCACGGGTCACAGCTAGTCAAATATATTTGAAGCAAAAACTGTCAACAGTTATTTGAAAAATATATTGTAAATACAAATACATTCGTACACATGACGTATGTACACATATATGTTATAGAATCTTAAAGATCTACTTTGCTTAAATTGGTTTTATAATCATCAATGATGCAAAGACTGCATTTAAACGAAATAGTTAAAGTAGCACCCACACACCCAATAATATTGCATAAAAACTAGTCTTGTACAACATGGCTTCAGAACGCTTAACTCAACTACCAGCGCTATATTTGAATTTTAATTTAAAATTCTCTGAACAAGTTGATGCGGTATGTAAAAAGTTGAACAAATGCTCTTACCAGATAACCATCTTGACAAAATATCTTGACCAGATCAATTGCTAATGTTTTATTATGCTCATGTGTTTTCCGCATTAAAGTACGGTATTGCTATGTGGGGAGGTTGCGCTGAGGCTAAGCGCATACTGATCATTCAAAAAAAGATCTTAAGAAAAATATTTAAAATAGGTGCAAGAGTTTCGTGTAAAGATTTTTTCAGGAAATGGGGTATTTTGACTATACCTGGAGTTTATATATACGAGTTATTAACTTACATGCATAAGAAACAATATTTTATAATAGCAAATACAAGTAGCCACTATAATACAAGATTTAAGTCATCATATGATTTTTCACACAGAACAGCCTTTTATGAGAAAACACCGTTGTATGTAGGTTATAAAGCATTTGATAAATTAGCAACGGAAATACGTAGGGAAGAGAAATTTGTTCAATTTAAAAACAAATTAAAAATTATTTAATTAATTTGGCACCTTATGAAGTAAGTGAATATTTGTAATTTTTGACGTTTGTATACCTTTATTTGGTCATTTCTAATAAATATTATTATTATTATTTTTATTATTATTAATATTATTGATCATCTGTAGGTTATATTGAAGGGTTGTACTATATGTATACGGCTTTATTTGTTTACAAGTTTCAGTTTGTTTATTGTCACCTATTGTATCTATTGTTTGAACCAGTTCAAATTATTAATTTATAAAAAGTAATTAGCTATTGCATCGCACCATCTTTATAAGTTAATCACTTAACATTATGAATTAAAAAACAATTGAATTATCGTCTAGAAGAGACTTTAATAAATTGCACAAGTTGATTGCATAATATTATTGAGCGTGTAGGGCTGCTTAAACCATATATGTATCATTGTATATACATACGCATTACGTGACATTACGCATATGTATACACATGTGTAAAACATTGTATAACATAATATAATTATGTATTCTGTCATTATGTGATAAGGATAACATGCAGTTCCAAGTTCCAAATACATACCTACATATTTTAACACTAGATCTTGCGTAGACAATTTTGTAAGTATATATAGGGTGGATGTACCCAAACTCAGCATGTGTTAAATGTTAGCCATATATTATTATTACCGTTAAAAGACATTATTTTTGAGTAGAACAATACTCAGTCTGAAAATCAATTCTATTTGTGGATGAATCACTTTTTACGACAAAAATTAAACCAATTCTTTGAAAGAAATAAAATTATTCTTTATTGGTTGCCATTAATTAGTACTCATATTATACAAGTAACAAACGTTAACTTTTTTAGCGTAGGTCAATCTTAATATCAAAAATATTCGAAACTAGCAGAATGTGGTCAATTTAGGGAAAAAGTAAACAGATTTATTAATCAATTCCTTAATTCTTATTTAAAAATTTCACTTAAATTGAACTACATGGAAACGATTGTACAATAAAATCCCTAAATTCGTAAAAGTAATCCATAGATCTTCTATTAATTCATATATAGTTGCTTATATCCTCGATAGTGTATTTTAAAGGTACGAAAATTCTTTACTGGCCAACTTTTGGTGCATTCATCCTATAAAGACTTTGTTTCACATATACGATGTATATGTGAAGCAAAATCTTTATAGGATGAATGCATATATGTACATCCGGAGACTTTCGTATGGATACCAACAGTTATAACTAAAGCTTTTTTTGTTAGAAAAAAAGGAACAGTGTGGTAAGGACAGAAATAAAAAATCTAATTTCCACTCCACCGTAGCTATTTTCAAAGAGTTTTTCCTTCATTCGCCAGAACAAATGTAACACGACGTCCTGGCGTTGAGTTTTTTTTTTAATTTTACATCGTATGCTTATAAATTGCGAAAAAGAAGCGAGCCAAAAATGAAAATTTTTAGCAGCTTCTAGCTCTGACACGAAACAAAAAATTGAAAAAAGGGCTTCGTCAGGACGTAGACCATACCTTCAATTTTCATATCTGAAAATTTCATTTTTTAGTTTCCAATAGTTTATGGGGTGGAATGGAAGAAAACAAGACATATTTTTTATATTCTTTCGTATTTTCCGGCCAAATAAATTTTCTTAGAATTTTTTTTAAAATTTTTTGCTAGTTTTAAAAACAATGTAGAATCTTAATCAAAAATAAAAAATCTAAAAAAAATGTGTAAAATTTTTTAAGTTCACCCTTAAAACAATATTTTTTTTGAATTTGCCGAGTTGACACTTTCTTAAATTCTTTTTATTATGTTTGCGAGCGTATTGAGACGTCAGCTCAGTATCCTGTCTTTCCTGAAGCGAACCCATACCCGTTGTTTTTAGTATTCCACCAGATTCAAAGGCGTGATTATTTAACCTTTATAAACTTTAATATCACATGCCCACAATCTTAAATACCCCATATCCATAATATTCTTTTAGTCTATGACTTTCAGCTTCCGTGTCCAAGTCCTTCTAATTTTGGTCAATTTTTCGTTTAATTTTTCGTTACATAAATCGCTTATATTAATCTTACTCATTCGATTATATTTCTTTAGTAGATAATTAAAATAATAAAAACTGTTACAAAACTGTCTACTACAATTCATTTTTTTGTTTTTAAAAAATATCAAATTTATTCAACAAAAATATAAACTGACATCATTATCGGCAAAATTGTCTTTGAATTACATAAGATAACCTTTGGCGCTGCGACTAATAAAAAATTGTCCTACTGGTCGGTCATATTCATATCAAATTAATAATTTTGACATTTATAAAAAAGTGACAATAATAGCCAATTAAGACAAACATTGACCTTTTGATAAAACGTTGATGAAAACAAATTAGTAATTACATTATTTGTTTGTTATAAAAATGTCAACAGACTTTTAATTAATTGAACAGCTCATTATTTTAACATAATACGACATTATCATATCACTATATTATCAGATGGCATTTTATGTCATTGACTATGTTTTGGAAATAGTCAACTACATACTTATTTATGTACTGTTGTAATATAATACATTAATACCACTGCCGCTACTGAAAACATCATTATTATGTACCTATACACCTACGTACTATACATGCACACACACATGCATCACATATGCAAAAAACGAAAGTGATAAGGATAAAAATTTTAAAATATGTATTGCAATGAGCATATGAATAACATATGTATGTAATTAATTAATAAATGAAGATGAAAATTGTTTTCATTAAAAGTACCTACATACGTGTAAAACGGGTTTGTCCGATTAAATTTTTTTATATTTTTAACGAACAGCTACATAATTATTATTTATAAATGAATTATCTCCTTTAACACATATCTTTATATACTGCAATTTCTCTATAATCCCTAAAAAATCAGCTATATTAAAGATTCACTTGAAACGTCTGTGGGATAACACTTTTGTTTACAAATTTTAACTTTTCTATATACCTCGGATAAAACCCATGTTTCCTTATGCGAACTTCTTCTAGTAGTATAGAACAGTACGTCAAAATTTTAGCTATCATATTTTTCTATTACTATAATCATTTTGTACGTATATGCCCGTGTCTGTTATTTAAATTTGAATACTTATACTATTTTTTCTGAAACTTTTACAAATCGTGTAAAAACTTGCTTGTAAAAGAAAACTGGTCCAGCCTTTCAAAAAAGAAAAATTAAACATTATTTTATTTCAGTATTGTTTTTTTTTCTTTTTTAATAATGTAATACAATTTAATACTTATTTTGTTAACACAGTAAAAAATTTGTGTTCTGCGTAAAAAAAAAAACTAGTGGTTAAAATTTTTGTGTTAAATAAATAACACAACCCTGCGTTAATGTAACATTTCGTGTTTGTGTTAAATGAAAATATTAACACAAATTTCGATTTAACAGAATAAAAATATTAATTTGTTTTGAACAACAAAGAAGTAACACAATATTTGTGTAGAGCAAAAGAATGTTATAAGTACCTAAGTTAAATTAGAATATATATCTACCCAAATATATATGGGTAGTTCTTCAAACTATGGAATTTTGGATGGCCCAACGCATTTTGTATATTAATATCTTGAAAAATACATTTTTTCTAGATGGAAACTCTAAACCATTACTGCATCTAACCGGCCACTCAAAATAACCCGGTTTCGAAATATATTTTTTATAAAAAATGACACTTAAAATGTAAAATTCTCAGTCTCCTGGTATGTCTCCTCTCCAAAGTAAAACATAGCAGACTAAATAATTATTTTTTCTGAATGTATAAAAAAAAATTTACACTGCAGTAGTAATGTATAATATTGGCACTTTTTTATTGTATAAATAATTTTTGAATTTTTTTATATTTTCTTTAAGAAATATTCTATTGAATTTTGTCTCCCGAACTTTGCATTATTCTCCTATCAAACCAAAACACTTAAAAAATATAAAAAAATTATATTCCGATTAAATCATCGTTTGTGATAGTAATTAACTCAAATATAATAAATAAAATAAAGTAGTCTCAGTCTCCTCAGTCTCCTGGTCTCAGTCTCCTGGCAGCTCCAAAAACGGGGATTTAACTTAAATAATGTAAATAAATTAGGTAAGTGTCATTAGAATACTGTAATAAATGACTCCGTATATTTTTTAATAAAAAATAAATTCCCTTTTTTTTAATATATAATACCTATATACTATATAATTAATATAACTACTTTTTTTAACAATTTTTAAACCTGAGTTCCCAATTAATTTAATTGGGTTTAAAAATTGTTAAAGTAATTACATATATCCCAAAAACCATATTACACAATGATGAATAACCTAAAAAGTTTCAAATTAAAATATAATTTACATATTAGGAAATATATAAACAAGTTGGTAAACAATAATATTAAACTTACAAAATTAAAAATTCATATTAAATTCTTAACACAGAACAAAAGAAAGGGAATTATTCCTAATTTTATCAAAAATAATGTCAAGTTATTCCTTCCATGTTGGAATGTTGGTACAAAGAAAAAAATCGAATCTAAAAAAGAATGTTTTCTATTAAAAATTTTAAAAATAATGATTACAGATTTATATTTGAAATTAAATTAATTGGGAACTCAGGTTTAAAAATTGTTAAAATAATTACATATATCTCAAGAACCATATTACATAATATAACTACTGATACATATTATATACTACTAATATAATATATAATATGTATTAAAATGTAGTAAATGACTTCGAATATTTTTTAATAAATAATAAATTCCCAATTTTTTTTTATTTAGTTACTTTTTTTTATTTTTTTTTTTATTTTTTTTTTAAATATTTACATATATACACTATATAACTACTAATATATATATATACTACTAATATAATATTATATAATATCTATTAAACAAATAACAAATTGTTCAGTAATTAAAAATTTAATAATAAAAATAATAAAAATGATTTAATAATAAAAATTAATAAATTGTTTAATAGTTTAATAAATTGTGCTTAATAATAAAAATGAATATAAGAACTTCTTTTTTGTTAATTTTAGTTTTTTACTCATTTTTTCACTTTCCTGGATGTCTCTTTTTTTATAATGGCCATAAAATTTATAATTTTTAATCTTTTGACTGGCCACTTTCAAATAGTGTAAAAAATGTCATCACCTTGAAATAAAACTACTTTCCAAAGCTCATGCATGAAAAAAATGTGTGGCCGGAATTAAGACTATTTTCTTCCATCATTTGAAGAACTACCCATATAATAAAAAAGATGAGAGTAGTTCTTATTATTAAACAAACCCGAAAAATTAGAAGTTTTTTCCAGTTATTGACGAATATAGTTTTATTAAGCGTTTAAAAATGAAACAATTTTCTTACATTTTAAGGTTATTTTGTTACAAATTTAGTTAAAAAAATCATGTAAGCTTACGATATTCTATATTATATAATATAATCTCGCAAGCTTACATGATTTTTTTAAACTGAATCTGTTACAAAATAACCTTAAAATGTAAGAAAATTGTTTCATTTTTAAACGTTTAATAAAACTAAATTCGTCAATAACTGAAAAAACTTATAATTTTTCGGTTTTATTTAATAATAAGAACTACTCTCATCTTTTTTATTATATATATTTTGGTACATATATATGGAAACAAGTAACAATTTTTACAAAGAACTGACGTACTTGGCGTTCTTTGAGTCTCATTTATAATAATATATATGAACAAAATCATTATAATTTTCGTCGATTTTCAGATATCTGGAAGTAAAATATTCAATAAAAAAGTTGAACAACTAACTCTGATAAATCTGAAAAATTAACACAAAATGTATGTCCTCTTGGGTGTTAAATCAATGACACAAATCTTGTGTAAAGATTTGACACATATGCTTTGTGTTAAAATAACACAAAAAATTGAGTGGACCGTTTTGGACATCTGAAATGTGTTAATTTTAACACAAATATTTTTACTGTGAATCTGACATTATAATTTAATATTTATTTCCTCGATATAGGTATGTATAAATTAATTATATTCCTGGTAAACATTAATAGAAATATTTAATTACGTAATAACTCTCAGGTATATCTTCTAGGCTGGTTAGTCATCTCTAGAAAAAAATATCTTATGGTGGTGTCGCTGGGGAGTATTTTAATACATAATGCATAGTAGGGGAGAGGTGTGTCAGTAGTAACAAAAAAAATATACAGGCTAGTAACTTTGTATTTATTAGTCATAGGGAATTAAATTTTAGGCACAAGATACGGACATCTTTCAGATTTTGAATGAGCTGCACAAAAATATTCTATGTTGGTTCTTAACTGAAATAACTGCATTTATGTGGACCAGAGTGTAATGTTACAATTGTCACCGTCAGAGGACCAATTGTTATAGGGTTTAGGTTCAGTTGTAACACTCATTATTTAGTGGAATTTACATGTTAGTTATTATAATTAATTTGGTTTCCAAAATTCTTCCTTACATATTGAGTGAGTAGAGTGATAAATACCACAGTCTCTGGCAACAGGCCTGTTTTTTTTCCTTCTATTACTCTTCTAACGACATTCAGGTACACATTATCGAATACAGTTCCTATCCTAGTTTATGTTTTGCTTTATATAGCATTTTTTTTATTTGTAAAACAGCGTGAATTAGATCAACAAGCAAAACTAATCGTGGTAGCTTTGAATCTAACGATAACCGTAACCGAAAATCGATATAAAAAACAAACGTATTTTACCAACGTGTAACCATTAATGGAAAGTATCTTTCTTTTCTTTTTTAAATTATTAATCGAAACCGTTTACCTTTATCATTCGATTCATACCTGAAATATAAAGTTTAATTTTGTCTAACATAAATTTTTAACACAATACAAAACATTATTTAGAAAAATAATAACGTAAACTAGAAAAGATTTTATTAGCCATAAAATTTAAAATTAATCCTCAAAAATTTAAATTCTCTATGTGCTCAGTTCCTTAAATTTAAAATACTAAGAAGAAAAATTGCGGATATACAAAACTACTGGAAGATCAGTTGTAACATGTTACAATTGACACTACTGAATTTGTTACAATTGTTGCAGTGCTGCTTAATTTTATAAAAAAATTCGTAAAATTTTAACTATGATTAAAAAAGCGAAATTATCTATTTGTTAATATTATTTGTTTACTTGTGTTTTCAATAAAATCATTTTATTTCCAAGTGATGGGGTATTTACTGTAACAATCAAAAAATTGTCAACCAACTCATTTACAATTAGCTTATATAAACACATTTGGCATTGCTGAGAGAAAACCGCCACATGGTATTAACTGAAAGTTTTGTCAGTAAAGCACAACTTCAGAAGCCACCTTATGATACGCAATACTCCTCAATAGGATTGATAGATATCTCGCGAATTTCAAAGTTACAATTGACCCACTGTTACTACTGACACACCTCTCCCCTACCCTTGCATAGCTTCTAACAAGTAAACGTCCCGAGGCCGGACCTATCGATTTTGATGAAACTTAGATATATTGTAGAACACTAAAAAATAAGCGACACGTATTTTTCTTTATCGGCGGAAAAACGGTTTGAAGGGGTGAAATCGCCCTCCAAAAATTGGGGTAAAAATTTAATTTTTTAAATATCTCGAAAACGGTAAGAGATAGAGCAAACGTTTAAATTGGCGATATTGCTCTTTTTTAAAGAACTATCTATTAGTATGCAATTTATTCAAATTTTGTCAACAGGGGTGGCTGGGGGTTAAAATTTAGGGGTTAATTTTGCAAAAAGGGGATGAAAATTAAACAATATAAAAATTTTGTTTACAGATTTGAAATCTACGTCAAAAAATCGAATTCGCCTGTTTTTGCTCAATGTCCTCCTAGTATTAAGTCTAGGGGTAGTTAACTAGGGGGTGACTGTCTGTGTCTATCTAGTTTTTCTCGAAAAGTAATTAACCTAGAGGAATGGTTTAAAACATTTTTTACGTAATTTGCCTCGTCCTTTCAACTAGTTTAAAAAAAAAATTGAAAAGTTGCTTATTTCTAGCAAAAAACTCATTTTGTTGACAAAAAATGCTCGAAAAACCTACTTCTGGGCATCCGACGTGTCTGGCTAACGAACTCGTCCAAGAGTTTTGAATTTCGAAATTTTTCACCAAATTTCATAAAAATTAAATGTTCCGTTCGAGAGTTATCGCGTTCATATATATATATATATATATATATATATATATATATATATATATATATATATATATATATATATATATATATATATATATATATATATTGGACGAGTTCGTCAGCCAGACACGTCGGATGCCCAGAAGTAGGTTTTTCGAGCATTTTTTGTATATATATATATATATATATATATATATATATATGGAAGAGCCCCCCTATGGAAGAGCTGAAATTTGGTAGGTGGGGCTCATTCCGATGCACAACAATACTATCAAAGAGGGGTCAAATTTGGGCAAATTTTGGATCATACCCAAACTTTAAGGGGGTGGTGGGGGCGGTAATATAATAAAACTTTTCCAAACCGATTGGAATTAATGTTTTGGTCAATTATCTACAACATATCCGAAATTCAGCTTCTTAGGATGATTTGGAGGGAGTAGAGGAGGAAAAAAGTATTTTGGCTGGATCTAACACGCCCACAGCCCCCCAAAATTAACGCAGAGGGTTGAAATTTAGTATGTTGATAAATTTCGTACGTATTTTGTGCTTTTTGGAGGTTTTAATATTTTACCCCCGCCTCCCTCATTTTTAAGCTACAATTTCATGCTTTTTTGACGTTTTCGAAGTTTGTACCACTCGCACAGGTCACCCAAATAAACCTAGAGGACTGAAATTTTGTACTCAGATTGAGTTAGTATCAAGGGGGTACCTTTTGGGGGTCTCAGCTTTTAACCCTTACCCCCACCATTTTTATACCAAAAAGAACATGATTTTTTTTTAACTGTTTCGTTTAGGTTAAAATCTCCTCAAATATACCTATAGGGCTGAAATTTTGTGTATAGGTTAAGTTATTAGCCGGCCACTGCTTTTTGGAGGTTTCAACTTTTAACGCTTACCCCCACGATTTTTACGGCAATATTTACTTGATTTTTTTGCTTTTTTTCTAACACATCTAGAGACTCTCAAAGGAAACCTAAAGGGCTGAAATTTTGTACGTGTATTGAGTTAGTATCCAGCTAGTGCCTTCTAGCGATTCCATATTACTTTTCCCCCCACTTCTCCCATTTTTACATGTGAATTCAATGGTATTGTTAAATGTGTTTTAAATGCATTATTTTTATTCTAATACAAGTAGGCGAATAGTAATTTTAAAAAATTAAAAAAAACGAACTTACTTTTATAACAAATGCAATACACAAATATTAAGTAATTTAAAAATATTATTAAAGTCACTGTTTATTTATAAAGTAGGAATTTTGGATTTTTATTATTTATAAAATAGATATTTTGGATTTTTTTGGAAAGAAAAAATATCTTCCTAAAGGCCTTCCAGTTTACTATTTAAGGTCCTTTTTTAATATTTAAAAATAAAACACAAAGGCAATTGGCGGATAAGCATGGGTAGGAATGCCGTCGTACGAATTGTGTTGGCTTTTTTCCTGCTAACTGCTATCGGCACAAAAGTGAAATTTTCTGAGATTCAGCCCTTAAAATCTTAAAACCTTTTTTTAAAGCCCCGATCAGCCGGACACTCATCATCAGTTTTGAAACCACCAAAATGACAAATTGCTTGTAGACTTTCAATTACATTTCGCTTGTAGACATTCAGTACCAAAGATGAAAGGAAAAATTCGACTTCTGTGATGGGGCCCCGCTGCTCACGGCGTTTTTTGTTTTAATCAATCGAAAAATTCAATGTATTTATTAATAAAGAATGTGATTGTGATGATATGTCTACGAATGAACAACACATGTGGACAATTTAAAGTGATGAACTGATGAAGTGATGATGATACACATATTTTTCTGTCTTTTAAAGACGTAAACATTGTTATTTTAAGATTACGCAATTGTTTAAGTTACATTAACATTAGTACATTACATAAAGATTTAATTATGCATGTATGAATGATATAATAATTATGATGTCGTGTTTGTGTGCAAAAATCCATTGCCTATGTGCCCGGCCATACATATGTAAAGCTTTTAATTTAAAAAAAAAATTACATTGTCTATAAATGTAGGTACCTACATACATATTAGTATATTATATATTACGCACTTAACACATGCATTTTTGTAATATGTGTGTGTAAGTACTTATGTACAGTCAAGTCTCCTAAATGCGACTAATTCGTACCGTGTTACATATTGGGAATCTGCTTTATAGGGGACTCAGAATTAATTGATATCAGTAATTATTTCTGTGGAAACCGTGTTGCAGAAATCACAAAAATAAGAAAAACAAAAACAAATTAGGTATACCGTGTTATATGGAATCCATTTCCGCGTTATATGGAGACCACATTATAAATGGAGATTCGAAATTTATACAAATTAAGTGAAATGTACCGCGTTATATGGCATCTCGGAAGTAAAATAATAAGTTGTATACCCCATTTCAAATACTATTGATCAAGAGTCATCGTTAAAAAATTAAATAATTATTTTATTCGAAACAAATCAATCTTCTATTCTTTTCTAAAAACAAACTGAAAATTTAAAATTTACGTAATATGCAGCAATGAAAGAGATTAAGCCAAGAAAACGGAAATTATTTAATTTCATAAGTGATGGAGCATGGTTAAATTTAAATGAAATGAACCATACATAAATTAGATCCATATAAAAAAAAACGCCGTGAGCAGCGGGGCCCCATCACGGTAGTCGAATTTTCCCCTTCATCTTCGGTATTGAATGTCTACAAGCGAAATGTGATTGAAAGTCTACAACCGAATTGTCATTTTGTTGGTTTCAAAACTGGTGATGAGTGTTCGGCTGATCGAGGCTTTAAAAAAAGGTTTTAAGTATTTAAGGGCTGTATCTCAGTAAATTTTAATTTTGTGCCGAAAACAGGTAGCAGAAAAAAAGCCAACACAATTCGTACGAGGACATTCCTGCCCATGTTTATCCGCTAATTGCCTTTATGTTTTAGTTTTAAAAATTAAAAAAGGACCTTAAATAGTAAACTGGAAGGCCTTTATAAAGATATTTTTTCTTTCCAAAAAAATCCAAAATTTCTATTTTATAAATACTAAAAATTCAAAATTCCTAATTTATAAATAAACAGTGACTTTAATAACATTTTTAAATTACTTAATATGTACGTATTTCATTTGTCATAAAAGTAAGTTCACTTTTTTTTAAATTTTTTAAAATTACTATTCGCCTACTTGTATTTAGAATAAACATAATGCTTTTAAAACACATTTAACAATAGCATTCAATTCCGATGTAAAAATGGGAGAAGTGGGGGGAAAAGTGATGTGGACTCCCTACAAGGTACTAGCTGGATACTAACTGAATACACGTACAAAATTTCAGCCCTCTAGGTTTCCTTATGGAGTCTCTAGACGTGTTAGAAAACAAGCAAAAAAATTAAGGAAATATTGGCGTAAAAATCGTGGGGGTAAGGGTTAAAAGTTGAAACCTCCAAAAAACAGTGTCTGGCTATTAGCTCAACCTGTACACCAAATTTCAGCCCTCTAGGTTTATTTGGGGAGATTTTGACCCGAACGAAACTGTTATAAAACAAGAAAAATCATGTTCTTTTGGGTATAAAAATGGTGGGGGTAGGGGTTAAAAGTCGAGACCCCCAAAAGGCACCCCCTTGATACTAACTCAATCCGAATACAATATTTCAGCCCTCTAGGTTTATTCGGGTGACCTGTGCGAGTGGTACAAACTTCGAAAACGTCGAAAATGCATGAAATTGTAGCTTAAAAATGAGGGGGCTGGGGGTAAAATATTAAAACCTCCAAAAAGCACAACCTAGGTACGAACTTTATCAACACACCAAATTTCAACCCTCTACGTTAATTCTGGGGGGCTGGGGGCCTGTTAGATCCAGCGAAAATCGTTTTTCCCCCCTCTACTCCCACCATATCATCCTAGGAAGCTGAATTTTGGATATGTTGTAGATAATTGACCGAAACATTATTTAAAACCGATTTGGAAAAGTTTTATTGCTTTTCCGCCCCCCACCACCCCCTTAAAGGTCGGGTCCGAAAAAAATTTGCCCAAAATTTGACCCCACTTTGATAGTATTGTTGTGCATCGGAATAAGCCCCACTTACCAAATTTCATCTCTTAACTTCCATAGGGGGGCCCTACACATATTAAAAGGTTGCGGGAAAATATATATATATATATATATATATATATATATATATATATATATATATATATATATATATATATATATATATATATATATATATATATATATATATATATATCAGACATCTTTTTTTTTTACATAATCGTGTTCTACGGGTCCGAAAACGGATAGCGCCCCTGGTCTCGCCTCTCGCAGCTCTTATCGTATAGACTGTATAAGTCTAATTTTTCGGAGAAAATTCGACTAAAAAATTCATTGTCAAAGTGGCAAGTTGTGATTGATATGGTTTTAATTAATCGTATTTTATAATGGAAATGATAACGAATACGTAGAATTTTACATATTTAGAGTTCGATTTATTAAATATAATAAGTAACGCTATTAACCATCTATTTTCGATAGGAAAATTCGATTTGAATGCATACATTCTTCACTCATTTCTTTATATAATCCATTTTGAAAATATCGTTGTTTTCGATATCGATGATTTTCGATAATGGAAACTACATGTTAATAGTCATAATATATTTGGAATACCTACAACTTGCTTGACTTGAGCCTTCAAAAATTTCATTATTTTTTCACTATGAGGTACCGACTACGAAATATTTGGTATCAAAAATTTACGATTACGAACAGTAACTTTAAAAAATATTCTATTACTGACTACATCAATGAGGCTCATTAACATAAATTAATCAATTATAATCAATTTATGAAAAGTTACTCGGTGTCGATAATTTTCGATAACGTAAAGTAGGTTTTAACAGTGACAATATGTTTTGAATGCCTACAACTTGCTCCGTTTAAACCTTCAACGATAACGAAAAGTAGCATTTATAAACAAACATAATAAAAGACAGAGAGATATTATGATAGACCGACTTATGATAAGAAGCACTTCGAAAATTTAATATATCGAATAAGTATTGCCATAGATAAATTTTTCAAATCATTTGAGTCGTTTAAATTTTCTTGTACAAAAATCGCGTTCAATGGAGACCACGTTATATGGAATTCACATAATAGGGATACCGCGTTATAGGAGACTTGACTGTAGTATACATATAATATATTTAGTTTTTTGAATACATAATATTATATGAAACCAGTTCACAACTGCTGCCGTATATTTGTTTTTTGTGTTGATTTGACTGCTTATTTAACAAAGTGTGGTGTTATACATATTTACACAAAGACACTGTTGTGTCCACATTTTTTTATTTTCATTTATAGTGATTTGATTACCGATGACATCTGGTTTTGTTTTTATTTTTATATTCCGTTCTTTTATCTTACATACTTCTATTCCACAAACGCATATAGGCAAAATTTACTACATAATTATTTTAAATTATGTTCATACAAAGACGTAAAAATATATATGTACATATGTAGATATTATAAAAGGACCTGTAACAATATTCTGTTGAAGCAAAAGTAGTGCTAAGTAAAGACAGTGGCGGCAAAAAATCAAATGTTTATACATATGTGTGTATGTAGAAATTCATTTTAAATAAGTTGACTATATTTGAACTGCTAACTGCAGAAAGGTAACAAGTCACAATATTTTGAAAATGCGTTTTTTTGTTTTAAACTAAAGATGCTGTATAGACGGATGATTGACAACAGAAACAGAACTTGTCTATCATCTGTTACGGCAATAGCAAGTATATTCTATTCAACCGGAAGGTGCAATTTTGACAGGCGGAATATTCACTAGTAATAAATCATTATTGAAAAATGAAAACAATCCTTACGGAGAAGAACAAATAATAAGAACGTCCGAAAAACGAGAGACTTGAAAAAAAGACAGATTATACAATTAACACGAATTATACCCTATGTCTCTTTATTTTTAACAAGAAATACCAAAAGTAGTTTATGATCAGTATTATTCTATCTATCTTTTATTACTAATATAATTGTAGGTGTTTACCCACTTACTTTAGCATCTTTTTCATTTGATCTTAGTTTAAAGGGATGCGAAATGAATATGATATGATTGTATGATTGTATACGGCAATACAGCATATTCTAAAACAAGAAGATACTTTGCGGAACGTAGACAATTTAATTGAAAATGCCCAGGAACGTTTTATAATTGATTTAAATGAATCTTCCTCAACAGATTCAGCTGATAGTTCCGAATTCAACAAATTAATAAATATTATTTCTTTAAATTTGTCAAGGTGTTTTCTTCTATATTACTATTTTTAAGATAATTTTATTTAATAATTAAATATATTTTTCAAATAAACTAATCGAACAGTAAAAATATTAAAATTTTTTTTTTTTGGAAGTTGTTTCTATTCATTTTATATTATAATATAAACATTTGTAAAATATTCGTTTAAAGTATTCGATTGAACGTGCACTTGTGTACTACTGAAGTGCTAATGCAAAGTCATAAATTATACTAAGGACTAAAATGTCAAAATTGCACTTACCGATTGAACAGAGAATAGTTCAATCATAAATTATTATACGTTTACTGCAGAAAGGGAACAAGTCCAGGACTTGCTCCCTTTCTGCAGTAAACAATTTAATTTTTTTTAAATTTATAAGAATATTTTTTCTTTCTTATCATGCTTAATAGTTAATAGTAATAGAATAGTAATAGGATTTATTTCTAACGCTATCAACAGATGTCTAATAATAATAATAATAATAATAATAATAATAATAATAAAAATAGAAACATTACACACATTCAATCGACTTTTCTTAAGACAGGTATTTATTTACTTAATTTGATTAATTAATTTTTTTTTATTAATTTTTTTTATATAGTTAGTATAGTTATATATCCCGATATAATAATTTAGTAACGTTGCTAGCACTACGCATACACATTGGTGAGCTTTAATCGAGTATTATTGAATTTATGCTTTAAATATTTTTAAGTGACTTAGTTATTATTATCTTAAATTCCAAAATTGACCGTAGCTGCAACAAGGGAAGCAGACCGAGTGTAATACCGTTTTAAGAAGTTTTATGACCCTTTTTGTTTTAATTTCTTTTTACGAGATAGGTTATTTTAGTTAAATATTATATTTTATCATGTCAATACTATTTTTGTATAAGAAATAAATTGTTTATTTCACAAAAAGCGTTTTTTATTAAATATAAATTTTGTTCACTGCAGAAAGGGAACAAGTCCATAAACAAAACATTTTTTTTTTAAATAACTACCCATAAAAAAATTAAATCTTTTACAAAAGGTTAATCAGCTAATCACTAACAATATTTAAAAAATAAAATTTCATTAGTTTGTAAGAAGGGTTCCAAGTAAAACGTTTTTTTCATCTCCTGTAAAATTTTATTTTATGGATTTGTTACCTTTCTGCAGTTAGCAGTTCATTTACTATTGAATTCATATAAGAAAAGTGGTCAATTTATTTTAAGTGGACTTTACAATGCCTTACATCCTTTGCATACTTGATACGTACTTAATATTAAATTATTGTTTAACATATAATGTATATGTATAGGCAAATATTTTTATATAAGAGACGGCTAATATATGTCATAAATAAGTCAAAAAAATCTTATCGGTGAAATGTTATTCCTTTTGCTTTTTTTCTAATAGTGCTTTTACATTTGTAAGCAGGACTAGTTGTCATAATATTTTCTTTAAAAAAATATAACGAAAAACGCAATTTAAAAAGTAAAAATAGCTATACCCTGTTTCAAATACGATTGATCATGAGTCAAAGTTAAAAAATTAAATAATTCTTATATTCAAAACAAATCAATCTTCTATTTTTTTCTAAAAACAAACTGCAATTTTAAAATTTACGTAAGTGCAATAATGAAAGAGATAAAGCCAAGAAAACGGAAGTTATTCAAATTCATAAATGATGGAGCATGGTTAAATTTAACTGAAATGAACCATATTTTTTACATTATTTTTTCAAATTTTGTAACATAAACATGGCTGACTATGCTTCAATTTTAATTTTAAAGTCTAGTATATCTTAGACAGAGAAATATATATTGACAAGCTGCATGCTATTTAAAATACTTGTCTTTTCTTAACCTGTACATAATACTTTTCGTACGTAATATAAATTACTGGTCCTTTCATACTATAATCTGTTTATTTTGTTTGTAATATGAACACCATATTTCTTTCTCTGTTTTGCACATTTTTTCTATTCTACAAAACAAAGAAGGAAATATGGTGTTCATATTCCAAATAAAATAAACAAACTATACATATAATTTATTACGTCTTTGTTTTCAAACATATTGAGACTATCAAAATGTAGTATCGATATCGAAAATAATAATATTTCAGAATGGATAATATAAGGAAAGAAAGTATTCTTTCAAATATATCACACATGCTAAATTATACTTTTCGTTATCAAAATCTTTCGGTAGAAAATAGGTCGGAAACGCCTTATACTGCACTACATATACAGAAAAGTATTATTTAAAAGCAAACATAATAAAACCCTTATATCTATGTACAGATGTGCCGTGACTATTTGGACCCGATTTCGTCGGATGAGTGACGAAAAGGAGGAGGTAAAGCAACCATACATAACACAGAAAATAATGTCTTACAGAATTGCTTGTACACTTGCACATAAAGTTAATGTATTTTTCAATTACATTTATAAATATAACTTTAATTACGAAAAGAAAAGGCTAAAAATCAATTTTATCTAACTGATGGTTTTAGTATTTCTTGCGAAAAGTATTTTTTTAACCAAAATTAAGCTTTTTTAATTATTTTTTCGCGATCTTTATACGATTATACAGAGCGTGTATGGTTGTTACTATAGTTATAAAATTATGAATAGTTTAGTATGAATAACCATCCTAACAACATACACTAAACATTGCATCTGTGGTTACCAATCGGTGGGCCAGCTGTACATGTTATCAATGACATATCAATAATAAGCTGGAATATTGATTTTGAAGTTAAATCAAATTCTTATTTATTATTATAATTTTTTTATCAAAAAATTAGTATTATTTTTATGAAATGTTCTCGTCTTTCTCATTTTCGTTTTTAGAATATTTGATCAAAAATTATTTTTCATGTTTACCACAAGTTTTTTCCAAACTTTGGTTAAATTTCTTCAAAAATAGGATAATAAATTGTTTTATTGCCCAACCATTTTCTACAATTTATTTCTGGACTTTTTGAAAAATTCTATTACATAAGTTTATTTACCTAAAGTTCTTAGATATGAAATAATTAAAATATATCTCCCCTGCGGTGCCTTTACATTTATCAATTTATTTACAGAATTATCTTAAAATAATTTGAATTTCAAAAACTACCTTTAGAAATTTTTCTGCTAAAAATTACAGTTTAGTTACTGCGTGCATAAATGCGTCCAGTATTTAAAGCATTCGTACAGAGTTTAGTTTTTAACAACACAGTTATAAAAGTGTGATATTTTATATTTTATATTCGAAATATGAAATTGAGTTTATAAAATAAAACATAATACATATTTTGCTTTTCGGTGTTTTATTAATGTAAGAAAATAAATAATCTATTTTTTTTTTCATTTTTTGCAAACTTCTATTTAGAATTGTTTGGTGGACAGTGGAATCTAATTGTGGCAACTATATAAACATAAAAAAAGACAAATTGCAAAAAAAGGATAGATCAAAGTATAGACATAAGGTATCGGGTTCTTTTAGTCACGGTAGATCTGTATATGACAATCCAGCATCAGAAACACTTATTGTGACATTATTACCCACAGCCAGTGTGCTAATAATAAAAATGAGTGTATGAAAATTTATGGTATGTAATTTAAGGAGGTGACTCACCCCCGTCTCCAATGTTGTTGAAACTGAATTTCGAATTCGAAAATTTCATTTCTACGTTACCTCTAATTGTCTTAAATTATTTTCCATGAAGGAGTTCTTGAATTACTCAGACCGTACGATTATATCGAGACAGTTACCCCCTAGTTAACTAACCTTAGACTTAATATTGGGAAATTGAGCAAAAACACAAAACCATGTGTTGTCCAGTGCAATTATACCTACTTGTGTTAATGAAGAATAACATTTCTATATTTCTGTTTTCTTTAAGAAAGGATAGAATAAACTTTTATTGGCTTTACTAAATAAAAATTAAAATAAGTAAATTGAAAAATTCCTATAATCATTAATTTGATGAATGGGTATACCTTACACTGTGGGGTATACACTTCACTTTAAACTTAGGCCACTTTCTACATTTTAAAAAATTTTTACAGTAGCCTTTTGCCCGAGATTGTAGTGCCAGGTTCTCCAGATGTGTATACTAAAACTGTACAACAGTTCTTATAGGCTCGAACCCTTGAGTAAATATTAGTTTTTAATAAAACAAATTAATTCATTTTCCCTTAAATATACAATATTAATTGACTTTATAATTTTATAGTCACTCGAGTAGTGTGCCCGGGTGCTCGTGTTGATATGCCTTATTTTTCATTTAGTACACTTAACTAGGTATACGAAGTGTGATCAAAAGGTAACGGGAATTTTTGAATTTCGTGGGCTTCATAAATCCAATATTCAAAATATCTTTTTATATTGTTGGTACATATGTTCCTAACATATGTTGGCAGTTACAGCCATCTTGAATGTTTAGTTTATTTTTGTCAGTCGAAAAGGTTATACGTGTATTTGTTTGTTCGGTGATTTTTTACTTTCGAAAAAGATGAATCAAAGAATTTGTATGAAATTCTGTTTGAAAAATGGAATAAAAGGCAGCACCGCATTTGAAATGTTGACTGTGGCTTTTGGCGAAAGTGCTATGAGTAAGACAAGAGTTTACGAGTGGTACAAACGTTTCAAAGAGGGTCGTGAAGATGTTGAAGATTACGATCGTTCTGGACGCTCTAACACATCAACAACCGACGACAACGTCGAACAAGTAAAGAAAATGATTCTAGAAAATCGCCGAATTATTATCAGAGAAGTTGCTGATAATGTCGGCATAGCATTTGGCTCATGCCAAGCCATTTTTTCCAATATTTTAGGCATGAAACCTGTGGCAACAAAGTTTGTTCCTAAATTGCTGAATTTCGACCAAAAACAATGTCGCGTGGACATCGCCCAGGAATTGATAAATGAAGTCAACAGCGATCCAGAATTTCTTAAAACTGTCATAACAGGTGATGAAACATGGATATATGGATATGACGTCGAAACCAAGTCCCAATCGTCCCAATGGAAGCTGCCTGAAGAGCCAAGACCGAAAAAGATTCGGCAAGTTCGATCAAATGTGAAAGTTCTTTTTACTGTTTTCTTCGATGTCAATGGTGTAGTACATCATAAGTTCTTGCCATATGGTCGTACGGTCAATAAGGAATACTACCTGGAAGTTATGCGCCGTTTGCGTGAAGCAATCCGACAAAAACGCCCAGAATTGTGGCAAAATTGTGGGAATTACATCACGATAATGCTCCTGCTCACACCTCCTTGCTTGTTCGTAATTTTTTGGAAAAAAACAAAATCATTATTTCGCCTTAGCCACCGTATTCGCCGGGCACGGCTCCCTGTGACTTTTTTCTATTCCCGAGGCTGAAGAGAATAATGAAAGGACGACGTTTTGCCACTATTGATGAAATTAAAACAGAATCGCTGAAGGAGCTAAAGGCCATACCAAAAAGTGAGTTCCGAAAGTGCTTCCAAGATTGGAAAAAGCGCTGGCACAAGTGTATTATATCTGGGGGGATTACTTTGAAGGGGACAATATTGATGTTGATTAATAAATAAAGATTTTTAAGAAAAACGAAAATTCCCGTTATTTTTTTATCACACCTCGTATACTAACATGAAATAACTGGGTAAGGGGAAAATTTGATAATACACGTAACATTTATGTAGTTACCATATAATTATATGAGTAAAACGCCAAGTGATTTGCTTCTATTTAATATGTTATGATATAAAATTTTTATGGCCGTACTTACAGTTCTATGTGTATCGAAATTACTGAATGAACGTGTATATTTATCCAAAACCTATCAATTTATCGACTGGCAGATCGACTATGAATTTACTATTCTAAACATTATGTGCGTATGTAGATGAATTGAACAGTAACGAATGTATTCAGAAATAAAATAAAAATGATAAAATAACTACCCAGTCAGTGATACCAAATATGTAATATTATGTATAAGAAGAGAAGCAGCAAACGGACAGCGGAACAGACAGACGGCCAAAGATTCTAATGATAATGACAGATGACTACGCAGTTATGTATATGGAGTAAAGAGAAGAACAACATAAATGGAAATCATCTCTGTCGGCTTTTAAAGCAAACCAATCCACTTCCATTGTGTCATCGGCATTAAAAAGAACGACAATTCATTCTAACTACCAGCACTCTACACCGAATCTTAATTGCTCTTCAGCGAACCACCTCTTCATGAATATACATTATGGAACGTTTTTAAAAAATCATCTTCGGAGCGACAATTCTTACTTAACTTGGTATAAATACGAGTATATATTATACGCACAGATAGATTATACAATATTCATATACACAAGATTGAAAAATGAAATTAAAAGGATACAAAAAAAAAATGTGATGTGATGTGTAAATGGAATCTACATCTACATACGTCATTCATGCACCCCACTTTTATCCGTCCATTTAAAGCGGTGTGCACTGTTAATTGTTTCTAGAAAACAAAAGGTTACTTACAAAAATGAAATAAAGCTGTGATCATAAGTTAAGCGTTAATCTCTAGTCAAAACAACTAGATCATATCACTACTGACCTTGCCCATTTCATTATGTCCGCTTCTATTAAACCCCTTCGTTTACAGTTATTAAAGGGATAAGTATACACAGTTGTGATGGTCGGAAAGTTTTAACTGCATATTCTTTCAAAAATATTCTGACCAAACATAATGATCAGAGCATTAGATGCGAGGTTATACCTATTTCTAGCACACTACCTCAAGTGGCACTCGAGGATGCTTCTGCGCGTCGTTAAGTCATGCAGTCGCCCCTCGGTATAATATAATATAAGCGGTACGTTGACTTTTGCC
Source organism: Brachynemurus nebulosus (assembly GCA_035578155.1). Lineage (NCBI taxonomy): Eukaryota > Metazoa > Arthropoda > Insecta > Neuroptera > Myrmeleontidae > Brachynemurus > Brachynemurus nebulosus. Next base: position 104,628,767 of record JAPWDM010000001.1, read on the forward strand.
GTTCTATTGTATTGTTCGAAATGTATGGTCTTGAAACTTTAGAGCAGTTGTATATAGACTTTTGAACGTTCGACATCCTTTGTAACATCTATGTAGCTTTTATTTTAAGTAAATTTCCTCCTGATGTCATAGTTCACAAAGCCAGATTTACTTAACGGCACTTGGTGCACACACTCAGCAGCTCTAACAGTGTTCACCACAACTAAAATTATACATACATTAAAAAATTTAAAAAATGTCCCTCAAGACGTCAATCCCGTGCAACTAAATACGGTGAGATTGTTGCTGATAACAAAGAGGTTAATTTATCAACTTTTTTTGGTTAGTTTTCCACCTACAACTGGTCGATGCTTTTTTAAAAGTATTTTATAAGCTTATTGATAGGTAATAATTTTTTTCATGAGCGTTTCTGAAATTAGAAACATGCAGATCAATGATACTTATTCCATGAGTCGGCCACTGCATATCTAAAAACGATTATAAATTTCAGTAATTTAATGTAGGTGCATTGACAAGGAACTTACCAAACAAGTTGAATCTTGGTAGTAAATGGAAAGTGGTATTTTTGTGAAGTAAAATATTTGTTTATTAATGAATCTTCTAGTAAATATTGGTGGAATATTTTAATTCGTGACATAGATATTGTATTATTTTTGAGTGAACGTTTTGAGTGTAGTTTAACTTTTAGAGGAAGTAATGAAACAGTGGGATCTCTTAATAACGAAATTCTTTTTTATTTTGATAGAATTATTAGCAAAATATTACATACTTTAAAAAAAAATGGCAACATATTTTTTAATTTTTTCCAAAGTAAGTAGGTAAAAATCGGCCATTTTTTGCCTAAGGTATACGTGAAAATTAGACGTTTTTATTCAAGTAATTAAAAGTTTTAATTCAAGTATACAAATATTTTTCAGCACATTATTGAATTTTCTTGATTTGCATATAAGTATTTCGTCCAGTGCACTTATGGAACATTGAGAAATTAATTTTTTTTATGGTATCCAATTTTTGGTTTTACTTTCGCTAATCTGATTATATGGTGCACATACACGACCCAATAATTTCCAGTACATTCTCGGAATCTGAAAATAAATTTTTAACAATGAAAAATTGGTAAATAATTATATAAAATTTTAAAAACATGCGTAAATAATTGAATTATATATTGTATATAAGTATACCTCGAATTTTTCACTTTAGAAATTTTGTTTGTCCGCTCCATCTCGAAGCGAAAAAAGAAAACAGGTATTTCTACAAAATATTTTTAACTTATATATCTTCATCTTTATGTTTCAGGTAAAACAGTATATTTTGCTGTTGTATACATAAAACACCAATAACCTATAACAAAAAAAATTATCTGAATATTTAAATTATTAATGTATAATAGATTAAAAATAAGTTGGTACTTACTTTTTATCATTTATTATGTAAACAATACTATTAATTATTATTAAGTTCGCATACATTATAATTATAAACCAAGTGTAAAATACGTAGCAAATATATAAGTTGTAAACTGCCTAACAGATGTGACTTCAATGGCGTCAGTTGCGTCAATATAAGGCGTTTAATACAACTTTCAATCTGCGCATGTTCAATAAATTAACTATATTTATAGTTAAAAATACTATAGGTATTATTATTATAAACAATTTCATATATACAACTGAACTATATAGAGATAAAGGCAAAATAACCCTGCCATCTAATTCATCTGACAATATATTTAGTTAAGGGGGGAGTTCAAATAAAACAACTTTTTTATTTATTATGATTATTTGGCTTGTTGAAATTTTTTTTCAAATTAGGGAGTGTTTCAAATAGAAAATTTTGTTTTTCAAACATTCATTACTCTTCCCTATGGGAGGAGGGGGCCCTTTTTCACAAGTTTTTAAGCGTTTACAAGGAACACCATATCTCAAAAAGTAATAAATATTTTTTAAATATTTTTTCATTATTTTATTCCTAAAGGACCTGTCCATAAAACTAAGTATGGGTTTCAGGTAATTTTAAAAATTAAATTGGAAAAATGGAAAAAGCATACTCCACTTTATGCGCCATATGTTAATGAACAAAATTTTAATAAAATTAAGTCTCTATCTTTTCTAGAACTTGCGATATGATTTTTCTTGTCGGGAAAACCACGACTTTCGGGAAACGGTAAAAAATAAAAATAATAACAAAAGAAGCGGTTTACTCACTGTTTATTAAAACGTCTACAAAGGCATACAAATAAAAGAACATTATCTCAGTGCATACTTATAACATATACACACCAAAACTAAATATTACTGATCAAATCGCGAGGGGGGGGGGAGCGTTGTCTGCCAAGGAGTAGCAACTTGGCTGTGCAGCGGTTCACAAATAAATTTGTAAAGAACCACAGAACAAAATAAAAACAAAAAACGAGATTCGAAAAAAAAATTAGTTTATTAGTCGTTTCTGGCGTGAACTTCCCCCTTAAAAGAACCTTTGACTTTTGATTAAACCATCCTTATTCAAATATTTAATTGAAACAGTCTTTTATTTTATTAGTTTTACCAGTTTACAGTTATAAGAAACCAATATTTTCAACATAGACCATTTAGTTATTTTGACGATATTTTTTTTCTCAGTGTAGAGTTAACACACTTGTCAATAAACATTTACTTATTTTGGTTCGTCTTGGACTGATACGTTCCGTATATTATGTTCAGATTAGTGATGTTGCCGAGGAGCAGTTAGTCGATTAATCGACTAATGTTGTTTTTCAGACAAAATTAGTCATTAGTCGAAAATATCAAGTATAGAATAATCGAATAATCGACTAAATTTGTAGTCGAAGTCATAAACCGGATAATCTATGTAACTCTTTCAAAGACGATGTTTCCTTTTAAATTTAATAACTGAGTTTTAAATTTTTTTTAGGATAAAGAAGTTTAGTTTTTATAAACATTTTAAAAAAAAGTAGTGTCAGAGGAATGAGTCTATGGACGGAATGGTCGATCTCTACCTATCTCCTTTGAGCGCGTTACAAAAGGCCTTTCAAAGGCAAATATGACTCCAGCGAGCTTAAGACAGTTGTTGGTTAATTTAATACCAACAATTAATACTTTATTTTTAATTTTTTTTGTCTAACTGTTTATTAAATAGTTTCTATCGAAGAAGGTGCATTTTTCCCAAAATTGGAATGCAGACAGTGGTATAAAATGAATTAGTGAAAATAATTCAATATAAGAGAGGATGTAAAACGGAAAAGAATATAATTCCTTGATTTCTATGAATAAAATTTACTTGATTTATAATAACGTAAAAGTCCCCTTTATGGAACGGTATCTAATACTGGAACAGTTTTGACATTTACATATTAATGAAGTTATTTCTGAAAGAAACGTCTGATAACAAAAATTATTATTAATAGTATGATTGTTTTTCAATTTAAATTCACCTTGCAGTAATGTTTCCTTACTTAATGAAAGAATTAAATATCTAATGTCAAAACTGTTCCAGTATTAGATACCGTTCCATAATGGGGGCTTTTACGTTATATCAAATTTTACAATATAACTTACAGTGGTGTATTATAAGCAATTTATAACTTAAGTCATCTATTACAATTGCCAATGACAATTATATTATTTTAAATATTTTTATTAAGTATATGGGTAGTTCTTCAAACAATGGAAGAAAATGGACTTAATTCCGGCCACACATTTTTTTCATGCATGAGCTTTGGAAAGTAGTTTTATTTAAAGTTGATGACATTTTTTACACTATTTGAAAGTGGCCAGTCAAAAAATTAAAAATTATAAATTTTATGGCCATTATAAAAAAGAGACACCCAGGAAAGTGAAAAAATGAGTAAAAAACTAAAATTAACACAAGAGAATTTCTTATATTCATTTTTATTATTAAGCACAATTTATTAAACTATTAAACAATTTATTATTTATTTAATATATATTATATATCATATTAGTAGTATATATATATTAGTAGTTACATAGTGTAGGTATATATGTATTAAAAAAAATTTTTTTTGAAAAAAAATAAAAAAAAATTTAAAAAAAAAAAAAACTAAATAAATAAAAAAAAATTGCGAATTTATTATTTATTAAAAAATATTCGAAGTCATTTACGACCGTTTAATACATATTATATATTATATTAGTAGTTTATGTGTCGGAAGCATAGTAATTATATAGTATATATTATACAGAAAAAAAAAATGGGGATTTATTTTTTATTAAAGAATATATAGAGTCATTTACTACAGTATTCTAATGACATTTACCTAATTTATTTACATTATTTAAGTTTAATCCCCGTTTTTGGAGCTGCCAGGAGACTGAGACCAGGAGACTGGGAATTCTTCAATATTCTTTAAAAATCGGCTAAATAACGTTTTATATAAAAAAAAAAAAAAAAAAAGAAAAACAAAACAGGTCCGCTATTCCAATACAACATATTTACAACTCATACAACTGAAAAATTTTTTATATCCGCAGTATTTTTCACGAAAATGGTGACCAGGATACTGAGAAATTAACTGGACCGAGTACGATCTCACTTACAATGTTAACTGAATTAGTTGATACAACCTCAAATTAAGTAAAAGATATATTTTATTTTATTTATTATATTTCATTATATTTCAGTTAATTACTACGACAAACGGTGATTTAATCGGAATATAAATTTTTATATTTTTTAAGTGTTTTTGTTTGATAGGAGAATGATGCAAAGTTCGGGAGACAAAATTCAATAGAATATTTCTTAAAGAAAATATAAAAAAATTCAAAAATTATTTATACAATAAAAATATACCAATATTATAGATTACTACTGCAGTATAAATTTTTTTTTATGCATTCAGAAAAAATAATTATTTAGTCTGCTATGTTTTACTTTGGAGAGGAGACATGCCAGCAGACTGAGAATTTTACATTTTAAGTGTAATTTTTTATAAAAAATATATTTCGAAACCGGGTTATTTTGAGTGACCAGTTAGATGCAGTAATGGTTTACAGTTTCCATCTAAGAAAAATGTATTTTTCAAAATATTAATATACAAAATGCGTTGGGCCGTCCAAAATTCCATCGTTTGAATAACTACCCATATATATATATATATATATATATATATATATATATATATATATATATATATATATATATATATATATATATATATATATATATATATATATATATATATAACCTAATCATTAATTTCGAATCAAACAATTTTATGACGCTAAGCAATCATATATGCGAAATCTTGACAAACAAATAAATAATTAATCAAAATACACATAATGTTTGAAAAATTATCAAATTGGATCGGCTGGGACTCGAACTCGGATCTCTTGGTTACTAGCCAAGCGCCTTACCAATTAGGCCACCGACACATCGGTCCGGGAGACGGCCCGGCCACATCCTCTCTTTAATGCGAGACGCAGTTATATTTCTAATTTCAAATGTTATCGAGTGCCTGTGAAACATTATTAATGTATGCCGAACTGTTGTTCGCATTTACACATACACCAATATTCATATGATCACTTGATATTCAGATTAGCTGATACTTGAACGCGCTCAAAGGAGATCAGAGTTTTCAGAGTTTCGGAATTCGGATTCGAAGTTTAATGAATATCAGAGTTATATTTTTGTTGCTTTCTTTAAATTCTATACCTATTTACAGTATTTTTACCAAATTTAATTGGATATACTTATTGCGGCTCTTAATTTTATTTCAATCCAAATAAAATATAATTTGCAAGATTTTTGACACACAAAGTAAGTGACAGTAAAATATTGTAATCATAACTATCATAAAGATAATATGAAAAAAAATCTATGAGATGGGTGTTTCGGTGATCAGCTTCATATCATCATGCGACGACTGTCTCCACGGGATATAAACTAAGGACCACTAGGACGACACACGGTGTGGTTGTTACTTTTATTACCATTATTTAAAGATAAAAAATATCATCCAATTAAAATCCGGCCCACCAGTTCAATATATCAATTTTTGAGACACTGTAGGGGGCGTTAAACTAAAGGGATCAACTGACGTCCGCTTTACTGCTTTTATTTTTTTTCTTTTTGTTTTTTATTTGGTTCTGCATCCTTTCTCATCACCATTAGAACCATTACATTTCGGTAGGTTGATATCTAAAATTTAAAAACATTTATTGTATCATCTATATAATTATGTGTGTGTGTGTGTATATATGCATAGGTGTGTATAAGAGACGTATATTTTATATGTTACATTTATTATTGATAGCAAGGACGCTAATCAATTGAAAAAATCTAACTATTGCTAAATGATTTAACAGTTTTCATATTTTTGTGTTAATTGTTATTTTCTTATAAATCTTTTTATTTTCTAACTGACTTCAAAATACAAAATTGTTCCATAAAAATAGATTAAGAGTACCTATTATTTTTGTGGATCGTTATCAAAAAATAATTGAAGACATGAGTGGATGAAGGTGTTACGTAACATTTTTTCACAAAGTCATTTTTTGCAAAATTTTGGAATATCTTATGCTAAAGTGTAATATATTATAATTTGATTTCATTACGCCTAATAGTTTCGTAGAAATTCAATAATAAACACGTAGAACATTAGAAGCAAACTAACATCAAAAAAATGTAGCTCACTTGGAGTCATTTGTTGGTCTGTCACAGCTTAAGGCATTTAGTCGGTCGGTGTCGGTCATCGAATGCACTATGATTGTTATGTATTGTAAGACCATTATTGCTTGAACTGCACGTTGCTCTGTCCGATAATACGTGTTTTGTAGTTGTGTGTGGGAATACTCACACAGAAGCAAACATCAAACCCACACCACTGCAAACAGTGTGTACCTACACAACATAGTGGTGCGAAGTGGAGGGGATTTTATGTCACCATCCTGTTACAGTGATCTTGCTAGTATAGAGATACGCAGTTGGATTATGTATATGGGAATAGGTATGGAAAAGGTATAGCGTGTTCAATTAAACTCCTTGTTGGTTTGGTAGAATAAACTTTATTTACAGAAATACTGTATACAGTATGTTGGGATGTTGGATGTATGATGTTTGCGTAATGTCCACTTCCGAATGTCGTAGTGTACCGAAGAGGTGGTGATGTCGGTTCTTCTCTCACTGGTTGTCGCTTGTCCGTTCCGTATCGTGAAGGGGTAGTCCGACTTGCACTGACAACTGGCTCGCACGATAATTGGTTGATGACGTTGAAAGTTTAGCACTGACACTGCATAGACTGTTCGTCACTGTTACTACTGATGCACTCGTATTGGTTGTTTGTTGACGTCTCGGAATTGATCGTAGGCAGATGAATACTGACTGACTCATTGTAGACGACTGTTGACCGTTGATGCGTTCGTATAGACGGTTGTCTACTAACTGACTCCACTGGCACTGCACTGGTGTATTTATAGCGAGATGCGTGGTTTACTAGAAGGTTCCAGTGCTAGAATATTCGTATGACGTACGGGGGTTGTTTTGGTATTGTGTATCTTTGCTGGAAAGTTCGATTGGTTGTGTGTGTATGCGTATTGTCGTCGTGGTATTGAATGAATTTATATTGTTAATGTTGTATGCATGTACGTTGCTGGAAGGTTCTGATTCTGGAATATTCGGTTGTTTGGCGAGTATATGTGTATATTTGTCGTCGCAGTGTTGAATGGGTGTATGTTGTATTTGTAGGTACAGTTAACGGAATTTTACTACGTTATACGTGTGTGTTGTTTTGTTGTTACTATACGCGTTTTTTACAGAGTTTTCTGTTGCGTTTCTATGTGTATGTATGTGTTGTCGCCACATGTATTATGTGAATAAACACATGCTATTGCATGGGAAGTATATGTAACTAAAAACTTTCAAACGCTTCTATTGCAAAATTATAAAAAAATGTTACATAACACCTTCATCCACTCACGTTAGTAACAATCAGTTATTAAACGCAGGGATGTCTGATTATAATGATATTGATAGATGAAAAATGCTGAAATAAAAACAATCCAAATTATAAAAATTAAAATTTTTTCCGTACAAAATTGAATATGTTCGCCTGTTACACGTCGATTGTAGTGTTGAGCACAGTAATTTTTATAGGAATTTTCTCTCCGTGTAGTTGCCGAGCAACAAAGTATTACTTTTCCGCTTTAAGGCGGAAAAGTAATTCTTTTTCGCTCGCTCAACGTGTATTTAATTACAAGGCGTTGTTTATATTTTCTATGGTAACAAATAAACAGATTCTAAAATTATTATTTTTATGGTAATCAAGTGAAATATTAATTTTTTATTACTCATGCGGGAGAAGTACTAACTTGGCGCACACATTTCTGTACGCAAAATAGCTGTTTGTCCACTGTACTCTTCCCGCATACTTTTTTGCGTGTGGAAAGTAACTTTCCACACGCAAATTGACAATAAAACACGCAAAATTTAATCAAAACACGCAAAGCCGCCTCTTAATTTTTCATTTAATAAATATTTCATAATTATTTCTATAGAAACCACCAACAAAGTAATTTAAACGATAATATATTCAGAAAAAAAATGACGAACACTTAAAATTATTATTTTAAAAAGTAATAAAAATGTCAAAAATTGTGATAATAATAGAAAAAAGTATGTGAAATTCGTAATAAAAAATAGTATGTGCAACTCGTGCGGGATTGTCGATTGCCTCACTCAAGCGAATGAGCGCACTCACAACGTTCGTGCGCTCAACTTCGCTTTCGTGGGCAATCGACAATTTTCCGCACTTATTGCACAATATACTATTATTCAATTTCAAAATAACTACAAAATATTAATTGGAAATAATAAATAACTATAATTAATAAATAATAAGAATAAAAAATTTAAAAATATCTATACATATATGATGGAAATATATAAGTGACAGTGATTTCTCAAGTACACCTCCAGATATTTCTAAAGCTGCAAAAATTATAACATTAAAGTAAATATTAACGTCCATTACTATTTTTTCAAGTATCTTTTATATAAAAAATACATTTTATAAGATTGTAAAAAAAATTTTGTTTTGTGTGCCATTCGAGCACAAAATAACATTGCCGCTCTCATGAGAATAACGCGCTCCGCCTGGCAGCCTCGCGCGTCAACATTCTCAATTGAGCGGCAATGGTGTTAGGTTGCATTGCAATAACTCCCATTTCCTGTAAAATTTCGTTTGACAACATCCGACCAAAAATTAATATTAAGCAAAATGGGTTGAAAAGAAGGTAAAACTTCTTTATGCTTTTTAAGTTTTCAAAATTTATAATCTTGAAAATACTAAAAGCGCTAAAAATTTCTCAGCATAACTTTTAATGTGTTCATACATCGTAATTTGCTATAGTTAAGTTTTATTGGGATACTCGTTTAAACCATCTTTACATATATTTGGCGGTTCTCCTTTAACGTTATCAGTAATTTTTTTTTTTAAATGACAAAAAACATACGAAAGACATTAATATCCAATCGTAAAACCACACAGTCGTAAACACATTTATTTGTGTACCTGTAGGTATAGACTGTATGTGATCCAAACCTAATTAAAAAAAGGCGACCACTATTATTATTTTGATTACATTTTGTTAAATTGTCATCATTCTGATGAATCCATAAATAAAATAAATTGAAAAATAGAAATAAATAAAAAAAGTGTCTCACATATATAAATTAGTTCTGTATAATTTAAGTTGGAATAGTATAAACCACCATTGGTTGATAGACCATTGTGTTTTTCAATAACGACAACGTGTTCTTTATATACGTTTATTCATATAAGTTATCTGATCGATTGTATGCGCGATATAAGAAAGAAGTAATCAACCCTCTCTATGTTTTCATTTCTTTTTGAAATAAAAACCTGTTATAAACGTTTTTTAATTAGTACCCAAAAAGATAATTTATCTTTTGTATATATGTATGATTTTCAATCAGCGTTTGTCAAACTTTTTTCGCAATAATCATTTTAAGAGCATTAAAAACTTTTATAGCTTTTAGAATTTTGTCATTTACCGAAACAGTATAACCATCCACCAAGTACATACTTTTTAAAATATAATAAAGACGGAATTTTACAAGAAAATGTTTTTTGCGACTAGTTGTGTAGGTGTTGTCATTTTTGTAAAACTATGAATCGTGGTTTTGGATCGACGTTCTAGTGAATATAACAATGAAAGAATAATATGTGTTTGTAATTTCTAATTAGTCTAATAGTAATTCAGACACGTTTCATAGATTATAAACTACACTACTTTACTATACATTATACATATAGTACCTATACGACATCGTATAATCCCATATAGAAATGGGAACGGGAGTGATTTTCTTAACTCGTTCTTACTCGCTCCCAGTTTTGCTTAGTTTACCTGTTGACTCTTAGTCCCGTTCCAACGGAACCGTTTTATTATTTCGAATCCCCCTTTATTTCCGTTACGTAAATGAAAATAAAAATGTAACACTACCGAAATATTCATCCATTCCCAACCCCTCTCATCTCGTAAAAAAATTTTCACTACCTCCCGTTTTAAGAAAATCAGACCCGCTCCCGGAGGAAATCCTTAAACATCCGGCTCGATTCTAATTTCTAATCCTATATCATATTGGTCTTACATTTTTTGCAAAATTAGAATTATTTATTACTGGTCCTCACCCGCGACTTCGTCTCCATGACATTTGTATTTAAAATTACGAGAAATATAAGCATATTTATTGTTAGTAAAAATAATAACTCCAAAACTTAAAAAAATGGTTTATTCATATTAGGACAGTTCTATACACTACAGTTCTTTGCCCTAATATTAGATTCTTCTGCTGGGACATGAACATTTTTGGAATGGATACTCGCGAACACACTACATCTAATTGTGCATAAGTTATCCTGTGACCAGCGGTTTCACTTGTATAAAATTATATGAATTGTGGGTCAAATTACTTTTAAATCAGATGTTACAAAATTCCGTGCAAAATCAGTTATTTATAGTGTTTCTGTCTACCCGCCAGGCGACTCTAAAGTAGTCGTCTGCATATTTCAATAACATATCAAATTTCTACATCTAAAAAGGATATTTTCCTAGTTAATAATATTGATAGTTTTAGGAGTACTTCTTTAATTGAAAAATATTTCAGTATTTAACTCAAATTCGGCTCATGAAGAATTATAATGATAGGACCAACCGATACACTATTTTGACAACTAATACAATTTATATGGAATTCTTGACGTCGCGTCGTACGATGTGGTATACGAGTTAGTAAGGTTTCACTTGACGTCTTATGACATCAGTGACTGTCAAGGTGTTAAAAAAAAGCCCGCCAGACTCACTATTCGAACAGTAAATTTAAAATTTCTCAAATTTGTAAGAAAAATTCTTTTTTAATATTTTGCTTTTTCAGACACTTTTTAAAGTTCCAATAAATCCCCAATTTTTTTAACTATCAAAGCAGATTTGCCCACCTTAATTAATAAAATGCCATTATAATATCTAATAGGTACATACGTTGTATATTAATTAAATATAATTAAAATTATATTACTTTTTAATTATTTAAATATTATTATTAACTCTAAATTACTTAGGTATAGCCTTTAGTAATAAAACGTAATTTGTTTGATAAAGAATTAAAGGTAGTTTAAAAAATACATTTTAATGTATATAGGTATGTATACTTGAACTTGAAAAGTGTGAAAATTTATTAATACCCTACATGAGAACTGTAATTAATAATTGCATTTCCAAATGTCTTCATTAGCTTATTTGTTATGTATGTTATCTTATAAATACGTTATAATTCTAGTAAGTAATTTAATTAATTTATATTTATATGTGGACAAATTACCTGCAATGCAATTTGTTGCATGTTTTTTTTTTTTGAATTGTTTGAATACCACCGATATAGGAATCTCATATATGTGTATGCAACACATTATACCTATAGGTATATAGCTACAGAAAGACAGATAGATATTTATTAAAGGTTAGTTCTTAGAAGATCGTTTATGACATTATGATTTTGTACGTTAATGACATATTATAAGTATCATAGCCATCATTCCACCAATAACCTCATCATGTTGTAAAACTCCGCACAGATTTCCTCGCGTCATCTTAACAAACGCATACACATACAATATTTCTATATTAGCACACTTGAATCTTCTTTTACACGATGCATAATGTAAAAGATGGTCCATACATATTATTTAAGAACTTACAATTAGATAAATTACGCACTGATTTTCTTCCCTGGAGAATTTCATTTTAGACAATTCCCATTCTTCTGAAAATTAGTTAAAGAAAAATATCTGAAAGCTATTACAGTGGGTCTCAAGATAAGACCTGAGCCCCGGACTATGACCGAAAATTACATTTACTAAAATTTATATATATATATATATATATATATATATATATATATATATATATATATATATATATATATATATATATATATATATGTATGCGCCATAACTCTCGAACGAAGTATCAATTTTTACGAAATTTGATGACAAGGTCGGAAGTCCTAAACCCTTGGATTTGGATGAGTTTGTCAGCTAGACAGGTTTGATTTTTAGAAGCTAAAATTTTGGGAATTTTTCGCCATTTCTCGTGCAAAAATTTGCAAAAATTGGCCAGAATTAGAAATTTTTTAGTTTTCTTTTTTTTACTCCTTTTGGAACACTGTTCTAAGTGAACTAGCTTTTGAGAAAAATTCAGGAGTATGCTGACTTTTCTTACGATAAATACTTCATAATTTTGGTCATTACAGTAACAATATTTATTATCTATTTTATTTTAGAAATAAACATTAACTAATGTTTCAAGAACGCGCCGACACCAATTTTGAAAATTTGTTCATTGTTAGAGAGGTAAATTGTTTTAGGTGGATATAGGTTATGTTATATGAGGTTCGCCAGGGGCCGGGGGTCCCAAAAGCGCTAAAAATAAACTACCCAACCGATTATGAAAATTTTATTACCGTTTAAAAGTTAAAGTATTTTAAATGGATATATGCTATACTATGTGAGGTCCGCTAGGTTGCAGGGGACCCAAAAGCGCCGAAAGTTAACTACTCAACCGATTTTGGAAATTTTATCACTGTTAAGCCAGCCACACACGTATAGTTTCAACTGACAATTTGAACTGAACAGTTCAACTATACAGTTTAAACTCTACGTGTGTGGGTATTTCAGTCTCAGTTCAACGCAACTGTACAGTTAAACTGAGACGAATGAAATTTTAATTTTTTAAACCGAAAGGTTCAACTGATGTGGTTCTACGTGTGTGGGGATTCAACTGTGCAGTTTTCAGTTCAATTTGTGTCAGGAGCAAGAATGTTTGGCTTTTTGAGTTTTTTTTTAATATAATTTTCACGACGTCGCCGAGTGAAATTGTCTTGCTGTTTCGAATCCACTGTAAAAACTGAATGATTGAACTGAACGTGTATGTGCTTTTACAGTGTACAGTTTTAACTGTTCAGTTAAAACTGTACGTCTGTGTCTGGCTTTAGGAGCTAAACTATTTTAAATGGATACAGGTTTTAGGTAAGATTCGCCAACGCCCAATATTTGGAAATTCGCTATGTTATACAGCTGCTGCAACATATTTTGCATTAAAACGTGTTAAAATGTTCAGTCAGGTACCTACTTCTCATAAAAATCTAATTGCAGCAAAAAAATCAAGTAAAATAGTTTTCACGAATAAGAGCTTAGAGTAAATTATAATTTGATGAGTTTAAAAACTGATTGATTTTCATTGATTTTTTTATCTTTCTTGTACAATATTTATTACCTTGAAGCACGATCTAGCACGATTGAAAGTACCCTAGATTTTTAATAATCTATCAGTCAGTCATTCAGTGAGTTCTCAATACATACTGAAATTTTAACATTAGTATTTAGAACACTAAAAGGTATAAAATAGAATCTAGAATTTTTTTAAAAAGGCGACTTCAAAATTACGTGGGGAAATAAATTTTTTCTTATTAAAGAAATAGCAGTGAGAAAACTTATTTAAAATTTTATTATAATAATTTTCCCATGACTACTACGTTTGATGTATTCAAAGCTACTGTGGACCCAGCTGTATGGATGTAAAATTTGGGAATAGACACCTACGTGGAACGGGAGATGGCATGTTTCTATTAAAAACTGTTGGAGTGTGCCCAAATGTACACTACGGTGTTGTTGGACCGTGTATAGTGAACATTGTGCATGTTTCTATTAGTGTGGGAACAGAGCGGGACAGGCGACCCTCTCAATCATATATACCTAATTTTATTGCACTACTTGACTTATACCCAAACATTAAGTAGGTAATGATTTCTGAGTACAATTAAAGTCAGTTAGATATTGGATTTCGAATAAGAAAGTTTGTTATGTGTTTTGGTCAATTTGTTACGTTCTAACTCTTGTGTTAAGTATACAATATAATTACTTTTATTGCTGTTACGGTGTGTCGTACCGGTCCGTTCAGTCCCTTAAAAGATTATTTTACTTTGTTTTAAAGTATAAAAATGTTTCAAAAGTTATACCTAAGCTTAGATTAAATACCATAAACGTATGAAATTATTGAGTTGTGTCCTATAAAAAAAATGAAACTAATAGAGGCAAACTTCTTTACCTGCAGAACGAAGTTAAATTCCTAAGCACCCTGCTTTATAGGGGAAACCGGGTTTACGCGCCAAATCGAAAAATAACAATATGTAAGGCAAAAAAATATCTGAAACACTAACTACTTTTACTTTTATAACCGCATCACATAAAGCCTGTAACAGTAAATTAAAAGTAAATTAAAATAAGCATTGATGATATCGTGCACAATAGCCGTGTAAATCGTGTAAAAAAGGACACAGGTGTACATAGATTTATAAAGTGTATATTTCAGAAAAAAGAATTCACAAAATTTAAAAACATAACTCATATTTTAAAATACTTTTTTTTAACTTTGTGACATACCAATTTTTAGGAATACCAATTAAATTTGGATTTTGCCTACAGCAATTAGTTTATTCAAATTTACCATATGTCTGTTTTAATAGTTATTATTAAATTGGTCCAAACAACAATAAAATTTATAAAACCAGGGCTATCGTTATTTTATTTATTTATCTATTTATTTACTTATTTATTTATTTTTGTTAATGTTAGTCACACTGAGCTGTGAATTTTTGAAATTTTTTATTTTGCCCATAAGGTAAACACATAGTTAATCCCAATAGTAATTAAATAGGGTTAATTTTGAAAATTATAGGGCTTGGTTTTATAAATTATAGCAATAATAAAATAAACTACTAAAAAATATAATTATTGCTTAAACTATTTTTTGGAATATTTTGGGGTATTTTCAAATTTATAATTATAGTGAAAAATATGTATTATATTGTCCACTATTACATAAAGATACAGTTATAGTAATTTTTTGCAATTCCGGGACTAAAAGACATGATTTAGTCCGTCATAATAGGGAGTAAAGTGCCACTTTTAGTCTCAAAGGACTAAAAAATTCACTTTAAGTCTCAAGGGACTAAAAAATTCACTTTCAGTCTCAAGGGTCTAAAAAATTATTTTTCTCCCGCTTTTAAACCAATCAGCAAGCACAATTTACATTTTAGCTAAAATTAAATACCGTTGCTAGGTAATTGAAAATAATTAACAAAATCAAACTTGTAGATAAAGACAAACAGTACAATTCGATTGATTTATCCAAAGTATACTTGATGGAATATTGTTATATACAATTTGAATGACATTTAAGTAATTTTTTTAAATTTTTATAATTTTAAACTATTCCGGAATTGCAAAAAAAAGTATATATACCACAGGACTAAAGCGTTTTTTTCTCATGCCTCGTGTGATTGGTTGCCCTCTGGCAACAAACTTCACACTCGGGATTAAAACTCACACTTTAGTTCCTTGGTCTATAATATTATACTATTATATAAATTTAAATTTAGATTTTCCCTGAGTTAAACTTGACGGATTATGCACAGATATATATTATAATCACAGAACACTATAGAAGCAAACTAAAATCAAAATTGTCTAGCTCGCTTGGAATCATTTGTTGGCCTGTCACAGCTCAAAGTGACTAGTCGTGCATCAGCTCTACAAGAGAAAACAAGCACTGTTAGATCGTGGCTACTGATTGTTAAGCCGTGGTTACATCATTGTTTTCAGATACATATAGTGAAAAGAACGACAACTGCAAATGACTCACTCACATTTTATGTTTTGGATAAACTCGTAATATAGCTATCTCTCACAAAATCTACTATCTAATATATTGAAAAAGGATAGTAGAAATTATAATAACTTATAATAATTTTATTTTTGAAATGAGTCATTTTCAGTTTTTAAAAATAAGATTATACATACAGTAGTTCTACAGTATATTTTGTTTATTGTGTTTAGAATATGAATCTGTTCTGCAAAACAGAAAAGGAAATATGGTGTTCATTCCAGGTGTTCATATTCCAAACAAAATAAAAAGCTATATATATATATATATATATATATATATATATATATATATATATATATATATATATATATATATAACCTATATATAGCTTTTTATTTTGTTTGGAATATGAACACCTGGAATGAACACCATATTTCCTTTTCTGTTTTGCAGAACAGATTCATATTCCAAACACAATAAACAAAATATACATATATAATATGTGCTCGCACCACTAACAGCAATGACACATACTAATATCCACTATACTACACATGCAAACACAAACTCTAAATATGTATATAACCATCGATCGTGGGGAGCCTCGCTGTGAGGTAATCATGACGTAAAATTCTGGCAACAACCATCATGATAACTATGATATAGCAGATTGGTATCTTTATATCTGTGTATATAATTTACAAAAAAAAAAAAAATTATTTTATTTTCGTAATGTACGCACATAAATATTTACGTACACACACAGAAAATTTCTTATCATTCCGGCTAAAATTCCCGAAGTTACACGCACATTTGTAATGACGCGACATATCGTTTCAATGTAAAAGGCCGGAGCATTAGCTGTCATTTCTCAAAACTGTATTTTTAAAGTCGGTGAGCAAGATTTCTCGGAAACGGCTGAAGCGATCAGTCTCAAATTCTAACGTAATATTTTTAAGTATATTTTTTAGTAAATCGAAGGTTTTTTTCGCCGATAAATATTTTTTATTTTATAACCAATTTTAGGCTAAAATTTTTGCCCATAATCGATTTGTTTTTTTGAGTAGCCGTCATTTTGTAAGAAATTATTATTTTGTTTATTCCTTCGATCAATTACAAGATACTACAGTATATTAACGAAATATTTGTAATTTTTTAATTTAGACGATTCAGTCCAGAAATATCGTGCACACGGTAATAGATATTTTTTAGAGGTGCTCCTGGAGATCAGCTATAACAGCTTTTAAAATAATTATTTTTACAAATAAAAAATGTTAAAATACAGTTAATAATATGTGTACTTTTTACTTTAATAAGTTAAAAGGTTTTCCCAAGAAAAATTCTTGAAAAATCGACTTTTTTGGCCTTCTGACTGTATATAACCCCTTAATAGGGTTGCAGATCAAAAGCTTTTGCAGTGAATAAATTTTTAAAGACAAAGTTGCATAGCTGAAAAATATTTTTTTTCTGATATATAGCGACTTACTCCTAAAAAGATGCTTAGCGTGGCTAGTTTGTTTTTTCTGTTTTTTGTCATGTCGTAGTTCTTCCCTGTAGTATTTGAAAAAGTTCGATGAGGTCTGCGTAGTGTCATCACACAACTCGTAGAACTTCACGCTGATCACAGAGAAACAGACTGTAGGCATGATATTTGACTGTATGCGAAGGCGAAGGCGAAGGCGAAGTAAATTGAGTATTGTAGGGAGCCGCTTTGTGCTTGGACCTCGGACAGCGGATCATTTGAGTCAGGTGGAAAATTGGCAATATAGTGGAAGTTGGAAGACGAGTTTACTTCAGGCAGCTTTGTTAGTCTCACACTTTATTTCAGGCAACGTCGCGAGTAATGTAGTATTAGACACTTTAGTACTTATCAAATCGTTAGGCTATAGGCTCATTAAGTTTTCTTAGGAATTTAATATTAGGATTTGATAATAATTTTTCCGTAAAAGCATTACCATTACCTACACTCTAAGAAAAAAGGGTCAAAAACGTGTAAAATAACCTAAATTTAGAGCAAAATTACTCCTCGCTCTGAAAATATGCACTATTATTTGTGTAATATGAAAAAATTGGTGTATTTTTATATAATTTGTGTATAATTACTGTTTTTTTTAATATTACACAAATAAAGGTGCAACTTTGGATTTTTACAACGTTTCTGGTTTATTTTTACACCACTAAATAGCAAAACCCATGCGCGCGCATATGATTTTATGTATTTTAAAATTATCTGTTATTGGATTGCTTGCTGTATTATTTATACGTACATAAGTAATATTCTTAAAGGTTAAAAGTTATGTTTTCAAATTAGCTGAATTAAACAAAAGTATTTTTTGATAAGATATATAGTTAATGTAATTATAACGTGTATGATAAATTAATCTTTAAATATGTTGCAAAAACAGTGTTATAGTGGTGTACTGGTGTTTTGTTTTCATATGCATTGTCAAAATGGCTTCTGGAATAATGTGCAAAGAATACTGTAATATAAATTTGTTTGTTTCCAAAATGCTGTCCTGATGATACATTTAAAATATTTCAGGTAAGTTAATTTTTTTTTAATTTTGCTTCATACAAATAGTTATGTAATTTGATAAAAGTTTATTTTACAATTTGACTAATAATTTATTTTGGGGGGTTCTCAATTTCTGTGAAAATTAAAACATTATCTACAATTCAGATATCTTTCATTCAGATATGTCTAAAAAATTATATAATGCTTGTAAATTGGTAAAATCTGTAGTGATAAAAGGATTATACATATTTTTTTACTAAAATTTATTGACTTGGGAAACAAAATACCTACAACTATTTATCAAATTTTAATCAACAGAAACTCTAATTAATGTAGGTATATAATATTTCGTTTTTTTGTCATCGAAGATGACGTATTAATATCGTTGTGTGATTGAATTGAACACGTGATTGAATAATTATAACATTTAACAAACTACTACATTAGAGTTAACAAACAACTATACAGTTAAAAAAAAATCATAAATTAACACTTTCACTGAGATGCCCTTACTTACAAGTAAACGTCCCGAGGCCGGACCTATCGATTTTGATGAAACTTAGATATGTTGTAGAACACTAAAAAATAAGCGACACGTATTTTTCTTTATCGGCGGAAAAACGGTTTGAAGGGGTGAAATCGCCCTCCAAAAATTGGGGTAAAAATTTAATTTTTTAAATATCTCGAAAACGGTAAGAGATAGAGCAAAAGCTTAAATTGGCGATATTGCTCCTTTTTAAAGAGCTATCTATTGGTATGCAATTTGTTCAAATTGTGTCAACAGGGGTGGCTGGGGGTTAAAATTTAGGGGTTAATTTTGCAAGAAGGGGGTGAAAATTAAACAATATAAAAATTTTATTTACAGATTTGAAATCTACGTCAAAAAAATTTTATATTGATTAATTTTCACCCCCTTTTTGCAAAATTTACCCCTAAATTTTAACCCCCAGCCACCCCTGTTGACACAATTTGAACAAATTGTATACCAA
The DNA here is from genome assembly GCA_035578155.1 of Brachynemurus nebulosus. Lineage (NCBI taxonomy): Eukaryota > Metazoa > Arthropoda > Insecta > Neuroptera > Myrmeleontidae > Brachynemurus > Brachynemurus nebulosus. The sequence continues at coordinate 104,648,479 of JAPWDM010000001.1, forward strand.
TAGATAGCTCTTTAAAAAAGAGCAATATCGCCAATTTAAACTTTTGCTTTATCTCTTACCGTTTTCGAGATATTTAAAAAATTAAATTTTTACCCCAATTTTTGGATGGCGATTTCACGCCTTCAAACCGTTTTTCCGCCGATAAAGAAAAATACGTATCGCTTATTTTTTAGTGTTCTATAACATATCTAAGTTTCATCAAAATCGATAGGTCCGGCCTCGGGACGTTTACTTGTAAGTGCGTGTCAAAAACACGCACTTAACGAATTTTTTTTTTTTTTTTGCTTTACAGTAATATAAATTCATAACAGGTTTAAATTGAAACGACGTATGGAAATCGAGTTTTTTAAGTAATAATAACAATGGTAATAATAATGATGGAATTTAACGTTCGTTTTTTAGACAATGGTATGTAACGGACGTCACTCACATCATTATTTCTCAACTTTTTCATGATGATATGGGCGGAGAACAAGAAAAGCGGTATAAAGATTTGGCAGGTGTCCGTCTGCAACCGTCTTCTTAAGGACGATGTCGATATTCATCTGGAATTGCGATGGGAAATAGCAGAAAACTTTCACCAGCATATAACCGGTTACGGAATTCAAACCCTCAGTCTACCAGTTCGGAAGTGCCAGTGCCTAAGCACGCCGGGTTATTTTGCTGGTGAGTTTTTTAATCAAAAATTTAATATCTGTACATTCATTAAAATAACCTAAAAGTAATTGTGTAGCAAAAACGAAATTTTCTTAATTTTAAATTGCTGTGAAATAGTTATTGAAAAAAGAAAAAATAAATAAGTAAAAATGGTTATAAAATTAAGTAACTCTTATTTTCTGATTTGTTTAGAAACCAGAATTGGTGAAGACATCTGTGAAACCGTAGCATACATTTTCCCTGAAGTTCTAGTAATTGCAAGAGTCAGCAGAATATTGGGCGGAGGACAAGAAAAGCGGTATAAGGATTTGGTAGGTGTCTGTTTGCAACCATCTTCTTAAGGACGATGTCGATATTCATCTGGAATTGCGATGGGAAATAGCAGAAAACTTTCACCAGCATATAACCGGTTACGGAATTCAAACCCTCAGTCTACCAGTTCGGAAGTGCCAGTGCCTAAGCACGCCGGGTTACTTTGCTGGTGAGTTTTTTAATCAAAAATCTAATATCTGTACATTCATTAAAATAGCCTAGAAGTAATTTTGTAGCGAAAGCGAAATTTTCTTAATTTGAAATTGCTTTGAAATAGTTATTAAGAAAAGAAAAAAAAAATCAAAAATTGTTATAAAATTAAGTAACCCTTATTTTCTGATTTGTTTAGAAACTGGAATTGGCGAAGACATCTGTGAAAGCACAGCATACATTTTCTGCGAAGTTCTAAGAATGGCAAGAGTCAGCAGAATATTGTTTTTCTTATATTTAAGTATTGTTTAGCTAATTTTCTTAAACTATATTTTTGATATGATGTAACTACAATTTTAATCCATAAGTTTTTAATATTATCATTGTAATCTAATTACAATTAAATTTTTTATAAGATATTGCTTAAATAATTGTGTCTGCAAAACGTAAGCATTGTAAAAAAAAGTCATATCTCAAAATTTTGACCAGTTTAATTGGCAGTTACACTGCAAAATAAAGATTACCTATGTTCATGAAAGCAAGTAAACGTTCATAATAAAACTTTTATAATCTTACTTTTATGGAGTGCTTATTTTAAAATTTACCAAAAAAATTATCATTTTATCATACGACACACTTATATAGAAATTTAGACATAATAAGCAAAATATTTAACATCTCGAATCTTTTTGTATATAATTCCAAATTATTCTATACTTCATATTATTATAAATATTTATGTAAAAAAACCATCAATAATCTTTTTTGATTCGTTATTTTCAATTAAGTTGAATCAGTTTATTTTTTTCAGCACAATTGAATCACTCATACTGATTCAGTTGAACTGAATCGGAATGAGTGATTCAGTTGGATTAATATTACACTTTTCTGAGTGTAAACATTACTATATAAGTGTGTAAAATTACATTTTCAGGTGTACAGGCGTGGTTTAAAAATACATTAATATGATGTAATTTTACGTTTAACTGCGCACTATTGCGAACTGAATGTGTAAAATTACATCTTGTTGTGTAGTTAATACACAAATAAAACGTAATCTATTACACACCTGGACCGTAATTTTACGTACGACATGTGTAAAACTACACATATGAGTGAGTAATAATTACACCATGATGGTGTAATTTTCACCTTCGTACATTACGGTTTGTAATGTTACTGTCATTATAGAAGGCATTTAATTGCCTCCTATAATAGTAGTAAAACGGTACATTTTTTTCTTAGAGTGTATCATAATACTAATATACGAAGAGTCGGTAAAAATAAAGAGACAAAATACAAAGCTGGCAAAATTCTATTTAAAAAAAAATGTTGAAACAGAAAAATTGGCAATCTATTTAGTACAGAACTAAGAGAAATGAATAATTTAGGCACATGCACATCAAAAAAATATTGAATAATTTAAACTAATTTTTCAAACATTTGTTTTTATAATAAAGAAAATTACATATTATAATATAAATGGAATCGGTTATGTGACACAATAGTAATAACAGCGGGTGTCCATGAGCGGTATCAGTCAATTACACCATAGGGGTGCGTATAATACAACCAAACTTCTCTTCACCCTGGACAATAATAACTCGACCGCACATCAGGGTGGCTGATTTTTACACATTTTTATTTTTTGACAAGGATGAAAAGTTACTATCAATACAATATTAATTATTTTTCTTCATCATTTGGCCCACTTGCGTTGCTCTTTTGATGATCTATGTTTTATTTATTTATTTATTTTGTTTCAAGAAAAAAATTATTAATATTAAAAATATGTTATAGGTTTTATTATTCTAGCATCTTTGTTATGCGGCATCCCATTCAATTTAATTAATTTTTTTTTTGAACCAAAATCTATATTCCTTTTTTTTGTCTTAACGCCGGTCGGGTCAATAAAATGTTCTTTAAGGGCGAAATCTTAAAGTGACACAATAGTAAACCGGCACAGATATATATATATATATATATATATATATATATATATATATATATATATATATATATATATATATGTATGGAGTGGTGGCTAATATATATATATATATATATATATATATATATATATATATATATATCCTATATATCTACAATTAGGCACCACTCCAATATATATATATATATATATATATATATATATATATATTGGAGTGGTGTCTAATTGTAAGTTCTTAGACACTTTGATATTATTTTCAATTTCCTATACCTAAAATCAAATCTACACTAGAGCTTTAAACTAAGAGGTATAAATGGGTTTATCCATTTGTTTTGCAGATATATTATAGTATTATTTTTGGTAAAATTTAGTAAAAGTACTTATGCACCAACTCAATATAATTTTTCACTTATTCCAGTTTTTCCTAATGCCGCTCTTGTAAATTAGTAAATAAATAAGGTGTTTACTAAATTCTTTTATAGCAACTCGACTAGCTCAGTTGGTTTCTCTAACTTGGTTCGTTAAGTATTGTTTTTTATAAGCAATATCCTCCTAATTTGCTATATTCTAAAATTTTTACATGTATACGCTGATGCAAGGTCGGAGTTATAACCACAAAATCCTTATAGTTTCGTCATATCTGTCATCGCATTAGGCTGGTCGTCTTTGGATACGGAAACGTGCGATATTTAATTCGAACGAATACGCATGAAAACGGACGAACGATCCAAACAACGTACGAACAAATCCAATTTTGTTTGGATTTTTTCGCGCGAACAAGTCCGTTCCATGGGATTTTTATTTTTATTGAGATGAAACTGAAGATAAATTACAATTATAACTGTTCACCTTTACACATTACGTGCCATAAAATGTTATGTACGTATTTTTATAACATCTGTAGCTTGAGAAAAAAAAATTAAAAAGACAAGTACTGATGAATATTGGGCTAGTGGACGGACAGCAGACATATCAATTCGGACGAACGACAAAAGTGCCTAATCGTCTGAATCAAATTTCGCAGTTGTCCGCAACCAACAGACGACCAGCCTTAGGCGGTCTACCTGTACTTGATCACTTGTTAATGATTAATGTCCGACCTTACGTAATTTAATAGTGTCGTTTTTCAAAAATTATTATTAAAATTTCTTTTCTCATGTATAGAAAGAAAAAGCTCAGATAATCATATCATTCACAAATTAAAAGCTACTTTTAATATTAAATAAAAGTAAGAAATATTTTGCCCCAAGAATTCTGAAAAATTTAGGTATTGTTAATGAAATCTTGATTTAATGTGCGTTTGACACGCACTTGATGAATTTTTATTCTTTTTATTCCACTTTTTTCATTTATTTCGATATGATGTGACCTTGAGAAAGTACATAATTAAGTAACAAACAGAACCGTAACTACAAATTTTGCGTCTCGGAGATATTCTTACTGGAACGCCCCCTACTAAAAGTCCACTTATTCCCAAAAAATTTAACTGATGAGCAAAAAATAATAAAACGTCCAGTGACAGTCTTCCATTTCTCGAAAAATTACCTCGATGAGCAAAAAACATCATACAAGCTATCCTACCCAAACTTTCCTGATTTTGCAGTTGAAAATTTCGCACCCATTTCCCGTTAACACTCAAGTATGATCTCTGGCAATGGTTTCATAACTCCTGGCTCCTAACTCGTATTTCTTGCGGATGAAGTGATACATCTATATGCTTAATCTATCCTCTTGCGAAATTCAGAATTTTTAATGAGACGGATTGTACTCTGGTTACCCATCAATACCCTCGTTGCCACGTTACTAGTACCCAGAAGTGACGGTATCAAGTTTTTTAACCATAGAATTTCTTTCACAGCGTGACTAGCGGCAAGATATTTGGTTTCCCTAGTGGATAAGGTAACCACTTTTTGCTTCTGAAAGCTGCAAAAGATGATGCAAGATCCCAGCTTCATGGCTAATCCACTCACTGGTCTCCTCGTTTCCGTGTCACTGAATGCTTGAAGTTGCAAGTCGTTGTCGGGAGTGAACTGTATTCTTTGATGTGAAGTACCCTTTAGGTACTTCAAAATGCGTTTTACTGCATTCCAATGAACTTTGCTAAGCTTCTCTGCCCAGCCCTCTATTAACAGCGTAAGTAATGTCAGGTCTTGTACCGGTTGAAAAATACATACGGAAATACGATCGGCTGGAACTGACACCGGGTTTGTATCTGTCATATTGAATCGGTCCAACACTTTGTTTAGGTAGGCTTCTTAATGAAGGAAGATGGATGCGTTTGGAAGTTTCTCAATCTGAAGTCTTAAGTAGTATTTGGCTTCACCGAAGGTGACGTTAAATTCCTTCTTTAACTCGTTCCACAAAGAGCAACGATGTCGAGCCGGTGACATCTCACATCTCGAGGAACTTGATTTGGTCATCTACCGGAAACCAAATCCTATAGCCCTTGGTGTCACTGTCACTACTTTTGGATCCATCTCTTTTTTTTGGGTATATGTACAAACACTTCTTCGGCGAAAATGACGGCTGACACAACACAGCGTCCTTGTGTCAGTTTTTTGTCCAAACCACAGTTCGCATGGAGTACCACCTTTTTGACTGCTCGTCCCTGTTTTGTTCAAACACGTACACAGCGGTGTTAGTAGCTTCTGCCCATTTCTTGCCGTTTCTTCAAGATACTTGCTGCTTCAACTAGCGTCCTGTTATCGCGTTCTGTGGTTCCAGTTTGCTGTGAATTGCAGGTCATAATTTTCTGGTGTATCACACCATATCTTGAAGTTAGCTTTTCGGCTTGTAAGTTAATAAATTCAAGGCCATTATTAGTACGCAAAGTCACCACTCCCTTTTCCAAATGTTTTTCTTCTTTCTTCAAAAAATCCTCGAGACAGCTCGCATTTTCAGATTTCTCTTTTAAGAAATATACTAGTCTCCAGTGAAAGAAGTCATCTTTTAGCAAGAGAAAGTATCTCGATACTCCAATGGATGTCTCCGGCATGGAACCACATACATCAGCTTGTATAAGTAGTGTTGTTTTGGAGCTCTTTATCTTAGAACTTAGAAACGGCAGACGGTGCATTTTTAGATGCAGGCAGACGCAGAAGATGTCGTTTTGATCGTCAAAAACAATCTTCATTGTTTTTAGGAACCTTCTCACGTGCAAACGATTCTAGTGAGCTAATTTTTCGTGCCATGTTTAGAGTGACTCTTTGCGACTAACAATAAGTAGGTCTCCTTCTCAGTGGCTTTGCTTTTTACCTGAAATTTCACTCGATAAGGTTTATTTTGACTTTCTTCCACTGGAACAATATTACCATTTCAGAACAATTTACACATGGAATTGTTTGATTCAAGTTGCAAACCTGTATCGAGAGCAACGCCTGTAGAGAAGAGATTGAGAAGAGGTAGATACAGGAATTTTACCAAATATCTTTTAACCCATTTGTGCTCGTTGAATGTCAAAACATTAATATCGCCTGAGCCATATACAAAGATGGGTTATACTGACATCAAAATGGGGGACTGTAAAATTTATTGCTATTTCTGACCTTTTTTTGAAAAGGATCTTTTTTTTTGAAAAAGGTTTGTTTTATGGTCCTACACGGAGAGAAAATTCCTTACAATCGACGTGTAACAGGCGAACATATCCAATTTTTGTACGGTAAAATTATAAAAATTACAATAATATAACTATAATTTTTATAATTTTACCGTACAAAAATTAGATATGTTCGCCTGTTACACGTCGATTGTAGTATGAGCACAGTAATTTTTATAGGAATTTTCTCTCCGTGTATGTACTTAGAATTGTAAAAACTATGTATAAAAACATATGAATGAATATAAGGTATTTGGTCAACTGGACATCTGGAAAACATTAAACAAAATTGAAGATATTGTAATAATTTATGATCCATGCTTATACTGCTATATAAAAAATACTCTATAACCATTCAATACCAATAGTAAATCTAACGTAAAAATATTTAAAATATGTAACTACATAAAGTATCTGATTTTGTTAATACCGAAATCGAAATACCGGTATTTGAAATTTTGCTTGATACCGGTTTTAAAAAACGTATAAAAATGTCCGGTATTCCGGTTTTTCGGTAGTACCGAAATACCGGTATCCATGCTTTAGCGTTAAATAATAAAAGGTATATTTACAATCTTATAATAGTAAACAATACAACACCTGCACTAATAAGTACATATGTACCTATCATTATTTAACGCACTACTTTTTCATATGTATGATGTTTTTTGTTCCTTGCATTAATCCCTATCAATACAAAATGCTACTTTGATTCACACTGTATATGCAAGAGCATGTTACGAATACGATGAAGCTACGTGCCATACTCTTTGGCAGTGCATTTTTTTTTACAATACTGGTACAATTTACTCGTATATTGTATCTTTGTGTTAAATTAAAGGAAAATTAAAAATGTAATAGGTGGTAGTTACTTAGGATAATTAATAAAATATTCTGTTATATTGTTTCCATAAAACCGTTATTAAAAATATAATAACAGTTACACAGTATAATTTTACACTTTGCTGTTTAAGGACATTACATTAAATAAAAGTTAAATGCAACCCTTTTATTATCCTCACCATAATGTTAGCCACATCCATAACAAACAATAGGCCATTGTCTGTTTTGATATCACAGTTTAAAAATATCTGAAACAAAAACAGCGGTCGTTTTGTTACAAACAAAAAAGGCATACACTGCGTGAATATGCGTTTGTTGACGATGACGTTAGGAAGAAAACCATGAAAATTTTCCAAATATCATTGTTTTCGTTCATAGTCATGTGTGGAACTCTGTATTAACACATTATACATGCACATATTATGTATATAAGTATACATATATTAGTATGTATTTATTACACATTATAATAATAAGTAATGGCTAACTTCAAAAATGCATCACTGCTTGCATGAGGCAGAGTCAAAAGTTCAAAAACGCATCAGACGCATCACAACGAAACATCAAAAGTTCATTTTTTCATTTGATGCGTCAAAACAATGCATCAAGAAATTTGGTGATGCGTGTCCAAGATGCATGTCATGTGTATAATGTAGAATTATAACTACATACTTGCCATATTATGTAGGTATTAACACCAACAGGAATAATTCCGAAAATAAATTGTTGAAAAAGATTTACATTTGATTAAAATTGTTTAAACTATTTGAATACATCTTGCACTCAAAATAGGTATGTAATATTTTTTATTCAAATAATTTCAATATTTTCAATTTCAAGTAAGTTCAAGTTGAAGTTCAAAGATAATATACCTATACAAGGACTGTATTGCTATATTATCTATAGTCTATCTGTAGCCAAATCAGAGGCTAAATGATGCCAATATCCCATTCAAAAACATCTAATGTGCATCAAATTTCAAGAGAGCATCAGCACCGCATCATGTAGTATTAGACGCATCAGAAAAGTCATGATGCTACATCAATGCGGTAAAGTTTACATTTTTGAAGTTACCCAAAATCACCCACCAAATTGGATCAAAAAATAAAACCAATAAATAAATAAATAAATAAAACATGAAATCTTGTATAGGAAAGCTACTTTTTTTTATTTTTTATATTGAATTTGATTATTAAAATTTTCAAACCTGATGTATTTTCTTTCTAACGTATTCATGATACCAGTGTAATATATACGTACAAACAATAAATTCAATCTTAACGACGCAACAATTGAAAAAGATAAGGTATATGATACTCCTGTCATAGCATCCTCCATAACATAGCGAACTTTCCGTTAAAAAATATGTACTTTTCCTCGAATTCCCGCTCACATAGGATAATGGTTCTAAAACGTATGTATGTGATTTTTTTGTTCTTTACCATGGTGTAAAACAGGAGTTCTCAAACTATTTAAACCCCTTTAATGTACAATTAATTTCCGACGGCGCCCATTGGCGACTATTTCCCCTTTTTTAGCGAGCTGGCTGCGGTGCCCCTTGTGAATAGCGACGCCATAGTGTATCGCCGTGCATAGTTTGAGAACTCCTGGGGTAAAAAGTTTAAAAAAATTTTTGAATTTCAAAAAACTTTTGAATTTTGACAAAAAGCTAAATTTTCGGAGAATCTGGACATCGAGCATATCTGGCTCAGTTCTCTGGCAAGAATCTCAGCTTCACTTTAAGAGCCCTTACTAATGATAACGAACACGATGTGATATATAAGAAGAAACGCCGTGAGCAGCGGGGTCCCATCACGGAAGTCTAATTTTTCCCTTCGTCTGCGGTATCTTCAAGATACTAAATGTGATTGAAAGTCTACAAGCGATTTGTCATTTTGGTGGTTTCAAAACTGATGATGAGTGTCCGGCTGATCGGGGCTTTAAAAAGAGGTTTTAAGATTTAAAGGGCTGAATCTTAGTAAATTTCAATATTATGCCGATACCAGTTAGTAGGAAAAAAGCCAACACAATTCATACGAGAGAATTTTTACCCATGCTTATCCGCCAAGTGTTTTATTTTTAAATATTAAAAAAGGACCTTAAATAGTGAACTGAAAGGCCTTTATGAGGATATTTTTTCCTTCCAAAAAAATCCAAAATTTCAATAACATTTTTAGTCGAATTTTTCCTTGAAAAAATTAGACTTATACAGCCTATACGACAAGAACTGCGAGAGGCGAGAGTAGGGGCGCGGATATATATATATATATATATATATATATATATATATATATATATATATATATATATATATATATATATATATAGTCTCCCACTACCTTTTAATATGTGTAGGGCCCTCCTAAGGGAGTTAAGAGCTCAAATTTGGTAAATGGGACTCATTCCGATGCACAACAATACTATCAAAATGGGGTCAAATTTTGGGCAAATTTTCCCAACCTTCCCAACCTTCAAGGGGGTGGTGCGGGCGGAAAAGCAATAAAAATTTTCCAAACCGGTTGGAAATAATGTTTCGGTCAATTATCTACAACGTATCCAAAATTCAGTTTCCTAGGATGATTTGGAGGGAGTAGGGGGGAAAAAAACGATTTTCGCTGGATCTAACACGCCCCCAGCCCCCCAGAATTAACATAGAGGGTTGAAATTTGGTGCCTTGATAGAGTTCATACCTAGGTTGTGCTTTTTGAAGGTTTTAATATTTTACCCCCACCCCCCTCATTTTTAAGCTACAATTTCATGCTTTTTCGACGTTTTCCAAGTTTGTACCACTCGCACAGGTCACCCAAATAAACCTAGAGGGCTGGAATTTTTTATTCGGATTGAATTAGTGTCAAGGGGGTGCCTTTTGGGAGTCTCGACTTTTAAGCCCTACCCCCACCATTTTTATACCAAAAAGAACATGATTTTTCTTGTTTTTTAACAGTTTCGTTTGGGTCAACATCTCCCCAAATAAACCTAGAGGGCTGAAATTTTGTGTACAGGTTAAGCTGATAGCCAGACACTGTTTTTTGGGGGTTTCAACTTTTAACCCTTACCCCCACGATTTTTACGCCAATATTTCCTTAATTTTTTTGCTTGTTTTCTAACACGTCTAGAGACTCTCTAACGAAACCTAGAGGGCTGAAATTTTGTACGTGTATTCAGTTAGTATCCAGTTAGTACCTTTTAGGGAGTCCACATTACTCTTCCCCCCACTTCTCCCATTTTTAGATCGGAATTGAATGCTATTGTTAAATGTGTTTTAAATGCATTATTTTTATTCTAAATAATAATAAAAGTAGGCGAATAGTAATTTTAAAAAATCTAAAAAAAAGTGAATTTACTTTTATAACAAATGAAATACATACATATTAAGTAATTTAATGAAATAAATACATATAAAGTCACTGTTTATTTATAAATTAGGAATTTTGGATTTTTATTATTTATAAAATAGAAATTTTGGATTTTTTTGGAAAGAAAAAATATCTTCCTAAAAGCCTTCCAGTTTACTATTTAAGTTCCTTTTTAAATATATGAAAATAAAACACAAAGGCAATTGGCGGATAAGCATGGGTAGGAATGCCCTCGTACGAATTGTGTTGGCTTTTTTCCTGTTAACTGCTATCGGCACAAAATTGAAATTTACTGAGATTCAGCCCTTAAAAACCTAAAACCTTTTTTAAAGCCCCGATCAACCGGACACTCATGATCAGTTTTGAAACCACCAAAATGACAAATCGCTTGTGGACTTTCAATTACATTTCGCTTGTAGACATTCAATACCGAAGATGAAAGGAAAAATTCGACTTCCGTGATGGGACTCCGCTGCTCACGGCGTTTTTTAAATTACTTTATGTATTGCATTTGTGATAAATGATCGTAATTAATTCGTTTGTTTCTTTAAATTTATTGTGCCAACTGTATTTGTATGAAAATAAATCAGATTTAACCATATATATAACAACACTATTGAATTCCGATGTAAAAATGGGAAAAGTGGGGAGCAAGGTAATGTAAAGTCACTAAAGGGCACACCATCGATATTAACTGAATACAGATACAAAATTTCCCTCTAGGTTTAATCAGAGAGTCTCTAGGCGTGTTAGAAATAGAAAATAATCAAAAAAATAAGGAAATATTGACGTAAAAATTAAGAGGGTAAGGGTCAAAAGATGAAACCTTCAAAAAGCAGTGGCTGGCTACTAACTTAACCTATACACAAAATTTCAGCCCTCTAGGTTTATTTATGGAGATTTTGACCCGAACAAAACTATTAAAAAACAAGAAAAATCATGTTCTTTTTGGTATAAAAATGGTGACGGTAAGGGTTAAAAGTTAAGACCTCCAAAAGGCACCCATTTGATACTAACTCAATCCGAATACAAAATTTGAGCTCTTTAAAGATGGTGAGGGTGGGGGTAAAATATTAAAACCTCCAAAAAGCAGACCCTAGGTATGAACTCTATCAACATACTAGATTTCAACCCTCGACCTTAATTCTGAGGGGCTGTGGGCGTGTTAGATCCAGCCAAAAAGCTTTGTTCCCCTTTACTCCCTCCAAATCACCCTAGGAAGCTGAATTTTCAGTATGTTGTAGATAATTGACCGAAACGTTATTTCCAACAGGTTTGGAAAAGTTTTATTGTTTTGTTACCCCCCACCACCCCCTTAAAGGTTGGGTCCGATCTAATATTTGACCCCACTTCGATAGTATTGTTGTGCATCGGAATGAGTTCCACTTACCCAATTTCAGCTCCTCCCGTCCATCGGGTGGCCCTAGACATGTCAAAAGGTAGCGGGTATATATATATATATATATATATATATATATATATATATATATATATATATATATATATATATATATATATATATATAGGGTTACTCAAAAGTATGAAAACTGTGAAAAATCCCAGCGAGAAAGCATTTTTGGGATAATTGATGGTGACAAGAGTTTCAGAATTTTTTACGGCGCATCCGATGGTATCAAGGTCATATCAAGGGCAACTCCGTTTTTAAATGGCAACCCCCTTTTCGACCTCGAAAATGGAAAGAGCAGAAAACTGCATCCGAATATGACCTTGAAGTCGGTGATCAAGGTCAAATTAAAGTCAAATGCTGATTTTCACTGTAATTTTTTATTGAAAATTCTTTGTAGCCAGAATGTCCATCAGGGCTTTCCATTTTAATTAAAACAAAATAATTGTAGGGCACGTAAAATAAATAAGTATATATATATATATATATGCAGGGTGTCAAAGAAATAAGTATCATCCTTCTGAGGGGTGACTCATAGCACCCTGTAACCACTAAAACCGCAGGAAATTTTTCGGAATTAACAGTCGCGTCCTCCTCAGAAGTATAAGAGTAATTTCTCTTACACCCTGTGTATATATATATATATAGTAACATCCTGTACAATATGGACATCCTATATATAAAATAATTGCTTATTTTGCTAATCCATATCTATATTTTAATTGTTATCTTATAAAATGCTAATTTTGCACAATCTTTAATTTCATTGTTTTAATTATAATTTTGATACATTGTAATAATTTAAAATATCATGTTTCTTTCCTGGAACCACCAACTCTGAGTGATTATTCTAGAACAATCATAAAAAGATATAAATAGAGGAATCTCACAAAAGAAATCAGTCTTGTTGCGTCAATTTAAAGATATTGGATCACTCCGTGTTGGTACAAAAGCATATTGTACTTTAATTTGGGATAATAAAATTTTTTAAAAACTCAAATTATCATCTCGATAATTTAACTGGCGCAGTCGTGCGGATTTTTAACGCGTATTAAAAAGTCGTATAAGTGGTTAAACTCGCGAAAACGCATTTTAAAAGAATATTAAAGTGCAATTTTCGAAGCTGAAAAGAATATTTGGCTTTGGAGGGTTTCCCGAATCTACGACAGTGCGCGGAGAATCCAGAACCTACAATCAACCACTCCAGAATACGGGACGAGAGGACATCGCCCACCAGCAGTTCCTTGGTGAAAGCACATCATCGAGAGGACCAATGGTTGCATTATTCTGGCTCATGTAAGTCGATTTTCTTGCAATTTTATATTCATTGGAAATTAAATGCCTACATTTCCTAAACCAAAACTATCCCTTACACGTAGCGATCCTTATCCACGCAACATTTCTCACGATATTACTAACGCCGCTGCAAACGGAAGTAATATTGATTCTGCTAGTTATTCGTCAGGGAATACGACGAGTAATATTAGCGAAAACTTAGCTTTAGGAAACAGTACCACTAATTTAAATATTTCAAATCGAACAAATAATTCTAATTTAGTTAATAATTCAAATAATACAATGGCAACGCCAACAGATATTTTTAATGCATTACGAATTCCCGACGCAATCAAAGATTTGCCCAATTTTGATGGTAATACACGATTATTATACGATTTTATTAATAATGTCGAGGAAATTTTATGTTTAATTCCCGATGTAAATGGTACTAGTTACGGAAAATTATTGCTTAGAGCCATACGTAATAAAATTACTGGTCAAGCAAACGAAATTTTAAATATGTATGGGACCCCTATCGATTGGACCCAAATAAAAACAAATTTAATAACTCATTATTCTGATAAACGTAACGAAACGAGCTTAATTAAAGATTTACACAATTTAAAACAAAATAATCAAACGGTTGAAGCTTTTTATAGCAATGTAATTGAAATATTGTCCACAATTTCAAATCATGTTAAGATTCATGAAAACAACAATGATGTTAAACAATCAAAAATAAATTTATATAATGAAATGTGTTTAAATGTTTTCTTATCTGGCTTGAAAGAACCTTTAGGGTCAACAATCAGAGCGATGAAACCAAATACATTAGCGGAAGCTTTTGCATTTTGTATCAAAGAACAAAACATTTATTATACCAAATCTCAAAACATACAGAACACAAACATTAATAAACACAAGCCAATTACACATGTAAATAGTAATAATAATAATTACAACACTCGTACACACTCTAATCAAAGTCACGTAGGTGTACAACAGATGCAGTTTAGACCGCGTTATCAACAACAGCCATTTAATAGAATTCAAACACAACAGACACCGTACAGACCATTTCAGATAAGACCCGTAAATAATTCATTTCAACAAACTAATTCAAAAATTAATACCCAACAAATAAAACGATTTAGACCTGAACCTATGGAACTTGGAAGTAGTAGAATAAATATTAGACCTCAACCTTCTACCTCACAACCCCATAATAACCAAAACCGTACATTTGCACCCTCATCTCGACCTACATTTACAAGTGAAGAATTATTTAATAACGAAAATTATGAAAACTTAGATCAATACGAAATTACCGAAAATATTTCTGACGAAAATTTTATTTCTGACGATTATAACGAAAACGATACAAATTTAATTAGTGAACATGAAATTGACGATTCAAATTTTCAACTTGCTTGGAACAACAATTCGGATACTTAGATCTTAATAGTCATGGTAACACACTCCCTTACATTCATATTAAATCCCCTACAGGCAAAAATTTAAAGTTTTTGGTCGATACTGGCGCCTCAAATTCATTTTTGAGTCCGGAACATGTTAACATAAACCACACTACAACAATTGAACCGATTGAAATTAAAGCAGTTCTTAACACTTACTATTTAGATAAGAAAATAACTATACCAATGTTTAAAGAATTTAATCAACCTAACGACACATTAGACTTTTTAATATTTAAATTTCACCAATACTTTGATGGTTTAATAGGACTTGACACTTTACGAAAAATTAATGCTAACATTGATATTAATAATAAATTATTAAAAACAAAAAATTCTAAATTAAAACTTTTATCAAAACCAAATTTTATGTCTGGCAAATACATTACAGAACCTTTTTCAAAAACTTTAGTAAAATTACCTATTGACATACAATCAGGCGAATTTATTTTAAAAAATACTTACATAGAAAATAAATTTTTAATTCCAGAAGGTATTTATTCAGCAAATGATTGGCATTTTGTCTGTCTAGTAATTAATTTAACTAATAAAAAACAATTATTATTCGTAGAACAACCGCTTAAAGCTGAAATCTTGAATCACGAATTAATACAGTTTAAAGAAAATCAAATCAGTCCGCAATCTCAAAATTCAAATAATAGAATAGACAATTTAATTAGAGTAGATCACCTTAATAAGGAAGAAAAACAAAAAATAATTAATTTATGTAGACAATATGATGACATTTTCCATCAGGAAGGACAGGACTTAAGTTTTACTAACGAAATTAAACACCACATAAACACGAAAGATGACATTCCCATATATACTAAATCTTACCGATACCCTCAAATCCATAAAGAGGAGATACGAAAGCAAATTGACAGTCTTTTAAAACAAGGAATAATTAGACCGAGTTATTCACCTTGGTCTTCACCTATATGGATTGTTCCTAAAAAGACCGACGCTAGTGGCAAAAAGAAATGGCGACTTGTAGTAGACTATAGACGGTTAAATGAAAAAACTATTGACGACAAATATCCCCTACCAAATATTACAGACATTTTAGACAAATTAGGACGTTGTATGTATTTTACTACTTTAGATCTGGCAAGTGGATTTCACCAAATTGAAGTTCATTCTAAAGATATCCCTAAGACCGCATTTTCTGTTGACAATGGACACTACGAGTACCTTAGAATGCCATTTGGATTAAAAAATGCTCCGTCCACGTTTCAAAGAGTAATGGATAACGTTTTGCGCGATTTACAAGGAACAGTCTGTCTCGTATACATGGACGATATTATTGTCTTTTCAACCTCATTAGATGAACACATTACTAATTTACAAAAAGTATTTGACAAACTTCGCAAAGCTAACCTCAAAATTCAACTTGACAAAAGCGAATTTCTACACAAGGAAGTCGCATTCCTTGGTCATATAGTATCCTCGGAAGGAGTAAAACCAAATCCGGATAAAATAAAAGCAATTCTAAATTTTCCTTTACCAAAAACACCCAAAGAAATCAAGAGCTTTCTTGGACTTCTCGGATATTATCGTAAATTCATTAAGGACTTTGCAAAAATTACAAAACCTCTTACACAATGTCTCCGAAAGGGAGAAGAAATTAAAATAACCCCCGAATACATTCAGACATTTGAAACGTGCAAAAAATTATTGACTGACGAACCCGTATTAGCTTATCCCGACTTTGAAAAGGAATTTAACTTGACTACTGACGCAAGTAACATTGCAATTGGCGCAATATTATCACAGGGACCCATTGGAAAAGATAGACCGATATGTTATGCTAGCCGTACGCTCACTAAAAGTGAACAAAATTATAGCACGATTGAGAAGGAACTTTTAGCTATTGTTTGGGCTACTAAATATTTCCGTCCATACCTTTTCGGTCGAAAATTTAAAATAATAACTGACCATAAACCCCTTACTTGGTTAATGTCACTTAAAGATCCGAATAGCAAATTAGTCAGATGGCGTCTCAAACTCGAGGAATTTGATTATACTATTATCCATAAATCTGGAAAAAGCAATACCAATGCAGACGCACTTTCCCGTGTCATAATTCCCGAACTTAACGTAAACGAAACTAACAGTAACACATCTACTCACGTAACTCAACACACGACAGATTCGAACACTGTCCACAGTGCAGACGAAGACGATACTTCATACATTAGAATTTCCGAAAATCCATTAAACGATTTTGGACAACAAATTATTCTTGAAAAAAGACTTAAAATGGCGCATAGGAAATCAAAAATCCTTTTTAGAACAAAAAAACGACAAACATTCCAAATTCCTGACAACAATGACGAAATTTTTATTGAAATCTTTAGACAATTTATACCAACTAAAAAATTCGTTGCCGTATACTGTACCAATGACGAACTATTTAATAAATTTCAAGAAATATATCATCAATATTTCTCTCAAGGCCGTCAATTTAAAATTGTTAGGTGTACCAAATTTTTGGAAGACGTTGAAGACGACGAAGAACAAGACCGTATTATTAGTGACTACCATAAATCCAGTAATCACCGCGGAATCAATGAAACACTTGCACACCTTAAAAGAACATATTATTTTCCAAATTTAAAAAGTAAAATTACGTATTACATAAATAATTGTAAAATTTGCCAAGAAAATAAATACGATCGTAGACCACCGAAACAAAAATTTCAATTAACACAAACTCCAAAACAACCTCTCGAAATTGCTCATGCAGATATATTCTTTGTTGATAAATTAATGATATTTACAATAATTGATAAATTTTCAAAATTTGCTCAAGGTTATATTTTACCAAGTAGAAATAGCATTCATTTAATTGAAGCTTTTTCAAAATTTATTGCCTCATACGGTAGACCCACCATGCTTACAGTTGACTCTGATAGAGGATTTGATTCAATTAGGTTTAGACAATTTTGTGACCGTTACAACATACAGTTACACATGACATCTGTAAGAAGTTCAAATTCGAACTCCCCAATTGAACGTTTCCATTCAATCCTATTAGAAACTTATAGATTAATTCATAATGATCCTGAAAATAAAGAAATGATACCGGAACAAAAATTAATAACAGCTATATTTACTTATAATAATTCCATTCATTCAACCACAAAACATACACCATTCGAATTATTCTTTGGCCGTAAATACGATATTAGTTTAAAACCTAATAGAAATGACATTAACGGAAAACGACAAGAACTATTTGACAAAGTATACGACCATGTACAAAGGAAGAAACATGAAAAAATAATTAAACTAAACATTAATAGAGACGAACCATTAGCCTACACACCCGGTACTAACGCTTATCTCACTGAAAATCCACATAATAACAAAATTCATTCAAAATTTAAACAAATTAAAGTAAGTAAGGACAATAGAGTTACAATTTTAGACAATAAAAATAGGAAACTAAATAAACAAAAATTAAAACGACCACTCAAATTACAGGACGATGTTAACGACGACGATAGCGAAAATAGAGATCCTAGATCAGACGAACAACCCAGGAATCTTGATAATAACCCTAGGCCAGGCCCGAGTTATCAATAACTTCGACCACTACATTCATATTATTAACTTAGAAAATTATAAAGAAAATTTAAGTAACATAAAGAAATCAATTAATATTATTTCACAAAAATTCCCCAATAAAGAATTTGAGGATGTACTCCGTTTAAAATTTCAAGAATTAAATAAAAATCTTCAGATCCTCCTACCAAGAAAAATAGTAAAGAGGGGCTTGATCGATGCAATGGGAACGCTTATCAAACAAATTACAGGTAATATGGACCATAACGACGCTTTGGAAATAAATAAACATATTGAAACATTAAAATTAAATCAAAATAATATAGTTACTCAATTAAACACACAAGTTAGCATAAATTCACAGATGATCGCACGATTTGAAAACATTACAAAACACATAAATAATCAACAAATTACAATCAATAATTATTTGCAATCATTATCGAAGAATATCGATTCAAAAGAAAAATATGATTTCAAATTTGTACAATATTTATATAAAATAAATTTTAATATGGGAATACTTAATGAACATATTAAAGAAATAATACAAGCAGTAAATTTGGCAAAACTTAACATAATAGCAGGACCAATTCTACTCCCAAACGAATTAAAATATGCGTATAAATCCTTAACCAAACAGGGAATACCTATAAGATCCTATGAACAAGTCTATGAATTTCTTAAACTACAAGCATACTACAATGATACTAACATAATTTTCAATATAAAAATACCAAATTTCTATCCTGATACCTATCGGTTAAACTATTTAGAATCCTTACCAAATAAAAACTTAAAATCCATAAAATTCCTTAAACCCTATACGGTTTCCAATGAGTATGAATTGTACGAGATTGACACAGAGTGTCCCAGAATAGAGAACATCTACATATGCCAGTTCAAGAACAAGGGAACCAAGTTGAAAAATTCAAAGTGCCTGGGAAGCCTGTTACTTAACCAGCCATCAACATGCGACTACGAGGACTTCAATAATATCACGGAAATCAAACAAATTTACAATAATCATATCATCATTAAAAATTCATTCGATACGAACATCAATTCAACGTGCGGTATCACCAATCGAAAAATTATGGGAACTATCCTGATTTACTTCGAAAATTGTTCCGTTACCATTAATGGAGTAGCATACGAAAATACAATAATACAAAACACCGAAAAATTATATCTACTGCCTACATACAATCTTCCAGTCACTACTTCGAACATTCAAGAAAAATTGGACTTAGCCAAATTAAGAAACTTTCATTTGGAAAATCGGCAGAAAATTGAATTACTGCAATACCATAACAACGTTCATACACCGGCAACTTACCTCATGGTTTTGGCAACCATAGCAATCATCATTGGGTTAATAATCTACTACATTAAGAAGAATAAAGAAGAGAATCCGGCAATCCAAGTAACCTACGAACCCACAGCGCCGTCCAGAGAAGTGAAACTTCTATGGCCACCGCTTCAATCTTAGGAGGGAGGAGTAACATCCTGTACAATATGGACATCCTATATATAAAATAATTGCTTATTTTGCTAATCCATATCTATATTTTAATTGTTATCTTATAAAATGCTAATTTTGCACAATCTTTAATTTCATTGTTTTAATTATAATTTTGATACATTGTAATAATTTAAAATATCATGTTTCTTTCCTGGAACCACCAACTCTGAGTGATTATTCTAGAACAATCATAAAAAGATATAAATAGAGGAATCTCACAAAAGAAATCAGTCTTGTTGCGTCAATTTAAAGATATTGGATCACTCCGTGTTGGTACAAAAGCATATTGTACTTTAATTTGGGATAATAAAATTTTTTAAAAACTCAAATTATCATCTCGATAATTTAACTATATATATATATATATATATATATATATATATATATATATATATATATATATATATATATATATATATATATATATATAGATATATATATATATATATATATATATATATATATATATATATATATATATATATACATATATATATATATAGTCGAATATTCGAAAATTCAGTTATTACGGCCACTGTCATAACACGACTTGAAACCAAGACTATAACAAAAATTTGTTTTGAGATGAAGTCGACAATGTACACTCACACACCACAAATTTTGGAATTTTCCATTATATATATATATATATATATATATATATATATATATATATATATATATATATATATATATAGGTGTAGATAATTCCAAAATTTGTCCTGTTAATAACAGTGGCCGTAATAACTGAATTTTCGATATAAACTAAAATTTCCTAAAATGTAATAAATTATTACTTTTGTTATAATACCCAAAATCAACAAACCTACCTTAAGGGGGACCAGTAGTGTGACATTTTGAAAAAATTGGAATTTTTTTCTTGGAATTGATTTTTATTGTCAACTTTGAGGTACTGAGAAATTATGAAGGTTGATGGTTTGGGAGTTTCTGGACGTGGCTGCCAATCACATGTTGTGGAGCAGCTGGACCCTGGAACATTTAAACGACTCATCTAGTTTTACTATGACCCTTATAGTGAATACATGGAAAATAATTTTAGTAAAAATTTTCAGGGATTAAAACTAAAAGGTAAAGTAAAGGAAAACTATATTTTTCAAATTTGCTGCAGTTATAACTCGAAGACAAATCATCCAATCGTTTTGTTCTTATTGGAGCTTCTTTTATATGCCATGAGCCTCCAGTTTTCCGATCAAATAAAAAATGTAACTATTGCAGGCCAAAAATCATCAAATTTTCGCACAAATTTTGTAGCTTTTATAAAAAAACTAGACCATTTTGTAAAATTTTAATATTATTTACGATTTGTCGCATCTACTTATTTGTCGCATCTACTTATTCTGCTACCCATATATTGCTGCTCAATTAGCTTTATTTGCTGCACAGTTAAACCTTAGGCTTTATTTTTATGATTTCTCATCACGAAAATGTAAATTTTGACTTTTAGATAATGATGCTTTTATTTGTGAAATGGAACTCACGTCTACAGAGCATATAGAGAAGAAAAAGAAAATCAGTTTGAAGCTTGGAAAGGAGATACGTTAGCCATCTTCATTTAGTTAAAAAAGAATTTGCAATATTTGAATATAAGAAAAAGGCAGCTAATTTGCTGGAAAGTGGAAAAGAGAAGCAGTTGAATCTAGGTACAATACGTAAAAAAAGGTGAAAATTTACAAGACTTTTGCTCTGATAGGGAAAAGGGATTGTGGAAAAAGGAGATTGTTACGAAAAATTCTATTCATAAGAGAACGAGGTGTTCATCAGTTTAAAAAGGTAGTTAGTAGAGTTGTGATGCAATAACACATTAGTGTGATGAAATAGTTAAAGATCTTGTAACTCACAGAAAAATTTTTCCGGTATGTGCGTTCTTCCCATTTCTCCATAATATGAATTTCAATTAAGTTTGGACTTGCTATGGATTATGTGTACTTATTTATTAAATAAGTAAAGTGAATTTCTATGAGAAATGTTTTCTTAGCTGATTAGTACAGTGATTTGTTTTCATTTATAGAAGCAATTATGAATCAGTGTCGTGCACGTAGACTACGTAAGGTAATCCAACTCAATTATATTTCAACAATGAGTTGTATTATGTACTTCATACTTTATTTAATTCACTTTGCTAAATTACCTGTCAACTTACCGTCGTCCGCCATATTGTCGAAATTCTCTACAGTATAGTCGATATTGTCGACATTGTCTATGCATTATCGACGTGTCAATGTAGACTGTGACCATTTACGTGTAATTGCACAACACTGATTATGATTAAATTATCGTAAAATTCAATCACAATTACGCAAAACCTAAATTTATTTAAAATCAATATTAGAAAAGTAAAAAAAAATAGATAGCGTAGTTCACAATTTAGGTATTAGATGTATTGATTTATAACTCTGTAGTTTTGGTTAAGAAATTTTTAAATTTGAATATTTTAAATATGTAGTAAAAAAAGTGCAGCTCATATCGTACAAAACTAGATCATACATTAAAATGTTCATATTAAGCGGCTTCTACACGATGCTACGAACGTTCCTTCCAACATTCGATCGAACGTTTGAGGCAGTTAAGTTCGACAGTTGGTGCGACGAATGTATCTGCTACACGGTGAGTCGAATGTTTGATCCAATACGAATGATAATGTGTTGGTACTCAGTCGACAACGCTGTTATCTGTCTGATGTTATCTCTAATGTTATACACTGATGTTGTCTCTCTTGTATAATGTGTTGGGACAAACGTGACGAAGATGTTATCTGTCTGATGTTATCTCTAATGTTATACACTGATGTTGTCTCTCTTCACATGAACGAGTCGTGCGCAACCAACGAACACAACCAACATTGACCTTCAAACGTTCGAAGCATCCCTTTGACTCGGTGCAAGAATACCGACATCGAACGGGACACGACCAAATGCGAATGTTTGACGCTCGACATTGGACACTCGTAGGTTCGAACAACGGCTACACGATGCTATGAACCATCCAACGTCGAATGTTGGAAGGTGTTCGTAGCATCGTGTAGCAGCGGCATTATCATATCACTAGGTACACTTGCAGTTACATGTGATGTATATGTACATATATAGGTATGCGCATGAATTGGTATGTGTCGCTTTATTGTATAGCAATAAATCTTCAAAAGATCAGAATGCCGTGAGCAGTTTGTGCAAGAATTATAATATTATAAATAATATAACTTATTATCCGACCATCTATAAAATAATGTAGCCATGAATCTATTGTCCTTTGTACACACATACAGAGTGTTTCAATTTTGAAACACTTTTTAAAGAACTGCGTAGAACAGAAATATTTAGGTGTAGAAATCATTTTCTACTAAACACAGAGAAAAATCACAAATAGGGATCGAATTCAGATTCAGTTCTTTAGTATTGTTGAAAGTAGGTAACAACGTAAGTCACATCTTAATATTAGATTCTTTATTTTATGACAATGTAGCTTTTATTGATTTATGTATTTATTTTTTTAAAAGAGAAATGATATTTCTTATATTGTCCTTTTCTCACACATAATGTGGAATCCAAAGGGAATTTTTGAAGGAGTATTGTATATTTGATATTTTTTACAAAAATTTGTTTAAAATTAATAATATGACGTTACTTTGAAGGGTGTGAACTAATTTTTAGTCGAATTCATGAATAGGGTAAGCCATATTACTGTATCAAAAATGATGATTTCATTTGAATTTAATTATTGACTTAAAATATTTATTTAAGGAAAAAAAAGAAAGATATGACATATCGTGCGTTCTCTGTCCCAAAGACGTATATCAAACATCACAGTTTTCACGAACCGAATTTATATCAAAAATCGAGGTATATTGTCAAATCTAACTAAACTAACCTAACGGAAACCAACCTCACCACCTAGTTTTTCAATTCGATTTTTTAAATATGATTCTAAATTACTTTCATTTATTTAAGAATTAATAACATTATTAAAAATCAATACTTACGCGAAAAGTCAATACTTTACGGACGACTAAGTTATTTTATTCGTCCGTTTAGCGGACGACTAGCAACAGCCTTTATTTAAAGAAATTTTTTGTTCTATATTTTATATCGTAAAGAAAGCATTAGCAATATAATACCTAATAAAATAAATAAAATAAAAAATTACAATTTTCTCGAGAACTCCTTAATATAGAAAGAAAATTATAAGAACATTTTCTTCACAATTTTTTTTTCTCTTTTCAACGATGTAAAAATCGAACTGTCTAATGATAGGATCGAACGACAAAAAATGGTCAGAAAACGTACTTCTGGGCACCCGACGTGTTTGGCTAACGAACTTACCCGAGCGAATCCGGATCCCCGCTCACACACCAAATTTCATAAGCATTAAGGGGGACCGCTAGTGTGATCACCTGAAAAAAAGGTGATTTTTGGAAATTTTTTTAAAGAAAACTACTGTATGGAATGCTTTAATATTTTAAGAGTATATTTGCTGATATATGTATAATAAATTCATCATAAAATTTTTGGACCAAAAAATTGAAAATTCAGTGAGTTATTCGCGATCTCCCAAGGCTCCAAAAAAAAGATCCTCCAATGCAGCATTAATAGCGACCTTCACCGTGCCTGAAATTAAAAAAAACCAAAAAGCCTATTAAACTAGAAGGTATTGTCTGTGCCATGAACATCAAAAAAAAAAAAAGTTGAAATTGAACAAAATGGCGGTTTTTAAAAAAAATTTTCAATTTTTGCCCGAAAATTTGATGGTTTTTGGCCTGCAAAAATTACATTTTTCATTTGATCGGAAAACTGGAGGTTCATGGCACGAAGAAACATATACTTATAAAAAAAGCTGCAGTAAGAATCAAATCGATCGGATGATTTGTCTTCGAGTTATAACTGCAGAAAATTTAAAAAATATAGTTTTTCTTTATTTTACCTTTTAGTTTTAATCAGTCCGAATTCTTACTGAAATTATTTACAGTGTACTCAGTATAACGGTCATAGTAAAGCTAGATGAGTCGTTTAAATGTGCCAGGGTCTAGTTTCTCCACAACATGTGACTGGCAACCACGTCCAGAAACTCTCGAACTATTAACCTTCATACATTTCTCAATACCTCAAAGTTAACAATAAAAATCAGAATCCGCTCTTCGGCCGTAACTCAAAAACTATTTCAGATATGCACTTGAAATTTTAGTAATGTTGTTTTTAAAGGTATAAAGTATCGAAACATGCAAAAAAAATTTTCCAATTTTTTTCAAAATATCACACTAGTGGTCCCCCTTAAACCTTTTGTTTGGGAGTTATCACGTACACACATAAACACACACACACACACACACATATATATATATATATATATATATATATATATATATATATATATATATATATATATATATATATATATATATATATATATATATACATATAAATTTTGGGTATCTAATCTGATTTTTAGATAGAATATTCAAGAACTTTTACGGAATTTTATTTCTTGGTCACTTTTCTAATGAACAATAGGGAATATGCATGTATTTTAGAAAATTGTGAAACATTTTTTAGAATATTCTATACATGTCACAAATTCTTATGACAGTCCTTTTTGTTTGATTAATTTTAGTTTTCATAACGAAATTAATGTAAATTATCTACCTTAAATAAAAATTCCGCCAAAACGGTACATTTGAGCAATGAGCAATCCTATTGGTTGTGACGTTTAATGTATAAGTTCACCAAATATGCCAGATATATATACTGAATGAAATATGCACTAAAGGTATAACATAGAGTACCACAAATAATAGGATACACTCTATAAACTTTGTCACTGATACGAAAACATATATCAAATAGAATAAAAATTAATTTTTGAATATTTAAAAATATTTTGTAACTTGTCACAATCAACACTTATTATTGTTAAAATAAATTGATTTAGGTAACAAGGAAAATATTAAATTTTGGTCATTATTTTTTTTAAAAAGGAGTTGCTGTGAAAAAAAAAATATTCATTGATTTTAATTTTTGAAAAAATTCGTAAGAGGAAACATTCTTAAAAATTAAATTGGAAATTAATTATTTAATTCATTCGCTACTTAATATATTTTCTAAATTTTATTCGTCAAAAAAATTAAAATATTGGCAGATATGGAAAGCAGTGGAGAATAAACGATTAGACTTTTGATATTATCAGAAGCAGTGCCATCTGCAGAACGAATTATATAACAATACTGCTGGCCTGGGTGGTAATAACTTTCTTATTTTAATATCTTCAAGTGACGTCAGCGCGCCAAATTGTGATGTTTAAAAAATGATAATGTAAAATGAAAAATCATTTTTTTATTTTTCTGAAATAAAGGCGCAAATTGTACTCATAATATATTTTTGTGATATTTTGACATCAACTTAAACTATTTTTGAAATAAATGAAAAACATGCATATTCCCTATTTGATGGTGATGCTAAATTTTCATTAATTTTTCTGATTTCCAAAAAGAATATTGTAGAACTTTTGACGAATTCTGCTATTTGGACACTTTTTTGATGTCCAATCCAATGGTGAAGTCGGTTTTTGGATATATTTTCTATTTTCCGAATAGAATTTTCTCAAACTTTTGCCGAATTCCATTAATTGATCGCTTTTCGATGAAAAATTTGGTGGTGAAATCAAATTTTCGATATTTTTCTAATTTCCAAAAAGAATATTCTGGAACTTTTCTAAATATCGGTACTTGGTTACTTTTTCGTTGATCAATCTATTGATAAAGGATCTTTTACACCTTTTCTGATTATTGAAAGAATATTCTAGAATTTTTGCTAGATTTTGCTATTTAAGCATCTTTTCGATGACCAACTCAGTGGTGAAATCGAATTATGTAGCAGTTTTAATTTATCTGTATCTTTGTACAAGAAATGTCTCCTCATAAAAATTTACAAGACTACGTTCCTCTCAGATATGTTTTTTCAATTTTAGTGTATGGGAAAAATTTTTTTCTACAGCTAGTTGTTTACGTAAGACACATGCAGTTGATCAAATTAAACTGTGTCCGTTCGTCGCGCGAGCGATGTTACAAACTCTAACTGAGCGACTGTGTTGTTTATATCAAATTTTATTGTTTTCAAAACAAAATATATTTCCAAAGTACCTTTTTAACTCCTGTCACATAAACTATAGAGCGCATTTAAAAAAAATTATAAATGTATTTTTACAAAATAGATAAATTATGTGCCGCTTCTAACGAATGGTGATACGTTTTTTCGGCAATTTTGACAGGATAATTTGTGACTTGCAGTATACATTCTGGACTTAATCATAACAAAAGACTGAAATGAATTTTTTTCAGTCATGGAAGGGGAATGTTTACAATAGAAATATAAATCGACGGACTCATAAAGCGCGGACTTATAACGAAGGTGGGCTGTATATATATATATATATATATATATATATATATATATATATATATATATATATATAAGGTGAGTTTTCTGAGAGTTGCCATTTTGATTATGGCTAAACAATTGAAAAAACTGGTGGGGGACATTGATTGATATACTTCGGAGCTTTATAGCTCTTGCGGTTTTCGAGACACGATACAAACTTACCTTTTTTTAAATGGAAGGGGTATACTTATTTGTTGACAAAAATTATTCAATAAAGCAACAGAAATAAAAACTAACAAAATAAAAAATTTTATCTGAAGTTTTTTTTTTCAAATTTTACAAGTTCCGCGCTTAAAAGTGATTTATTTAAGTGAATTTTGGTGAGTTAAAGAGCGCTTAGTTCAAACTAGCCTTATAAACTACGGAAAATAATTGTAGCAGCTAACCAGTAATTGTATTTATGCTACATAGATGGCTATCTAGTTAACAACTCGTGAATTCTACAGGTATAAATAAAAGCTTTTTCTTAAAAAAACATTTTTTTTTTGGATTGATAAAGGACTGCCTAATAATGTGTATAAGGTTTCAGATCGATTGCATATAAGGTTCTTTTGGAAAAAATTGTTGAGAATGTGTCTTTTTTTAAGCTTCGGACCTTGACTAACCCCTTAATCTTGCAACTCTTAATTACTAGGCCTTTACGTATAGAAGAGACTTTTAAAAAATCTAAAAATACTTCATATCTTTTGAACGGTTCAATAAATTTTGCTGAAAACAATGTATGTTATAAAAATCACTGACACAGGCAAATCTGAAAAAATATTTGGAAAAACTGAAAATGACCAGAACATGGAAAAAAATTTTTTATGTATTAAATGCCACTGAGGCATTTATGTCTTCAATACCTCAGTGGCCTCACAAAATCATGAAAATTTTTTTGTAGAATGTCCAAATTTTTTCGAATTTTTAAAGTAAGCAGGCACTTAATTGGCGACGCAAAGATTACGCGAGCGCTCCTGGTTTTTTAAATAAGAAGCTATATCAAGTAAAAATTTTTGTATACGTTTAATTGTCGGTAGAAAAATGTACTATACAAATTATGCGCAGATTACTAGATTTTAATTCGCCCAGTAATCGTATACGTATATTTTTACTTGATGCTAGTTCTAATTTTACCACCAGAGGCGCGAGTGAGAATCTTTGCGTCGCCAATACTTGACACTTATTAGCTTATTAAGTTCAGTGTCCACTAACAAGGGGAAAGGTTTTGGATGTCAATTCGCAATTTTGATGAAACTTGGTATATGTGTAGCACAAGCAAAAATAACAAACCCGTATTTTTTTTATCTGCCACCGTCGCCATTTAAGGGGTGTAATCACCTCTCAAAATTAGGGTAAAATTTTAATTTTGCTTGATAACTTGAAAACGACGCCAGATAGAAAGAAACTTTAAATTGACAAAACACTTTATTTTTGAAGAGCTATCTATTGATGTGCATAAATCCAGGGTCGAACGTACTGGAGGGGCTGCTCAAGTAAAATTGAGGGTAAATTTTGAAATAGGGTGGATATGCTTTAGTATATTAAAATTTAAATAGCATATATGAAAACTACATGAAAAATACTAGTTTACCTGTTTTGCTCAAAATTGTAATTTTAAGTCTAAAATCTCAAAACTGGACAGTTAATTTGAGATATACCAATCGTATTTTTACTAACAATCAGTAAAATAAAAATATTTCTATAAGGTCTTCAACAAGTGATTTGTCTTGTATAATAACTGGCTAAAATATATCGAATTATGCTTGTTGATGTCTTACAAAAACTTCAAATTTTATACAAGTAATATTAAAATTTGATTTTGTTAAGTCAAGCAAGAATATTATTTTTCTACTCCTGTTGAAGAACACACTCATCACATATCCGTTAATTGTTGAGAAAGTTAGGCATTATTCAAAGGTGTGGAGGAATTTTCATTACTCAATACCCTTTTGACCAATGAAATCGCCGTATTAACCATTATTCACTGGGCTAGCTTTTGTTTTGTGTATAATATACGTATATCAATTTTTAATTGCAAATTTGTTGCGTAGTAACGTCTTAATAAACAAAATAATGTGAATTTTATTTTGGTCGTTTCCATAGATACATATACAAAAAATTAATAAAATTAGAGATAGATTAAAAATTGTATTCTTTTAATTTAAAATTTATATTCAATTTTATTTAAATCAGAAAAGAAAAAAGTCGTAGAAAAAACAGCGTATTCAACTCGCTTGCAATGGCTATTACTCACTCAGGTGCATTACGACACTCGCCTCGCAAGCTCGGCTCGTGTCGCAATTTCATCTTCGTGAGTAATAGCTATCATTACCAGCTTGTTGAATAATATACTATTATTGCATATAGTTATAGAAAAAAATTAAGTTTATAATATACCTATTTTTTTGTCAAATAATAAGGATAAGGAAATTTGTTTTAGTTTGGCATGAATGTAAGAAAAATTATAAAAGTTTTAATATCTTTAAAACAGTTTACAATAATAAAATAGGGTGTATACTATTCTATGGCTTATGGTCTTCACAATAATGATACTGTTCAAAAAAATGTTTTAAACCAAGAAATTTTTGACACCAACCACATTCTACAATGGCTGGTTCTCCACAAATATGACATTTCGGTTGAGTATCTACATCGGTTTTAAAAAAGATGTATTCGACGGGATTAACGAAGTAATCTGGTCTTTGTTCTATGTATCCGCTCTTGAATCAGGCGTATTTAAATTTAGCTCTAAAGCGGTGTGATGAGAACTGATTATGTGCTAGGGATTGTATTTTTATAGTATTATTCCTAGAATGTAGATCAATCTCACTATCTGATATGAGCATTAAATCAAACAATGTTCGAACGAAATTCTTCCAAAATTGGGAGCCATGTACATCTAATGGTTGTAAAAGTACTGTTGTTTTTGGCGGCATGCTTTATATTTTTACTTCTTTATCTTCTCTATACCTTTAATATTTTTACTTCTTTATATTCCTTATTTTCCTGTCCTTATTATTTGATAAAAAAGAAGTATTTTATAAACTTAATTGTTTTCTTTATATGTAATAATATTCTTGCATGACTTAACAAAATCAAATTTTAATATTACTTATATAAAATTTAAAGTATAAGTTAAGTATAATTTAATATATTTTAGCCAGTTATTATACAGGATAATTCACTTGCTGAAAACCTTATAGAAATATTTTTATTTTACTGATTGTTAGTAAAATTACGATTGGTATCTCAAATTAACTGTCTAGTTTTGAGATTTTAGACTTTAAATTACAACTTTGAGCAAAAACAGGTAAACTAGTATTTTTCATGTAGTTTTCATATATGCTATTTAAATTTTAATATACTAAAACATATCCACCCTATTTCACAATTTACCCTCAATTTTACCTGAGCAGCCCCTCCAGTAGGTCCGACCTTGGATTTATACACATTAATAGAAAGCCCTTTAAAAATAAAGTGTTTTGTCAATTTAAAGTTTCTTTCTATCTGCCGTCGTTTTCAAGTTATCAAGCAAAATTAAAATTTTACCCTAATTTTGAGGGGTGATTACACCCCTTAAATGGCGACGGTGGCAGATAAAAAAATACAATTCTATTATTTTTGCTTGTACTACACATATACGAAGTTTCATCAAAATTGCGAATTGGCATTCCAAAACCTTTTCTTGTAAGTCCGAAACGCGGCGTGGCGCGGCACGGTTCCCACCTCAGGAAGATCTCCGGGGTGGTATCGCGTCGCTCTGCCAACCTAGTGGGCGACCGTGCATTTATTCAAATGTGCTTTTCTCCGAGAGCGGAATTGCGCAGCGCCGCGCCGTGTTTACGACTTACAATTAGTGGACGCTCAGCTTAATACAGTACGTACATAATCATAAAATACCGCACACAATCACAACATTAGTGATTGACAAACCATGTATGATCCATTTCACTTAAATTTAACCATGCTCCATCACTTATGAATTTAAATAATTTCCGTTTCCTTGGCTTTGTCTCTTTCATAATTGCATTTACGTAATTATTAAATTTGCAATTTGTTTTTAGAAAAGAATAGAAGGCTGATATGTTTCGAATATAAGAATTATTTAATTTTTAACAATGACTCATGATTAATTGTATTTGAAATAGGGTATATAAATTTTGATTAATTTGTCAGGCTTTCCTCTTATGTGCAGTGCCTATGAATAATCAGTTTATTGTTTTACAACCATTGCAGGCAATGCTACGATTGTCCATACCGGTCCGTTGGTTGTCTGTATCTTAAAATTTATTCAATGCTCTAAAATTAAAAATACTCAAAAACATTGACCATACTTTAAAAATTGGATTTTTGTAATTGTAAGTAGATACGTAAATGCTGAATGTGGAAATTTATTCTTTTACAAAATATTGTACATATACAATGTTCAATGTTGTAACAACTGTTAGTGATGAATAAAATAGAGAATAACAACAAAGGAATGTCGTATTTTTGAAATTACAAAATAAAACATGGCACAGCGCAGCGTTCGCTACTCACACTCATACTTATAATATGTACATTCACTCGTGCTACTCTAATGACATGTTACAATTCACATATATAAATATATTATTTTATTTCACATTGAGATCAAATGAATATTTGCAGTTTAAATTAAAATTTTCGCATGAGTAAGTACGGGTTTCAGTTTTTTGATTTCCAACCGACCCGGCCAATAATTGTCGGAATGTGAACTGTTGGAAAATTAGTTGTCTAAACTTTTCATTAAGTGCTCACTGTATGTATGAGACATCAAATGATGCGCAAGTAAATTGTTATTTTAGTTGCTACCAACAACATTGTTTGTTTCACTTTGTAACGGTGGAGCGCCCGAGCGCCCCTTTTGATTCACACTGCACACAGCTAACACAGCTAGCACGGCACAATATTTTATGTATAGGAGTGGGCGTATGTCCTGATATTCTGAAACTGATACAATTATGTTGTTGAAATTTAATCATTTGCATGCTCGATTACTTTCCAGTTAAGTGATCATAGGAGACTTTGGCGGCCGACACAATGTAATACCAGAAGGCACATCACATGTACTCTCATATGTGTCTCATACAGTTGGCGAGTTCGTAACTCAAACGTCCGCGTAACAAGAATTTGTTATTGTAGCTCATTCGTGAATTTTCAATACAAATACATTAATTATTTGCACATCATAATACACATACTATGTACAATGTGCCCCGTAACAATATCCAAAAAACAAGGGGAAAATTGTTTAATTTGTTGAAATGTTTGTTTAAAATTTCAAAATTTATACTAAAGAAGATGGTGATTGTGGAGAAAATAATAGAAACCAGTTGAAACCAACATAATTCTATAGATTTTAGAATAAAAAATATTCCTTGAAGTTTAGGAAATCCATCGCTGAAAAAGTACATTATAATATACCGAAAAATTAAAAAATACATATAGATGAAAGTAATTATTGTTAGATTCCACTGAAAAATGATGATAAAGATCTAAAATTTTGCATAGTAAACAGATATATTTATTTGAACACGTATACAAAAGTATTGTACGTATATGTATAGTAATTTTTATATATTTTTTCTATCATATTTTTCATCACTTTTAAAAAAAAATACTTGTAAGTATTTACTTAATTTTTTAAAACTTTTTAATTTTTCGAATTTATATTTATATAATATTTTTTAATAACTTTGACTTGTATCTGTTTACATTTGTGTTTTCAATTTTTTAATACAGAGCGCATGAAAATGTGCTGCTAGCACGAAACCTAGGTAGCGCCAAAATTTAAATATAACCTTTATTTTCATTTTCATATGTGATGACCTATAACTCCTAAATCCTCATAATAATTATTCATACGTATACAAAACTTCAAAATGATTGGGAGAGGCATTATTTAAAAAAATTCTTGGAATAAATGAATTATTAACCTAAAATCTGGTGAATACCGGACAACGTTGCATTAAGAAAGACTTGGCAGAAGACACAAATAAAATAAAATAAAAAATCGCAAATTTTTTTCTTATTATATATAAAAATCATGCCGTACAAACTTAAGATAAAAATTAACTAACTTTCAAAAGAAACGAAACTGTCGAAACTCCTGTTTAATTTCTTCTTTCCTTTATTGGTCAAATTTCTTACTAACATTAAAAATGTTTCCACCATCCTTATTATAGTTTCATACTTTTTCATAATATTTTATACTTTTCGGGGCACTATTATGGGACTCACTGTATCTATATTTAAACCCTACATAATGCTTAACTTTATAAGAATTACTGATTAATATAACATGAGAATATTTGATTTTGAGATTTCGTACTTTACAAACCAAAATTTTTCGCCTGTTGACCCAGTAATAGCTACAATTTTTTAAGTTCTTAATTCATGGAACATCTGTGACCTGTGTAATTGTCACAGAATATGTTGGTCTTTAAGGCAATTATTAGAATTCTAGTAATACACTCAGAATATATATGGTACTACTCTTAGAATTTAATACAGAACCTAAGAAAATTCGCAATTTTTTTTTTTTGTACATTATACCAACAGTATTAAAATGAGCATAATCTTTTTAATTCTAACTACGAAGAAAATTTATTTTGCTGTTGCTATTTTGTAATAACGCCAATAAAACAAAAAAAAATTATATTTCTTTCTATATATTTCTATACCTTTATAATAAAATAAACAAATAAAATCATAATTGTTTAAAGAGTAATTTTAAAACAAATTTTACCCCCATTGGGAAAATAAATTTTCAAATAATTTTTTAGCAAGCCGACATTAACAGAGACTTTATTAAATATTTGACATTGGTAAAATTTGCAATCTGCTTTTGTAAATTTCTTGTACTTTTCTTCTTTTAACGTAGTTGCTCTGACATGAGATAGTCAGTTACAAAAGTATATCTCAGCGAAAAAATTTTCTTTTATCAAAAATTAAATAATGTATTAATATTCTTCAGTGATTATCTTTGTAAACCACTTGTTTTTTTGAATATCCGCCCGCTTATGTTGTAGCAATATCAAAAAATTGTTAAAAAAGCGTTGTAAAAACTTTGTAAAATGATGTTTATAAATTATATTTCAAAAACGGCTTGGTGAATAATTTTTATTTCTTATTAAATATGGTTTGTAACTTTGTATTTTATAACATATTAAATTTTTATCAAATTCCTTTCACACTTTTTCATTTTATTCAAAAAAAATAGAGTTTTCCCATAAGAGCTCATGTTAAAATTACAAAACTTTGAAATCGTTTTTCTCAAAATTGGTGTGGTCAATTTTTTTTTTCGGTAAGGGCTCGTATTATTGGTATTGAATTAAATAAACATCTAGGGAAATTTCGTTAAAATCCTTTGAAAAAGACCAACTACCTTAAATAAATTGCTATCAACATTATTAAGCATTAAAACCAATTTAAAAAAAAAAATTTTAATCAAAAACTGTTTCGTTTTGTTTCCCACAGAATGTTTTTTTTTGTCTCGTCAATTTTTTAAAATCAATTTTAAATTTAATAATTTATGGAAATTATATGAATTTTTTACATTAATAATAAAACTCTGTTTGATATTGCCATTAGTTGGTTATTTTTTAAGAATATATAACATTTGTCTTTACAACAACTTCATATTATACATTTATTCAGTTGCATGATTATAACCGAAAAAACCAACACATTCAATTATATTATCAATTAGAAAATGAATGAAACTCGTTATTTTTTTCTATGAAACACAACTGGAAATAAGTGGAATTAAAAATATTAAATATAAATTTTTAATATGCTTTCATCGAAATATTATTTTATTACTGACATTTAATATTTATTGGATTGTTTGATAAAGGGGAAAAAAATGAACACCATACCTTGAGTTTAGAGATCCAGAAATAATGTTACAAGATAGATAATTTAAATATAAATTCGAGCAAAATAGAATTAAGCACATTATTAATTACATTCACTGTATCTTCTAGGGAAAAACTGTGCTTTTTGGAAAGGTCCCTAAAAATTTTAATGTGCTGAAAACGTAAGCAAATGTATATAGTGAGTATCCAATAAATAATATTTCTTTATATCTTACTTATACTTCTGAAATATTATTTAATAATAAAAATTTGTCTTTAACGTTGGTAATTTTAATAAAATGACATTTGAAAGGCAAAATAACATAATAAACTATTTTTGTGAGTGTTCCAAGTGGTTGGTGGTTAGAGATTAAGTAATTACTAAATCTAGAAAAATATCTGTCAATTATTGTCGAAAATTAAAACTGATTAATTGTGAAATTTTAGTTTTCAAAATCTCTTTCTTTTTACTTCTTTTATAATTTTTCCTTTAATTTTATAATTTGAGAATAACTAGGAAAGCTCTTTTTATCAATAAAAAATAATTTCATAATAAAAAGTAAACACTCAGCAAACATGTATTCAGTATACCTAGTTGATTCAAATTTTCATATATTTTTCACAGTCACTCTGCTTTATTTGTAACATATATAAAGCTTTCAAAAGATGTAATAAAAAAATGTTTTGGTCAAATTTGATGAAAGCCCTACCTTAACCCATTACGACCTACAGTATTATATTATACATAATACCGTGGGAAAATCATGTTTGCCAGTGATATAGTTTATTTTACAGAGTTTTAAAATATAAAATAGCAATGGAATATCCTTTTTTGTACTTTTTTCTTTCTAAATCTGAATTTTAATAGGCATTTAAAAATAGTTAGTCATCGAAGGTCCCAATTATATAAAAAGTAAAAGTCAAATATAAAGCTTTGAACTAAAAAAGATACCCATTTATTTGATAAAGATGCTAAAGTTATTAAATTTTCTATATCAAAAATGGAATTTACGTCAAAAATAACAATGGACTAACCACCTTATAAAATTAATTTAAGACAAGAATTAACTAAAATAATATTATTTAATTGTTTTTAATTTTCACACATACAAATTATTTTGGTTAAAATTACAAATGGTCTACAGCTGGTGACCACTTCTAAATGTAATATTTAATTGAAAAAAAAAAAAACTAATTATATAAATCTATAAAAAAATATTTTATACATCTTAAATAAGTATTCTATATAACTTTTAAATATATTTGGTTTTCGTGATCACTGAATTTTCATAATCATATTTTGGTAAACAAATATGATTAATGTCATAGTCACTTGCAGAATAGTTACATACCTACCTAACTTATTATTGCCAGATTTATATTTTCCTTTCCGTAAATTCAAAATTTCATCTGTCATACTTTGTAATAATTTGAAAATGTCAGAATATATAACAAAATTTTAATAATTAAAAATAATTGCGTTCTTTTTTAAATTAAGCAAATTAAGGAAAAATAAAAAAATTGACAAAACAAGTTAATAAGTTCGTAAAGCAAATAAATGGCTATCTTAAACAGTCTTTTATTTTTATTTTTATATGTAGGTATTTGAAAAAATTATCTACTAAAAAAAATTATTTAAATTTAGACATCTATACGTACATTGCCTTAAGAAAATAATTATTTGACAAAAAATACCCAAGGAGTATGTTAAGGGTAAAAATTTAAATACTGTTGTTGATAAAAATGTGAAAAAAGCTGAGAAAAATTTTTTTTTCATTTTGTTCAAGATTATGAAAGTTTAAGAGTAAAAAAATGATACTTTCATTTTTTCAAAAATTCAATCGCAAGAAACAAAAAAACGGCTGGATGGATTCAACTGAAACTCGGTGGGGTTTTTGTGGGTATATTGAACTGTAAAAGGCATACTTAACATTAATGGTTTTCTCGAAATTTTTAATTCAGCGCTTGATTTTCCAAAAAGCCCCCAAAAGCTCCTTTTTTCTTAATTTTTCAAATTCATGTAAAGTATGCAAAAAAATTTTTTTCTGAAAAAACAATGGCAAATCCTTGTAGAGAATTTATTCGAGTTTTGGAAACACACCTTCAATTTTCTGTGTGATCATTGGTTGCTGAGATATCGATGGTCAAAGACGAAACGATCCTTTTCCATTCAAAGTCCGATATCTCAGCGAGAAGTGGTCGTATCAAGGTCTAAAAAAAAGCAAATTAAAGCTGAATGAACAAGTTATCCGGTCCATATGTTGGTTAAGTCGGAAAACTTTTTTCCATGTCCGTGGACGAAAAAAAGAAACCGAAAAAATTTCGGAATTTTTTTTCAGTGTACTTATTAGGATTAAGCGATACACGTTGCTTTGAAAATTTTTTTATCGGAAGTACTGAAAACTGGAAACTTCCAGCTTTAAATTGCTTCGCTTACGACTCCGATACGACCATTTTTCACGAAGATACAGCCATTCGAAAAATCGCTAAAAATTTGGAATTTTTTTTTGATCCTTTAATTATTTCCGCTAATATATATATATATATATATATATATATATATATATATATATATATATATATATATATATATATATATATATATATATATATACACCGGAATAATTAGCGGAACATAAAAAAAAATAAAAACCCATTTATTAAACAAAGTTGGCGGTTTTTTTCCATTTTTACTTAAAATAATATTGAAATAACGGATCAATTGACTTTCCATAGAATTGTTTTTATTTATTATTGAGGCAATTCTTATTAAGAGGTCTGTCACTTTCGAATTCAAATGCCGTTTCTTCTTAATGTGGTCGAGCTTCAAACTGCCGTATAATTGAAGAATGGTAAAGACTGTCCCAGGAAACTATAGATAACATCATTCTGCGTATACATAGAAAAACCAATAGAAGCTTTGATAAGAGCACGGGAGGAACCAGGCGGGATTAAAACGCTGTGTTTCATTTTCTATTTCTTAAATAATCTTTAAGTTAAATTATTGTTAGACGACATAAGATTCCAAAAATTTGCCATTTTATATGGTTACTTGTTTTGCTACCGAAAATAAAGGTATATCGACTTGTAAACGTGTAATTTTTAGTGAATAATTAAATAGGATTAATATTTTCTTGAAATTAAATGGTTTGTTTGATTTTTACAGATTTTTTGTATGTTCCGGTAATTCTGCCGGTGTGTGTATATATATATATATTATATCCCTTCCCATCCTTTTAAGATGGTCATGGCTTGGACCACACAGAACTATAGAAAAAAACTAAAATCAAAACTGTGTAGCTCGCTAGGGGTCATTTGTTAGTCTGTCACAGCTCCGGTGATTAGTCGTGCATCAGCTCTACAAGAGCAAAGATGCATTGTTAGTGATTGTTAAGTCGTGAATAGGTCATTGTTATCAGATACATACATACAGTAGATTTACAGTAGAGTTTGACCATATTTAAATGAAGTGACTTCAAGTACGGCAATAATCAGCACTATAATGCGCAGCAGGTTATCTACTTTTCTATATAAGTGCTAAAAGAAACCGTCACTGGTAAAAGAGGTAATAAATGTAAATACAATTGGAGTGAACATAGGGTGGTATTTGTTGTAAGCAATACAATAATTTAACTTTTTGTAAGTTTATGGTCACTAATAACACCCTCTCAAAAAGTCATCCCAAAAATTATTGTATAAGTTATACATATATATGTGCCCGCAGCAGATACATAGGAGCATAGGCACATACTAATATCCACCATAGACATACCGTAAAACCGTCTAGACCCGGACACTTTTTTATATTTTTTGGTATAATTTTATGTTTATACATGTTTCCTTCATAGATATCACCAATAAAAGTATTACCATTAGAAAGAGCGTATATTATTTGTTATATCCCTGACCCATTTGTTTCATTATAAGTAAAAATAAAAAATAATTAGTAAGTGTCCGGGTCTACACCCCAAATCCGTCTTGATCCGGAAACTTACTTAATTAACGTAATAACATGCAAACCAACCTCTCCCGTCGGGGTTAGAACAGTGTTTTATATCGTCTGATGTCTTTAAACCTGTCAAAGGCTCCAAAACATTTTGTGGGAAGGGAGAGGGGTCAATACATAGTATGCCTCTCTATGAAGTAAACATGCGATATGACACCAGAAGGAGGCATAAACCGCGTAATTCTGGCGGGAATATAACGTATGGATAGTGGAAGTTACAGCCAGTGCGAATCGCGGCCATAGTGTAATAAACTGATGTGTTCGGGTCTAAACGGATATATGTATATAGCATGTATTTTTTTTATATATACATGGAATATAACTTAAAACATCATTAAATGATGCGCGATAAAATTCTGAACACATAGGGTAAAAGACCCCATTGTCGATCGGGGTTATAAGTCCGATCAGTTTTGACATTTATATCTTAATGAAGTTATTTCTGAAAGAAACCTTTGATAAAAAAAATTATTATTAATAGAATGATTATTTTTCAATTTAAATTCACCTCACATTTAATGCCTCCTCACTTAATTTAAGAAATACATATATATATCGAAAAATTTTTGTTGAATTCGTGAATTTTTAGTATGATGGATGATCATTATTCAAAACACATGAGTTATAAATTGTAACATTTTTCACCGAATTTTTAAAGTTATTAGCATAATAAAAGTATACAAATAATTGTTATTAGTCCACTTAAGAGATTAGGATAGCTAAATTAAATTTTATATGCGTTAAATATTATTTGTAAGACTGATTCTTCTTGGGATCTGAGTTTTACAGTTAGGTACCGCATTTTGAGAATTATATATTGCATACCTATTTTATAAACATTTTTAATTAATTTTTGGGTTTAAAACACTTAACTAACCGTTTTTATAATTTTACTTTAATATTTTATTTATTTCAGAACGTAAAATCAATTGAAAAATAATTAATATTGAATTAAAACTTCCAAATTGTTATTTATATAGGTATTTTCAAATAAAAACGTCAAACATAATATGTATGATATGTATGTATTACATCTGAAACGACACATACAGATACAATATAAACTAAATTTAACTGTTTAAAAATTCACAATGGTTAATGGCTAAGTCAGATCTTATACAATGTTTTTTTAAAACATCAGCAGAGAGCGAAACGAAATTGTGATTTTAATGGTTTATTTTATTGAATATTTAAACCGTTCTTGGCTTTTGCTTTGACGTTCTATGTTTCACTAGATGTCACTCTATGATAATACTCTATGACATATAGCCTCACCTAGTAGTGGATAGAGTGTCAAAGTGGCTGAAAGAGAATGGTTCAAATATTCGATAGTAGAAGGTACTTCATGTACATTAATGCGCGATTTTTCATAGGGGTCAGTGTATTGATCTTTCAAAGGAGGTTAATATTTTCTGTCCGCTTTTTCATAGACGTCAACAAATTATAAAACAAAAACATTAATAAATCAAAATTTTTGGGTTATATTTTCTTAAAAACATATCCATTGGATTAAAAAAACTTGGTTTCATACTTATTAAGAAAAAAAAAATGGGTGTTTTGTTTATTTTTTAATTTTTTTAAGCTAATTTAATGATACAGCTAAAAATAGTGATCGGTCATCGGGTCTCTTACCCTACATATCAAAATTAAAACAATATGACAATTATGACGAAAATTATATGTCTAAGTTAGACACACATTTTATTTCTTTATCCTGTAAAATGAAGTAGTAAAAGTTGAAATCCGTAGTTTTTATTGGTACAGCTGTTTAGAGGATGTTTTTCTCTCTCTAATGACGTCAAGAACAAATGCTTATTGTAGCAGGTTAATGTAGAAACTACTTACTTTGAAGATTGGTGCAAAGTGTCCGGGTCTAGACGGTTTTATGGTACACAGACTCTGAATATGTATATAACATGTGAATAGGGACTAGTGAGAGTTTTTTGGCGACAGTGGTTTCGCTAGTATAGAGATAGCAACATACCTTCTGTATTCTGTGGCTTGGACGAAACGCACCTTATTTTTATGTTTACTCATACTGTAAAATCGTTGCAGACGAAATGCGCCTTTTTTTCAAGAATTTGGCTCTCGGACGACGCACCTCGGACGAAACGCACTGACACTTAGATCCCTGGACGGACCTCTACTGTTATCCTGAAAACGATATCAGAATTTTCGTTCAAAATTTTCATAAGAATCCTATTTCCAGTCTTTATGTCAAACTTTATCAAAATTTTACAAGTAAAAGCACAGGCGGGCATTATTAATGGGTAATAAATTTTAGGTTAATAAAAGACGTACCTAATAAATTTAAAAAAAAAAAAATTAAATATACAAAACAGATTCGAATATTTGTTTTATATTTACATAATAAATCCATGTGGTTTTTATATGTATGTAATTATGTAAAATTACATCTTGATTAGTGCAATATTAAACAAAGCAAAAAAAAAAAAAAAGAAATACTAAATTACCTAAGAGTGTATTGATTTTTTTCTCTTACATTGATGTAAATTCAGGGTAACTATTAAAAACAAGTAATGATATTGTATTAAAAATTTTTAAAAGTTTTACGTTTTTTAAGCATTTCAAAATTTACGCATTTTGTAACCTATATTATTCAATGAAAGGCCCACCCGTCTTATATAAAAATAAGTACTTAATTTAGTATAATTTTTTGTTTGTTTTTAATTGCATTTTCCCCAGGGCTCGATTTAATTCCCTCGAGATAGTACTAGTAGCACTCTTCTTCATACAGAGATCACATGTATTATAACTATGTATATGGGTAGTTATACAAACGAGGGAATTTTGGACGGCCCAACTTATTTTGTATACAAATATTTTGAAAAATACATTTGTTCTAGATGGAAACTGTAAACCATTATTGCATCTAACTGGCTACTTAAAATAACCCGGTTTCGAAATATATCTTTTATAAAAAATAACACTTAAAATGTAAAATTCCCAGTCTCCTGATATGTCACCTCTCGAAAGTAAAATACAGCAGACTAAATAATTATTTTTTCTGAAAGTATAAAAAAAAATTTACATTGCAGTAGTAATCTATAATATTGGTACTTTTTTATTGTATAAATTATTTTTGAATTTTTTTATATTTTCTTTAAGAAATATTCTATTGAATTTTGTCCCCCGAATTTTTAT
The DNA here is from genome assembly GCA_035578155.1 of Brachynemurus nebulosus. Taxonomy (NCBI): domain Eukaryota; kingdom Metazoa; phylum Arthropoda; class Insecta; order Neuroptera; family Myrmeleontidae; genus Brachynemurus; species Brachynemurus nebulosus. Next base: position 104,691,074 of record JAPWDM010000001.1, read on the forward strand.
CATTCCCCTATCAAACCAACACACTTAAAAAATATAAAAAATTTATATTCCGATCAAATCATCGTTTGTTATAGTAATTAATTGAAATATAATAAATAAAATAAAGTACATGTTTTACTTAATTTGAGGTTGAATTAATTAATTCAGTTAACGTTGTAAGCGAGATCGTACTTGGTCCAGTCAATTTCTCAGTATCCTGGTCAGCATTTTCGGGACAAATACTGTGCATATAAGAAATTTTTCAGTTGAATGAGTTGTAATTATGTTGTCTTGTAACAGAGGAATTGTTTTTTTTTTTTTTTTATATATATAAAACGTTATTTAGCCGATTTTCAAGGAATATTTAAAGAATTCTGTCTCCTGGCAGCTCAAAAAACGGGATTAAACTTAAATAATATAAATAAATTAGGTAAATATCATTAGAATACTGTCGTAAATGACTCCCTATATTTTTGAATAAAAAATATTTTCCCAATTTTTTTTTATAATCCTCGTACATACTATATAACTAATATACCTAACTAATAATACACATACTACTAATATAATATAAAATATATATTAAACTGTCGTAAATGACTTCGAATATTTTTAAATAAATAATATTTTCGCAATTTTTTTATTTTATTTTATTTATTTATTTATTTATTTTTTGTAATATATATATATATATATATATATATATATATATATATATATATATATATATATATATATATATATATATACACTATATAACTAATATATGTAACTACTAATATATATATATATATATATATATATATATATATATATATATATATATATATATATATATATATATATATATATATAACAAATTGTATGTATTTGTAACAAATCTTTAAATAGGTAAATCTGTAAATAGGTAAGATAAAATAGAATTAAATATAAAACTTTTAAGGTAACATTTATTTAATTGTAAATTATATTATTATACTCTACACACAAGACCCAAAGTGATAGTTGCCATAAAAACATACAAAACAATAATTTTTATTACAATTTACACAACATATGAATGCATGTCTTTTACAATTACAGGGTGTCTGTAAGACATCTAGTGAAAAACATACTTGATTCACGTTCATGAAAATGTTCCTTTCATGAAATAATTTTGACGCATATCAGACAAAATTATTGTTTTGTATGTTTTTGACCATTACTCTGGATCTTGTGTGTAAAGTATAATAATAACTTACAATTAAATAAATGTTACTTTAAAAGTTTTATAATTAATTTTATTTTATCCTACCTATGTATTTACAGATTTACCTATTTAAAAATTTGTTACAAATACATACATATTTTAAATAAGATGTTTTATAAATTAGAATTATAGAAGACATTTATTAATATTAAAAAAAAAAAAAAAATTAACACAAAAAGTTTTGTTCAATAGAGTCGGTTGCGAACACATGACCATTGTGTTACCAATCTAACGCCAATTGCACTAGACCAATATGACTGTTATGTACAACATTCCTTTTCAAGTATATTACCTACACCAGCTGCGTTGAAATTTTTTAATTATTTTTTTTTTACAAGTTTTTCTAAATAGTGCGCGCTATTATTTTAATATATTAATATATTAAGTGTACTCTATCACCAAAAAAAATTTCAGCCAAATCGCCGACCCCAAGGCTGTGCACTCTCCTTGTAAGACCAAGACTGCATTTTGCAAGACCAAGACCAAGACTCAAACTGCTCTAGCAAGACCAAGAGCAAGATTCTTAATGCAAGAACAAGACTAAGACCAAGACTGCCAAGTCTTGGTCTTGGTCTTGCATTTGCTCATCACTAGAGAAAAAGGTGTAAATATGGGCTACGGTCCAATTATGGGCTAGTAGCAAATTTACCTTGATACCATGATTGTCATTTAGGGAGAAACTAATACAATTCATTGTTATTAACCCAACAAGCTCATATGAGTAAGTCAGCCATTTTTATTGACGCATGCTCATTTATTTTTAAGAAGTATCTTGTGACATCAACATTTTACTATCGAAATATTTAACAGATAGGTGACTTATAATTTTTAGTCGAATTTTTTTCGAAAAATTAGACTTATACAGTCTATACGATAAGAGCTGCGAGAGGCGAGAGTAGGGGCGCTATCCGTTTTCGGACCCGTAGAACACGAATATGTAGAAAAAAAAATGTCTGATATATATATATATATATATATATATATATATATATATATATATATATATATATATATATATATATATATTTTCCCGCCACCTTTTAATTTGTGTAGGGCCCCCCTATGGAAGTTAAGAGATGAAATTTGGTAAATGGGGCTCATTTTCGAGGCACCTCATACTATCAAAGTGGGGTCAAATTTTGGGCAAATGTAAGTAAGTTGGGTAAAAGTAAGTTCACTTTTTTTTAAATTTTTTAAAATTACTATTCGCCTACTTGTATTTAGAATAAACATAATGCTTTTAAAACACATTTAACAATAGCATTCAATTCCGATGTAAAAATGGGAGAAGTGGGGGGAAAAGTGATGCGGACTCCCTACAAGGTACTAGCTGGATACTAACTGAATACACGTACAAAATTTCAGCCCTCTAGGTTTCCTTATGGAGTCTCTAGACGTGTTAGAAAACAAGCAAAAAAATTAAGGAAATATTGGCGTAAAAATCGTGGGGGTAAGGGTTAAAAGTTGAAACCTCCAAAAAACAGTGTCTGGCTATTAGCTTAACCTGTACACCAAATTTCAGCCCTCTAGGTTTATTTGGGGAGATTTTGACCCAAACGAAACTGTTAAAAAACAAGAAAAATCATGTTCTTTTGGGTATAAAAATGGTGGGGGTAGGGGTTAAAAGTCGAGACCCCCAAAAGGCACCCCCTTGATACTAACTCAATCCGAATACAAAATTTCAGCCCTCTAGGTTTATTCGGGTGACCTGTGCGAGTGGTACAAACTTCGAAAACGTCGAAAATGCATGAAATTGTAGCTTAAAAATGAGGTGGGTGGAGGTAAAATATTAAAACCTCCAAAAAGCACAACCTAGGTACGAACTTTATCAACACACCAAATTTCAACCCTCTACGTTAATTCTGGGGGGCTGGGGGCCTGTTAGATCCAGCGAAAATCGTTTTTCCCCCCTCTACTCCCACCATATCATCCTAGGAAGCTGAATTTTGGATATGTTGTAGATAATTGACCGAAACATTATTTAAAACCGGTTTGGAAAAGTTTTATTGCTTTTCCGCCCCCCACCACCCCCTTAAAGGTCAAGTCCGAAAAAAAATTTTCCCAAAATTTGACCCCACTTTGATAGTATTGTTGTGCATCGGAATAAGCCCCACTTACCAAATTTCATCTCTTAACTTCCATAGGGGGGCCCTACACATATTAAAAGGTTGCGGGAAAATATATATATATATATATATATATATATATATATATATATATATATATATATATATATATATATATATATATATATATATATCAGACATCTTTTTTTTTTACATAATCGTGTTCTACGGGTCCGAAAACGGATAGCGCCCCTGGTCTCGCCTCTCGCAGCTCTTATCGTATAGACTGTATAAGTCTAATTTTTCGGAGAAAATTCGACTAAAAAGTGAACTTACTTTTATGACAAATGAAATACATACATATTAAGTAATTTAAAAATGTTATTAAAGTCACTGTTTATTTATAAATTAGGAATTTTAGATTTTTATTATTTATAAAATAGAAATTTTGGATTTTTTTGGAAAGAAATATATCTTCATAAAAGCCTTCCAGTTTACTATTTAAGTTCCTTTTTTATAATATTTAAAACTAAAACATAAAGGCAATTAGCGGATAAACATGGGCAGGAATGTCCTCGTACGAATTGTGTTGGTTTTTTTTCTGCTACCTGTTTTCGGCACAGAATTGAAATTTACTGAGATACAGCCCCTAAATACTTGAAACCTTTTTTTTTAAAGCCTCGATCAGCCGAACACTCATCACCAGTTTTGAAACCAACAAAATGACAATTCGGTTGTAGACTTTCAATCACGCTTGTAGACATTCAATACCGAAGATGAAGGGGAAAATTCGACTACCGTGATGGGGCCCCGCTGCTCACGGCGTTTTTTCTACTAAGAAAATGTTTTCCATTATTATATACTTTTGTAAAATAACTAATGAATGTGTAATAAAACTGATTTTGAGATATACTGAAATATTCTGCGACAAAAACGTTTATTTTTTTTCCTCGGAAATTCTAGTAACTGTTGGTCTAAATATGGGCTACCACATGTGGTCCAAAAATGAGGTAGCCCATATTTAGACCCATCTTTTTTTCTAAATTTTATTATTATTATTATTATTATAGACTTCACGCCAACCTGGTGCTCACTACCTCAGTCGGACAGTATTGTGCCATACCGTGGAATGGTAATTTGCCATACCATCCCGTAAAAGTACCGTAGTACATTCACGGACGGGTTCGTCACGCCACTCCTTATATTGTCATTGTTGCTTGAAACGAGATGCTATGCGTCTATTTTGGTGTACACTGGGTCGTACGACGATATTAAAAACAAAAATAAAAAGACCTTGAAGTAAAATTTCTGAGCGACCTAAACAAACGAAGAGCACAAGCTCAGACACGGGTGACGAAAATGTTCCACCCTTAGATGATAAAAGCGATTTCGAGTTGCCTCATGGTAACTATCCGGACGATGATGATGCAGCTTGTATATTTTGCCATCGTTTATTTTCACAAAACACCAAAGGGGAACTATGGTTCGAATGTTTTCAGTGTTCAAAGCACACCAAGAATCTTCTGATTCTGAGAAAGATATTTGTATTTGTGATTTCTATAAACTCGATAATCATACATAAATGATTGATATTTCTCTTCGTATTTTTCAAATAAATTGATTTCTTTACAATTTCATAAGGTAGCCCATATTTGGACCTTGTATTAAAATTTCGGTTTTTTACAACCTTTTACAATAAACTCAATTTCACAAAAACAATAGTGTTTTATTTCATGAAAATCTCACAATATGTTTAAAAAATATTAATAAATGAACTAGAAACGAAAATAGTCTTGAATTCTCTACTGTTCCCAAAAAAAACCTTAATATAAAAGTGGTAGCCCATATTTGCACCTTTTCCTCTAATTAAAAATTTAATAATAAAAATAATATAAGTTGTTTAATAATAAAATTCAATAAATTGTTTAATAGTTTAATAAATTGTGCTTAATAATAAAAATTAATATAAGAAATTCTCTTGTGTTAATTTTAGTTTTCTACTCATTTTTTCACTTTCCTGGATATATCTTTTTTTCCTTCATTTGTATAATTACCCATATACTTAAATAAAAAAATTTATGAAAGAATAAAGGTCAACTAAAAATGGTCTGACTTAGACGTATCTAGTTTTCTGTTCCTATTCTTTTTTATTTTATTTTAAAGTAACTATAGTAACTTAAGTTGCAGTCTAATTTTGCTTTAATTGTTAATGACATATTAGACCATTTTAGTGGATTTGACCTACAGAAACATTAAAAATGTACATTTTCGCTTATAAAAAAAAAAGATTACTCACTGGTTGAATTATTTTTGATTCTTGATTCCAGAATTGAAAGACAATAAATTTGGAAACAATTTTTTTTTAAATGTTGATATCTGCCGCAAAAATTAAACACCGTAGGCTTAAACCTGGCGGGCCTAAGCTTAAATGTGCCGCTGACTTTAATTTCTGTTTAACATGATAGGGTTTTCCATACACAACGTATTTTTCAGTGGCTTTTGCAAAAGGGTGGTTTTTTTGATTAAATAGCAGTATATCCTATTTATTGTTCGATAATACGTGTATGGAGCAAAGTTAATTACTTTGCTAATTGTATGGTCTGGAAAATTATATCAACTCTATTAATAAAATAAACGGCTCATACAAATGTCGTTTAACAATATATTGAAATAATCATACATTGGATAATAATGCGTTAATTTGTATATCGTAAACGTCAATTTTCTTCAGGGTTATATTTTACAGTGATCATAACAGTTGGCATTCTGTTTAAACGAATTTTGAACAGATGAACATTAAATATTAGTTATAACAATAATAATAATATGTATCTATATGTAGGTAAGTTTATATGAAATAGCAATACGTATTTAGGTACTCCGGTAAATACAATAATAATAATAATAATAAGAACGTTTACTTATTAAAACAACTGCGTATCAAAATTAGTATTTAACCATAACAAAATTACTCAAAACATAGTTCAATATACACACAGATATCCACTTTAAAGTGAAGGTACTATATTTATTTACTGTAATGGACAAAATTAAAGCAACATTAAATTATAATTTTCAATCTGTTGCTGCTTAGACAATATTATTTATTCTGTTTATTACAGTGGATACGAAAAAGGAAAAGCCAATATAAACAACATTAACCTTTGACAACTTCCTTCTTTAGTACAGAATTGAATCATGATATTCAATAGAAAATATTTTTTTTATTGTCTTTCAGCCCTCGCATAACGCGATTAAAGGTCCAGTCATATCTACAGATACTAAACGTCACAGACACGTATCGTGGCAAACACGACAGATATTGTTTAAGGGGAGATTCGCTAAAAAAAAGTAATTGATTTTTTTTTTTGTTCATAATTATATTCCTTAAGGTGTTAGAAATATTCTCCTAAAGTTTTATTTTTAGAAAATGAAAAATCAAAAAGTTATGGGCATTTTAGTGCATGCACTTTACTATAATTCAATTTAAAAGAACAGCTTTTGCTTTTTTCTCGAAAGTAGGTATTTCTGACATGGTTCCTCGTGTATCTCAAAAAGTATTTGAGATATCGACATAAATCAAACTGCATATTATTCCTCGATACCGTCATTTTGCCAGAAACTAGAATCTTTTGATTCCGTAATATAATTTAAAAATGGTGGCTAACTTCATAGTCGAGAAAAAACAGTGATTTTTGAAAATTTATTTTCAAAATGCGATTTCTCGCTGGCTTTCTATTTTTATTTATTTATTTATTTATTTTTATTTTTTTTATTAATTATGTTACTAAAATTATGCTACCAATTCTATATTGCAATATCATTTATTGCAGAAAGAATATATATATATGTATATATATATATATATATATATATATATATATATATATATATATATATATATATATATATATATATATATATATATATATATATATTTAAGGATGATGCATATCGTAAAACATAATTCTATTCGTTTGTATTGCAACGAATTACAAACATTTTATTACATGCACAGGTATAATTTATTTACAGAAAGAGAATGTGATAATATAAGTTATGTTTTAGGCATATTTATTACTGAAAATTTTCGTCGTAAGACCCGATTTTTATTTTATTCTATTTTATGTTTTTTTACTTTTGGGCTAAAATTTGGAGCACTGCTGTCGGTGAATCGCGCGGTCAGCTGTACCCAGCGGCATCGCCAAGGAAGGGCATGCGCCGCCTACACGATAGAAATAAAAACAATTTTAATAATATCAAACGATGAGCCCTGCCATCCCAGGGCTTAAAAAGAGCGGACAGTCATTGGTGACGGTACGCTAAGTACTAGCCAGAGCGTCCAGTCACCAAGGCCTGAAGACCATCGCTGGGACTCCACCCGAGGCATAAAGGGCCCCGGAGAAAACCGACTAGATAAAAAACTAAAAAAGAGGACTAGAAACATATTACAGAGCAATATCACAGAAAAATCTTATTGCGTCACTGGGCGACCACTAACGCAATAAGGGATTAAAACAATACCGCTGTAGAGCCATAACAACAGGCCCCTAGCGGAAAAAATTAAAGAATCAAAAAAAAAATTCCAAATTTTTAGCGATTTTTCGAATGGCTGTATCTTCGTCAAAAAGAGTCGTATCGGAGTCACAGGCAAAGCAATTTAAAGCTGGAAGTTTCTAGTTTTAAGATCTTGCGATAAAAAAATTTTCAAAGCAACGTGTATCGTTCAGTCCTAATAAATACACTGAGAAAAAATTTTTTCGGTTTCATTCAGCGGTTTGACCATCGATATCTCAGCAACCAATAATTGCAAAGAAAATTCGAAAAAAACTTTTTTGCACACTACATGAATTTGAAAAATCAAGAAAAAAAGAGCTTTTGGTGGCTTTTTGGAAATTCAAACGCTGAATTAAAAATATCGAGCAAACCATTAATGTTAAGTGTGGCTTTTACAGTCATATACTCACAAAATCCTCACAGAGTTTCAATTTGATCCATCCAGCCATTTCTTTGTTTTATTCCATTGAATTTTTGAAAAAATTAAAGGATCATTTTTTTGCTTTTAAACTTTCATAATCTTCAACCAAATGAAAAAAGAATTTTTTCAGCTTTTTTCACATTTTTATCAATAACAGTATTTAAATTCATAAAAAAAATTTCCTTAAAAAATTAAAAATTTTTTTTTTTGGTTTTTTAAGAAAATTTTTGAAAAATTATTTTCGAAAAATTCTTAAAAGAACTTTTTTTTGAAAATTGTTTAAGAAATTTTCTTTTTTTTTTATAAATTTAAATACTGTTATTAATAAAAAAATGAAAATAGCTGAGAACAATTTTTTTTTTCATTTTGTTAAAGATTATAAAAGTTTAAGAGCAGAAAAATGATCCTTCAATTTTTTCAAAAATTCAATCGAATAAAACAAAAAAACCGGCTGGATCGATTAAACTGAAACTCTGTGGAGTTTTGTGGGTATATTCAACTGTAAAAGGCGCACTTAACATTAATGGTTTGCTCGATATTTTTAATTCAGCGCTTGATTGTCCAGAAAGTCATAAAAAGCTCTTTTTTTCTTGATTTTTCAAATTCATGTAGAGTATGCAAAAAACTTTTTTCGAAAAAACAATGAAGACGTACCTCATAGAGAATTTATTCAAGTTTTTAAAACCAATCTTCAATTTACTGTGCGTTCATTGGTTGCTGAGATATCGATAGTCAAAGACGAACTGACCCTGTTTCATTCAAAGTCCGATATCTCAGCGAGTAGTGGTCGTATAAAGGTCTAAAAAAAAGCAAATTTAAGCTGAATGAACAAGTTATCCGATCCATATAGTGGTTAAGTCTGAAAAATTTTTTCCAAATCCGTGGACCAAAAAAAGAAACCGAAAAAATTTCGAAAATTTTCTTTTCAGTGTATTTATTAGGATTGAACGATACACGTTGCTTTGAAAATTTTTTCATCGCAAGATCTCAAAACTAGAAACTTCCAGCTTTAAATTGCTTTATTTGTGGCTCCAATACGACCTTTTTTAACAAAGATACAGCCATTCAAAAACTCGCTAAATATTTGGAATTTTTTTTTGATCCTTTAATTTTTTCCGTTAGTGTAGCTCACCGTCCAGTAGGCCTATCTCTTGAATTTATAGTTCACGAGAGAGCGTTGTATGTTACAAAAATTTACCATATTTTTTTATTTTTATTTGTAAAGAAGTTTGTGAAAATTACGGAACGTTCCAAAATTAAACGCTAATAACTTGCGATATTTTAAATTTTGGGAAAATTAACAAACTCGAATGAAAATTAAACATTACCGACAATAAAAACAGTAGGTACCGTTAGTATACACTTTTAGCCGAACAATTTTATTTGTAAAATTTAAGGGATCTTAAATAAACCTGGTGAATAAAGTTTAACATTCTTGCTTAAAATTGTTGCCCTTTTTCTTGCGAATACTGTCAGGAACTGGTTTTGCCAATTTTTCACTTCGGGGTAAAACTAGCGCAATAAAAGTGCATGGCGCCCCTTCTATTATCGGTACCGTATCGAGTAGGCGAAACAGGAGATCCCTCTCGTATGTTCTGCCTCTGAGGCTAAAGTCGGCTGCCGTACCGAAGACGGTTTTACGTCATAGTCCACTTAAAACGGTGTGCCATAACCGGTGAGCCAAGTGATAAGTCGATAGCCGATAACTCACCGGTTCTTGCATTGATGAATGTACCATCACCGGTATTTAACAAGACTGCTTCAGACTCATCTAGACAACGTTCGATGAGTTTTCTACGGGCGTCTCTTGTGCCACAGCTCCACATGGGACTGTGAGCATTAAAATTTCCTAGCAACGAGTATGGACGTGGTAACTGCAATGTAAGCTCGGTCAAAGTCTGATAGATAGACCGAGCATACTGTGAAATGGGGCGGTTTTAAAAATTGTACTGCAACTGTTTATAGGGGGATGTTTAACGGGTGGTCCCGGGAAGGATCGCCATCCTTTATTAAGATGACACCCCCCCCCCCCTCGTCCTGATGTCTGGCTGTACGTCGTACCGGCGGACTTGATGGTATTTGATGGTAAATTTTTCCGCCGGCTTCAAGTGTGTCTCTTGGAGGCACACGCACATGGGCGTGTCCTCAGCTAGAAGCATCTGCAATTCAGAGTAATGATGTTTAGTAATTGCTCTAAGAAGAGTGGCTACTTCCTACGTTTCCTTTTTGACCAGCCTTTCTTTTTTTTAATAACTCGTACCTCGGCGTCCGAATTATCGGACTCTGTGGCCGAGGTATTTTCGTGTACGCGTCGGAAGTGGGGCGCTTAATACCCGAACGTACCGTCGCTGTGGCGCTTTCCAAGTCGCTCATTGATGTTATTTCAGAGTGACTCGGGAGGGAGCGACCGGGCATGATGGTGTGCCCGGTCGTTACAACTCCGCTGAAGTTTCTCAGTAATTTGAGGTTTCTCAGAAGGAGCACCACTGAAGGATGGAGGGCTAATAGGAGCTCCCGCTTCTCTCCTCGAGAGCGCTAGAAGTGGAACCCTCGGAAATATTTGATTTTGGTTTTAATATATTTGGATCCATTGCTGTTCACACAATATACTTAGGTCCATAAAGGTCGCTACGAGAGTTCACACCCTGGCAAAAAGTCGATATTACAATGGGGTTCGACCTGGTGCCCCTAGGGGATCGTTAGCGACACATCTCATCCTGTACCACGCACCTCTTGACACGATACCTCACTTCTTAGGTTGGGTGATATGTTGGTAGTATTCGTACTTAGCATCGCAGTCCATCACATATGTTGAACCCCCGATGCCAAATCCCCCTCCCGCGACAGGGCGCCACTACCTCGCACCTCCAACATCTGCATTAACCAGGCAGGGCTAGATGCCAGATGTGCCAATCCTTGTCTACCATCACAAGAACCAGGGAAGGTGATCATATTGTTAGAATTCCAAGTAAATATTGTCTGATGAATCAAGTAAAAGAGTGATTATACAAAAATCAAAATAACTAAAGACCATACAGATCCTCAAAATTAAAAATTTGGATAGAAGAAACGTAACGTAAAATTGTTTATTCATTTCTGTAGATCTGAATAAACACTTGATATCAGATAATTACACCATTATTATACAAAGAAAGCAAAGCTATCTCTTAAGTTAGCTATGACAATAATATTTTCGAATAAATTTGGAGTTAAAATGGATCACTTGAATTTATCAAATGAGTCAAATGAATCAAACAATAATAAAAATATAAAATAGCTAAGTTACTTATAAAATACTTTATAGACAAAATTATTTACAATATATACCTACTTATATGTTATTATAATTATGACCACAACTGTACATAAGTAATAATATTGTTGTATGATTGTATATTGTTATCTATTTGTTATTTATTAGTGCGATGTTACATGTTGGATGCTGTTTACTGTGTAGCTTCATACATATCGTTCAATTTGCATTACGGTGCATCAGTAAATACGTACCGGTTATTATTGCCTAACATACTTATTATGTATATGTAGGTACATATACCTATATGCATTTGTTCAAATGCCTATATACCGGGTGACCAAACACTAATGTACGCTACTCTTTTTTGTATCTTTCAAGATACCCATTTGAAATTTTAGGTCATTAAACTATTTACTAACTTTCTTACGCACTGGAACTTTTTTATTCATTACCGACCTTGCCGAAAACGATGTCATCTTTGCATTCTAAAGCAAAATCTCCCCAATAATTATTGATATTTTGATGGAGGCTAGAATTTTCGGTATCTATACGACTGTCACAACCGCTTTCCTCTGAAAACATTCGACGAAAAGAATATATTTGAAAATTCGGACATAGACAGAGTGTGGTATCCAGATTATAGATGTGAAGTTAAATTTCGATTCGGTTGGTTAATTTCAAGAGATAACCTAAAAAGTGGAATTCGATGATATGAATATAACTATAAATCGGAAAAAATGCCTGAACATTAAGAATGAGGTGTATATTGAACGAAAATTATCAAAACTGAATTTTCTTACGCAACTTCCTTGGTATACAAAAAGAAAGGTTGATGACACATTTTGCCTTGGTCAAGATGTTGTTAGTCAATAATGATGTTAATGTTATGTTAAACGGCTATTTCAGTGAATTCTTTAGAAAATGGGTTTTAGAAATTAAAGACTAACGAAAAAGTAAGTGATACATTTACACGCGCAAAATATGAAAAATTTGCTAATAAACATAGGTAGCTTACTTTTACATTTTCCATATTTGTTAGCGTGGTACCCATTGAAAAATAATAGAATATCTATTAATACATGTTTTATCATAAATACTGTCGCTAATAAACACTGAAATCCATAAATAACAACTGATTGTACGGAACACTATTTACGTAAGTACAACTTGCACCTGACGACTTGTATTTATTTTGTTATCGAATGGAAAATGACAAAATTATAGACATTAGTTCTATTTTCATTATTAGGCCATTTCAAACGTACGTACTTGTGGCATTTTAACTTTGATTTTGAATCAAATCAGTTACAAAACAGATAAAAAAATTTTTATAGAACAAAATTGTCTCAACTTAATCTCTAAAAAGATTTTTTAAAAATTAAATGAAAAATGAATCAGCAGTCACGTTTGAATCTTTGTATTTTTAAAACTAAAAATGAAGGTATAAAGTTTCAATTTTTTGTTTCTGTAGAGTATGAACTCATTTATAGATTAACTTTAAAAAAATAAGCCTCAAATTTCACTCTTTTAACCACATTGAAACGTTGGATATGATTTTTAATAGTTATTTGTGTATTAAGAGCACACAATGTTACATTTCCGCTCGATTCAGAAAGCTGACGCGCGACGCCGCCAGGCGGAGCGCGTTATTCTCATGAGAGCGGTAATAACATTTTGTGCTCGAATTACACACAAAATTTTTTCTACAATTTTATAAAATGTATTTTTTATTTAAAAGATACTTGAAAAAATAATAATGGGCGTTAATATTTACTTTAATGTTATAAATTGCAGCTTCAGAAATATCTGGAGCTGTACTTTAGAAATCACTATCACTATTACATATTTCCATCATATATGTATAGATTCTTTTAGATTTTTTATTCTTATTATTTATTAATTATAGTTATTTATTATTTTTATATTAATTAATAGTTTGTAGTTATTTTGAAATTTAACAAAATTAATATTTCACTTAATTACGATAAAAATAATTTAGAATCTGTTTATTTGTTACCATAAAAAATATAAACAACGCCTTGTAATTAAATACACGTTGAACGAGCGACAAAGTAAATATTACTTTTCCGCTTTAAAGCGAAAAATTAATACTTTGTTGCTCGGCAACTAGAGTCCTCGGCAAATACACATTTTGCGCTCTTTTCAAAGAGCGCAAAAGCGTACTTTCCACCAAGATTATAGAAAAAAATTCTTAACTATTCGTTATATAAAACCAGACTCTATTAAAAAAAAAAATTAAAATATCAAGTTGCTATTTTAGTTTAAAAAATAGAGAAGTTTAAACGTCAAAAAAAGGTACTTATATTTCAATAAATCTTCAAAGGACTACGCTTGAGTACTTTTCGCTTCAAATGAAAGATTAAGCTGGTGCGTAATTCAGTTGATTCAAGTAAGCAATTTAAAGTACAGGCATATTCAAAATGGCCAAATAGTCAAAAAAAAAAAAATAATAATAATAATAATAAATAAATAAATAAGCAAACAGATTCTTGTAACTTTGCTATATTTTTCCATTTCAAACACAAAACAATTTTACTTCCTAAGAAAATACTAAAAAAAAGTATTGGTAAGCTTCAGATCCAAAGATAGCATCGTGTGCGGCAAGGCTGGAAATGGTTAAAATAGTTCTAATATGTTAAAATTGGAGTACCATAAATGTATCATTAAAGTTTCAAATCAACAACTTCAAAAATATAGAAAGAAAGGTCTCTGTCCCGTGGTCACTCGGTATATCTATATAAAAGTATATATATATATATATATATATATATATATATATATATATATATATATATATATATATATATATATATATATATATCGGTAAATAAATAAAGCAGTTTATTTGTACACAATACTACAAATTTGTGTGTGATTTGATGAACAGATTTAATTTGTATATATAATAAATGTGTGTAAAATAAAGAGGGGCGAGAGAGGTGTTTTAATTAAATTATCTCTTTTTAACTTACTTATTATATTAAAAATCAAGTAGTCCACAATTACATAATAAAAATCAATGAAAATAAACATCTGAAAGATTTTAGTAACTAACAGTAACAAACAAGATCACGAAAACTTCATTCCCTTCCGAAATTTTTATTACTATTAAAGTAAATTTTGTATTTCTTTGGAAAATAAAATTTAAAAATTAATCACCAAAATAAGGAAAATATTTTGTCTACAAAAGAGAGGACTCATATTCACTCATTGGGAATTCATATTCTCAGTTAAAAATTTTCCCTTTTAAAAACTTTTCCTAGTTATGGCTTTAATACGAATAATATTATGAAAGACAATACGTATGAAACTACTGTAAAATATTACAGATTCCGGATAATCTTTACTCGAACAGGTATGTATATTCACCCGTGTGAATGAGACAATTTCTCGCAGTAAGAAATATCCTTTTAAAAAGTTGGCATAGATATTAGGTTATCATGAAACAAAGTTTCATCAATATGGCAGACAGATATATACAAGAAATCCAGAAATTGCTGTTTTGATCTCCAAATTGCTATATACACCATTATTAATATTTGCAAAAAACATACCATGTATGCAGACACGCTCTCGTTGCAGTTTTATTACATATACATGTGTGTAGTTCATTTTAAAAAATTGAAAACTAGACTTCAAAAACAGGCTAACAAGGAATGTTACGGAAGTGTACCCCTGCGATTTTGTTCATTTTAAGATATATTGTAGTACTTGACAAAGTAACAAACATATTTTAATTATACGTGCCCAATCCCATATTTAGAGGGTAAAACACCCCTTCAAAAATTTCCTGAAAAATCATATTTTGGTATTTTTCCCATACTAGCCCTTAAGCAATTTTGATGAAAAGTGGTCAAAAGATTTAGACTGAGGTTACATTACTACAGAATTTTTTTCACTGGGGTCACTTCATTTTTAAGGGGTGAAACACCCCTAAGAGTGGGTTTTTAAAAATTTTTTTAGGGAAATCATAGCTCAAATTCTTTAAAATTCTGTAAAAAGGCTACAGGTTATTAGTTAATAAATAATACGTGTTACTCACTGTAGTGGCGCGGAGTAACTGAGGGGCTATGGGGGGCCCTGTATGAGAACGAAATTTTTAATAAAAATTAAATATTTTGGGTTTTCCTCACTATAAAATTTATAAAATTTTCAAGATTAATTATTAATAAATTATTTAATTCTTTACTTTATTTTATGGCTTGTGGATCTTTTCAAAATGTGAATAAAAGAAGTTTTTTTGCCAAATACCGGTAAAAAAAGTGTCCTTTTAGTAGATTCGTGGAGTGTAAATTGTCCGATTACCATTAATGAATTAACATCTACAGACAAAGAAATAACAGTCATGATAATACCTAAAGGGACTACAGGGAAGATACAACCACTAGATGTATACGGATTCCGAATATGGAATAATTTTATCAAGCGGTTTTCGGATAGTATAATGCTACTCAATTACGATATCAATCTTCATTCTCGTAACAACATAATAAAGCTGCAATCACTGATTCATAACCAATTTTCTTCTCCTCGATATCAAAAATTATTCCGTTATTCATGGTACAAAAGCGGATACATAAGTAAGAAACCAGAAAAATTTGAGAATCCAGTTGCCTTTGCTCTCCAAGAAAATTTGTCCCCCAAATATGAAATTGAAGGTTGTGAAGAATTATCTATTATAAGACGTTGTTGGTGCACGAATTCGCTCTGCTTAAGACACTTTGAAGAATATCATTACTGCGTAAATTATTACCCATAATTCTAAATAACATTTTTTAATACTTCTATAATATTTGATAAATACATTGACGCCCGACGCGGCGTCTCTTCCAACGCGGCATCTCTCCCGCACTTACCCTATTATATAAAGGTCAGTTAGATGGTAATTTACTTTACTATGGGTGATCTTAATAATCAACTTTAAACATATTTTTTACTTCATAAAAATTTTATTTCATTATCGTACTTTACTACTTTAAGGCTAACGAGCATCAAATCAGAGAAATTTACTACTTTAGTTTTGTAAACTACTTTAGTTATCTAGAACTAAAGAAGTATTATACTACTCTAGTATTTTACTACATTAGTTTTGCTCGGAGAGCTCATTCACAAGATACTTCTTTAGTTTCAACTACTTTAGTTTTCTCCAAATACTCTTTTAGTTATTACAAATGTGTGACGTAACATAAAAATTTTATCAGAGAAAGGTAAAATAATGATATGGGTGGCATCTACTATAAACAAAAAATCTTCGGAGAACAAATAAATTTTTAGTTTCTTAGTTTCTTTCTTTCTGAAAATTTTGTTAAAAACACCATCCATATTGTCAAAATACTGTCGACACCAATTTACTCGGTCCAGTAATGGAAAGAACAAGGAGGGCCAAATCAAAATTATGGTTAATCCAAAATTAAACTGAAAAAAAAAAAACTATTTTTAAAAATAATAGAGAATATTCACTACCACTCTTTGATGTGACGTGATTGTCAAAAAAAAAAAAAAAAAACAACTAAATAATCTAAACAAGTGCATGGATTTGAAGCTAAATGGGTCATCAAATCCTATACATAATGTTGTTTAAATTATTAAAGTTTCCATTGCATAGATGAAACCATTTAAAAAAAAATTGAAGTAGTCTTAAACTTTCTGTCGGGTATATATATATATATATATATATATATATATATATATATATATATATATATATATATATATATATATATATATATATATACAAATTTATATCGTACCTAGTTCTGTACTCAAATCACGTGAAAGTTCCGGACAAGCACTAGTAGCTGGATTTTCGATTCGAAAATTTGCTAAAATTTGGTACCTTTTTAAATGCTCATTGGTTTCCCAAAAATTAAAATTAGTTTCCAGCTTAAAAAAATTTGATTTTTTTTTGGATGTAGAGAAGCACCTTTAGTTTTTCGAATACTCATTTAAAAACCGTTTATTAAAACTGAATTTTAAAAAAATCTTACTTTGCAGCTCAATGTGCACATTTTGTGTCAGTTGTTCACATTTTCCCCTTATACTAGGTATGAAATTTTGTTAACAGAGGTAACAAGTTGTAACAATTTTCAGAAAAAATGATGTAATTTAATCTATCTAAAAATTATCTAATATGATCTATTAGCCTTTTTAGCATTAAAAGGCTATTTGTCGATAGTTTAACTATCCCTCTATCATATCAAAAAGAAATAAGATCAAAATTATTAATATGTGCTTCACGCCAGCCATTTCCTTAAAGAAAACATCGTTGGCACAACTTGCCCCGTGATGGGGGCTAGATGTAACAGCCAGGGGGGTAGGTAGTGACAAGAAAAGTCATTTTTGATAGGTATTTGAGCTTTAATTTGTCGTTTTTCCAAACTAACACAAAATTTTACATTATTAATATTTATCAACAATGAAACTGAAAAATTATTCTACAAAAAAATCAACAATAACATTTTTTAGTTAGATAAACTATATTTATAATCAATATGACACTTTGAATCACATTCATTTACTTAAAAAACTATACGATATCTAAAAAAATAATCAGCTTTCGAAAAAAAGACGTTATATTATAATGACTAAATTCAGTCTCTATCGGAGTAACCGAACCCCCGAACCCCCGATAGAGGCTTTGCCCCTTGCACCCCACTGCGAGGCTTCGTGTTCTGTATCTCGTGGGGGGACTCCACCCCTCATTAAACAAATGATATCATCATTTATTCTCGAGATATGCGAGACGGTAAATATTTCACAAAAAGTTTTTAATTTCGTTTTTTTTTATTATAAGAAACAAACTGCTAACAACTTGATCCAGTTTTCATTTTTTAACTAAGCATCTAATGAAACTAGTGCCTAGTTGATATCATCATTTGTTATCGGGATATACGAGACGAAAAAAATTCACAAACGAGCAAACTAACGAACTAACGAACGCACGAACGAATTAACGAACGCACACACAGACATCACGCTAAAAACGATGGATTTGGATTCTAGTGACCTTGAAACGTGGAGATATATTCAAATTAGCGAGTCGTAAAATCGGACCCATTACAGTAACTTCCAATGGGCAGCTAATAATGCCGTAACAAAACTATAAAATCGTAATTAACAAATAAAAAATATAAATTGTAATAACTTGAACTCATTATATTATTATAATATAGGGTATAAACGTTTTCCTTAGCTATAAGTAAAAAGTATTTGTGTCTCTGCCTTTTGAGACGCTGTTTTTCATTGTGATTGGTGGGTGGTGACATTCACGATATAAAAAAAACTGGAAGCGCTTATGGCGTAAACAAAGTTAAATATCATACAGGGTGTTTCAAAGAAACATGATTTTTAAACACTCGTCTTTAACTACTGTTTGTCTGTATAGTTATAATTAATAGCAAGACGAAAAAAAGAGGGAAAACACACGTTAGAGATGGGCGTTTAAAAACTAAGATTTCTTATAAATATTCTCGATTAATACATATTTATCAACAGTATTTGATCTAATCATTTAATTTTTAGTTAATAACGGAAAATACTAAAAACGTACTTAACTGAATATTCTAAAATACCTATACCTATATTATTTCTTATAGTTAGGGTGTCTACACAATCAATGAAATAAGGAATGAGAAATAAGGAATAAGAAGTATGCCATCTAGTGACTTTGAGTGGAACTTTAACGTAACTGCTCATAGATATAAATATGTAGGTACTTTTGTGCGTCAAAATTCGTGCTTTTTTTCACTTTAGTGACAAAAAAAGTCATCACGAACGTTATTTTTTCATGAATTTTGATGTACAAAAATACCTAAATACATTATACCTATGGGCAGTTACGTTCAAGTTCCATTCAACGTCACTAGATGGCATACTTTTTATTCCATATTCCTTATTTCATTGATTGTGTATGACCCATTACTGTAAATTAATATCGATTTTAATTACCCATGTTAAAAATTAATATACCTATCTTAATAACATTAAAATCATTTTTTTTTCAGAAACTATTTAGGATATCTTAATAAAATTGAAACTACTCATAGGTAGATATTTATGAATTACATATTATATGTTTTTTCAGAATTTTTCTTAACTAGTAAGGGAAAGACACAAGAACTATAGATATTTAGAAAAAACTTTTTCTTGAAAGTACTCAAATATAAAGAAATATGTATAGGAAAGAGAACTGCAATTGTTAACAACTAAAGAAATCTATATTTCCGTTTTCCCGATATGAGGTATAGTAGTCCATCGACGGGAGTGGTTCAGCCATGACAACTTTCTTTTATACCATGAACTACAGCATTTTTTTTTTTTTATTTAGGTTGTAAACCTATTATTATAATAATATTGAAATATAGTCACATTACGTGTATATGCTCAAAAAATTGTACATTGTCTATATCAGGAACCACTTGAGTTTTTCTGTTACCAATGTGCGTAAATCATAATAATCAATATATACATCAAAACTATGACGGTCATACCCTATAATGACAAAATACCCAACTGGTGCACCATTTTGACAACTAATGCACTTTATACTATATGGAATTGTTGACGTCGTATGAGGTGGTATGTGAGTGAGTAAGGTTTTATTTGACGTCTTATCACGTCAATGGCCATGAAGATGTTAATAAGAGTTCTCCTGTTATCATCACACAATTCAACAACTTTTCTTAAGACACCCTGTACATACCTTTATTTGTATCATTAAAAACAACGAGACGACGAATTGAACACATACCGACAGAAATAATATCGTGAGAATTGTAATATCAACAGAAAATTAGTTCTGTATCTATACGAACATCATTTACATTCGTTTCTGTATTCGTAATAGATAATAACTACGAGAGAGAAAAACTCTGTATATTATTATTACAAACGTATGTATCTATACTTATATCCATATCTTCAGAATTTTATAGAAAATTGTACGTAATATTATTTTGTAAGTTAAAATTTTTAAATTAAATTGTAGTATGTAAATTTGGTAATATAAGTATTTTTTGTTTGCTTTTATTTATAATTACATCTGTACTTGGGTTTTACTACATGTTTATTTTTATTTTTAAATTTATACCTATTCTGCTACCCGGCACTACCAGTTCTATTAAAATATTTAACTTGTAAATAACTTAGAAAACCCGAAATAGTACGGGAGGTACTGGCGCATGAGTACCGAAAACTATTCCACCTCAATTTTTTTATGCGATCCTGTTGACATTGCCCTACTGATGATATAAATGCATGTTGCCAGGGGGCAACCCGGGGCCATATTGCTTAAACCGGAAGTTGTTTAAACAATTGCAAGAAATTGTCATTTTTCAACCGGACAAATTTTTTTTATATTCGTTATTGAAATACAAATAAAAAAGGTCCTATGACTTTTTACGATAAAGTTAATAGTTTTCGAGATATGAATTTTTAAAAATTCGAAAAATCTCAAATTTGGGTACTTTTGACCCATCAAAAAATATATTAAAAAAAATAAATAAAATATAAATAATATTTTTTTTAAATTCTTTATGCAATAGTTAATAATATCGTTAATAGAGATTTAAAAAAATTTCATTGTTTATACCTGTTTTTTAATTGTTAATTTCGCGCCCTCACAAGTATGCGTCCCCTACCTTTAAAATACCTTTAAGTATTTTTTCAACCGGACAAATTTTTTTTTATATTCTTTATTGAAATACAAACAAAAAAGGTCATATGACTTTTCACGATCAAGTTAATATTTTTAGAGATATGAATTTTTAAAGATTCGAGATTTTTCCAACCTTTAAAAATTCATATCTCTAAAAATATTAACTTGATCGTGAAAAGTCATAGGACATTTTTTGTTTGTATTTCAATAAAGAATATAAAAAAATTTGTCCGGTTGAAAAAATACTTAAAGGTATTTTAAAGGTAGGGGACGCATACTTGTGAGGGCGCGAAATTAACAATTAAAAAACAGGTATAAACAATGAAATTTTTTTAAATCTCTATTAAGGATATTATTAACTATTGCATAAAGAATTTAAAAAAAATATTATTTATATTTTATTTATTTTTTTTAATATATTTTTTGATGGGTCATAAGTACCCAAATTTGAGATTTTTCGAATTTTTAAAAATTCATATCTCGAAAACTATTAACTTTATCGTAAAAAGTCATAGGACCTTTTTTATTTGTATTTCAATAAAGAATATAAAAAAAATTTGTCCGATTGAAAAATGACAATTCTTTGCAATTGTTTAAATAACTTCCGGTTTAAGCAATATGGCCCCGGGCTGCCCCCTGGCAACATGCATTTATATCATCAGTAGGGCAATGTCAACAGGATCGCATAAAAAAATTGAGGTGGAATAGTTTTCGGTACTCATGCGCCAGTACCTCCCGTACTAAAAGAAGAAATGTATATCTTTTGTATAATATGTTGTTTTAATTAACAAAATCTTAGCAAATATCTTAGAGTATTAAGTCACAAATACAGATAATTGCAGACAACTGGTTAGCAGACAATTGATTCTTGCTTACGATAACATAAACGATTTATTTGCATGTTAACGAATAAACTTATAATAATTTATTAGAAAAAGCTGTCTCTTATTACGTTCACTATTACAAACCTATCCTGAAAATTTTCTTGTTTCAGTTCTTTAAATTTCTAAAAAATATTTTTTTTTCTTTTACGAAAAGAAACTCCGTTCTAAATTGTTGAATAATAATTATAATAATTATGTATTGCTGGAGCTATATATCTTTTTGGGGTTCTGTATCAGTAATTTCAACTACAAATCCTAACTGATAGTACTTTAAAAAAATAGACCCTCAAATGCAGGCAGCCTTGAAGTTTTCTGTGATTGGTGGAATTTGTTTTCGACACAAAATTATATAGTGTTCCGTCCTTGTTTGTTGTAGGGAACACTAAAAAACATTTTATCGGAAATATAGTTTATTAAATAATAATTCTATAAAGCTCAAGAAAGATGTGTTATGAATGTAATGACGCTTCTTTATTTAAGAACTAGCCGTATACCCACCCGATGGATTTACCATCGGCAACATTTCAGGACGTCAGTCAGTGTTAAAGATTTACTAAATACCATCCCTATGCCCGATGGGATTTCCCTCGACAACACCTTTTTATTAGGTACCTACTAACTTTCTGCTCACTTTTAATGTTTTTCAAAAGCCTAAATCAATATCCACGTTTATGACTTCAAAAATGATGAACTTCCCATATGAACTTTCATTTTCTGTTTTAACGCCTTAGGGAATAAATTTCCAGAAAGAACTGACTTTTATTTATAAATAGAAACCTAGCCGCCAAATTTCATAAATCCTGTGTTTAATTTTGTCCTTCGCAACTCAACAGTTGAAGTTGTGCATTGTCTGCTAGTCAAAGTTAAAGATTCATTAAATAAGATATTATTTATTATAACACTTTCAGTCCCATGGCTTCGGCATCCGAAACTAAACAAAACATCCTCAGAGCCCGACCGCGATCAATATTTAGAATAATAAACAAAACACTTAAAAATATTTATAAAAAGGATTTTATATTATTCTAATAAAAATAATTTACTACTACGTACCAGACACTTTTCATTTTTTGTACAGATAAACATACATAATAATATGTTTTATCATCAAAATATCTAGGCTTCATCTTTTATTTACAATAATCTTTTTATCCACATATGTATGCATGTGTGTATTGTATGCTTGTATGTATATGTGTATTTTATCAAAATAATAATAACTATATACTCATCTTTTGACCTGCAACCTGCATAACACATACATGTTGAATCCATTAGTGTTCTGTGAAATCATTTTATGTACTTGTTTACCTAAATTTGTTTAAAAATATTGTCGGCTTCCGGGGAAGTTTACTGTGAAAGTGCTCGGGGCTCATAGTGTTAATAGCCATAGTAGTACATTTTTATACAATATCTGTAACTTCAAAAATGACGAATTTACATACAAATTTTCATCCCCTATTAAACCCACTTAGGGGACGAATTTTTCAAAAATCCTTTCTTACAAGTAAAGGTTTTGAACTGTCAATTCGCAATTTTGATGAAACTTGGTATATGTGTAGTACAAGCGAAAATAACAGACCCGTATTTTTTTTATCTGCCACCGTCGCCATTTAAGGGGTGAAATCACCCCTCAAAATTAGGGTAAAATTTTAATTTTGCTTAATAACTTGGAAACGACGACAGATAGAAAAAAACTTTAAATTGACAAAACACTTTATTTTTAGAGAGCTTTCTATTGATGTGTATAAATCCAGGGTCGGACCTACTGGAGGGGGTGTTCAGATAAAATTGAGGGTAAATTTTGAAATAGGGTGAATATGTTTCAGTATATTAAAATTTGAATAGCATATATGAAAACTACATGAAAAATACTAGTTTACCTGTTTTTGCTCAAAGCTGTAATTTAAATTCTAAAATCTCAAAACTGGACAGCTAATTTGAGGTGCCAATCGTAATTTTACTGACAATCAGCAAAATAAAAATATTTCTATAAAGTTTTCAGCAAGTGAATTGTCTTGTAATTAATAACTGGCTAAAATATATCAAATTATACTTGTTGATGTCTGACTAAAACTTTAAATTTTATACAAGTAATATTAAAATTTGATTTTGTTAAATTGTGCAAGAATATTATTGCATATAGTTAAAAATTAACTTTATAAAATACTTCTTTTTTAATTAATAGAAAAAATTAACTTTATAAAATACTTCTTTTTTGTCAAATAATAAGGATAAGGAAATTTGTTCTAGTTGGGCATAAAACTTATTCAGTTCTACCGGATTTTACGGTTTTCCACAAAAAAAGAAATATATATATATATATATATATATATATATATATATATATATATATATATATATATATATATATATATATATATATATATATATATATATATATATATATATATATATATATTTATATTTGGAAATTTACCACATGATTAAAAAAAACGGACGTATGGTTATTATGCAACTTTATAAATAAATAATTTATATATATTTTTTCATTTTCAACAAGTTTGTGCGATTTTTTTTGCGGTAGATAGGGATGGATAAACAATTCCTAGATTTAAACAAAAACTATATAAAAAGTCTGGAGCTGCATTTTGTGCTTTAGTTAAATTTCAGTATTTGTGAATTTGTTATTGTGTTATAATTTTTTTTGTGATAATTGTGTTCATTATGGTGAATATTAATTTAGCTAATGTCATTCATAATTATGTTAATGACAACATTTCAAATAACAAATTTCGTCTCATACCCGATAATATACCGGGAGATTGAATTACATGATATACTTAAGGACATAATTATTCAATCAACTGACGATACATCGTTTATTATTGAACATGATTTAATGTTAGCATTTAATTCTGAATTTAACCAAAATACCCTGGAACAGAATGAAAATTTCTTTCGTGATTATGATGAGGAATCGGATGAAAACATATCCAGAGAAGTTGATGAACCATCATGTTCATATGGAGAACAAGATTTTGTAGATTTCAAATATAAAGAAGAAGCTGTTAAATTCTGGAAAAGCGGTGCAAAAAAAAAAAAATCTTTTGAAACACTACAAAAAAATTTCAGAAGAGTGAAACATTTGAAGCAGTTATATCGGTGGGAGAAGCAAGTTGAAGAAGGCGGAAGTAAGAGAGACAAAGTAATTTTCATTAATCAGTATGTTTTAAATAATTTTAAAGATGCAGTAGATAGAGGAGCGATAATTCATGACATGGATCTTCGACGATGGGCATTAGACGCCAGGAATACAATTGATTTTTTTGAATTTAAGGCGTCGAAATCATGGCTACTTACATTTAAGAAGCATTTTGGAATAGTATCACGAAAAATTACAAAATTCCTTACTAAATCAAGCCAAGAATCTTCCAATATAAGTGAAATATGTGAATCCTTTATTAAGGAAGTGAAACCCAATCTTGAAATTTATAAATTACAAAACGTTTTTAATTCCGATCAGAGTGGTTTCAATTTAGAATTACATTCAGGTCGAACATTAACGGAAAAGGGCGCTAAAAAAGTCAGTCGCTGTCAGCAACAACACACAGTTATACTATACAGCCAACAATTTCAGCCGAGGGTCAGTTACTTTCTCCCTTATTTTTAGTTTTAAAAGAACGTACCGGGCAACTGGGTCCTAGAGTTCAGCAGTTATTATTTAAAGCAAAGAATGTATATATTTCGACATCTAAATCAGGACAGTTAACAACAGACCATTTTAAAGAGTGGTTTCAAAATATATATTTACCACAAACCGATAAAAAGTCTTTATTATTACTTGACTCGTGGAGTGGTCAGTGCCCAGCTGTCGTGAAAAATATCATTCCTGAAGATAAAGAAGTAAAAATATTAAGCATACTGCCAAAAACAACAGCGCTTTTACAACCATTAGATGTATATGGCTTCCGGTTTTGGAAGAATTTCGTTCGAACATTGTCTGACTTAATTATCATATCAGACAGTGATATTGACCTACATTCTAGGAATAATATCATAAAAATACAATCCCTAGCACATAATCAGTTCTCATCACCCCGCTTTAGAGATACATTTAAATACGCCTGGTATAAGAGCGGATACATAGAACAAAGACCAGATTACTTCGTTAATCCCGTCGAATATATTTTTTTTAAAACCGATGTTGACGGATGAGAACCAGCTGTTGTAAGATGTGGTTGGTGTCAAAAATTTTTTTGTTTAAAACATTTTTTTGAACAGTATCATTATTGTGAGGATCATAAGCCATAGAATACTATATACGCCTTATTTTATTATTGTAAACTATTTTAAATTAAAGATATTAAAACTTTTATAATTTTTTTTTCATTCCATCCAAACTTGAACAAATTTCCTTATCCTTATTATTTGATAAAAAAGAAGTATTTTATAAAGTTAATTTTTTCTATAACTATATGCAATAATATTCTTGCATAATTTAACAAAATCAAATTTTAATATTACTTGTATAAAATTTAAAGTTTTAGTCAGACATCAACAAGTATAATTTGATATATTTTAGTCAGTTATTAATTACAAGACAATTCACTTGCTGAAAACCTTATAGAAATATTTTTATTTTGCTGATTGTCAGTAAAATTACGGTTGGCACCTCAAATTAGCTGTCCAGTTTTGAGATTTTAGAATTTAAATTACAGCTTTGAGCAAAAACAGGTAAACTAGTATTTTTCATGTAGTTTTCATATATGCTATTCAAATTTTAATTTATTGAAACATATTCACCCTATTTCAAAATTTACCCTCAATTTTACCTGAACAGCCCCTCCAGTAGGTCTGACCCTGGATTTATACACATCAATAGAAAGCTCTCTAAAAATACACTGTTTTGTCAATTTAAAGTTTTCTTCTATCTGTTGTCGTTTCCAAGTTATCAAGCAAAATTAAAATTTTACCCTAATTTTGAGGGGTGATTTCACCCCTTAAATGGCGACGGTGGCAGATAAAAAAAAATACGGGTCTGTTATTTTCGCTTGTACTACACATATACCAAGTTTCATCAAAATTGTGAATTGACAGTTCAAAACCTTTCCTTGTTAGTGCTCATCTACGTTACATAGGGAACTCCAATGCAAAAGTTCATTCTTCTAAACCCAACGGTTTAGGCTGTGCGTTGTCAGTCAGTCAGTCAGTCAGTCGGTGTTAGAAATTTATTAAGTAGATGCCAAGCCGTTGGAAATTTTCTTCGTCTACTGTAGCGTAAACACCTATTCTTATTAGCATCCGAGCACATATACCTATACGATTTCTAACTTTTCAAGTTGGATTCAAAAATTTGAAATACGTTACAAAAGTAAAAGGAACCAAATTATTACGTCATTGGTTTCAACAGTAACACATACAGTAAATGAGTACACATGTCTAAATAACATTGTCGAATATATTTGAAGACATGGGTGGGTGAAGGTGTAATGTAACATTTTTATAATTTTACAATAGAAGCGTTTGAAAGTTTTTATTTACATATACATATGTATATACTTCCCATGCAATAGGACAGGTTTATTATTGAATTTCTACAAAACTATTGGACCTAATTAACCCAAATTTTAATATATGCTACTTCAGTATATATTATTTCAAAATTTTGCAAAAAATGACTTTTTGAAAAAAATGTTACATAATAGCTTCTTCTACTCATGTCTTCATTTATTAGCGACTTTCCAGAATGGAAATTCAGCTATCTCTTTTTATGATAAATCCGTTATAAATATACTAAAATTTCTTATATTTTATTCCGAAGATTGTAAAAGGCTAGCTACTAACTACGGGACCAATTCACATTAAGCGAACGTCCAATTTTTGAAAAAATGGCGCTTTAGGCCCGATCTGCACTATAGTGCAGATATCAGTACGCTCCCGCTCCAGTCTCGCTCTGATATAATCTTGTTGTGTTCACATTACAGTGCTGATACCATGCTGATACCTATTCGTTCTGCATTCACATTATAATGCCGCTCTCGGAACGCTCACAGTTCGATACAAACATCTTTTCATAACAGCTGGATGCAAGTGGAGCGGAGTGGAATCAAAAAAGTGTTTACAACACTATAGGTACAAGTCATAACAAGTCTGATATCGCTCCGATAAACTATTACTGAGTGGAATTGGTATTGGAGCGGGACTGTAGCGAGCGATATCGGAGCGGTATTGGAGCGATGATGTGAGTACACTCATTGTTTCTTGTGTAAGAATATAAGCCCTTAGGCCCGATTCACGTTATCGCTCCGCTCTCGGTATGATATCGCTACGCTCCCAAATCGATAAAATATTCGTACACAAAAAACAATGAGGGTATTCACATCATCGCTCCTATATTGCTCCAATATTAGTCGCGGTCCAATCCCGCTCCAGTACCGCTCCAATACCAATACCACTCAGGTAATATTTTATCGAAGCGATATCAGACTTGTTATGACTTGTACCTATAGTGTAAAGACTTTTTTGATTCCACTCCGCTCCACTTGCATTCGGTTGTTATGAGAAAATATTTGTATCGTACTAAGAGCGTACCGAGAGCGGCATTATAATGTGAATGGAGAACGAATAAGTACCAGCATGGTATCAGCACTGTAATGTGAACACAAGAAGATTATTTCAGAGCGAGACTGGGGCGGGAGCGTTCCGATATCTGCACTATAATGTGGATCCGGTCCTATGATGCTTCAATTTACACATCGGTATATACATTTTTACAAAGTTATTGAAAAAAGACTGTAATTTTACACGTACTCTTATGGAAATTCGACGACAGAATAGATTAAATAACTTTTTAACGACTTAGTGAATCGATTTGAAATTTTCACAAGGGCCTCAGTATTTAATGAGGAACATTCTACTAAATTTTCAGTTGTCTCGTACCATTTTGAGATTACTCCCAAAAATCCTCAGAATGTACTTAGCTCTTGTAGTCAGCTGAGAGCTATAGTTTTATGTATTGTACAAGCAGTTGTAATACAGTTAGTTAGAGAACTATTTATTTACCACATACTCTTCGATTGTACCTCCCAAACATCCTTAAAATTTTTTAAGAAACAATAGAAAGATTATAAAATATATACAATAATAAAATGCACTGAAACATTTTCACTGACCAGCATACTGTTAGGATATCTTTCTTTACGATAAAAACAGTTCCTCTATTACCGACTACCTTGACTACTTAATGTCTTCTGCGCAGTTACATACAATTGATGGTAAACTGTCAAATTTGTATTGTCAGTTTGGTTATTGCAATTATTGTCTGTATTTATCCAATGCCTTTCTAGATTGTCTTTTTTTTAAGATTTTATTCATATTGCAGCACTCTCGTGTTTTGAAAATTATAGCGACGGTCGTTTTCATTGGAGTGCTATGTCAGACCAGTACCAATAATCACCCCTAGTCAAATCCCACTGATGTTGTTTTAGACGTTGTTCCAACGGTTTTGACGTCTGGCCACTATAAAAAAGTTGACAGCCAGCACAAGAAACAGAGTAACTTAGAATTATCCTTCTTTTCAGGCGGTATAGTTGGTTTTTAACTGGTGTAAGCGAAGTCTTGATCATAAATGGATAACTAAATACCGTAAGCCATTTGATCGCAGAAGAGAGGATACGAGGGCAGGTGTGAAATTGTTATAGCTTTGGTACGACTGTTTTTATTACGCTATTAATTATTGACAAAGGAAAATTGTTTCGTTTTTGTAGGAAGTCTTTGGCAATTTTTAGTGTTTCTGAGCGGTGTTTCGAGTGAGTTAGATTAACGGCTCTATTTATGATGCTGTAGGACGTAGGCAGTGTTTCGCTTGACTTGCATGAGATCTGTCACGAGTCGATGTGAACACGTTTAGCCTTGCAATCTGTTGCACTCGCGGCTACTTATAGGAAATGCTTGACAAACTGTCGCGAGTGCACTTGCTACGTAGTTTACACCTGCAAGCCACTGTCTGACAGACTGTCAGACACTTTTTGCAGAAGTTTTTTTGTAAGTGGAAACACGGCCTTACGCATGTTTGTATGTTCAGTATTCATTTACAACCTTAATCTAATAAATCATTTTTTGAAATCAAAGGGACAAGAACAATATTTGTGATCAATTTAATTACTTTTATTTTTTGTGCAACCAAGACAAAGTACCTTTTGTACGTACGTATCCAATACATATAGCTTTTTACGATTAACAACCTCTCCTTGTGTATGTGATTTTTTTTAACTATTATGTATATTGTATGTATGGCCAATACAGCCGATACAGCGGATCTGGTTTATTATTTCTGTATTAATAAATAAAATATTACTTTTGTACCTGTGCTATGCTGGCTGTGCCCGGTGTCGTGTGATGCCGTGCGTTGTATATGGATCATAGTATGATGTATGTATGGACTGGGTACATTGTACAACTTCCATAGGTAGACATTGGTGTATGTGTTGTGCTGGAGATAGATTGAATCGGTCTACATGTACACATCAGAAGACCGAGAGCAGCAGGAGTCGACAACTTGTTATTTCTCTGCCGTTCAATGTTGTTTTTTATGTTTAAATTAAAGTCGTGACAATTTTCAGTTCTCTTTTTTTATTCAGTTTTATTAGAACAAAGAATATGTAATTTATTTTATTTAATATGAACAATACATCATTATTTTTTTTCTGTTAATTATTTGTCAAAATACCTAAATTTTTTTATTATTTTTCAATTTTTATATCATATCAATTTCTTTTTAAGGGGAGATTCGCCAAAAAAACATGAAAAATTGACCATTTTTATATTTTTTTTTATACAATATTACAAAATTAATAAAAATATGAATTTAAATTTAAATTGAATAAAAATATCTAAAATAAGAATTATCTGAAATAAAAAAAAAGGTATTTGATAAATAAAAATCTTTGAGTTGTTTAGAGCGTGAGTATTTGTTCGAATCTTCAATTTCTCAGGGGTGTTTGATTCGTAAGTGATGAAGTTCAGACAATAAAATTGATATATTTAACAAGAACAATCAATTCACGGCCATAATTAAAATTGGTTTAACAATTTGCAATAAATCTTTTTTTTTTTTTTTTTTTTGAACAATTAACGATACATTGGTTTGCCTTTTTTTTTCTTTAAATTTTTAAACTAACAATTTTTTAATGTTACAACTTTAATTTTGTTCGACTAGAAAGGGGTATAAAAAAATTAACAAACAATTAAAGTAACACAGAATTGGGTAACCCGCCTTAACCTAAGAAAAGGAAATTAAGATAAAAAAAATTAAGCAAAGCGGGGTTAACCAACTTTATGTTCATACAGAATAAATTATTATAAAGGTAGCTCGAATTAACCAGTTCCGAAAAATGCAGCAAATGATAAAATTTCTATAAAAACGTGACAAGTATTTTAGTAGCAAATATTAGCTAAATAAAAAGGCAGTAAAAAAATTATGTCATTATAAAAAAAATATAACAAGAAGCCAAAAAATCAGTATTAAATCAATTTTACAATAAAAAAATCAGTTGTAAATGAGAAAATAAGGTTTCCTGTTCTAAATTTGTCCATTACGTAAGTTCTCTTTTTTTATTCAGTTTTATTAGAACAAAGAATATGTAATTTATTTTATTTAATATGAGCAATACATCATTATTTTTTTTTCTGTTAATTATTTGTCAAAATAACTAAATTTTTTTATTATTTTTCAATTTTTATATCACATCAATTTCTTTTTAAGGGGAGATTCGCCAAAAAAACATTAAAAATTTACCATTTTTATATATTTTTTTTATACAATATTACAAAATTAATAAAAATAGGAATTTAAATTTAAATTGAATAAAAATATCTAAAATAAGAATTATCTGAAATGAAAAAAGGTATTTGATAAATAAAAATCTTTGAGTTATACATAATGATTCACTAAGTTTTAACATGAGTAGATCAGGTTCACACAGGCTGGTACAAAGTTAACTCATGGAAGTTTATCACAGAGAAAATTGACGAAAACAGGAATTACTTATCTGATTAATTGACGACATCCGATGCTTAATGCTGGAACAGCTAAACCAATTTCAGAATTCCTGACGGGTGTTCAGGTCAGCCCATGAACGAAACCTTCTTCCAACGAGCCAGGCAAACCATCATCAATCATAAGCGATTATCCAAATAAAACCTCCAGTTGGAGTCCAATTTAAAACGATTTCCACAAAAACTTACAATTATTGACTTCCATTTTTACTTGTCAAAAACATGTTTGGAAAATTTCCAGACTATTCAAATATCTGGTAAAACATAAAAAAAGTTCAATTAAGTAACACAACAACAGAAAAAAATGTAACAAAATCACCAAAGGTTTTTAACGTAACCAAACAATTTGTAATAATACACACGATAGGTAAAGAGGATTTACAGAATAATTAATTATTATTTTAACAATAATAGAATCGATAATGTTCAATAAATTAAATTCTTACCTGGTAAAACATCCAGAGGTGAGGAACAACAGCGCTATACTCAATACATTTACAGGAATAATTACGTACGGAAATAGGCCGTAACACGTATAACTTCACTCTGTTCTGTTCAAACGTAAATGCGAATGTACCAAGTATTCAAAAAAAAATATGAAACCACTAGGTGTTTAAAAAGTTTTTACAATTCAAAACTTTTGAACTTTTATTTCAAAATTAGGGATTCTATTCTTACCTATTGCAAAAATTGTGGAACATGCGACAGCAAATAAATATTTTATTAAAAAACTAAATATACAACATTTATTCTACATGTTTTGAGATTACAAAAAAAAAAAAAAAATTAATAAATAAATAAATAACAATCAAAAATGAGCTGAGTATAAATGGCTTGGAAGTCGAAAATGTGAGATTTTTCCACCTTGATGGTTCCTCGCGTTCTGAAATTCCCAGTGAACCAAAATCAAAAAATCAAGAATTTCCCGAAAATATATAGTTATGGTACTAACTAGGATCTAAAAAAAAAATAAAAAACCAGCGAGAAATCGCATTTTGAAAATAAATTTTCAAAAATTTACACTTTTTCTCGACTATAGACAGCCACCATTTTGAAAATTTATTACGAAACCAAAAGATCCTAGTTCCTGCCAAAATGACGGTATCGAGGAATAATATTCGCTTCGATTTATTTCGATATCTCAAATACTTTTTGAGAAACACGAAGAACTATGTCAAAAAACGAACTTTCGAGAAAGTAGCATTTAAGGTTTTTTTTTTTAATTGAATTATAGTCAAGTGCATGCGCTAAAATGTCCATAACTTTTTAATTTTTAATTTTTTTTTTTAAATAAGATTTTAGGAGAATATTTCTAACACCTTAAGAAACATAATTATAAATCGATTTCTTTTTTTTAGCGAATCTCCCCTTAAAAGAAATCTCTATACATATGGAATAATGATGGGATAAGTATGAATTAAAAATAATTAATAATCCCATTTTTTAAGTAATCGGTACTTAACATCCGACTATGGAAACAATTCGTGCTATATATAAGTAATTCACATAAAATACGGCCATGTATATGTATGTATCCATTATAAATGTAGTATGAACGAATTATGATTAAATTTTGCTAAAATAAGACCTACAATTTCTCCAAGTGTATAAGGTAAAAGGTGTACATATACAATACTATAGGTATAATGCATGTATAATATATATATATATATATATATATATATATATATATATATATATATATATATATATATATAGATTGTTACTGTAGTAGTTCTAACTTCACCTATACAAAATATGAAATGTGAGAGAAATGTATTATTTGGTACTTATACGCAACCGTATTATCAGGTACATACTAATAAATAGGTGATAAATAATTTAAATTATATATCATTCGATTATTTTACTCACTCATAAATCGAAATTCCCATTATTGGAAGAAAACGATTATGCCCATCACTAATGTGGAATGTGTAAAAATCCTTTAAAATGAAGTTTATCAACAGTAGAGATATCCTGCTTAGAATGTTAAACTGAAATTCGGAACAAGGGTCACCTCCACTAGAACGTAGGTACTCATAATATGTCATTAGTTGTTAATTTAAATAAACTTCTCATTTTTAATTACCAATAGAAATCTGTAAAAAGTGCCATTTTTGACAAAACTTTACACTGGCGATGAAAAGATTTACTTAGTCGGGAATTCAGCGCTCTCTCCTATATTGAAATCAGTACGTATCGTCAACACACCTAACTTGCCCTGTTGTATATACTTTACCATACCATCCTTTGTGTTAAAAAAATTATATGAAACAAATAATTTGTTGGAAATGTAACTATTACTACACTGAAAACTAAAATGTTGAAAAAACATTTAAAATATTTTAGCTGCTTTGAAATGCAATGTTTGTTTAATTTTATAAAATTATATATGTAATTATATTTAGGTAACTAAATCAGAAAATATTTTACTTAAGTATATTTATCCGCTTTATACCTACATATTAATTTTATGTATGTTCTTCTTCACTTGCTAAGTGAGGCTGCGCAGTGGAGAACGATACATATAAAAAGGAAATACAGTTATGTACTTATAACTACCATAACAAATTTGAGATCATAATACACGATAAACGTTTGACGAGAAACCATGTTCAGGTCAATATTTGTGTCAGCCATTTTTGTATTCCTAATATTAGTTAAAAATACGTTGGAAATAAAAGCTAAATAAACTAAGAAATATAGATAGCAATAATTTTTTAAGTACATGTAAATATATTTACACCTTGTTCTAAAATTTAATTGATTTTAAAATAATGTATTTTACTTTTTTACAGAAAAGATGGATTTTCTGATACTGTTTCTCAGATATATTGGCCCAGTAGCTCTCGTAATATATTAAAACTGGGAAAATGTAACCTAGTGTACACGAAAATGACAGATTTTTCCAAAATGAAATGTTATTTTTGCATCTAATTTGATGAAATTGGACGAGAAACGACTTTCTATTGACATTATGAATGAACGAATTTAGGTACTTTTACAAAAACATAACGTTTATAAATGCATCGGCACATCAGAGTCATTGTTAACAATTTAAAACATGAACAAATATACCTAACCCATATGGGCACATATACGCATTAGACGTACTCGCGTCCGGTAAATGGTGGTAATAATGTATTTTCGTTAAAAAATATTGTATCCGCGTCCGGTTAACGGAGGGTCTGCTTAAGAGAGTGCTGAATACATTGGTTTTATTATAGCATGCCACCTATAGAAGGGGTCCAGTTACGAGAGGTGTCCGTAATCAGAGGTTTTACTGTAATTTAAATTGCAGCATTAATTGCAGTTAACTTAGGATGTAACTTGTACTGTGTACTTAATATTCATATTATTTATCTGTTACTAAATTTCAATTAGCCATATTTAAAAAAAGAAAAAGGAGAAAAAAAGAAAAAAGAATACAATAAAATTTAAAATATTAGGATTTAAATTCTAGACCACAAATAAAAAATTTTTTCATTAAATTGCTAATCAAATCTTAAATAAGGAAATTTTAATAAATACCTACATATGCATATATAGATTTAAGAAAATTAACGTAATCTGTACAAATAAGTAAAACCAAATGTAAAAATACAGTACCTATTCGTATATCGTAGTTGAAATTAGTACGACCACTTTTTAATTCGCTATGGTCAGATAATTGTAACAATATTTTTATTTATTTATTTATTTTTTTTTTATTAAAAATTTGGCAGTAATTTGATGTGATTTTGTGGTGATGAGAAAATAATATAGAAGCAGATAAATGTAAAAAAAAAAATGAAATGGTAACGTAAAATAAAATTGTTAAATTTAAATTGTAATTTCTAGCTGCGGACGAAGCCCGGCCCGGTAATCACTAGGTATTTGGTTATGTACGTCATATATTTTGGTATGAGCCTATATTACGAAACTATATTATTATTTGAACGTATTAACTTTACTGTATCACAAAGTATGTAGTATGTAACCTCCGAAAGGTCATCTCTGTCCATGCCAGTTGTCCGTCGACTAAATTGAACAGTACTCAAATCTACTACGTGTTACCCATGATGGACATACATAAGTATATTATAAATCTAATATTAGAGATCTTGTATGTTTCATTCCACTCATGAACACACACACACACACACACACACACACACACATATATATATATATATATATATATATATATATATATATATATATATATATATATATATATATATACAGTGAAACCTGCCAAGTTGGACACCTCTGTATACTGGACACCTGCTCAAGTTGGACACTTTTCAATTGGCCTGGCGAAATTACATTGTTTTAAATGCATATTAATACTTATAAGTTGGACACCTCTATATGTTGGAAACCTGTCTAATTTGGACAGTTTTTTAAAATGATTTTTGATATTTTGACCTGTTTACGTTGGACATTCATGTATTTTACACGTGACCGAAATACGTGTTAGTTATGTTATGACAGTTATAATAATTGAATTTTTACACGTGACCGAAACACGTGTTAGTTATGTCCTAAAAATATAAAAGCTCGGCAGTCACAATGGTTATTAGTCAATAATCAGCAGTGATTTCATGTGTACAGATCTCTTGAATATTTATTAGTTACAAATTTAGCACCATGAGTTCGAAGCGAAAATGTTTAGTAGAATTGACCATTGAAAAGAAAAAAAATGTTATAGACTTAGTAGAGAATGGTGTTAGTTTAAGAAAGGCAGCCGACCAATTTGGAATTTCCAAATCAACTGTTGGGAATATTTTGAAGTGTAAAGACGAAATTTTGAAAGCTTACGAAAAGAATTGCACCGCCGAACGAAAACGAAAAATTCGTAAAACTGGTAATGAAGCAATAAATCAAAAAGTTTATGACTTCTTTGTTAAGTGCCGTTCATCGAATCTTCCAGTATCCAGTGTTAACCTTAAAATTACTAAGCGTAGATGATTTTGGTATTTTGCATATGTTGGACACCTGTTTATGTTGGACAGTTTTTGATTGCACCGCGGGTGTCCAACTTAAACAGGTTCTACTGTATATATATATATATATACACTTACATACATACACAACTATATATTTACTTATCTGTGTGCTAACGTCCGCTTCTTTTTTTTTCTTTTAAATTTGTTTCTATTTTGTCAATCTATAGATATTTTCACGAAACATGAATTTTTTTTTTAAATCACTACATACATCCATCATAAATTTACAGCTACGTGTATCTAATATAACGCAATGGCTCACATATAAACTAACCCAGTCAGTTCTTTGAAAATTAATCACAAAGCAATTTTAAAAAGTCCAAACGTTCTTAGTTTTTAGCGTGCAACTGAAATCGCAAATTTTAAAAATTGTATCAAACAGTAGGTAACACTCTTGTAAAAGACTAATTTTTTCTCTACTGACAACTTTGAAAATTAAGTATAGTTTAAAAATAGTTTCATGCTAGATTAGTATAACAAATTTCAAATACAATTGAGCATGAGTCATCTTTAAAGAATTAAATAATTCTTTTATTCGAAGCAAATTAATCTTCTATCCGTTTCTAAAAACAAACTGCAATTTTAGAATTTACGCAAGTGCAATAATGAGATAAAGCCAAGAAAACGTAAATTCCTTAAAATATAATAAGTGATGAATCATGGTTAAATTTAAGTGAAATAGATTATACTATCAGATTAAGAATCAATAGGCAACGTTTGATCATTTCAGTGTCGTGATCACTGGGTGAATGACATTAAAAGCCGTACTCGGATAAGAAGGGAGGAATTTGCTTCATCGCGAATTATTTCCTATTTATTTTTATTAGATTGTTATAAGTGAATGCAGTGATTTCGCCAAGTTTTAGTCCTTAATTATAAACCGTTTAAGTTGTTACGTGCACGACAATTATTTGGTATTAATTAAAATAAAATTCCTTAATTTTGAAAAAAAAAATTTCTAAAATTCTGAATTATAAAACTTTTTAAACACCGTGTAAGTTCATAACTTCTTGAACACACAGTACATTGCATTGTGTCGGTCATATATATTCGTATTAATTCCTTGTGAACAAAAGCATAGTAGTTATACATGTTTTGGCGGTACGAACATAAGATATATAAACTTTTACTTGTCAATTGATGATTCTTTTTGATGCAAATTTCTCATTTGTGCACAATTCCCGGGTTAATTGACGAGGTAAGAAATTTAAAATTAATTAAAATTTAATGTTTCTATTGTTGTTAACAAAATAATATTTTGTAAATTTTGTTTAAATTTAATTTTGTTTGTTACTACAAAAGTATGGTTAAAATGCCATAGTATTTGAATTGTTTAAAAGAAAAACTCTTTGATGATTTTTTTGTTACATTTGTTGTGCTGAACGATATCTAATTGAATTTTTTTATTTACAAGGGAATTTTCTAAGGTTGATGTATTACGTTATCCATGTTGAGTTGTATTGATTTAATTGATAAAATGGACGTTTTTCTGGAAAAAAATACATCTGATTCAACGTTCAATGATGGGATTTGGTATAGCCGTTTTGCACCCAAGGTTTTATGAAGAAAAGTGGTAACTGAACATCTGTTAATTTTCCAAAAATCTAATGCCGATATCACATCATCAAACATCATATTATGTCTACAGTAAATCTCAGATGAGTCAATTTTGATTTTGGCGATTTCTTTTGTCTGTGATAAATTTCATACAAGTGATGATTAAGCTAACTTGTGTAAACGTGCTAACTATTCTAATCGTGATGGAACCCTATTTAAATCATTTCGTTTTTGTGTAACTTTCTAATCAACGATTTTTAACCAGAGAACTACATTTAATTCAGTTTAAAACAAATTTTATTTTGTAAAGTTGATTAATACTGGCTCTTTATACTGTTTTTTTTTTTTATATTGGCTTTTTTATTGACTTTTTATACTGACAATGTTTTTATTGACTGATATTTGTAAATTTACTATTTTTCTGTATTTTCTAAACTTTGTTTAATTCTTGTTACGTTTGTAAAATGCTGTTAAATTATATTTTTTTTACTTTTTATTGGTTTTTCATAAAACTTACTTAGGTGCTAACTATCTGTCAGGTTTTAACTGGTCATGTATGTAAATTAACTGCTTACGTAACTTTCTTTAAATTCTTTTTGTATTGATTTATTATATATACCTTTTCTATTTTTCTTAGTTTTTTTACGTTACGTCTACACTGCGATTTAGCTAATTTTGTGTCACATAGTAAATTTCATAATTGTTAAATACTAAATTTTTTTACTCTCTCTAGTCAAACAACAAAATTGTAAAATCAAATTTATTGTTAACTATTTCAAAGGTTCAAAACAAATTTTATAAGGCTACTTAAACTTACTGATTATTGTTAAATATATGAATTTTTATGCAACATGCTAAGTCTGAACTTCATCTCTCACCGAACCCAAAACCCCCTGAGGTTACAAAAATTTAAATAAAATTTTATGCTCATGCTCTAAACAATTCAAAAATTTTTATTTTTACCTTAAGATAGCTTTTTCAATTCCAGATATTTTCATTCTATTTAAATTTAAATTTATATTTTATTATTTTTTGTAATAAAGTATAAGAAATACTTTTCAAAACTTTGAAAATAATTTTTACCTTTTGAATGATTTGACTGATTTTGTTGAAAAAATAAACGTTATAGAGGTCTTCGAGACATATTTGAAAAATTGTTTTAAAAACTTATAAGGAAACTTATCCAACTGCATATCTTTCAAAAAAGAAGTTAATCGATTCATGGTCTGGACATTGCCCAGAAGAATTACGAAACTAATACCGGAAAATAAACATATAAAGATTTTAACTATACCCAGAGCCGTAACTAGGTCTTCAGGGGCCCCGGGGCAGAAAGTACATTCGGGGCGCCTACTCCGCCTCGGGAAAAAATCAAAAATTCCGCCAAAACAAAAAGCGGGGACCTCTTTTTTGCTCGTCAGTCGTTTGGCTCCCTAATTTGACAGAAAAACCGCCCTTAAAATTCCGCTCCCCGGCAAAAATAAAAAGCGGCGACCTTTTTTTTGCTTGTCAGTCGTTACCGCCCTTAAAATTTGCCAAAATATTTTCAAATTTGGAATTCCTTGTATTCCCTTGGCGGCCCCTTTGGCTGGGGGCCCCAGGGCAATGCCCCGGTTGCCCCAGCCTAGTTACGACCCTGACTATACCTAAAAAAAAAACTGCACTTGTCAAACCTCTAGATGTCTATGGATTTCGATTCTGGAAACAATTCATCAGAATATTTTCGGACAATGTAATTTTGTTCTAAATGAGTATGATGTTGATCTACATCGCCGTAACAATATTCTAAAATTCCAGTCTCTAGCTCACAATTAGTTTTCGTCGCCTCGTTTTCAAAATTTGTTCAAGTGTGGGTGGTATAAAAGTGGAAATGTTGACTAATGACCAGAAAGATTTTAAAATCCTGTGACACATTGTTTTTCTCAAGACGAAAGAGAAACACCAAAGTGTTAGCGTATGTAGTGAACCCACTTTTATAAGATGTGCTTAGTGTGGACAATATTTTTGTTTCGAATATTTTTGTGAACAATACCATTGTTGTGTAGAATACAAACCTTAAAATACTGACAATTGAAGATAAATAAATAAATAAAATTCATATAGATTTCAGGGGAAAACATTTTTTCTTTCTTGCCCTTTGTACCAATTCATCACTAAAATACAAAATGTTTTAAGTTATTATTAGTAAACGCTACATTTATGCAAAACTAAATAAATTGACGTGATATAAAATATGTTAATTAACAACTCTTTTATTAAAATTTGTTAAATAGCAAGTAAAATTTGTTAATTAACGATTAATGATTTAACGCTTTTCTGTCCAACTTTGCCCCTAATGCATGAAAACAAACAGTCAGACTTACTTAATGAACCTTTATAATAAACCTACTAGAATTGTCCAAAACCAATTGTACGAAATTTTTTGTAATTAAATAATCTCTTTGTAACTGGAAAATTTTGATACAGAAGCATTATTTATAAAATTTGATAATTGTTTTCGTCTTGTATCTAAATAAAAATACAAATAAATAAATAAAAATGTGTTTATAGTGTTATCTTATAATATCTTTACTTGTTGTAACTTTATTTTCCACACACAACAAAAAAGTGTTGCAGTGGTAGAAATATATTGTTACGACTAAAGTGTTTAGAATACATTCAACAAGTGCTTATAGAGCATTAATGTCACCCTCTTATTGTAAAAGCGACAACAAAAGTACCGGGATAAAAAACAGCCCTATACGACAACGAACAACAACCGCTATCCACAACCCTTAGCGACAATAAAAGTCGGCTTGGGTAACATTATATTGTTAAATCAATGACATAAAAAACACTAAATAGACTGTTTAAAAGAAATACTTTGCTTGATACCTGCCGTAAATTATCACTGTCCTTTTCAATTTAACCTTATTCAACAAAAATATAATGCTTTAGTGATAAAATCTTTTAATAATGTTTTCTATTAGGGTTCTGATATTGCCAACATTTGTAACTATTAATCAATTGTTTTAAATAATTAGAAAAAAAAAAATATTGCCTTTATTTTGACAAAAATACCTACAACCACAACGAGCTATTTTAATAACTTACTAACAAATTTCGATTCCTCTGATTTATATATGTACACCCAATTGTTCGTTATTATTTTGAAACCACGCATCTCTTTGTATACAGACATAATAGACAGATAGTCATATAAACTTAAAAATACCAAAAAGTATAAGGAGTAAATCGAAAATTAATTTTTTCTGGCACTTCCACCCCTATTACAATTTTAAATTGGAGCTAGTAGTCAATTTGATTTTGTTAAGCCGTATCTTTAGTCCGTCAGACCGTCAGCTGACGAAATGTAAGAGAAAGAATATTTAGTTTGTACCTTGTCCATTTAAAAAATATATTCTGATACTGGTTTCGGCTTCTTCAATGCCCAAAACTAACAAAATAATCATCTAGAAAATATTTTTAAAAAGTTGACGGTACAAACCAATACTCAGCTGACGATTTGCAAACAAAATTCAGAATGGGAAAATTACTATTGGACTTTTTAGTTAATCACTTCTTTTCAACTTTTTCTAAAAACTTGTTTATCAGCATTAGGAAAAATTTAAAAATAATATTAACACCTTGACGGTCACTGGCGTCATAAAACGTTAAGTGAAACCCTACTAGCTCACACACCACGTCGTACCACGTCAACAGTTCCCAATAAGGTGTATTAGCTGTCAAAATAGTGTACCGGTTGGTCGTTTCGTCATTATAGGTTATGACTGTCATGATCTTAAAAGTGGTCTGTAATAAAAAAATTACCATTTAAGGGGCTATATACAGTTGCGATAGTCGAAAAAGTTAATTATCTTCTTATTGTATATTCTTAAGTGGGTACATTATACTAAAAATACTCTCATCAAATTTCGTAATAATCAGACCATTAGATCCGAAATTATAGTTATAGCGCACTACCTCGACTAGCGCCCGCGACTACTCCTGCGCAGCTGCCGCTGAATCATGTAGTTCGATACAATATAAACGGTACGTCGACATTCGTCACTCTATTGTATTGTTCGAAATGTGTGGTTTTTCAACTTTTGACCAGTTGTGTGCAGACTTTCAAACGTTCAACATCCAATATGAAAGAAACAAGCTTGTAACGTTATTTAATACTATTATCTCAGAATTGTACTTTTTTTTTAAAGTACCTTCGCGATGGACACGATTACTAAAAAACTATCAACCCGATCGACACTAATTTTATACTACTTATTTATGATGATAAATATTTTTAGAATTTTTTTTTTTTTTTTAGAAACAGAAAAATCAAAAATTTAGCACCTTAAAAAAATAAACTTTTTGTTAAAATCATCACCATTTTAAAAAAGTTTAAAATTTTGACAAATCCTTTGTTCAGTGGCTAGACAATAAAATATACTAACTAAAAGTTTCTGAAATTCTGATTTCGAATGAACCGTTGTCAAGTTATCATGTCCTATATAACCTTTTAGGTGAACTCTGAATAGTATATTTTAAGGGAAAATTAAATTACAAATCTTATAAAATACGTACTCACACCAGATTTAAAAAAAAATAAAAAGATAAATAAAAATATTAGGTATTCTGTATCAATATAACTAACTGCAGTTAAAAAACAATAATAAAATACTTTTCCTAGTTTTGATATGTTACTTATTGTTAGTTTCGTTGACGATATTTAAAAAAAAAAATGAATAAAACAAACAGATTGTTATCTAAATCTTTTACAAGTTGTAACAGAGGGTATATTTAAGAAGATAAGATACATTTAAAAGTTAATTTGTCAAACAAGGATCAAACGAACGATGTATCAAACAAATCTGAAGTGTGCCTGCGAGGAGAAATATTTTTTATCTTGAATGTCACTCACATATTTGGCATTCCTCTGTCTTGTCCGACAGCCGACGGTGACGAATTTTATTCACTTTCATGTCTTCGTTTCTTTTTTTTTTAACCATTTGATTAATGATTTTTGTTGCTGTGTAGACAAACAAACCTATAATGTTGTGTACACGAACAATACGTAAAAGTTGTACCTGGCTGTAAACATGTATAGGCATACATACCTACATATTATGTAGTACGTTCTTAAAATACATAAAAAAGCATGTTACAAATGAATCGGTCCATGCAAAAAGGCTTCAGTCCATTTTTTCCGTAATTTCAGTTTGAATATAAAACTTTATCTAAGAAGGTAGATACACATTTCTATGCGAAAAAGACTTCAGTCCCATGCACTGTTACCATAGTAACAGAGCATTAATTTAACTCTTCCACCCAGAAAGGGCTCCAGTCCATTTTTCCGTAATTTCAGTTTGAACATGAAACTTTATCTAAGAAGGTAATAATAATATAAATAATAATGTAATAAAAAATAATATGTGTAATAAAACACTTTTCCATGCAAAAAGGACTTCAGTCCAACA
The DNA here is from genome assembly GCA_035578155.1 of Brachynemurus nebulosus. Lineage (NCBI taxonomy): Eukaryota > Metazoa > Arthropoda > Insecta > Neuroptera > Myrmeleontidae > Brachynemurus > Brachynemurus nebulosus. The sequence goes on from JAPWDM010000001.1 coordinate 104,735,189, forward strand.
AATATTATAATTTTTTTTTTTTTTTTGACAAACTATTTACAAGAACAGTAATATAGGTAATTTATATGAGCGGTGACAGCATTAGGTACCATATAAAAAAAAGTGTTATTGTATTATTAAAATCTTATGGCACAGTTTTTTGTGTTTTTCTCAAAAACACTTATTTAGGACTGAAGCCCTTTTTGCATAGACCGATTCAAAATAAGGTCTATGTACATAAAGTCCTAATATGACCATTATATCGCAATAGTGACATCGCAACATATCCATACTGAAATAACATTTCCTTAATTATCGCTTTTTGACTCATTTTACTATTTTTTTTTTTTTTTACTCATTTTACCAGGCACGTTGTTGTAGTTATTTGTTAGGATAAACTGGAAGAAATAGGAGAACTAGGAGAATAACAATTCATTATTAAGGTAAGTTTCTAAAAATTGCTCACTAAATAATAATTAAGGTCTAGTTGTATTGAAGAAATGTTTCCTTACTAATTTTTTCGAAAGAGAGTAACTATTTTTGAGCTCACTCCTCTACCCGTGAAACAGGATGCGTATCTACGTTATTCGTCGCAACGGGTTTTATATTTAAATAAGAAACTGAGAAAAATGGAATTTTAGATTTTAAGTATTATCTTTACTACTAGAATGAACATAGTAGCCACGTTATTCAGAAAGGATAGGGGAACGAACAGAAAATGTCGTACCCTAAGGAGAATATTACTTGTAACAAGACAAATTTGTAAGTTGACAAACATTCAACATAATAATGGAATCAAGTACCTGAATTTGCACTTAAAATGCAGCTAAATGAATATTTATTACCACCGTCGCGTCGCGTTGTGTTGTCATGTAAAGGCGTCCCGGCTGCCAGTCATCTCCAATAATTATTAACTGGTTAATTATCAATTAATGAAATGCATTTGTCAAAAACAGTATTTGAAGCAATGCTCCCAGCAAGCTTGCATTTAAACACATAGAGGTACTATTCTACAACTGGAACGGTCTGCCTAAGATTTGGACACTTGTAGTGCCTACCACTGAACTACAATTATTTAACCACATATAAAGGATAACCACATATTTAACCACATTTTTTTTAAACAATGGGTAATGCCGTTATAGTCGTATAAAGCCGTTGGTATAGCAATAGAACATTTCCTACATTCTCCGCAAAAGAAAGTCTGCTTTGCGTGTATTTACGAGAATATGAAAAATATTTTTTGTACGATCGCATATTTTCATACATTTACCGATGCTGTTGACAATGCGGATAAGTTACATTTCCCGAACGTTTGTTTATATCCATGGAAACCAAAAAATAACAATGCGGTAAGTAAAATAGGTGTCCGGTAAGTGAACAGGAGTGCGGTAAGTGAAATTAGCTCAAAAATGATTGTAATCATTTATTCATATTAAAATTAAAGGTACAATTTGAAAAATTAGGAAAATTAATCGATTAATATGAAAATTTTCACGAGTTTGCACATTATTATTATATTATTATTATTATTATTATTATTATTATTATTATTATTATTATTATTATTATTATGAAAAGTTTAACGTAAACGACGCGACTGCACTTCAAAAACCCCCAGGCGGAGGAAAAAGTGTCCGTGCAGCGTACCAGGTCAGGTACTTCTAGGTCAGGTACGTAATGTCCGTCATACAGCATCCCCTTCCTGGTCTTCCCTACCTAATAAATCCCCGAACCTCGCTGCGAAACCATAACAGTGGGAGATTCGAGGGCAGGTCCAATGGATGTTCGAGGACCCGCTCTAAACGGGGCATGGGGTTCAAAGGTGTTCATGAACTCCCGGAAAAAGTCGTCTCGTGCGACCGAAGCGTGCGGAGCGTCCCGATAATAACTGCTTTTTGCATTGACGCCGCTAACATGTTGGCGTGAGATCTACAAGCCGGAATGATGTTAAGATTGCGCACAAAGGAGTTATGCATACCCCCCAGACATCCGATTATAAGTACGACCAAGCGGATAGTATAGCCCGAGTACAGTTGTCGCAGTTCATGTATTAGATCTTGATATTTAATCCTTTTTTGCTCCTCCTTTTCGACTATGTTAGTTTCCGCCGGAGCAGAGAACTCGATAACATACATAGTCTGAGATGTTAAATCTTGGAGCACAACATCAGGCTTATTGGCGTTCAATTGCCTGGTAGTTGCAACCGGCATATTCCAAAAGATCTTGCACTTTTGGTTGGCAACAAAGGATTCTACTTCCGCAGGATCGTAGGGCAAGACTGGTGTTTTGTCAACTTCGTAATGATGACGAAGATAAAAGTAGAGCACACGCAACGCTGCATTATGGCGATGGATATAGGTGGATTTAGCATAATAAGAGCAACCTGAAGTCAGGTGCATTAAGGTTTCCGGGTATGCTTTGCATGCCCGACACGAGGTACTCGAAACCCCTTTATTACCCATCACATATTTTTGGTGTGTTAAAGTGTTCCACACTCCATCTTGAGCTGCCATGATAAAGCCCTCCGTTTCCGATTTAAGTCCATTAGCTCTCAAGAAAGCCCAAGTGAGTTCGCTCGAAAGGCCAAGGTTGTCAAGATGACGGTAGAACATACCCTGGTGAACTTTGTCGCGATGTTTATTAAGCAGATGTTGTTGCTCGGCTCTCTTGATTGCCGACTTTCGGCGCGACTGTGATAGTGAAAGAATGTTATCATCACCGTCGCGATTACGCGGATCGAAGGCTAAGCCCAAGATATCGGCGGCACGTTGCGCTGCTGTGAATAAAAATGCGCCTACGCCAGCAAGCTCGTGATCCCTGACGAGTTGCAATAGCGGGTCTGAACTGTTAAGTACACGACAAGCTGTACCCAAGACTATACGATCATGTAAACGTTCGACTGACAGGAGCCCCCCCCCTGGTCTCGTGGGAGGTAAAGTCGTTGTGTCGATGCGCGTGGGTGCAAACTACGGTTGATATTCATTATTTTCCGCGTGTCTCGGTCTAGTTCCTCCAATTCATTCACATTCCACTTAATTGAGCCAAAAGTATATAATAGGATGGGTATGGCTAACATATTTGTAGCGCTGGTCTTGTTCTTCGCCGACAATTCGGAACTCCAAATCTGTCGGAGAAGGCGCTTATATCTACTACTTAAGGCGGCCTTCATGTTCTTCACGTCCTGGATGTGACTTTCGCCAACACCAAGGTACGTATAGGTCGCTCCTTCATCAAGATGTTCTATGATGCTTCCATCCACTAATTGGGCGTGTGAATCAAAATTCGGAACTACACCATGCTTACAGTGCACCACCGCGCATTTGTCCAGTCCGAACTCCATACCGATCGCGTGCGTGTATTTGTGTGTTAATTTTAGAGCGCAGTTGAGATCACTCTCCGACGAGGCATACAGTTTTAAGTCATCCATATAAAATAAATGTGTGACTTTATGCTCGCGATTTCCTGCCGGGCCACACAAGTACCCGGGTTCCTTTCTCAGGCTGATTGACAGGGGCAACAACGAGATGCAAAACAAAAGTGGGCTGAGGCTGTCTCCTTGGTATACGCCTCGTTTGTATGTCACCAACTCCGTTGACACAACGTGTTCACCGGATGTTATTGTGAACCTTGTTTTCCAGAGCGGCATCAGGTGTTCAATACATTTAATAATGTCGAGGTGGACTCGCAGACAATGGAGCAAATAGATAATGAGCTCATGCGACGTTGTGTCAAATGCTTTCCGATAGTCCACCCAGGCCATGCTCAGGTTGCGTTTGTGCTGTCTAGCGTCCTGACAGATACATCTGTCGACCAGCAAGTTGTCTTTGCAACCCGACATTCCTCTTTTTGAACCTCGTTGTTCATAGATTGAACTCCACACTGGTTCAATCGCCTTCAAGCTGCGTTCATATAGGATGGAAGTGAACGCTTTATACACAGTGTTCAGGCACGTTATCGGTCTGTAGTTCTGTGGTTGTGATAGGTCTCCTTTTTTCGGTATTAGGACCGTTCTTCCCTCAGCGAGCCACGATGGTATTGGCTCACAGTTAAATAACCAATTTGAAAATATACGGGCAAGATGGCGGTGGGTACTACTGAGCTTCTTCCACCAAAAATTCGTTATTCCATCAATGCCCGGAGCCGAATAGTTCTTCTTGCTTATTATTATTATTATTATTATTATTATTATTATTATTATATTTGTTGCCATTAGTCTTCATATTTTATTGACATTTCAAAAAGTTGCTCAGTCATTAAAATTTTCTGTGGTTTTCATAATCTTCCTTTCATTTTACGAGAATTGCAGCCAAAATTAAAATTTTTCATCAATTTCATTATTCTCACTAATATTATAGTTTAACAAACTATTTTCCCCAATCTTTTTAATAGAAAATTCAAAAAATTATTCACGCCAATATTGACATTTAATTTTTATTTACAAATATACATAGTTGTCAATAGGGTTCTTGACTGAAGTTACGAAAATATTCTAAAAGCATTGTTTTTCCATATCAGTTAAGTAATTTTTTTTATTTTCGACAGATTCTGTAAAAAATCATCAAAAAAAATAACCCTACAATTTTAACCCAGCAAAATTTATATAGTTGCTATAAAATGTCAAAGTAAAAGCAAGTATTTATTTGAATTCTGGTCGATTATTATTACTATATATATAAGCTAATAGAAATATTCAAAGGGAACCACAATTTCATCTCACCGATGAAAATTATCAAAATCGACATATCTAGCTACAAAATGTTACGTCATTTTCAAGAAATGGCGCGTTTTCACTAATTTGAATATTTGTTGAAAAATGCCGATTTTCAAAATAAAATTTCTAAATAGTTATCAAATCTTTTTATGTTTCATCATTAAAATTGGACATATGTAATGATAATGCATAAAATTATTTAACATTTGACACAAATTTTAAATACAGTCAAGTACCGTATTGTCACTACAGATTCATATAGTTGCTATAAAAAATTATAATATTTATTCATGGCATTCTATGTGATAACATAGAAATATGTATAAATTTCACCTATATTATCCGAATTTTATTTTTTATTTACTATATTTTTATTCTTTAATTTTCGCAACATTTTCTCGATCAGTAAAAGCAACTTACCGAATTTATATTTTAAAATACTATTTAAAAATATCTAAAGTCTAAATAATGTTATAGATAACTGAGCTCAAGAATCAATGAAAATTTATATATTTATAATGAAAGTATATTTTTTTTAGAATGTGGCTATTTATACATGCAGTATATATGTATACGCAATTGGCTATTTATACATAAAGTATGTATACGCAATTGGATATTTATACATACAGTATGTATACGCAATTGGTTATTTATACATATACATACATATTGGAATTGGCTATTTACGCATACGCAACTTTAGGTTTAAATTATAACTTTGAGCAAAAACAAGTAAACTAGTATTTTTCATGTAGATTTCGTATAATTATGCTATTCAAATTTCAACATACAGCATATCCATAATAATAGCATATTTAATAATAGCATATCCACCCTATTTCAAAATTTACCTCCCAATTTTACCTAAACAGCCCCTCTAGTAGGTCCAGTGCATATGCATCAGTAAGAAGCGCTCTAAAAACAAAATGTTGTGTCAATTTAAAATTTTTTTCTACCGGTCGTAGTTTTCAAGTAATCAAGCAAAATTGAAAATTTTCCCTAACTTTAAGGGATGATTTTACCCCTTAAATGGCGAGGGTGGCAGATAAGAAAAAAATAGGAGTCCGTTATTTTTGCATATACTATACGTGTACGAAGTTTTATCGAAACTGCGAATTGACAGTTCAGAACCTTTCCTTGTTATTTAAAAAAACCTGGAAAAACAACGTCTGTATTCTTTATTATTTTTTATTTGTACCTAACAGCAGTAAATAATAAAGAATTAAAAACATAAAATTGTCATTCAATACTTTAAAACATAGTTTTCTTGATATAACATATTCACTTTTTATACAGTGTGTTTATTTCAAGATTACACATTGGATACTGTATCATAATAGCTGATTTACCACTTTAAAATTATACATAGAGTGCATGAATGTTCCTGGATAACACATTTTCCTACGGAAATTCAGTTAATATTTTCATATAACTACTAATGAAAAACTGAAAATTACACATTAGTAATATTTCATAGCAATATGTATAGGAACCTACTTGTATAACACATCTCTTACAGTTTACTCATAATAATAAGTTAATGTTTGATTCTTTTAATTAAGTATTATAATTATCACATCGTCTCTCATCTTCTATAACAAGTAATAACATATTTTATTGCTTATTTCTTATAAAAATAATATTAAAACTTTTTTTTATAATGCAACAAAAATAGGCATTCACTCTATTTTGCCATATTTTAAGATGGGTAAACCAAAAACCCAAGTATACGCAAATCTCCGCTGTTCAAGTATGTTTTTTCGACTCTCGTTAGGTCAGTTTTAGGTAACAACAATTATTACTTTACGCAAATCTTCCGTAAATGGAAATCTCTATGTAAGCAATTTTCCGGTATTCTTTGCATTAACTTAGGGCATGAGGTAAGATTGCATATTTTCTAACAAAAATCAACGTGCTAAAAAATTGATATCTATACCTCTTTTCAGATACAATTGATCATGAGTTTTCGTTAAAAAATTAAATAATTCTTATATTCGAAACAAATCAACTTTCTATTCTTTTGTGAGTTGAAATACCTGAAATATTTGTAATTCTGTATTTATGGATGGACGTGTAGACGTTAATACTGTTGACAGATAAATAAGGAACGACATATTAGTGGCAATTGCGTTTATAATCAAAGTGGATCAATGTAAATATTTTTATTTAATATTTTTATTACACTATAAACACTTATGAGAATGTATTATTGCCTGTTTTCTCCACTACTCACGCTGCAATCGATTTAATTATCCCCACCATATACTTTGCACCCTGCCAATACATGCCATCAGTTATCACAATTTGCAATTTTCAATTTAATCTTTGATCCTATAATATAAAGAAGCATAAGGTTCTTTTTCAATAGAACTATCTATTCACTAATAATGTCGAGTTGAGGAACACTTAGTCGATTAATCGACTAAAGCTGTTTTTCAGACAAAATTAATCATTAATCGGAAATATCGAGCAGACAATAGTTGACTAACCTGTGTTACTATTTCCCGAACGGTTTTTTCTTTTGAATTTGTCATTATTACCTTGTAATAGTGACATAAAAATAAAATATTTAAATAGAGGTAAATTTCTAATTTCCATATTTTGTAATCATATAGATGATTAGTAGTTAATTGGTCTTAAATTAGTTGTTTTTAGTCATTTAACAATTTATTAATCATTTTAGTCATTTAGTCGAGGTTAAAATAGTCACTAAAAAGTAATCAGATTTAAAAAAAATTAGTCGACTAAACTGATTAATTGATTAGTCATCCGATATCACTACTATTCACCGTCTTACGGTGACAAATATTACTAACACAACAATCTATATATGCATCTAGCATTACTTTTTTTTTTTAACCATACCGAACGCAACATACTTAAAATGAATAAAACTGTGAAACTTTATTGTCAAGTGTTAGCGTACGTTTTTTGTTGTTGTGTATTATTTTTTTTTTATTTATAGTCAATCTAATTATATGTTTTGTTTTGGTTCTAGGTAAGTTCCTTTGTCTTTTAATAAGATTACGTGACATCAAAGAATATACGACGGTTTTCAAGGTCTTATGGGAAGTGCTACTTTCTAACTTTACCAAAAACCAGATGGTTCCTAAGGTAACATAGTATGTATTATTATTATATGTCTTCAATATTTTTATCAAGATAGGACAGGTGCTTATTAAGTTCAATGAATACGAAACAAAATTAATACTGAATGTATAACTATTGATAAGTACAGTGTACATACATGTACAGGGATATAGGATCACATACTATGCATATATATATATATATATATATATATATATATATATATATATATATATATATATGCAATAGCTGGTATTATAAGACATTACACTATACTGACACGTTTATTGCATTACGAAATTGGTTTGAAAAAAATATAAACACCGTATTGAACTGATGTGTATGTGATATATTAATTCGCGTGCTATCTCTTCAGTCCGGTTACTACAAAACCGCTTGCGCGTCAAAGCGCAAAAGAAAATGACATTGTAAAAGATAAGCATTATACTATGTAGATATGCTTAGGTATGTTAAAAATATTTAAAACGTTCAAAATGTCACGCTAAAAGGGTCTTTACGTAAGTAACTATTATAGTAATACCACATTTTTCATTACAAACCTACGGGTATTTATCCTAAACATATGACTAATACATATAAATACCAGCAATTAGAATTAGATTCCATATAATGTACAGGCAAATTTTTCGCTGGTAAATTACTATTATCCTTTCCTGATTTTGATTTTTAATTCCACATGTCCATTGCTTGCCCTGACTGAGAACTGAAAAAATTATTTTGGTAGACCCCGTACCTTCCATTATTTCGGTCATCATTTTTGTATTGAACCGTCGGATATCGCGTCTAATTTATTTCTTAATCAGTTCGTTCAGTTCACATAACTTTATTTGTTGGATTTTAGTTTTTCTTCTACCCATTTTAATTTTTTTCTTTGAGATATTAAAATTTGCGTATGTTCTGTTAACTTGGTTTCCAATTCGTTACATTTTAGACTAGCGTAACATTTTGTTGAAACTCTGTAATGTTTCTTCTACTCTGTCGTAAATATTCTGTATCGTTTCTGTGAGTTCTACTGTTGACACTTGGAATCTTATCTCTTCTGAGAACTCTTCAGTACAATCCTTATGTACATTACGAATAATTGAGCATTTTTTGTCTAGTCTAAGTTTCATCATAACCAATTTATGATCGGAAGTAAATTCAGAGTTCTTAATTACTTTCACGTTATTAACATTACGTATATCTGGTACTAAAATATGATCTATTTAAATCCATTTTAATTCTTGACGGTGTTTAAAAAAGGAGCAACTTATCTTGAGACCATTTTTTTGGACAATCTGTATTAAGCGTACACCACACTCGTTTCTACGTCCATAACCATGATTACCCAGATATTGTTCCTCGTCTGGATTTTGTGAGCCAACTTGACTGTTCAAGTCACACAATGATGAAAGTATTCTTTGAAGATCCATTTTCGTTTATAATACTTTGGAGTAGGTCATAAAAATTCTCTCTGTCTTCCAAACTAGCAGCGGCCGTTGGGGCATATACCTGAATTATCGTAAATTTTCTTTTACCAATATTAAGTTTTATTATCGCGATTCGGTTTGACACTGACTCGAACGATTGCATGTACTTTTTCAGATTTCTCTTTACGAAGAAACCTACTCTATTCCTACCTCTATCGGCTCCAGAATGGTACAAAAGGTTATCATTTTTCGGTTCGATAATTTTGTCATTTTTTCATCTCACCTCTGCTAAACCGATTATATCCCACTTGATATATTGTAGGGCATAATTTAATTCTTCTAGCCTTTCCTCTCCTAACATCGTTCTAACATTTAGTGTTCCGATCCTTAAAACATTTACTTTATTTGATTTTCTCTTTAATGGGGGGTTGTAGCCTAATCCTCCTTCACTGGCCAGGTTTTCTAGGGGGTTTGTTTGACACTTGGGTTGTGTTACTTGTTAGACGTTCGAGATTAAAAACCCTACTAACAGTTACCTATTAAGTTGCAATATTTGTTTATTGTGTGAGGTTTACAATAATGCCGTTGGAATATACCTTTACCTTTTCGTGTCATAGTTCCGATCTACCTAATATATTGTTCAATTTGTTTAGTTTCTCCATAGTATACTTGATATTTTATCATTCTACATAATTTAAATGGCATTTAAACCATTTTTTCTTAATTTTTATGATTTTAATTCATTAGAAATCGGCAAAAATAGTAGGTGCAAACACCACGGGATTAAAATATTTTCTCATGTCATTGTTGCCCTTAGAATTTTAGAGATTCTTAGTTGACGTACTACATAATATATTCAAAATAAAAAGCCATATTCTAGTTTCTTGATGTATAATGTAGTATATATACCTATACTATTTATATCAGTAAACTTGAATGTAAGTAAAATTTGATATTGGTTATTAGTGAGGAGAACTTGTAAATTTTAAATATCTGTGTATATCAGGCGCAGGGTTTACAATGATATTGAATTAGTAGAGCTTACATACCTACTATATAATTATTTGTTTCGACTAAATTTTAAAAAAATTAGTACATAAGTACAGTAGGTGCCAGCTTTTATAATAGCAGAGAATGTTATCAAAATCAGTCAGTACCAAATGATCACATTTATAATAAAATTATTTTAAAGTAATTCATTTGTAAAATCTGTAACTGCACGGCACACACTAATAACAATTTTTTTCTTTAAAACCATAAGAGTAAATTTTTTTAGAAACTACATTGATAGATCAACCGTGCCACTATGATTGGCATCATATTCGACGATTATTACTGTAGACAAGTTTATGAAGCAATTCCGATTATTGTTATCAGAAACTGCGGGTCCCATAATGATCATAATAAGCGGTGATTACTATATATACAAAAATTAATTTTGTACCTGTAATTAAACTTAAGCGTAATAAAACCAACTTTATCATTGAAGCATGATTGTATAAATAACAAAATAGCATACTTAAAAGAAGTTAAATAATAAAATACTTATTTTAATTTGTTTTTTATTGTTGCATTATTTAATTTGTCAAAATGTCATTGAAATGCTGAATTATATTGCAACACATGTTTTAAAAAATCTTTTTATTTATTTTTTTTTATTATATTTCTATATAAGTGTGTAGTTATTCATGTAGGTATATGTGTGTATACATACAATATTGTATTTTATATGTTGTAAAATGATTATTCCATGAAAATAAAAATCTACACTTTTACTTAATTATCTTCTACCAAAATTTAATTATAATTAATGTCTGTAATATACTGATGCAATAAAAGGGAAATTAGTAACAGATCGGTTTGTTATAATACCCTGTTGGGTAACATTGATTGACAATAGTTTCGAAAGACAATTTTCTCTATGATATTTAAGTATAGGTACCTATAAATATTTGATTATTTTTTTATTTAATGGTTATTATTAGCCTACACACACGTACAAATACCGCAAGTGTACGTACAAATACGCGCAATATATTTTATATACATATAAAAAAAATAATTATTAATATCTACGTAGGACTATCTAAATATTCCAAATTATTTTTGCTTGTGTAATTGTGTGTTTCTACTTGTTGACACTTCTCCTCGTTATATTGCTGGATAACAAATATTCATCAGAAAAACACAAATTTGTTAGAAAAAATATAAATCTAATTGTAAGTGAAAAAGTTAGAACAAGCTTTTTGAAACAAAAAAAAAAACAAAAACGAAATGGGATAAAACATTTTAGTGGCAGGTAAGTTTGTAACAATTCATTACTAAAATACAAGATTCTTTGACCATATTTTTGCTCATTATTAAATCAAAAAGTTAAAATTTTTCCCAAGTTAATATTAGCAAAGGGTGTATTTATGCAATAAGAAATAAACTGGTGTGATATAAAATATATTAATTAAAAATTATTTTATTTACACATAATAGTCTCCTCTTTTACCAAAAAAAATACCTTTTAAAATTAGGGGTTGGGGTGGGAGATAAAACCCCAATGATTTTATAACTTTAATTTTGGTATCACAATAAAGATCTTAAAGTGCCACTTACAAATATATATAGCTTCCCTATCAAAGCTCTTACCATTTCCAAGATATTTAAAAAAATTGAAAAAAACTCTAATTTTTAGGGGTGGGTTTCGCCCCCTTAAACGGCTTATGGGCACGAACGAAATATGGCTTTGGATTAGTTTTAATAAGATCTACACTCCACCAAAGTTTCAAAAATTTTTGAGAGATATAGTTGGATACCTTTCCTTGTCAGTAACATTATAACCCCTACAAAAATACTATACGCATCACGTATCTCAGCAAACAGAATTTGTATTTATTTAAGATCAAAAGATGTACAACTCATCACACAAAAATATAAAACAATTAATGTAAAAAATCAAAATATCTCAATTAGAAGTTATATTACTCCGTCTAATAGAATGACAATATGGATCCTTCCATCTGTACCACATAATGTAATTTTAAAACATTTAGAACAAATGGGTATAAAACCTATGTCGGACATATATTTCTTATCAGCTGGTCTAACAGATAAGCAATATACACATATTCAGAGTTTCAGGCGATACTTGTTTATCCGTACCGATCATTCTGACCTACCTGAATATACCCAAGTATCATTTGAAAATGAAATATATAGAATGTATATATCGGAGGATAAAATTAGATGTATGTAGCTTCTGCAATAGATTTGGTCACGAATCCGAAAAATGTAAAAAGCAAAATTTAGAAAATAATCAGGACACTACAGTAAACAGCAACCAGACATCAACAACATTCCTGCCATTACCTACCTCAGATATAAATTCCCAAATACATACAAATACCAGTGAGCCACAATTATCCCAACAAAATCTCCCACACTAGTATCTATTACACAATCTCCCACACAATTTACACACCCACAAACTACTCCCAGCAAAAACAATGAAGAATTAATCCCAACTCATATACATTCAGAACAATCTAATATAAAAGATAAAAGCAAACGACAGCGATTAGCTTTAAGCAGTAGTCTAGACTCTGAGTCTGATTCAACAAAAAGATCACGTATTAAATTATCAAGCACCGAAAGTCAAAATTCACAATTTGAGCATAGCGAAACATAAAATTGGCCAACAATTTTAACGAATGTGGCACAAACATTAAAAGCAACGAACAGAAAACACAAACTTCCAAACAAACACACCCAAAGACCTAACACTGCCCCCTCCAAAAAGTATTAAACACAAAAAGATAAAACGGAATAAACAAAAATATAGAACAAATTAGAGATGTCGATTTTAAATCGATTAATCGAAGCTTAAAAAATCGATTCTTTTTTCGATTTTTTTTTATTTGAATCGATTTATGAATCGATTATTAAAAGTAAGAGATCGATAACCGATTTTTTCCAAAAATAACTTCATTTTAATAGTAATTCTACAAAGAAACATGTGTTAAAATGAAACACCAAAAACTCTATTGTTAATTGGCACTTTTTACTCGTTATATTAACGAACCCCTCCTATAGCTCTATGTAAGTCAGACTATTAATACAAAAGGAAGGAAGAGACCACCTATCTGTGCAAACGACGATCCCTTTCCCACAAAAGCGACTTATTTTGAAAACATTTTTTTGTCAATTTGATATTTTTGAATAAACTTGGTTCAATTCGTGGTATTCGTCCTACATATTCAATTGCCTTATTTTTTATAATTATAATTGAAAAATTAACTCATTCATCCATCGCCTTTACAAATATAATGTAAGGCGTTTTTACACGATATTACCGATATTACCTATGTAGTATCAAGTAAGTGCCTTAAACAAAAATTATCAACTAATTTTATTAAACTTTTCAAAATTTCGATTTTTTAGATCAATCTCACAGAATCGATTTTTTTAGCCGATTTTTTTTTTAATCGATTTTTTAATTTAAATCGATCCAAAAATCGATCTTTTTTTGGAGAATCGACATCTCTAGAACAAATCATACAAACCCTCGAAATAGCTATTGAACTTGAGCAAGAAAAATATGTACTTACGTTCAATCAATTTAGGGATTTTGCAATAGCTACACAGGGAAATACTAAAATCCGAACATTTAATTCAAATGATAGACACGTTATATACTACGTCATATATGCTAACAAATTAAATATAATGTTGTCAACAAGATTAAAAAATAAAATATTGCAGAACAAAATAGATGGTTCGACCGACTCGGAACTTGCGCATTCCAGTTCTGAGGTCGAATTTTGAATAGTGTCGGAAAAACTATGAAAAACTCCATAATCCAATGGAATTTGAGGGGATTTTATAAAAGACTTCCCGAAATAAAAATGATATTAAATAAAAAACAACCAAAAGTGTTAAGCTTGCAAGAAACCCATCTATTACCGAAACATAGTGTTCAAATTCACGGTTATTCACAATTCAGATTCGATTACCTAGAGGGTGTAAATACATGCGATGGTGTTGCAACGTACACACGTAACCATACATAAGCAGAACAAATAGAAATACAAACACATTTACAAGTACTAGCAACAAAAGTACATTTTTCACAATCAGACATAATTACCATATGTAATATCTACATACCACCACATATCAGATGTTCTGCAAATGATATACAGAACATTACTAATCAACTACCTCGCCCCTATGTTCTTCTAGGTGATATGAATACCTATATTACCGCAATAGGGAGTATGTATACCAATCCTAATGGTAGGCAAATTGAAAAGTACCTATACGATAATAAAGATATTATCACATTAAATACGGGAAAAGCCACCTATCTCTTTTCAAACGGCAACTTTTCATCAATAGACATAACTATATCCACAACTGGTATAGCTACTAAGCGGGACTGGGATACATACGATGGTCTTTGCGGTAGTGACCACTTTCCCATAACTATAACATACAGCACCCCTGAATCAAACTACACAATAGAAAAATATCAGACTGACAAAGCGGATTGGGAAACACCCACCTCACTAAAATAGAAAATTATGAAAGTAGCACTGAACAAAATCTAACTATACTAGAAAACATTATGAAAAATACATAACAAAACAACAAATAACCAATAAATTTAAACAAGTCCCCTGGTGGACTACAAGCATAGCACTTTTAATTAAAAACGTAGGAGTAAATTAAGAAAATATAAAAAAACCAAAACCCAAACTGATTTTGAACAATATAAAATAGCAAGAGCACAAGTCAGACGGGAAATAAGTATACAAATACAACAATCCTTGGAACAGTTTATAATTTCCATAAATAAAGATACACCGGAAAAAGAAATATGGGCCAAAATTGAAAATAATAAATACCGGTATTACCAAATATGAAACCTTTTGACAAATATGAAACAGTAAGCGCCCTAGAAATAAATAATAATATAAGAACAAACCCCCAGGATATCACGGAATTTCTTGCTGAACACTTCTACAAAATATCAAGCAACAATCAATATAATAAAACTTTCATTGAATACAAAGAAAACCATGAAAAGAATACACTAAACTTTCAAACAGATATGCATCTCGAATACAATACTCCCTTCACATTCCAAGAATTCAGTTCTGCATTAAACAATATCAAAAACAATGCCCAGACAATATCAGCACAGAAAAGATAAAGCACTTACACCCAACTGCACAAACACTACTCCTACAAATCTATAACGAAATATGGCTCTCTGGGAATATTCCCAGCATCTGGAAACAGTGTACAGTCATCCCCATTCACAAAACCACTAAAGACAAGCTAGATCCATCAAGTCACCGCCCTATCTCCCTATCAAATCATTTAACTAAACTAATGGAACGAATAGTATATGAACGTCTAATATGGATTATTGAGAAAAATGACTATTTTAATAAAGTACAATATGGTTTCAGAAAGTACAGATCCACCACGGACTGCCTCGCTATCCTTGACACTGATATTAAAAATGCATTTGCCGCAAACCATAATTTATATGTCATTTTCTTCAATCTAGAAAAGGCTTTTGATACCACTTGGCGCTATAAAATTATATCTGAAATGCATAAATGGGGACTACAAGGCAGGCCTCGAATGTACATACAAAACTTCCTCACTAACAGGACATTTAAAATGTACTAGTACACAATAAATTTTCCCAATTATATGAACAAGTGAATGGGATACCGCAAGGATCTGTACTTTCTGCAATCCTTTTTCATATTGCTGTAAGCAATATTATAGAAAGAATCCATTTTCCTATTAAATCAATACTTTTCGCAAATGATCTAATTATATATGTTTCCACCAACAATCCTGAATACGCAAAAAGATACCTACAACAATTCATTAATCAAATATTAGAATGGAGCGATGAAAATGGCTTAAAAATATCTATTTAAAAGACCAAATACATGTGCATTAATAGAAGAGCAAAACATAACTTATCTAACATAACTTACATAACTACCAAATTGACAGTATCTACTGCGAATCCGGTGAAACAAAACTTAACGAACGTAGGGATTTTTTAACACTTAAATATTATATAAAAACATATGAAAAACAAAACACAGTTATCATGAATAAAACAAACAATACACCGTACCAAAATACCTTTTAATCAAAAATTTCTCTTCCAAAACCAATCCCAATCATCATAAATCAAATACTCCGAAAAATTAAGATAAATAAAGACTCACTCACACAAATACACAACATATACAACACACAACAAATACCATCCTGGAAAACAAACAGACTTCACACAAAAAAATAGACTTCACACTAAGTAAACAAAGCAAACTAAATACGAGTGCCCAAGAAATACAACAGACTTTCTGTGAAATAATCAGTAACAATTACAGTGACTATTGTAAAATTTATACCGACGGTTCGAAAAATTCAATATCAACATCCTGTGCATTTGTAACCGGCAATAAAGAATTCACATATAAACTGAATCCTATTGCAACAATATTTACAGCCGAAGAAACTGCAATAGAAAAGGCTCTCACATAATTTATATTCCAACACACCCAGAAAACGACAAATATGTCATTATTACTGACTCGATGAGCACATTAAAAGCCATTCAAAACACACTTTCAGTAGTCAATAATTCAACTTATACATAAAAAATACAATGAATTGCACCATAATCAAAAAGAAGTTATATTTTTATGGGTCCCTAGCCATGTGAATATAACTGGGAACGATCTAGCAGACGAAGCTGCAAAAAACGCACATCAATCCGAAAACACAATATCGACAGTTACCATGCAAGATATAAATACTACTCAGCCAAAGAAATCACAAATGGAAAAATAAAACTGGAAACAAATTAAAACAAATAAATTCAGACACACTACTCTGGATAACGTCCATACAAAACAATAGAAAAAACGAAATTATACTCACTAGACTCCGCACCGGCCATACTAAACTTACTCACGCTTTTTTATTATGAAGAATTCCTCGACCAGTCTGCCATTTCTGTCTAGTTCCGATCACAGTAGAACATATACTGGTATCATGCAAAAAATTTCAAAAAGAGAGAGATGAAAATAAACGGGCAAATAATCTACAAACAATATTATAATGACGATAATGATCGAGTACAACAGCTACTTACCTTCATCTACAAAACATCACTCCACAACCAAATATAAGCTACACTACCAATAAACTTTCATAAAACGCTCTATATGCATTAACTTGTTAATTTTATTATTCATTTTATACAGTGCGTTCGTAATATGTTGAAGTGCCAATGACCTGAAAATATTCATATCTAGTGTATTTCATTCATTGACGTTGGTATTACTTTCGAAGTGGTAAATAAATATATGTGCCTGTACCTATTTCATAAAAAAAAATGAAAAAAAAAATGTCTGTTATATTTCCGTGTAGCAACAAAGCTCACTTGGTTTATTTTTAAAAGTCATTGACACTTCGAAATATTATGAACGCACTGTATAATATGTATTAATATATATTTTTTTTTTATTTTAACATAATATCTATCTTTATATATAACTACTGTATAAATGACTTGACTGTTGCAAATACACTATAATAAAAACAAAAGCTGATCCACACAAGGAATAAAATTTGGAATTACTTAAATATTAAGTTCAAAAATAGAATTTGAATTTTTTATTTTAAATCCTGCCATTGATTAAAAATACCCCTGCCGCAGCATCCTGCATAACATAACGAATTTCCAAAATTTTGGGTAGTTAATTTTTGGCGCATTTTTCGTCACCAGCACCGGATTTCAGTCGGATTTCACTTAAAACAGCACGTCTTTATCTAAAATATTTTAGTTCCCTAACAGTAAAAAAAAAAAAAATCACAGTCAGTTAAAGAGTTTATTTTTGGCGCTTTTGGATCTGCTAGACCTTGGCGGAACTCATATAAAATAGCCTATTAGAGATGTGCCAAACTCGTGAATTCACGCGTGACCCATCGTGATCGTGAACAAGTTTTTATGATCGTGCGTGAGTGGGCGTGACCGTGACATTTAATTTCTTGCCGTGAATAATTCATGAGTCACGAAAAGTTAAAGACCATGAATAAAAAAATTTTAAAAATAATTTTTTTCAATTTTAGGGAATATTAACTAAACCAATTTGATTTTTTAACTACAAAAAAAAAACGTTTCTTTTATATTAGGTACTTTTTATGAGTACAAGTAGGTAGAAATCCAATAACCCTTTGTACTAACAAATTCCAGTTTTTTACCGAGATACTTGGAGTGTATACAAAATGATTTACAATTTAGAAATGTCCAACAGTGTTTATGATGGTTGTTCTGATTATTTCTTCCGTTTTTAATTAATTCCTTAAATTCTTAAAATAGGCCTGTCTACATATATTCGGTCTCAGTCAATAGGTATATTTGAAAATATTACAGTCAGTTTTACAGCTTTCAGTAGTATGATCTATCATTCTATGAAGGAATAATATAAAGAATTATGGGTTAATTTTAAGGAAATATTATCTTTTTCAACATTTTAAGTTGTTTATTGTCATTATTATTTTTTTTTTCAATTTTATTATTTATGTTTGTATTTATGGGTAGGTACCTACTAAAAAAATATTTTGCCACAATTTTGTTAAAAAACTGCATATATTATTTAGTTTGGTTGTGCGAAATATCATATTTATATACAAATACAGTACCTACAATAACAACAAAAATTAAACAATAAATCACCAGACGAAAAATTTTGAAAATTTTCTCGCTTTCCAAAAAAAAATACATAGCATGTAACTTGCATCAGTATTAATCTCAGTGAACCGTACTAACTGTATTTCTGATTTTATCGTGAGGACATAATTTTTACTGACTGTTAAAACGCTAGTGATTTTTAGTCAAAATTCAAACGATTATATTGAAAAGTTTTTATGTTTAATTCGTAAGCGTGCGTGAGTGTAAAAGTCTTAAATTTTTTTGTTCGCGATCGTGCGTTTCTCGGTTGAGAAGTCTATTTTTGGTACTTTTGCGACCATAGGATCCTGGCAGACCTCGTACAACAAAGCTACTCTTTATCTAAAATAATTTGTCTACACGTCAATTATCATTTGTCTACATGTCAATATATAAATATATAAATATATATATATATATATATATATATATATATATATATATATATATATATATATATATATATTTGTATATATATACATATATATATATATATATATATATATATATATATATATATATATATATATATATTTGTATATATATACATATATATATATATATATATATATATATATATATATATATATATATATATATATGTATTGAAAAATACTGATCGCTTTGTCATTACATTTTGGTATCATATCAAAATTAGGTCTAGTTAACATATCCTGTTAACTAAATACCACAGTATGGAAAAATAAAGCCCAAAGATTTGCTTTCCCAAAATTCGACTTTAAGTAGCCTTAAATTTAAAACTGTTCTATTAATTCGAGCAAAATAAAACTTATACCAATCTTTGAAGTTTGCTTATTTATAAAATCACAGTTATTATAAAAATATTGCCGCAGATATTGGTCTTTCAATAAAAAAATTTAATTTTGTCATAAAAAAACACGTCTCTGTAACATTGGAGTTCTAATAGACATGAACAATTATCATCACTTTATTTTCTTTGTAATTTGTAGTAAAGATATGCAGTACGCTAATTCCTTATAAAAATCTTTTAAGAATAATTCAAATAAATGACCCCAGCTCTTTAAAACTGCTAGAAATTTTGTTAATATTTAACTAGTTATTATTAATATTACCAATATTGCTGTGATTTTTGTGTATCATGGCTAACTATATTGATAATAAAATTTATTAATAAAATATCAAATATTACCAAAAATTCTAGTAATTTTAAAGGATCTGAATATCATTTATTTGAATTATTCTTAGGAAATAGAGTAATAATAATTGTTCATGCTTATTAAAACTCCAATGTTACTGAGACGTATTTTTTAGTCGAATTTTCTCCGAAAAATTAGACTTATACAGTCTATACGATAAGAGCTGCGAGAGGCGAGACCAGGGGCGCTATCCGTTTTCGGACCCGTAGAACACGATTATGTAAAAAAAAAAGATGTCTGATATATATATATATATATATATATATATATATATATATATATATATATATATATATTTTCCCGCAACCTTTTAATATGTGTAGGGCCCCCCTATGGAAGTTAAGAGATGAAATTTGGTAAGTGGGGCTTATTCCGATGCACAACAATACTATCAAAGTGGGGTCAAATTTTGGGCAAATTTTTTTTCGGACCCGACCTTTAAGGGGGTGGTGGGGGGCGGAAAAGCAATAAAACTTTTCCAAATCGGTTTTAAATAATGTTTCGGTCAATTATCTACAACATATCCAAAATTCAGCTTCCTAGGATGATATGGTGGGAGTAGAGGGGGGAAAAACGATTTTCGCTGGATCTAACAGGCCCCCAGCCCCCCAGAATTAACGTAGAGGGTTGAAATTTGGTGTGTTGATAGAGTTCGTACCTAGGTTGTGCTTTTTGGAGGTTTTAATATTTTACCCCCACCCCCCTCATTTTTAAGCTACAATTTCATGCATTTTCGACGTTTTCGAAGTTTGTACCACTCGCACAGGTCACCCGAATAAACCTAGAGGGCTGAAATTTTGTATTCGGATTGAGTTAGTATCAAGGGGGTGCCTTTTGGGGGTCTCGACTTTTAACCCCTACCCCCACCATTTTTATACCCAAAAGAACATGATTTTTCTTGTTTTTTAACAGTTTCGTTCGGGTCAAAATCTCCCCAAATAAACCTAGAGGGCTGAAATTTGGTGTACAGGTTAAGCTAATAGCCAGACACTGTTTTTTGGAGGTTTCAACTTTTAACCCTTACCCCCACGATTTTTACGCCAATATTTCCTTAATTTTTTTGCTTGTTTTCTGACACGTCTAGAGACTCCATAAGGAAACCTAGAGGGCTGAAATTTTGTACGTGTATTCAGTTAGTATCCAGCTAGTACCTTGTAGGGAGTCCACATCACTTTTCCCCCCACTTCTCCCATTTTTACATCGGAATTGAATGCTATTGTTAAATGTGTTTTAAAAGCATTATGTTTATTCTAAATACAAGTAGGCGAATAGTAATTTTAAAAAATTTAAAAAAAAGTGAATACAATTTTTTAACAAATGAAATACATACATATTAAGTAATTTGCAAATGTTATTAGAGTCACTGTTTATTTATTTATTTAATTATTATTTAGGAATTTTGGATTTTTATTATTTATAAAATAGAAATTTTGGATTTTTTTGGAAAGAAAAAATATCTTCATAAAAGCCTTCCAGTTTACTATTTAAGTTCCTTTTTTAATATTTAAAAGTAAAACACAAAGGCAATTGACGGATAAGCATGGATAGAAATGCCCTCGTACGAATTGTTTTGGCTTTTTCCCTGTTAACTTCTATCGGCACAAAATTGAAATTTACTTAGATTCAGCCCTTAAAAACTTAAAATCTTTTTATAAAGCCCCGATCAACCGGACACTCATTATCAGTTTTGAAACCACCAAAATTACAAATCGCTTGTGGAGTTTCAATTATATTTCGCTTGTAGACACTCAATACCGAAGAAATAATTTTTTTTTTTTTTATTTTTTATTTTTTATTTTTTATTTTTTTGAATGAAAAAATATCTTTATAAAGGCCTTCCAGTTTACTATTTAAGGTCCTTTTTTAATATTTAAAACTAAAACATAAAGGCAATTAGCGGATAAACATGGGCAGGAATGCCCTCGTACGAATTGTGTTGGTTTTTTTTCTGCTACCTGTTTTCGGCACAAAATTGAAATTTACTGAGATACAACCCTTAAATACTTAAAACCTTTTTTTAAAGCCTCGATCAGAAGAACACTCATCACCAGTTTTGAAACCAACAAAATGACAATTCGGTTGTAGACTTTCAATCACATTTCGCTTGTAAACATTCAATACCGAAGATGAAGGGGGAAATTCGACTACCGTGATGGGGCCCCGCTGCTCACGGCGTTTTTTTAGTATTAAACTAAATTTTTCTATTGAAAGACCAATATCTGTGACAATACTTATTTGATAATAATTGTGATTTTATAAATAAGTAGATGTCTAAAAATGGTATAATTTTTATTTTGCTAGAATTTGTATAATTATTTTGAAGTTAAGGCCACTTAAAGTCGTAATTTGGAAAAGCGGATTTTTGAGCGTTATTTTTGCAGATTATGGTATTTAACTGTCGGAATATGTTTACTAGACCCAATTTTGATACGATGCCAAAATATCATGTGGAAGTGACCAAAAGCTTTGAAATTATTACCATTTTTCGTAATTAACAAATTTGAAATTTCCGGTTTCCCGTCAAATAAGTTAGGGGTGAAACGTGTTTAACTACTTTTTCATTCAAACCGATGCAGCAACTAACCCCATACTAAAATATTTTTCAAAATATCAATAGTAAAAAAAGTTTCCCACATTATGATGCGAACTTTATGAAAGACACTATATATATATATATATATATATATATATATATATATATATATATATATATATATATATATATATATATATATTTATATATATACATATATATATATATATATATATACATATATACATATATATATATACATATATACATATATATATATATATATATATATATATATATATATATATATATATATATATATATATATCTGTGTGTTTGTGTGTGTGTAAATAAATGTCTGCGCGATAACTCGCGAACGAAGCATCCAATCTTTACGAAATTCGGTGAGAAAGTCAGAAATCCCAATAGCTTAGATGAATTCCGAGAGGTTCGAGCCCGATGTGTCCGATTTTAGAAGCCAAAATTTTGGCCATTTTTCGCCATTTTTAGTGGTTTTTTTGCAAAATTTGACCATATTTTAAAATTTTTAAAATTTTTTTATACCATCGATAAGGGCGTAAAAAGTTGCATGAGACAAACATTTAAAACATTGTTCTAAGTGAACTAGCTTTTGAACAAAATTAAGGACTTTGCTAAGTTTTTTTACGATAAATAATACTTCATGGCTTTTATCATTACAATAACAATATTTCACCGATTTTGAAAATTTGTTCACTGTTAGAGAGCTAAACTATTTTAGACGGATATAACTGATATTAGTTATGTTATATGAGGTTTCCCAGTGTCCGAGGGTCCTAAAAGCGCCAAAAATAAAACTACTTAAGCGATTTTGAAAATTTGTTCACCTTTTAAAAGTTAAATTCTTTTAAATGCATATATGCTATACTACCTATAAGAGATCTGCCAGGGCCCTGGGGATCCAAAAACGCTAAAAATTAATTAATCAAGCTATTTTGAAAATTTTGTCACTGTTAGAGAGCTAAATTATTTTAGACAAATACAAGTTGTTATATGAGATCCGCCAGTTTCCAATCTTTGAAAATTCACTGTTATCTCCGGCTCAAGTTGCGTCATGAGAACGGCTGTAATAGCTGAATTTCCAAAACGGAAATTCGCTACAAACAACTACTAGAACTCTTGTGGTCACTTTCTCAATTTAAGCATCTTTTTAAGGGTCTTTGGGTAAAATTTTTTTTAGTCTATCCTACGAAATTAAAACAATTTCTCTTAAAACAAAAATAAAATTGTTTTTTCATTTGCTATCATAAAAGTTCGCATAATAACAGTATTAGGCGTATATGTTTCTGTAAATGCACAGTGAAAAAATTTGTGTTACAATTAACACATTTCACATGTCCAGAACGGTCCACTCAATTTTTTGTGTTATTTTAACACAAAGCATATGTGTCAAATCTATATACAAGATTTGTGTTAATGATTTAACACACAAGAGGACATACATTTTGTGTTAATTTTTCAGATTTATGAGAGTTAGTAGTTAAACTTTTTTATTCAATATTTTACTTCCACTTAAGCTTAAGATATTTGAAAGTCGTTAAAAATTGTAACGATTTTGTTCATATATTAGATTATAAATGAGACTCAAAGAACGCAAAGTAAGTCAGTTCTTTGTAACAATTCTTACTTGTGTCCATATATATCGACGAAAATATATATAATAAAAAAGATGAGGATATTCTTATTATTAAACAAAACCGAAAACAATTTTCTTATAATTTAAGATTATTTTGTTAGTGATTCAGTTAAAAAAATCATAGAAAATTGTTTCATTTTTAAACGTTTAATAAAACTATATTCGTCAATAACTGAAAAAACTTTAATTTTTCGGTTTTGTTTAATAACAAAAAGTATAAGAACTACTCTCATCTTTTTTGTTATATATATTTTGGTAGATATATATTCTAATCTAATTTAGGTACTTATAACATTCTTTTGCTCTACACAAATATTATGTTACTTCTTTGTTGTTCAAAATAGGTTTACATTTTTATTCTGTTAAATCGAAATTTGTGTTAATATTTTCGAAACGAAATGTTAGATTAACGCAGGGTTGTGTTACTTATTTAGCACAAAAGTTTTAACCACTAGTTTTTTTACGCAGAACACAAATTTTTTTACTGTGTGCAGAGATATGAAATATATTATATATCTATACAGTACGTATCTATATATATATATAGGTTTGGGTTAGATTTGTACCACACAAAAGGGGTTGCTTTACGAATAAATAAATATTCCGTCAATTGTATTGTCAAAGCGTGCACCACAACGTCGGCCAAGTGTTGTGAACATCATATAATAATTCATGAATAATTCCGAATTGATATTTTACACCGTTTTTGTGGTGTATGTAGAATACGCACGGGTATATGACAACGGACGCTTTTCCATATTCCATAATTTACATAGACTGCACACAAATATATGTACGAGTATATATAGTACATGTCATAGTGTTTGTTACGTTCTGTCAAATGACATGACTCTTTGTCATGGAAATAACTGGAAGGTAACAAACACTTCACAGTTCACACTGTCCCTCGTTCGTCCGCTATCAATTTTCTAAAAAGTTATTTTACCATTTTCCTCTGTCTGAATAATTCAATTTCAAATTTACTTTATTGTACGAAATTTAAATCGATAACTGTGCCTATATGGTATATTATGTAGGTACGTAATAAATATTTCATATCTTTTACCGTAATCTTATATATGTTTCATTTATTTTGCTATATGGTGTACGTATATGAGCCGAGGAGCACCCAGTTATCATTATTCTGTAATTTTTTACTGTCGCTTTTTTATAACTTAGCGCTCTAACATATTTGAGAAGTTAGATTTTTACACACTTTTAGCCTAATTCTAGAACCATCTTATAAACGATTATTCAAAATTAGAAGCTAAAAAACACACATTTTCGATAATTTTTTTTAAGAGTAACCTTATATGCAATCGATCTGAAATCTTACACATTATAAAGCATTCCTTTGAGTATCAAAAAAATTTTATTTTATTAAAAAAATTTAATTTCGTATTAAAATATGAATTATACGAATTTATTTTATTTGTTAACCCTAGAATCATACGTACTCGTCAAAACGACGAACGAACTTCTCTACCTGCTCCAATACTGTGACTTGTCGGTACCTGCTCGCTGTGAAACTTCTGTTATCTAATTTATTTGTTATTATAACACATAAGACGTATAAATTTTGTTTATAGCTATTGTCGTTTTTTTTTTTATACTGAAATAGTGTGCGTCAAAAGGACGACGATGTATGATTAACCCATATTTTTTTTTAAAGATTTTGTACTCCACATATAAAAGTTTTCCTAATTTTTCTAAAATTTATTAAAGATATGGATGTTATAATTAATTTATTCAATGATTATGATAATATGAAAGATGATTACAGCTGTTTTAATATATTGAATCGAAAACTAAAGAATGCGTTTCAAGTGACTTAATAAAAGGTTAACAATTTATTTTATGGAAAATATTTTAATTTTTATTATTTTTGGAGATCTTATTCGAAAAATTACTAACAAATTTTAGAAAATTTACAAATGTGCCTAATGGGGAAATAATTACATATCTATAGGAATATTTATGACTGAGAAATTTCACATTCTGTAAAGTCACACATGTCCACTGACTCATAATAGTTCATAAATTAATTATTTGAAAGACATGTT
This sequence comes from Brachynemurus nebulosus, assembly GCA_035578155.1. Taxonomy (NCBI): domain Eukaryota; kingdom Metazoa; phylum Arthropoda; class Insecta; order Neuroptera; family Myrmeleontidae; genus Brachynemurus; species Brachynemurus nebulosus. The sequence goes on from JAPWDM010000001.1 coordinate 104,761,617, forward strand.
TTATGATACAACTGATGTATTTATCTATTTTTTAATTTTTATAGTGAAAATATGCTTTGATAAAAAGATTAAAAAAATTAATAAATATTTATATTAAGAAATTTTTCCAAATCCAATTTTTTTAAATATTTTGTTCGCTTTTGTAGTATTGTTATGTAAAAAAAATGTTTTTTGCAAATAAACTCTAAAACTCCCCGTAAAAAGTCCATTCGTCGAAACGACGCCGATGTATGATTAATTTGACTCGTAGACCAACGTATGATTTTAGGGTTAAATTGCCTTTCTGTATACACTTGAGTTTTGTATTTTTTCTGAATAAATTTGTGTTTTCTACATCTCAATTTTTTTGCCTAAAAGCAATTCAACTCGAAGAATTGTCAACCCAAAAACACTTCAGCTTCGCTATCGCGTTTTTGTTAGTTGATACTTATTCTCATTAAATTGCTAGGCAACAAATTTTCGTTAGACAATTCCAAATTTATTCAAAAAAATACAAACCTCTCGTGTAATAAATACCTAAGTGAAAAAAAATTGAAACTATCAAAAAGTTGCTTTTAATCGATACACGAAAAATTTTTAGATGTGCTAGAAAACTGAGATAAGTACGCAATGTGCATTGAAGAAATTTTTAATTATGCTAATAGTTTGGTCTGTAATCATAAAGTTACGATTTAGCTTTTGTTAACATTTGACACACTTATTCTACATTAACTAGCAATGTTTATGTTCATATCATCATGGGATGGAACTTACCAATAGGTGATAAAAACGCTAACGAGCAAAGAAAACTATTTTCTAGGTCTTGGTCTTCACTTACCGTGAGCTGTGATTGCCTTAAAAGTACTGATCAAAAAAAAAAAAAATTCTAGGGCATGTTGGACCGTTTCAACAAAAAGAAAAAATCCTTGGTAGGTACTGAATCGCCGTTCGAGGTTCCGGAACACCGTTCTGCGGTGTACCAGCTGAAATTAAGTCCTGGTGGAGACGTACAACCATAAATAATCATGGTTACTCCAATGTAATAGTGGCAAAAAATAGAAGAAGTGAAACTAGAAACGTCTAATTTTACCTCAGTTGTTGATAACATCAGAAAAGAATTGTTAGTTAGTTTAATTTACCTATACCTATAGGTATTTTTTCGGAGTGGTGCCCCTTAGATCTGAATATTATGTATCTACTTCTACAAACATTAAACAATATTGACGATTGGAACTAAACTAAAGAATAGTAATATATTAACGTCGCCAATGAAAAAAGAATAACCCCCCACTGTTGCATTTAAAATAAAATTTAAACGCATTAATTTATTTTATTATAAATAGAAACTGAATTTAGTTAAGAAAGTCTTTTATAAAGCTTCTTATTAATTCATATTTTAAAGTAGCTCTTATAAAAAACTATTATTAGTATTTTTTGCATACATCACATACACATCTATTCAACTAACAAAGAGAGAAAAGGAAAATACACTGTATTAAAATGTATTCATTACTATTTATTATTGTGTAAAATCATATATACAGGGTGTCAATTTGGAAACAAACCCGGCGTTACATCTTTGCAAAGATAACAGATAATTAAAATTTACCAAAATCGTTTTTAGGATGGACCATTATGACCCACATGAGAACCTTCACACCAATCCTATTTTTCTAAATTGCAAGACCCCACTTGTGGTAGATCATTGGAAAGCTTTTTAAAAATGTTATTCAATTGTACCAAACATGATGTTAGTTTACCGACTATTTTTGAAGAATATGAAAAATAAATTTCAGTAAGTCAGAGAATAACGAAAATCATTTTGTGTATTTGACCTAAATTAGATTCGGTGACTTTTTAATTATAATTTACTATTGGTTACTGTAATGTTCATCTGTACATTTTGACTTTATAATTTGTACAAGTAAACTGGTTTAGGAAATAATACCTAATTGGATATTTATAACATTTAATTCGAATAAACTGATTTAAATTATAAAAAAATATTTTCTATAATTTTTCAGAAATAATGGATAAATTAATAAATTATATTTTGTGTTTTCCGACTTAAAAGTTGTAAATTTTTACGGTTTTATTTGAAGTAGCGATTTGATTTGATATTCGTAGCTCTAAATAAGGAAAAGTACATCTATATTTACAATTAGTGAAATTTATTTTTCGCATTCTTAAAAATATAATTGATAAATTAACATTATGTTTGTATTAATGGATAGCATTTTTCAAGACCTTTTCAATAATGTACGATAAATGGGGTCTTACAATTTAACAAAATAAGGTTAGGATGGCTGGAGTCCAAGGGACTGAATGCAGCAGATTCCCGTATGGATCATAATGGTTGCCCTTCATGTTTTAGAAACGGTTTTGATAAAATTTTAATTACCTGTTAAAGTTTCAAAGATATGAGGTCTGGCACCTCCATAAAGCTAGCCGTCCGCGTCCCAAGAAAAAAAAATATTGCAAAATCCCAAAAAACTAGTAGATAAAAAATAGGTGTATTTTAGGTAGGTGTGCTAATAAAAAATTAGGTGTTCTCACCGTTTTCAAGAAAACATGAAAAACAAAAGGGACGGCTAGGTTTACGTAAAGCTAGCTGTTCCTTAGATAAAAAAAAGTGTTTTAGGTAATTTAAAATATGGAGAAGTAGGTGTGAATTAGGTGTTCTCCGACCATGCTGACAAAAATTTTTGATAATTTTTGAAAAAGTTGTAACCGAGAACTACTTAAACTGTTGGCCTTAATGCCATAAAGAGAAATTACGATTAAATTCTATTATGTAAATTGCGGTTGTGAAAAATAAGGAATTAACTGCTCCATGTTCTGCAAAGAATGTATGGGCCTAAATTGTGAAAATGCGGATGTTCCAGAAATAAAACACCCTGTTACGAATTAGTTCCTTATTCAACTACATAGTCAATAGCCTATAAATATATATGTGTAAACCGTAAATATTCAGCTGAAGTTTTCAACTATTTTGTTAAATGAATGAATGTAAAAAACTCTAGAAAAATAATTTGCTCTTCTTTACAGCGCTCCCTTTGTTTGTTAGGTTGTACACATATTAAACCATCTACATAGGAAACTCCCATTACGCAATCCACTGGGACAAAATTGCTAAATGAGAAAGTCAAAGATCACGGGCGTCAATGTTTCCGATTTATATATTTTTATGATTTACTGTTACAAACTATTACTTAGACACTAACACATTCAAATACATTTGCTTTAAAACACGAAGGAGTGCCGTTATACACATCTTGTATGCGATGAAATTGTTAAATGGGAGCGTACTATGTAGTTGCAAAGAAAAATATTTAACATCTTATGACGTTTCTAGGGGTCCACAAAGTCTAAAGTTTATATATTTGCTACAATTTAATTACTACAAATTGGGGCCCACTAAGTTTTTTTTATTTTTCTACTTTATCATATAGACAAAAAGCTCAATCGAATTTTAACTAAACTTTGGAGCAGCTGCAGCAAATCAAAGATTTATAAATGTATATTAGAATTATTATATAATTTTAGATATTACTTACCGAAAATGTTTTTTTAATTCATTGGGTACAGGATTATAGAAATGGTGGAAACACTAAAGATCTATTAACGAAAAACTGACGAAAAACTTGTAAAAACAGAGTAAACCAAACATTTCTTTTTACTTACAAAAAGTGATAATTTTTCATTATATTGTGTACATAATCATCTGTGGTGATATCTTAAATTATCTGATTTTTTTCTTCTTTTTGGTCGTACATAATAAACCACTGCATTCTTCGAAGACATTATAATGTCGTGTAGTGCCCTATTAGTTGGAGTTCATTATGACCTATTTGTCTTCGGTTGGTCGCGATCGATAATAGAATTCTGTAAGTTGTGCTTAGTTGTGCTACTCGAGGTCAATAAGTTTCATGCCTAAGACGTAAAATTCTTCAAAATTCGTTAAAAATTTTTTTTGGTATTTTCTTCTAGTGCTTGGTAATTTCATGTTGCCGTTTGCGGCATAAATTGGCACAAATGTAGCACAATAAATTAAAAAATATCAAAAAGTGCGGCGCTAACTTTACACATACATATTCTTCCTCTTTTGTATGAAATATTTCACAGGTATGTTACGTTCCCTAATTATGTATACCATGGAAATATGAAAGTCACAAGTCAAATTAACTTTTTTCATGTATTTTTATCTTGAATAATGTAATAAGTTTCCACAAGGAATCATAATTTAATTATAGGTGACCATAAATTTAAAAGTTAAAAATTTCGTTAAAAGGCGTATTATTATTACATAACAACGGAAGCGCTGTGAAGTAAAACAAATTATTTTTCTTGAGTTTTTTACACTGATTCATTTAACAAAATGGTTGAAAATTGCAGTTCAATGTTTACGATTTTACCTGGTAATATAAATTTATGACAAGTTATCATATTCATAACTTATTATAGTGCTGGTGGGGGTGCTGGGAACTTTAAGAAAATTATTTACATTTTTCTATTCAGCTACATAACAAAATATAGAACATTCAACAAACAGTGGAAACGCTGTGTATAACGTTTTTAACATTATTCACAGCGCTCCCATGGTTTAACATATTTTATATGATTTTTCTTGAAATTTTCATTTTACAAAATTATTGTCAGCATGGTCGGAAAACACCTAATTTACACCTAATTCTCCATACATTAAATAACCCAAAACACTTTTTTATCTAAGGCACGGCTAGGTTTACGTGAACGGTAAGAACACCTAATTTTTTATTAGCACACCTTATTTACACCTAAATTACACCTATTTTTTATCTACTAATTTTTAGGAACTTTGCAATTTTTTTTCTTGGGACGGCTAGCTTTATGGAGATGAGGCCTGGCTTGTTTTCAAATTGACACCCTGTATAGCTTTACTTATAATTTTATTGTGTAACACTCTTTTTAACTGGGTACTGTTATATCAGCGATGTATGTATTGATGATATGGACATATATTTAACGATGAACGATTTTATACGCAAACAGATGCGTTCAATATTATTGAACACAACTGGAAAGAGACTACACGACGAATTACAGAGAAACAGTGTGATATTTGATGAATATTTTCAGCTTTTGTCTTTAATTTTGTGTCGAAATACAGACAGGATATTATGAAGATACCTCTTTAAAGGGGCAGATGGTCAATTTACAATGATTTTGACTGGGTGCTTTTTGTAGGAGTGTAGATTTTTAAAATGCACATAAGTATTGATCAAAAAAAACAGAGTGGCCGTGTTGTTAATATCTACATATATACATACCTAGCTGGTGTATATAAGTTCATCCTTATTTATGTAAAATAAAAAAAATAAGTATATTTAATGATCTGACATAATATTTCACGGCAGATGATACATTTTGATTAAACAGCTGGTTTTTTATCGTTTGCGGCTAATTTCATTTGTTAAATGTTATTTATCTAACTTTAGAAATATCAGTGACTGAAGGACAGGAGGGGAATACTCAAAACTGGTAGGTAGGTAAAGAAAAAATCCAAATAGTTAGAAACACTGAAAATTTAGATTTATGACATAAATTTAGCCAAACCATACTTCCACGATCCGTATTCCGTACTATTAGTATATAGTTATTATTTCGTTGTTATAATCACGAATTTCTTATAGATTCGTCATGTCTATTATCGCATAGCGTGGTCTACCTGCACTTGACCATTTTGTAATAGTCAGTGTCGGACTTACGCAATTTAAGACAGTGTTATTTTTTTAAAAATTATTATTGAATTTTTTAACTCATATAAAAAGTAAAAGATTTGAATAATCATATTATTAACAAATTAGAGGGTAGCTTTAATATTAAATAAACTACGGAAACTGAACTACGAAATTCTGACTTAATGCCTAACACACTTGTTTTTAAACATATATATTTAATTTAATGACATAAAAGAGACAAAGTTTTCTTTCTAAAATTAAATATTTTTGTTACTACTTATTATTTTATTTTTTGAACAAACCGTAGTTCTTGATTTTAAGATAAATGTATCTTTGTGATAATTAAACTGCGCTTACCAGCCAGAGCCAGAGACATTTAAAGAACTTACAAACTAAGCTAAATTGCTAAATGAACCTTATAATTAAAATTACAAAAACTAGTACGTCACTGACATAATTTAATTAAGTTTTTTTTTTAAAAATATTTTCATGAATTAAATTTATTTCTTACCTGTGTTCCCCATTTTACCAATGAAATTTCAAAAGGCCAAAAATTACGTTACCTATTTTTGCTATTACTAGTTTCATGTACCAGTCTTGGGAGGCTTTTCAGATATTTCCTCTTCTGCTTTTCATATTATTATCAGAGATATTAATAGGTACTATTTATTATAAAGTATTTATAATATCTGAGGTAGAAAATGAAATGCAATTATGCATAATAAATATAATATAATAACACAGCAGGACGATCACGATGATAGCCGAACGTCTACGAGTTATTCTGGAGGAAATTTGTCTCCAAAAACTATAGAAACACTGTCTTTGTATGTATATTACATTACCGGTATATCAATCACAGCGAAATGACTGATATACCGGTAATGCAATTTGATTAAGGGGGAGTTCACGCCAAAAACCGCTAATAAACTAATTTTTTAAAAAATCTCGTTTTTTGTTGTTATTTTGTTCTGTGGTTCTTTACAAACACGGTGATATATAAAACATGACCAAAAAAATTTTTTTTCAAGTAGAAAAATATTTAATTTTGAGCCGCTGCACAGCCAAGTTGCTGCTCCTTTGCAGACAACGCTCGCTCCCACCCCCTCGCGATTGATCGGTAATATTTAGTTTCGGTGTGTACATGTTATAGTATGCACTGAGATAATATTCTTTTATTTGTATGCCTTTGTATTTGTAGACGTTTTAATAAACAGTGAATAAACCGTTTCTTTTATTATTTATTTTTGCTTTTATTTATTTTTGCTTTTATCGTTTCCAGAAAGTTGTGTTTTTCCCGACAAGGAAAATCATATCTCAAGTTCTAGAACAGCTAGAGACTTAATTTTTTTTAAATTTTGTTCATAAACATATTGCGCATAAAGTGGAGTAAGCTTTTTCCATTTGAACAATTGTAACTATGTTTAAATATTTTTATTTAATAAAAAATTGGGTTTTATAATTTTTAGAAGTCTGGGATTACAATTTATTTTATAGTTAATTTTTAAGATTACCTGAAACCCATACTCAGCTTTATGGATAGGTCCTTTAGGAATAAAATAATGTAAAAAATATTTAAAAAATGTTCATTACTTTTTGAGATATGGCGTTCCTTGTAAACGCTTAAAAACTTGTGAAAAAGGGCCCCCTCCCTCCACAGGGAAGAGTAATGAATGATTCAAAAACAAAATTTTCTATTTGAAACCTTCCCTAATTTAAAAAAATTTCAACAAGGAAAATAATCATAAATAAAAAGTTGCTTTTTTATTTAAACTCCCCCCTTAAATTTGACCGAATTTGATTAAATTTGATATATAGACACTATTTACTATAAATGCATTTAGGAGCCCTTTAATTCCATAGGAGCCTCTAATCTGGATTAATCGTTTTAATCGGTTTAGTAATTTCGCTGTGAATAAGTTAATGGTTTCGTATCCCACAGGAACCTTTAAGCAGGATAAGATTATACTGTATGTTAACTCAAAATAAATAATCTCTTTGTACCTTTCATCGAATTCGGTTTAGTTAGTTGGACGTGATTGAGCAATTGATTTTGTATCCACTATGAACCTTCTGTCTAGATAAAACTATCCTATATATCATTAAATTTATTACAATAGGCGTTCATAATAAATTTTCATAACTATTTCAACACATTTTTATTATAATACTATTAACTTTTAGTTTAGTTACATATACATAGATCCATATAAAACTTAAAATTTTTCCTTTGAGTAAAAATTTTTTTAATCAATTCAAAAATTTTTAAGAGTCCCCCTCGCGATGCCGATGATAAAAGAATTTGTTTCAAAATAAGTCACAAGATAAATTACGGGCTCTGAATTTTTTTATAGTACTGTTATTATTGATCTAGGTCCACCATACGAACTGTAGCGAAAATGCTATTTAAAGGTAAATATTTCATAAGGATAAATATCTCGATTACTACAAAAAAAATTTCGCTACTGATTATATTATCAGAAAACTTCGTGTAAAATTTCATTCAAATTAGTGTAATTTATAATATCAATTTAATGAACAGTAAGATGGCATAGTAGCAAAAATACATGACACGTCCTTTTCCCAAAATTTTCAGCTAAACATAATTACAAACACAAGTAATTATATTTATTAGGTACTAAAAGAACATAAATTATGTTATTAGAATTACTACTAGATGCAGTCATCACAAAATATCAGAAGGAATGCTACTATCTCTTTTCTGTAATCACCAGTGTGCATTTCTAGGCACACTGCATGAAGGCTACTTAGCATTCATTTGTTCAGTGGCAGTCGATGAGCGTAAGTCAATTGTTTTGATCACGTTTTGATTGTTCAGTCATTATTGCCACCGCCGTGTTACACGGTATAGGTACCACATACATACGTATGTAGTATTATATATGCAAGAAGATTACCTCAGTAACACACACAACATAGATCACACAAACACAAACTAAACCGAAGTGCACATATATAACATTTAATTGGGATTTTCTGTCTTTGTTTGGTTACACTGGTTTCAGTAGTATAGAAATGGCAGTATTACCTCTGTACTCTGTGGCATTCATAGTAAATAGTGTCTGTATACAAAATTTCACCAAATTTCGCTGTGATTAAATTGCTTGTTTTGTATGTGTAACTTTGCTTCATTTGTTTGATGACATCACACCATTTTTAGTTAATTTGCCCTACTATATACCTATCATACATACAAATCATATTAACGAAAATATCTTCAATTTTTAACTCAACAGCATCAGAATAAAATAAATGTATGTCTGCGAATTCCTGAATAATATTGATTCATTAAAGAAGACAGTCCTTTGTCACCTGTGTATCAAACATAAAGAAATAATTTAGACATACAACATACATACATACATAGATACATTGAATAAAATGTCAAGAAAATATACATATAAGAACATGATAGTACTGTATCAAATTAAACAATATCGGCACTTTATTAAATACATATCAATTACGGACATACATAGTACAATGTGTTCAACAATGCCAATAAATAAACATTACAATTACAAAAGATCATCCAAGGCACTGCTCTAAGAACAAACAACAAAAACATTGCAAACGGTGTCGAAAATTCTAAGAAATTAGAGAAAAGATTGATAATGTAGCAAGAGAGTACCTCTCGGCCAGCTAGCATCAGATGGACGACACACAATGGACAATGGACATGAACAAAGCAAGCGGATTGCAGTGCACTTTGCTTTTGCCCTGACAATTCGACACATTGATTGCTTGTTTGTTGCTACGCTGAATCCATTATTGTTTTCCTAACAAGTTAATTTTCTTATAACGTTTTCATCAGAATTAACACATCATTAAGCACAACACGGAACATACATAGGTACCTATGGTCATCTACATCTGTACATACATACATATACCTATTACTTACATAGCCATGAAGTGCATTAATGTACATAGTATGATGAATAATGTAATCTTGTACAGTCAAGACTCCTACAGCGCGGTTAATTTGGTACCGCATTATATGGAATCCACGTTATAGGACACTCAGAACTAACTGATATCAGAAATTCGTTCTATGTAAACCGTGTTGTAAAGATCACAAAAATACGAGATAAAAAAAAATAATACCGCTTTATATGGAATCTTAGATAAATTGTAGGAACATAAACCAGACCTATTAAAAACTACATTGTCAGAGTACTAAGTTGTGATTGATACGATTTCAACTAATCGAATTTCATAATAGAAATGATAACGAATTATATGTAGAATTTTATAAATTCAAATTTTGAAATTATCGGTATTTTCGATAATGAAAACTACATTTTAATAGTCCCGATATGTTTGGAATACCCACATCTTGCTTCGTTTAGGCCTTCAAAAATTTCGTTATTTCCACACCCCGACACACCGTTTAGGAGATATTTACGATCAAAATTTTCGATAGCGAAAATTTACGAAAAGTAATTTTTAAACAAATATTCTATTGCTAACCAGATCAATGAGACTAATGGAGCACAAATTAAGCCGTTATAATCAATTTATGAAAAATAATTCGGTATCAATAATTTTCGATAATTTAGTATTTACGTTTGCTTCACTTTAGCCTTCAAAAATTTCATTATCTTTTCGCTACGGCACATCGTTTATGAAATATTTAGAATCAAGGTTTTCGATAACAAAAAATATCATTTATAAAAAAAAAAAAAAGCAATAGAAAACAGATACATTTTATGATAGACTAACTTCAGAAGCATTTCAGAAATTTAACACATCGAATAGGTGCTGCTATAGATAATTTTGTCAAGTCATTTGAAACTTTCTTGTATGGAAACCGCGTTATAGGAGAACTGTCGCAGTTTCATACCGGATTCTATAGAGACCGCGTTATATGGATACCACGTTATAGGAGACTTGACTGTACCATAATATTATGGTAATAGGTAAATGTATATCGGGATATGTACGCACAAATCAGTGTTGGGCCGAGTTAGATTTTGTCCTAGCACTATTTAAAAGAGTCGCAGAACACACCGTGCACTTAAAAAATCGTTCGATTAAAGTGATTTACACATTTGCGGCCCAACACTAGTACAAACAGCTTGTTGTATGCACATGGCAACAAGAAAAATACTTTGTCGTTTGTTAATGCCCGACATATCTTTGTATAATTGAATATAGGTAGTTATACTATGGATACTATTACTACGAATGCAATGAAATTTGTAGGCGACCACCAACTTCATAAAAAAAAATTGAATAGTTTAGAAGTTATGCCACTTGGTGCAATTTAGCATATTAACACTATGAGGCCCGAGCACTTTCACAGTAAACTTCCCCGGAAGTCGACAAATTTAGCAAGCAAATTTTATGTAAACAAGTACATAAAATGATTCTACAAAACACTAAATGATTCAACACGTATGTGTTATGCCGGTCAAAAGATGAGTAACACACGTATACATACAAGCATACAACACACACATACATACATATGTGGATAAAAATATTATTGTAAATAAAAGATGAAGCCTAGATATTTTGATGATAAAACATATTATGTATACATATTTATATGTACGATATGTACAAAAAATGAAAAGTGTCCGGTACGTAGTACATAATAAATTGTTTTTATTAGAATAATATAAAATCTTTTTTATAAATATTTTTAAGTGTTTTGTTTATTATTCTAAATATTGATCGCGGTCGGCCTCTGAGGATGTTTTGTTTGGTTTAGGATGCCGAAGCCATGGGACTGAAAATTAATGGAATGGCATAGTAGCGGCGTAGCTACCGTTACCCCGATTTCGATTAAATTCATAGGGGACTATCTAGGAACCAAACCGAATCATTTCTGAAAATTTCATTAAAAACAATCGAGTAGTTCAGAAGTAATGCCACTGGCTACACATAGACGGACATACAGACGGACGGACGGAGAGACACCAAACCGAAATGGTTCAGCAAGCTCTAAAACGTAAAATGTGCGTAAAAACTTTCATTTTGGAGGGAAAAAATTGTTTATTTTTCAAAAGTGATGACAATGCTTCCGCTAGTCAGATATGATACAAAAAATAGAGTTGTAAACAAACACTGTACAAAGTACTGGTCCATTCTTCGTTGGGTTTGACTTTTGACGTAATAAGTAACGAGGTACGGAGGTATACACTATTGTGTTTAAGCTTTTCATCGCCTATTACAAAATTTACGGTAAGAAATACAGTAATAAATACCCTTAGGACTTAATATCATATAGAGTAGTAATAGCCATTTAATTCACTTCATGACCGAATAATTGTTTGAAAAAGGAAGAAATGGTACCATACACATTGGCGTGTTTAGGGCAGTAAGTCGTCCAACACAGGTTTTGTGTAATAATTTACACACGCTATAATTAAGAAATTAATCGTTTTGTAGATCTACTAGATTCAGTGTAAATTTTCTCATAACATCGTCTCATACAAATTCAGAATCTGTTAATGGAAATAATTTAAAACCGTAGTAAGTATACTTTTTCTAAAATTACAAGACAAGGAATAGCCATTTAATGTAAGTAAAGCATTGTTGTTAAATATGAAAATGTCATATACATAACATGAAGGAAAAAATAATTTGTAAAGTTTATTGCGTGTAAAATTACATTTTACACTTTGGAAAAGTGTGATTTGTATTTTATGTAAAATTGAGCCCATCGTCTCATGTGAATATGCATACATATTGGTATATTGTTAATAACCAACTAAATAATAGCATACATGCATAAATTTAATATTATAGTGGCGGTATCTAACTATTGTTATATGAATGTAACCAAAGTCCGATATGCAGCTATATACATATATAAAGTATATATATATATATATATATATATATATATATATATATATATATATATATATATATATATATATATATATTAGCAGTTGGCTTTTAAAAAAAAATTTGCAAAGGTGACATAAAGGAAAGTAAAGAAACCTAGTATAGGTATTGTAATAATATCTCTCTATCTGAAGTTCTTTCAATGTAGTTTATAAGTGGTAGCACAATATTACAAATTTTTTTAAATTATTTATACTTTGTAGTGCATTTGGTAATTTAACCCCTGACGGGTACAGTGGGTCGTATCGACCCGGCCACTAGTTCAGGGGGTTTCAGTTGAACTATGAAAGGCCGATTGCCAGCTGTTCTCCCCACCCTAATATATTAGTTTAGACCTTCAGAAGACGAATTGAATTGGATTCATCTTCATATTCTTTTTAGTTTTCGACCTATAAGGAACGGAAAGTTTTACCCTGAGTCGTAGAGACCCTCAATACCTTGTGCGGTATATTTTGAAATTTTAAAAAAATGAATTAAAATTTTTTGTGTGTCTCAGCTAACATAATTTATTGGTAAGTAAACTATTATATCATTTCATTACTGACAAAATTTTATTGTTTGTAATAATAAAAAAAAATCAAATTTTGTTAATTATTAAGTGAAAAATGTAATTGTAGACTTTTGTGATTTTTGCATTGTCAGTTACTAATATTTATTGATAAAAAATTTTACAGAAATGTTAGAACAAGAGTATAAAGTATAACAAGGGTCTAGTAGTGGACGAAGTGCCGTATGAGGCAGTTATTAGAAAAAAGACAGAGATGCTCAAATTGTCATTATTCGTTAGGAATAAAAACAAAAATTGCAGGTACTACATGTAAAAAACCCATGTGCAACCGGCACCGGAGCACTCAATGTGTTATTTGTAGTTCATAAATAATAAAATTTTTATACGAATTATTGTAATAGAATATTTTTTAGAATTCACGAATAAAAAATGGAAAAAAAAATTATATGTATTTTTTTTTACATTCATGGACTCTTCTTTGTTCATTTATTATTAATCATAATTTTTTACTTTTGTTTTAAAAAATAATTATAGTTTTTGAAGAACCAAAAAAAAAAATGGCCAATACCTTCTTAAAGTACGCACTCTCAGCTTTAAAATGATATGTACTTTTTTACGTGTAACTTGAAAGAAAGTTAAGTTATTTAAGTTTAAAGAAAATCTTACAAAAATCCGACTTTTAATGTTTTAACGTAAAATTACACCTATTTTAATTATTCAAAATGTATTAAACGTGAGAGTGTAAACTTTAATTTAAAAAAAAATTAAAATCGGTCCACTAGGAGCTGAAATATTCTGAAAAGAAGTTGGTTGGATCGCAGCAACCCTCAATACCTATAGTGGGGGCTGCAAAAGATGTATACCCGTCAGGGGTTAAGTATTATTTTATAACAGGAGTGTGCGCAGTTTATACAGGAGTTCTTTCATAGAAACTTGTTTTATATGTAAAATTGTACAATATTATTTAATTTTGTATGATGGATCTTATCCGTTTGATAAGTGAAATTTTTTTTTATTTCATATATTTTATGTATACGACTAATTCTAATGCATTTCCAAATTATGTTAAATTTTGTTGTCTTTGAATAAATTTTTACAGGAATTTCTGCTAGTGACTTTAAATATGGTCCTTATTATTTTCTTTTGTAAAATAAAAATTGTATTTGCTTCATTGATTCTGTCCTACGTAAATATTCCTGTGTATGCTATATATGTACATAGGTATAGGTGTGCTCGGTGGGACACCTATACTAATACTTTTACACTTTAAATTGTGATCATTTATCTCAACGAAAAATTCCCTTTTAGTTAGGTACGATCTAAAAAGATCATTACTTTGATCAAATACATCATAATTTTATTTTTCGCAAGCTTTTTGAGTTGAAACTCATGATTAACTGTGTCAAAAGTTGAACTAAGATCAAAGAGAAGTTCAATAACATTTTCACCGTTATCCAAAGATCTGCACAATCTTCCCAAATGATCACAAAAATCAAAAACAACCTTGGATGTAGAACAATTGGCCCTAAAACTATGTTGGGCTGTATGTAATATTCGATCCGGTTCTAGAAAACTCAATTTTTATGTATAATTATTTTTTCCAATATTTTAGACAAAACAGACAATAGCGATATGGCCCTATAATTTCCGACATCTTTATTATCGTCTTTCCTATATAATGGTTTTACTTTCGTTATTTTTAAAGAATAAAGAAAAACACCAATGTCTAGTAATTTATTAAAAATGGGACACAATAAATTTAGTCAAGTGAGCACAGTACTTAAGTATAGGCACAGGCATTCCATCAGCTCCTAAATATACTTATTTAGTCCTTATTATATTCTCTATTGCAGATGTACTAGATAGGTATATAAATATATAAATATACTTGTAGATATATAAATATACTTGTTATCTCTGTACTCGTACTTTCTTTTGATATATTATCACCAAAATGACAAGACCATTTTTCAGCCACCGGGATAGCGTAATGGTTACGAAATATATTCGACATCTTTTTTCATTCGATGAATTTTTACACAATTTACTACTTATTATAAAGTATATTGATTGCTTCATTTTCTCTAATATTTTTTACCTAAAATTCTATTTATACCCGCTGACGTTGCAACATTACAACGTGTCCTACTATACATAGGTCCAAGTTCCTGATATCATTTGAGATCCCGAAAATGACTTTTATGTAGGTGGTAAGCCTTCCAGTCATTCACCACGCAATAAAAAGCCTACGAATTGATTGTATTGATAATAACATTATAAGAATTGTATTTTATTTTTTTTTTTTTTTTTCAATTTTTATCACCGACTTCGGACTTTGATTGTACATTGCATGTGAAAATTATATACGAGTGGAATTTATATGGTGTAGACATTTTATTAGTTAAGTATATGTTATTACAATTCTTGTGTGCTTACAATTTATTTTGTATATTTAGGAAAAATTTAATTTATTTTAATGGCCCCACCATTTGTAACTAATTTTTTATAAATAGTGTAATTTTAAAAAGTAATAAATAATACAATTACCGGTAATCCAACGAAAAATCAGATTTTATTAAATAAAATTATATTTCTACAATTCTGTTTCATTAGATGGGTACTTGATCCGTATTGTAGACTCCATTTCCGAAACAGTATGCTGCCTACATACTTATTTTATTAATTAATGATAAGTACTTATCTCGCAAATAACTAGTAATAAAATTATTCGAAAATTGAACTTGTTATAAACAACTAATTTTTCAAGTTTAAAGAACTGCTTAAATACTATTAAATTCGATTTCTGTTAGAATATACCTGCATAATGGTTACGATATTTCAGGCTAGTTTATTCAAATTTAATAGACCAGGAAATGGCGACAAATTTTGGTACACGATTTTCGCACTTATGCCTCTAACAATAAGAGTATTAAAAGGTATAAATACTAAAAAAATAATTGAATATTGATAAGAAATTTTTCTTTATGAAAGCCTCGCTCAAATTTTATTTTATCTTTCAATCAATAAAAATTCGGAAACTTTGAAGTACAGTTCAATTTTTATAAACAAGATAATTTAGAAAAATGTATACTGCAAAATTAGAAAATTGCTATTTAATCATTGGTTTTTTGTTTAATAATAAATATGTTGATCGAATTTACTCTTTACTTAGAAATTATAGATTTCTAATATAAAATTAAACACAATGCCATATATTTGAAAATAGAGCAACTTTATAAAAACAGAACTCTAAAATAGAGGCAAGAAATGGTTTTCACATAAGAAAAATAATTATGTATTTTAAATTTTAATTATTTAATTAAAACTTGTGTTTGTTATTTACCAAAAAATGTTACAATTACATAACATCTGTATTATGGGCGCAAGCGAAAAAGAACTTTTTTTACCTATATCTGCATTTATCTTTGTCTATCATATTAATAAATATACGTTTATTCACTCGCTCCTTTAAAAACATAATTACTTTGTTTGGTTGGTAACTACGTAAATAATACAATTTGTGTTCCCCTAACCTCAGTTTCTGGAGGTCTTTTGAGCTCGCGTTCATAATACAAAGATCTATAATTTTATAAAAACAGAACGAAAATTAAAAGTTCAAATTCTCTTAATCTCTTTCTTTTAATTCGACCATTGAAGAGAACACGTCTCTTTTAATTCGATCGTCGGACAAAAAACATCTCTTCCGATTTCAAATACGGAACGGGACATGCCGTCTCAAACTTACATCATAAAATAAATTTTAACTTAAAGATTCGATTTGATTTTCGTTCTGAACAAATGTAAAACATTTTTTGTGTTTTAAAATGTCGTAAATTTTTAACATCTATGTAAAACTAAATCTTTGTGAAACTTTTGGAAAAGAACCACTGGAAATTTTTTTGGAATTAATAAATTTTGAGAAAAACGAATTATTTGATTTTTTATTTGTTTTTAATATTTGAAGAACCTAATCTTCGGATGAAGAAAAAATAGAGGAACACCTCCGGGAGAATTTTTTTTTATTTTTTTGGAACTGCCGATGTCGGACTTGCGGTGTTTAAACCTCGAGAAAATATTTTATCCAATTAGTTTAACACGGAAGTAATCTGGTAAGTTAAATTTTACCCCATGGGTATTACGATAGATCACTTCCAACAAATTCCAATTACCTGTTCCCTCCAGCGGTTCTTTCCGTAATTTCTCACAAAATCGATTTAACCCCAATCCAGACAAGATTTTAACTTTTAATGGAAATTCCTTTCTCTATTTTATTTGGCTTTGAATTTTACAAAACTTCTGAACCACTAGTGGAATTCCTAATCCACAACTCTAAAAATAAAAATTATGGGCCCAGTACAAAATGCCATCATTCTGTTAGTAAAATTAGGATCCACTACTAATCAATGGAGCGGAAATATTGAGTGCGTGTGTGTTAACCTCGGAGGGATTATTGGCATTACTACGCCACAGCACAAAATCTTTCATAGTATTCCATATTTACTATTTATTGAAAACTAAGAAAATTCAATCTTTGATGTCAATAATTATAACACATATGAAAGGATGACACAGATGTAAATAGAGCTACTACATGTCAGATATGTACATTAATATAATTGTGTAGAAATAAGTATGTAGGTAGTTAATAGCTAGCCAGCGAACAGTAAAAATTTATAGGGACATTGTATACATTTATACACATACTTATGTGCGTTCGTTGTGCAATAGGTCTCCCGTCTATTCCACATTGATTTATATTAGATACAAAATGATACTGAAAATCATACATTTTCACATTGTATCGTGAGAGGGTCGTAGCGGCTGTGGTTTAAGAAACCATTATTTTCCTAGCAGGGGATGAAATATATCTACTGGAGTGACATATGAAACGGAAGTAATAAACATGTCTATCTCGTTCTATCTTTTGTTTTGATGTATTAAATGTTTTTTATCCTGACATCAGCCACATATTTAATTTTCATTTTCATACTCTGCACGAACATTCCTCCTTATTCTTTTTTTTATTACTATTTATTTGTATGTAGTTAATTTACATGTGTAAAGTAATATCATAACAAGGTTTTAACTGACAATTTTGTATTTATTCATTTCAATTAAGTAAATTATTTTTTTTTAATTGGTTAATTGGCTTGTTATTTAATTTTGACGACGTGCGCTTGAAGATGTTATGGAACGAGTGCCGAGAAAAGTGCTTTAAAACATTGTCGTTTTTTGTATAGTTAGCTATACATATATTGATATTCTAATAGCAGGCTTCACCTGGCTTCACCTAGATATCTATACTGTTTTATTTTAATTTTAGTGCTTTGTATAATATAATTTCTTGCAACATATTATATACCTATTTTTGTTTTATGCATGTGAACTGCAGCCTCAGCCGAGTAAAATTGCCTAAATTATGGACCAATAATTACTTTTAAATCAAATATTCCAAAATTTTTTACGAAACCTGTTACTTATTATACTTAGTACTTGATTCTGCTAACCAAACAACTCTAAAATAACTCAAAAGCATCCAAAACCACGTTTGACTTATAGGTATACTATTAATATTTTTGAAAAGTGAACGTGAAATCAGAATTGTAGTCCAGAGTCCCAAACTTGGAAAGGACTAAAAATAAATGGCTAGCCGAATCTTGATCAAATTTTCCTCAGATATTATTGAGATGCCTAAAGTAGCAATATTCATATTTCAATAGTATGTTTGATTTATTTTAGGACCATTTCAATCATGAAATCTTTTTGAAGCCTTAAGGTCCTGGAAAACAATATTAAACTCAAGTTCAGTTTTCTCGGCATTTCAGTAATATTTTAGCAAAACTCGGTTACAGCAGTTGAAGCAATTATTGGGAATCTGGGGTCCTGAAACACAGTTTGTTCAAACTGGTTGAACATTTTTGAAGCTTTTGGGCTTTCCAGAATCTTGGAAGAATTCACATAGCATAGTCTGTGTTAATCTGGATAAATATAGCTTGCTAGAAGTATTATTTTCAAAATCAGGTAATTAGCTTATTTCAAGCACTTTTTTGATCTTTAATCCATGAGAGATCTCATAAAAAAACAGAGCCTATGTCAACGTAAAATAATTTTACTTTATAATAATAGTGCAAAAATCTTTTAGAACCGGCTAGTATTTTTTTCCATATACTATATCCATATCTTCCATTTTAGACCTACAAATTTTCTCTATTTATTATGTTAGTATAAACTAAAACATATTTACCTATAATTTTATAGTGATTGATTTAATCTTATTTAAACGACTCTATCGAAAACATATTAATATGTAAATTTCACCTGAGTCTACCACAAGGAGGGTTATATAAGGGAGGAAGAAGTTATAAGAAGTTATATAGAAAACCTCTAGGTCTAGAAAGTTTTTTTTATGCTAAATAAATAAGAAGTAGGAAGAAGTTTTTGGAAATATACTCTCTAAGGAAGTAAAATAGCAAAGGAAAATTTATATAGAAAATCGCTACGTCTCGGAACGAAATTTTGCAAAGTAGTTCCTTATGTAACGTAGGCGAAAACTAGGAATGGAAAAACGTTGAGCCTAGAAACGTAAATTTTTACGCAGAGAGGCTTTATTTAACATAGGTGAGCACCACCAAGAGGGAAAATTTTTGTATATCTATTCCCTAGGGGTGTAAAATAGAGGATGGAATTTTAAATACAAATCCACCGGGCCTAGAAACATAAAATTTTGCACAGAGGCTCTTTATATAACGTAAGTGAGGACTATGAAATAATTTTTGGAAATTAATCCCCTAAACTCTAAAACAAGGTTTCCCAAATTCTTTAGATTCGCGGTGCTCTTAAGATACAAATTGTAAAAAGAAAACAAAACAAAACCTTCAACTCAGGAGTAGTAATTATGTCATTTTTTTTTATCTTTTCTCTGAAGAAATATAATTGACGAGCAAAAAAGAAAATAAATAAAAATAATAACAGTAACAAAAAAATAACTCTAATTGCTTTACTTTTTATACATTTTGCTTTAAAACTATTTAGTTACTTCAGTTTTCAACAATAGTATAGTCTATTATACACAGCAACTTTATAACTTCTACGACAAACTACTTTACAAATTAAAGAAACTTCTAATGAACGTTATCTTCCGTTATTCCATATAGATAATTTACATTCTTTTATATTCAATTATCTCGTAAAGGGTTAGAGTTATAGCAAAAGTTAATGAACTTTTTTAGGTTATTTTGTGACATTTAATTTTGTTAATAACTAATTTTTACCTACGACTATTAGCTTCTGAAATTTAAAAAAAAAAAAAAAAAATGGAAAATTATCTATTTTTCAAGACGGCAGCTAAAGTTTATCTCCGATTTTTCGCAACTTTTAATATAATCTCACCAATTATCAATGAACAATTTTCCCGGATCTCTTGGTTGTGATCCGGGTCCGAGTTCGAGCCGATCCAGTGTGATAATTTTTCAAACACTATGTGAATTTTAATTAACAAATTTTTCGTAAAATATATCATAATTAGAAAAAAATATTTTTATAAAAAATATATATTTATTAGACTTCAGACAAAATGATCCTTAACAGAGTCGGGGTGTATAATGTTTTGGACTAACTTTTTTTATTTGGTCGTAAACGAAAAATTATTTTTAATTTTGTTTCAAAACTTAATTTTATTGCTATTCACATTTTATTTTATAAGTATATGTACGTATATCTTGGTCAGAGCAGATGTATACAAAAAATAGTAATTTTTTGCCCCCCCCCCTCAAAAATATTTTGCATTCCAGCACTATTAGGGATCAATGTACTCCGTTCCCTGATATTTACCGACATCAACTACACCTGATTCATATAATAACCCTTCCGATTCTTCGTAAAGATCATTTTCTTAGAGCGCTAACACTACGTGTTATTCGCTCTTCTATATGCTATAACTTCGTAAATAATTTGAATTTCAGTTTACAATTTTCACAGTATACTCTCAATGTATTTTACTTTTAAAATATATGTTAAAGAATTCAAAAATTTTGAAACGTCACATGAAAATACGCCTTAATCTTTGAAAAAAAATATACTTTTGAGAGTGTATTAAGTATTCATACCTCTACTAATAATAAATTATAAAAGGAACTTAATATTTGTTATGGCGAAATAATTGCCAAAGTTTTAAAACTGCAAAATTGTACTAATGTAAATTAAGGTTTAATTTTTTACAAAAATAATTGTTAATTTCAGTAGCTAATTGCCGGCAAATATTTAATAATCGAATATACTGTAGGTAATTTAATCGGCTTGTTTCTTTACGTGCAGTTATAAATATGTACATATAGGTATGTGTATTATTGCTGGCATATCAAACAGTATTATTAAAAGGTAGGTAAAGTGTACATGGAAACAGGCAAGTGTACAAGGTGACGCGATGAAGCAGTAATTGGGGAATCTTGATAACGTCGCTACTGATGAGGAAACAATAATGCATAATTATGATTTATTAATTAATTAAAATTTTATACAGTTGGTAGCTAATTATTATTTTAACATTTCGAATAGTTATTAATGTCAAGTTAAAGACATTATTAAATAAATACAAATAGTACTAGCAGATTTACATATTATGTATATACGAACGTACGAATTAATACATGTAAAGCCGGTTCTACACGATGCTACGAACGTTCCCTCCAACGTTCGATCGAACGTTTGATGCAAGTAAGTTCGACAGTTGGTGCTGCGAATGCTCTCGCTACACGGTGGATCGAATGTTTGATCCAAATGATCCAATACATACGACCATAGGCAGATCCAGGGGGTGGCTGTGGGGGCTGCAACACCCCCTTTTAACCGGCAATAGGTAACTTTTTTTAGTTAAACATACAATTCAGAACATACAACTCCCCAAAATTCCTCCTGAGATTAGAGGCAGCCCCTCCCTTTTCAACTGGCTGGATCCGCCCTTGCATATGACCAATACATATGATGAAAATAGTTTGGTACGTTTGGTACAAACGTCTATTCAGTGCACGAGGATGTTATCGGTCTGATGTTATCTCTAATGTTATACCCTGATGTTATCTGTCTTCATAAGAACGAGTCGTGTAGCCGTTGAGTCGAACCAACGAACATTGTACTTCAAACGTTGGAAGTATCCCTTTGACTCGGTGCAAGAATACCGACATCGAGCGGAACATGGCCAAATACGAATGTTCGACGCTCGACACTGGACGCTCGTAGGTTCGAACAACGGCCACACGATGCCACGAACTATCAAACGTCCAATGTTGGAAGGTGTTCGTAGCATCGTGTAGAACCGGCTTTAACTTGCATTACACACATAGGTGCATAATGCATATATGTATGTATATACATATGTTGATATTTTTATATCAATTTGGAATTGCATATTTTTTAGAACTTTCTGAATGTATGCTCGCCCATATACAGGTACAGATCTCAATACTGTAGCTGAGAAGCATAAAACTGTAAGCACCAAATCGTCAAATTTACCGGATATTAATTTGTTGGTCATTTACACTGTTCCGCTTATAGATTTTTTCAGAAATATGGTATTATAAATTCTAAGTCTCAAACAGTATTAGGTTAGCTCAGTTACAGTTTGATAACTTTATAGAGGCGAACACAAACTATAGGAGAGTGTAAAAATTTAAAAATTGTACAAAATGGAGTTACAATGTTATGCTTCTCAGGTACAGAATTAGTAAATGGAGAAAAAATTACTGTTAATTCCTTGAGGTACTTACTTATTGTACCTACTGGAAAGGAATAGAAGTTTTTTTCTAGGTACATTGACATGTGGAACATCATTAAAAATACCTCTTATAGTGAATTTATTGTTTCACGTAAAATGAAGTTTCTTTTGTTATTTTTAGCGCATTTTTTCAATTTTGGAAATTCAGCTGTTACAGCGGATCGTATGGTAAGACTTGAAACCGGGACTATGACAGAAATTTGTTTTGACGTCTCGAGAAACCAAAAGTGACCTTCACTAAAATTTATCTAGTTATTACTATATACGTTTAATTATTAACGAAATTTGGTGAGAAGATCGAAAATCTCAAACGCTTAAACCATTGGATGAGTTCGTTAGCCAGATAGGTATACCTCTGAGTTTCAGAAGGTTACCCAAGTTACCCATCTCTCGCCATTTTTAGTAATTTTTTGCAAGAATTGGGCAGAATTCAAAAATTTTATACACTGTCGAAGAGAGTGTAAAAAATTACATAAGTAAGTTTTTAGAACATTATTTTAAGTGAACCAGTTTTCAACAAACAAGAAATTTGCTTAATTTCTTTAGGATAAATGTTTCACCGTTTTTGTCATTACAATAACAATGTTTATATCTGTTTCATTTTTCAAAATCAAAATTAACTAACTTTTCAAGATCGCATCATCACCGATTTTGAAAATTTGTTCATTGTTAAAAAGTTAAACTACTTTAAATGGATATATTTGGCCTATATAGGTATTTGGTTTTTCCCTTTTAGTATAAATTTTAATATGTTTTCATAAATTCTCAACAATTTGTAAATGTTGCTGTGTTACCCTCTCTATGATAATAATTTGCTAATTTTCACTGAAAACAAAATAATATCAAACGAAAGATCGTTGTTTTTGATGTCACGGATATTCCTGACAAAAGTTTTATCACTTATTATTATTACGCGAAAATTTGTTGCCTAGCAATTCTTCGAGTTAAATTGCTGTTAGGCAAGAAATTTGAGTTGCAGAAAACACAAATTTATTCAGAAAAAGTATAAAACGCAAGTTTAATACGGTAATTAACGAATAAAATAGATTAGTATAATTCATATTATTATTTAATATATTGTTACTATGGTTCTGAAGCCAGTAAAATTTTTTTATCATGTTTACCTACAGTGAAATGATCAATTAAATGTTTTGTACTATTTTATTCGCTGTAAAAAATTTGTTCTAACTTTTTTTCATGGTAAAAGTGGAAAAACTACAATATTCTTATGGGACTTGATCAGGGCCGTGGAGAGAAATGACGGGCCCCAGGAAAAGGGGCACATTTCATAAAAATTTCTCCCCAAAAAGTAAATGATGAGGAAAGAAAGCTGATTTTACTTTTTCCCGGGCCCCTATTGACCGCTACGGGCCCCCTCTTCCAGCCAGGGCCCCAGGGTTGCAACCTCGGCTACCCCACCCTCTCGTCGGGCCTGGACTTGATACACATGAGTTAAATTATCTTTCTAAAAAATACATAGATATATGATCTATAGGTACTTCGATCCGTGTTGCTCGCTTAAAAACTTTTTTATTAACAAACAAAGTTTTGTGTCATGAGCTAAATGGCAATTTTTTTTTTGAAATTACTCTTTATTCTCTATGCTTAGCTGTATAGTAGGTATAATACATAGTTAGTATCAGAGATACACAGATTTATATTTCATATGACTAGTTTTAGTTACGTACAATAGAGAGTAATAGAGGTATATCATATATAGAAAATATATCACACTATGAATGAAATGTGTTCTGTTCCTGTTTCTGTATGTGATATTTAAAAATTTTCAAACTGTATACGTACGTAAATCAAATGACAGATAACGCCGCGTCGGGGTTGTATACTTGATACGACATACATGTTAATATACATATGTACTTTAAATAAATGCATTATATATTCATATATTTTTAAAATATTTTCCACATGTCAGAACTTACATAAAACGTCTATATAATATTATATACTCGTCATTGTGAACGCTATACATTTTAAACAATGTATGACAAGTTGACAAGTGAGACACATTCACTCACGTACGTGACTGAACACGTTCTCATAGAGATACATTCATGCAAACAAATATGAATACAAACTATTTCTAAATCTAATACCTATAAATTCATCATTACGAATTATACGTAGTTTGGTAAAAAAAAATGCTCGCTGTCAAGATGCACGATTTGAGCTTAATTGTGTATTACGTAACAAGTGTTGTAAGTTGCCGACTACACACGAGCGAGAAAATAACACAAGAGCCGCGCAGCAGTGAGTGTGGAATATACTTTATCGACGACTAATATGAAACTCACAATAAATAATATAAATTTGAGTATTAATAGATTTGAGTGTTACTTTACGGTATTCCATATTTGTAAATAATATACATTTACTTCGCAAAAATACCACTTTCATTTTGAAACTGTGACAATATTGTTTCGAACCATCAGTTCATTTTCAAACAGAATAAAGTACATTCGATACATGCCTTATATACTAATTTTATCTACCTATACTTATGAGGGAGGGGGGGAGTACCTGATGTGGAAGTGGAAGGGATGGGGGTATTAGGAGAATCCGAAAACCAAGAAAAACAAGTTTACATTACATGTGACAAAAAGCAAACAATCACATAACAAAAGATTAAACTTGAAATTAATAAAAAGACAATATTACAGTAAATACAGTTTTAAACAGAAATTAAAATTTAAATAAATTATTGAAATTGTTTATTATTTACAAATATAAATTTGGTATGAATACAATAAGTACATTAAAACGTTACAGTTCGCGCGTCTTGGACCCACATCAATAAAAGTAGTATATAAAAAAAGTCACCTTTTTAGAGATCGTAATCAACTTGAATCGAATACAAGGCGGTTTATTTAGTTGGACGTGATTGAGCAATTGATTTTGTATCCCCCGAGAATCTGCAATCGGGATTGAACTATCCTATGTATTATTAAAATTATAGCTGTAGGTATTATTAATTTAATAGTAAATTTTCATAACCATTTCGAGATATTTTTATAATAATAATAATAATATTAACTTTTAGTTAAACTACAGGCAGATCCATATAGAAATTTTACTGGAGTTAAAAATATTTAAAAATTTAAGATGATAAAAGAATTGTTTTCCTAAATAAGCCATAAAATAAATTACTGTCTCGAAAAGGGTGTTTATAGTACTTTTATTGATGTGGGCCCACGACGCGAACTGTATCCTATTAAAATTGTCAAAATAAGTTTAGAACAAATACCAATACTTACAGTTGTTAGTTAATAATTTTGTATCGATTTTAATATATGGTCTATTTCAGTTAAATTTAACCATGCTTCGTAACTTTGAATTTAAATAGTTTCCGTTTTCTTGGCTTTATCTCTTTTATTATTGCATTTATGTAAATTTTAAATTTGCAGTTTATTTTTAGAAAAGAATAGAAGATCGATTTGTTTCGAATATAAGAATTATTTAATTTTTTAACGAAAACTTATGATCAATTTTATCTGAAAAAAGGTATATAAGTAGTATAAAGATTAATAAAAATTTTGTAGGTAAAGTGTGTACTCACAATTGTGCGTAAAGTACAAAATACTTATCTAGTTAGTCTTTTGTATAGTCAATAAGCAATACGGTAATAATCGTTGACAAAAGGTATCTCCCACCAAACACTCAAATTAATTCCCGTTTTGATGAGCATGCGCATAGTTAATTTTACTGTTTCAACTAACAAGGAAAGATCAAGAAGTCAAAAACTCAAAAATATCTGAAACTCTGTCAGTGTGTAGAGGTGACTACCTAATAACAAAAAAATATCAGTTGCTGCTAAGAAACGTTTTTAAGAAATGAAATCGCCCTTCAAAAATTGGGGTAAAACGTTAATTTTTCAAATATTTCGAAAACGGTACTGCAATTACTTCAAATTACATCAACAGTGGTGGGTGAGGGTTAAAATTTGGGGATTAATTTTACGAAAAGAGGGTAATATTAAAATTTTGTTTACGGATTTCAAATCTTCGTAAAAAAATCGAATTGAACTGTTTCTGGTCAATTTTCTAATATTAAGTCTAAGGGTAGTTAACTAGAGGGTGACTGTGTCGACATAATCGTACTGTTTCAGTAATTCAAGAACTTCTTCATGGAAAATAGTTTAAAGTAATTAGAGTAACGTAGAAATGAAATTTTCGAATTCAAAATTAAATTCAGTTTGAGCAACATTGAGATTATATTGGCCACTATACTGTTGAAGCTAGCTCATTTTCCGTAATATTAATCGGGATGTTTTATTTGGAACAGTGGTTCTTTTGCTTTTCTATAACAGGAGTGAAGGAGGTACTATCAGCTTGTAGCTCTGGCTACACGGATGGGTTAAGAGTGATTTGCTATCACACTACCAATAGCTCATAATCCATACGTATTTTAAAAGCGAGTCGAAGGAGAGATCTCGATTCAATTACTACCGTGGAACACGTTTTTGCTTTCTACAACTCTAAACGGTTGGTATGCTTGGGGGTTCTTGTATAGGGAGAGTCAAGAGGTCATGCCCCCCTCCCCCGAAAAATGAAAATATATACTAGATATTATTTAATTTTGGGCGCCGCATCGGTAAAATTTCAGCTTATTGAGTCAGTTGACGTTTTTCTTTTTTTTGTTCATCTAGTGAATTTTCAGGAGACATTGATAATTACTGTACGTGTGTGACACCCCCCCTCAAAAAAGATCTTTTTTTTTCAAAATCGTTCGTAACAAAATAAAAAACTAAATTTAAATGTAGCAAAAGTCTATAGGACGTCTGTTTTAAATATAAAATTTAAGAAGTATTTCCTTTGAAACTGATAGTCTAAAAGTATTTTAACTAATACCTACTTTATTCAATGTCAATAGCTATGTACATTACTCTACCGCATCTTATTATGAATCACCAAAAGTAACTATGGGAAATTTATTTTTACAGCAGGACGTACAATGTGAGTTTCATTAATAAAAAAAAAAAAATATATATACGTCAAAGCCAGTCAAAGTTGAGAAACAGCAACATTAACAACTCTTAAAATACGAAAGTGTTCGGAAGTGGCCCAGTTTGTTTATATTTAGAGTAATATTTTAATCTCCGGCAAATTGCTTACCTGCAGTTTATATTAACTGCGTGGAAATTTATATGATGGTGTAACATCGGAATAGGACGAACATAATGATAACAGAATAATATTAAATTTTTTAAACAACACAAAAAACACATTTATGTTATTATAATTTATTAAAATTATGAAATATATAGTTATTTCCTGGCAAAGATAGTACACAAATACATATCAAATAATAAATGGCCTTAAGAACAAAAAAAAACCTTGTAAGAAATATACGAATTAATTCAAAAACAACAAAGCAGAACATTTAAAGTGATTATGTCTCCAATTTAATTTAATTTTATGTAAATGAATTCTATTTTATATTAATAATAATTACAATAAAAGTATAAAAAAAAACCAAAGATAAAATCATCAAAAAAAAAAAAAAATTCCTCTATTGAATGACAATGATAAAATGAAAAAAAAACAATAGCAAGCTCAGGTGGGAAGAAAAGGAAGACGACACTGTTGTCATGACATTTGCCGGTGAGCAGGTACATACAGTGTACGTTGAATTCTTTTAATGTTGTTATTCTTCAGTTGGTACATCCGCGGCCCGACCGCCGCGCCGCGTGTATCGTGTGAACGTTGAAGCAGTTGGAGCAAACAGTAACCTCACCACGATTGTCACAGTATGATTTTAATGTGATATTAATTTGCATACAATGCCTAATCATAATTATCATTTGATACTAACACAGACACAAACAATAAACTAAGACAAAAAAAAAACCACTCATTGCTGATGACACTCAACAACTTACCTCACTAGCTGTAAAAGTACGTTAATAAGTTTTACCGCTTATAATTATTTCTGTTTTAATTATTATTTTTTATTTTTTTGAAGCAAAAGTTACACTCACGACTATTTCAAAGGTCGTCTGTGTAAAATATGCGGGCATACGAGGCTTTAACTAAATTGTGACTAAATCGCAAAAGTTTTAGGCTACAGGGATTTCACACTATATTCTCTATACGTATTTAGTTACCATTATAATCGTTTTAATAAGTTTCAAGACAATTTTATTAGATAATTTTTATGAAGAGTCTATAAGTAGCTCAATACAGTCTCATTGCTAGTGTCATAGATTTAACCATCACTTAACAGCGAAAGTATATGGATAGATAGGACAGATAGAATACTGTAATAATATTATTTAAAATTCTACTTTTAACTAAACAATTTTTAGACTAAAAATTCCCCACGTTATATACACTAGCATGGACAAAACTTAAAGTTAAAAAGTTAAGTTAGGACCAAACAATAAAACTTTTCCAAACCAGCTGGAAATAATGTTCTGGTAAATTATATACAACATATCCAAAATTCACCTTCCTAGGGTGATTGTAGTAAGATTGTAGATACCCAGGAAAAAAGTGTTTAGGCTGGATGTA
The DNA here is from genome assembly GCA_035578155.1 of Brachynemurus nebulosus. Lineage (NCBI taxonomy): Eukaryota > Metazoa > Arthropoda > Insecta > Neuroptera > Myrmeleontidae > Brachynemurus > Brachynemurus nebulosus. The sequence goes on from JAPWDM010000001.1 coordinate 104,791,002, forward strand.
ACACGCCCATAGCCCCCCAGAATTAACGTAGGGCGTTGAAATGTTGTATGTTTATAGGGTCCATACTTAGGATGTGGGTTTTGCACGTTTTAATATTTTACCCCTACCCCCACCATTATTAAGCTAAAATTTCATGATTTTTCAACGTTTTGACAGTTTGTACCACGCGTAAAGGTTACTCAAATAAACCTAGAGGGCTGAAATTTTGTATTTGAATTAAGTTAGTATCAAAGGGATCCCTTTTGAAGTCTCAACTTTTAACACTTACCCCCACCATTTGATACCAAAAAAACATCATTTTTCTTGTTTTTTATCAGTTTTGTCGAGGTCAAAATCTCCCCAAATAAACCTAGAGGGCTGAAATTTTGTGTATAGGTTAAGTTAAAAGCCAGCCACTACTTTTGGAGGTTTCAAATTTTAATCCTTACCCCCCACGATTTTTACGCTACTATTTTCTTAAAACTCTATGAGGAGCTGCCCCCTAGCGCCCAAGGTTGAGACCGGTGCCGATCGATAGCCCTGGTCAAGTAATCCAACTTTGTCAATGGGCACGTCATGGAGAATCTGGCCTTCAAATGTTATAGGGCGTCAAATGTTCAGAAAGTCTGCACGTGGCCATAACCAAACGGGATACTCCGTATAGGTACAAATGGGTTATGAGACATGTCGTGAGCCGGCCTATTACTGTGTAAAACCACTTTCCTGGCAAGTGGCCTAACCTCGTTTTTTCACGTGGCCTATGGCAGAAGACGTACCGAGCGGCTTCAAACCTGTACATTGGGAGTATCCGAAGAGAAGTTTAGGAGTCCTACCGGTGGCGATTTCTGGCAGACCCCTTGGTAGATTGCCAAAATAAGGTAGTCCGAAATGCACTTTCCCGAAGGGGACTCTAATGCCCGCTGCAGGTCAACACACATCGTTTCCTTAAGAAATGGCCACGTGGAGTATGCAAAACCTACTGCACGTCAAAACTATTAAAGGCCAGGTTCTCCATACCTAAGATGAGTATATTTGTGATCTACTAAGAAGGGGCTTTCAGAAAATACATATCTCACCAGTGGGGGCTGGGGGGCAATTTTGCGCATTGTCCTTTAAAAAAAAAGTGAACTAATTGTTATAATAAATGTAATAAATATTGTAATTTGAAAAATACTATTAAAGTCAGTTTTTAAAGCTTTTATTTAACTTGCCATGTTTGTTGGTTTAGATCAAATCTTGGAAACAAAATTTAGAGCTAAAGGTTTCAAATTTTGCATACGTGTATAACCTTGGTGACAATGCAACATTGTATAATTAGTTTTGTCCTAAATCGTCCCAAACCAAAATTGTTGATTTTTAGTCCTGTGCAACTTTTTGACATTTCGAATTGTCAAATATTGTTCATTGATTTTACATTGCAATTTTTGGTTTCCATAGTTATGTTTGATTAGGGTAAATTAACCGATTAAAATATAGGTAAGAATACCCCTGTCGCAGCATCTGCATAACATAGCGAATTTCCAATGACTGGACACTGGTCGATCTCGTATAACAATGATATGTATCCATCTAAAATAGTTTAGCCCTGTAACAATGAGAAAATTTTCAAATCGGTTGAGTAGTTAATTTTTAGCACTTTTGGGTCTCCAGGATCATAGCGCATTCATATAGAATATCGTATATCTATTTAAAATAATTTAAGTTTTTAATGGTGAAAAAATTTTCAAAATCGGTTGGGTTAATCAAAAGTATGGAAACAATAAAAAATCTCAGCGGGAAAACATTTTTGGGATAAATGGTCATAACTAAAGTTTCAGCATTCAAGGTCAAGGTTGAAGATCATATCAAGGTCAAGTTCGTTTTTTTTATATAGCTACCCTACTTTTCGATCCCGGCAATAGAAAGAGCAGAACATTCTGTATCTGAATGTGATGTCGAACGTGACCTCAAAGCCAATGCTCAAGGCCAAATGCTAATTTTTACTGTAATTTTTAATTTATATTGGTACTGTAATTTTTCAAACTTTGCCGTGATTGGTACTGTAATTTTTTAAATTTTGACTAGGTGGCAGACAGGATACGTAGACATGACAAAATATAAAATATTTCAAAATTACCCCATAAAATAAACTTTTTTTCTACCTATTTTAAATACTGCACATATCTATCATACATTCTGTTTGCACCTACTGTGTTCGTCAAAATAAAAAAGTTACAGTAAAAATCTAAATTAAAAATTACAATAAAAATCAGCATTTGACTTTGATTATTGACCCTGAGGTCACGATCAAGGTCATATTCGGATGTAGAATTTTCAGCTCTTTCCATTTTCGGGGATGAAAGAAGAGGTTGCCATTTAAAAAAAAAAAAAAAAAAAACGGACTTATCGGAGATCAAAGTCAAGATCACCATGGGACGCGCCGTAAAAAATTCTGAAACTTTAGTTATCACCATTTATCCCAAGAATGCTTTTCCGCTGAGATTTTTTACTGTTTCTATTCCCTTGACTAAACCTGTATAACATGACCTGTATCCAATTGTATCTAAAATACTTACAAGTAACATTACCCAACTGACACTCTCCGATTTGAATGAAACTGATTAAGCGTCGAAAAAGATTAAAAACGTGTTTTTTTTGTTTCGGCTGAATACGCTGTTTAGGGGTAGAAAACACCCTTCAACCCCTGACAGTGGAAACAATTAATAATTTCTGAAATGATACATTTTCTGAAAAAATGCTTAGGGCCAGAGTTGTAGAGTTCACTTGATGGTAACCTTGAAGTCGACCTTGAGGTCAATTTTCAAGGTCAATTAAATTTGGATGTAATTAACTGTTGCCGGACTTTATTCATATCCTATATCTGTATTCACTAGAGTAAGGACATTGGTCCGCACATACGGGATGACCAGTTCTTTGTAGCGGGTTCGAGCACACACTACGTCGTCAAAAGGGATACCTTAACAAGGGAGTGGGAGTGGGGTGTTCACACTTTTAACACGACAGTGTACCACAACATTAAGTACAGTACTGCGTCAAAAGCGTGAGCACCCCCCCTCCTTGGGTTAAGGTGTCCCCATACTTTTGACGACGTAGGGTGTGTGTTGGAATCCGTTATAAAAAATTGGTCTTCCCGTTTGTGCGGACCAATGTCCTTACTCTAGCGAATACAGATACAGGATATGAATAAAATCCGACAACGGTCAATTACTTTCAAATTTAATTGACCTTGAAAATTGACTTCAAAGGGAGGGGGGGATGCCCGTGGTTTTGACCCGGTACTGTAGTTAATGTTATGGTACACTGTTGTGTCAAAAGTGTGGACCCCCCCCCCCCCCCCCCCCCCCCGCTGGGTTAGGATGTCCCCAAAATTTGAACGACGTAGCGTATGCTAGAGCCCGCTGTAAAAAAAATTGTATCCCCGTTTGTGCGGACTACTGTCCTTATTCAAGTGATAATAGATACCGGATATGAACAAAGTCCGAACACAGTTAATTACTTCCAAATTTAATTAACCTTGAAAAGTGACCTTGAACTCTACAGCTTAGGTCCTACGCACTTTTTTCAGAAAATGTGTCATTTCAGAAATAATTAGCCATAATTATTTCCACTGTCAGTGGTTGAGAGGTGTTTTCTACCACTAAACAGCGTATTCAGCCTATATTGACAATTGTACAGATAAATAATAATAAATAAGTAAATCAAATTTGTATAGATATCAGTAAAAATGGGGGGGGGGGGGCAGTGTATTTTTTCCTTCTAAATTATGTACTTTAAAGTATATCGCAAGTTTGTAACAATTAAGAAACCTATATCAGTGATAAACGGGATCCAAACCGGAACAAACATACCATAATAAGGCCTTAATAAGGATATAAAATCAGGGCCAGACCAGGGAAGTTTAATTAATGCACTAATAAGGAAATGGAATCAGGGCCGGATCGTGAAAATCATAATAAGGCCCTAATAAGGAGATAAAATCAGGGCTGAATTAGGAAAGTTTAATTAAGGCCCTAATAAGGAAATGAAATCAGGACCAAATCGAAAAAACTATAAAAAGGGTCTAATAAAGAGATAAAATCAGAACCGGATCAGGGAAGTTTAATTAAGGCCCTAATAAGGAAATGCAATCAGGGCCGGATCGGGAAAACCATAGTAGGGTACTAATAAGGAGACAAAACCAGGGCCGGATCGGGAAAACCATAATAAGGCCCTAATAAGGAGATAAAATCAGGGCCGGATCAGTCCAACCATAATAGGGCCCTAATAAAGCAAACGAGGTCAGGGCCAAATCAGACAAGTAGGGCAATCCTTAACAGAATTTTCCTGATCCGGCCCTGGTCAGGACCTTATTCGATAAACCTAATAGGGCATGCCCTGGATAAGCTTGATCCTAATTAATTTTTACTCGGGTTAAATCGGTCCTCAATGTACGCGAATATATCAGTTCCATGTGGATTTGATGTACACGAATAAAAATCGTGTAAATTGAATCTGTCATTATAAAAAAAAAAAAAATGCTGGAAATAAAAACTACTAAAATTTTTGAAAATTTTATAATAGAAATGATTACGAATATGCGGAAATTTACATATTTAAATTTTGAAAATGTCCTTATTGTCGACGTTGATAATTTTCGATAACGAAAAGTAGGTTTTGACAGTCCAAATATGTTCGGAATACCCACAACCTGCTTCGCTTAAGCCTTCAAAAATTTCGTTATTTTTTCGCTACGACACACCATTTACGAGATATTTACGATCAAAAGCTTACGTTTACGAAAGGTGTCGAAAACTAATTTTCTCGAAAATATTCTATTGGTGACTAAATCAATGAGACTAACAGAGCCTAAATTAACCAGTTATAACCAATCTATAATAAGTTGCGCGGTATCGATAATTTTCGATAACGAAAAGTAGGTTTTGACAGTCGCAATATGTTTGGAATACCCACAACTTGCTTCGCTTTAGCCTTCAAAAATCTCGTTATTTTTTCGCTACGACTCACCGCTTACGAGATATTTACAATCAAAAGTTTACGTTTACGAAAAGTATCGAAAACTAGTTTTTTCAAAAATATTCTATTGGTGACCAAATCAGAAGGACCAATAGAGCTTAAATTAAACAATTATAACCAACTTATGATAAGTAGTTAACACATCTAGACACTATGACAACTAACTATGTTTAATTTCAAGTCTAAGGGTTCAGTAATTTTTTCATAAAGTGTACCACTGCATGGAGTGGAGGACTGCCTTCGCTCGTCCTAATTAAATGCGTGCTATTGTCAGATATGTGCATATGAAAATTATTAAAAATGCTATTAATGTATTTTTGCTTTTTTATTTGTGTCTTCAGTCGCCAAACTTTTCTTAAATTGAGGAAGTATAAAATTCTTTTAATGGTTCATAAATCGTTGTAACTGTTGGCGACTCTAATAAGTTAGAATTATTAATTATTGTAAAGAAAAAAATGAATAAAATCATATCGGAATACTATTAATTTTATACTAAGGCAGATTCTATCTGTATAAATAAAAAATAAATACATACATAAATGAAGCAACGAAGTGCACTTGTAATGCTACTAGCCCGGGAGCCCATGACATTTTACTTGTCATGTCTGCATACTTAATGCGTGTTAGTAGTTAACAGGGTCTACACTCTACAATAATAAAATTGTTGTAGGTACTTGTTGATCAACGAGCCCTACCCTTCCTCTAACTTTCTAAACTACGCGTCGAATGAATACAAATTTCGGCTTATACATTAAGGCGGTATTCCTATATGTGACGCGTAGAATTTAAAGCTTATTTTAGGATTTTTTTATCAAAATAAAATACAATCTTTTCAGTTTTTTATTAAATTGGAAGCTACATCTGAACGAACTTAAGTCTATAAATATTTTTAAAGTACTGCACTCATCAGGGTGGGATTCGAATAGAAAAACTTTAATAACCGTACCTATATAAAATATTGATTCGACCAAAATTGGACTATGGTTCAATTGTATACAATTCGGCATCCGACAAATCATTAAAAACATTAAATATAGTATACAGAACACAGCCTTCCGTTTGGCCACGGGAGCTTTTCGTACAACGCCTGTCACCAGTTTATATGAATCAGCTTTAGAAGAACGTCGGAGAGAATTATTGTCTTTAAAATATTATATAAAATTAAGTGCAAATCGACATAATCCGGCATTTGAAACAATTAACCAATCACTGACAGAAAGAATAGATAGATAATGAAAAAGCCAATAGTACAAAACCATGGAGCATTCGCTGTTAGGATATTTTACGAACATCCAATATTCAGCTACCATCCATCAGTACGATAGTACGCCTGTATGATAGTATGATTTATAGTACGCCACCTTGGCTTTTAACACCTAACCACATAAATGACTTATTCGTGGACGTACCCAGAAGATGTGTAAGTAACTTATATCAAATACAGTTTTTAGAAATTATAAATAATGAATACCCCGATTACCGAGTTATACATATGTACCGATGGCTCTAAGATACAAAATTCAACAATTTCAAATTTTGTTATGGAGAACTTGACCATTTCATTTAAATTACCAAATTGCATTAGTATTTTTACGGCATAATTACATATATACGATAAAACAATGTATACATCACATACACAATTCACAAAAAGAATTTCCTAATATGTTCAGACCACAGAACAACAGAAAGAATACAACTATCTCTTTTCTGTAACACTCATGAGCATTTCTGAGCACATTAGGCTACTAGGTAGTCATAGTACCATACGTACCACATACATATTAGGTATATACGTATGCAAGACACTCATACACACTACATCCATCGCACTAACACACACAGCTTTCCGTGCACATATATAACATATTGGTAGGATATATTCTATCCTTTGTCGTTACACTGGTTTCAGTAGTATAGAGATACTAGCGTTCCTTTTGTAATATTCTGTGGTTCAGACTCTCTGAGTGCCCTACAGGCTATTAATAAAGTTGATCCTCAAAATCATCCATGTGTCATAACTATTCAGGAAATAACATATGAATTGAAACCATATAAACAAGTAAAGTTTCTTTGGAAGTCTGGACACTGTAACATTACTGGTAACGAAGAAGCTGATGTTGCTGCTCGTCCACAAATCAACACCACTGATTTTAGCAATAAACCGTCTTTGTATCACCAAAACGTTGGAAGAAAACAGAAAAGAAGAGATAGTTGGGTTCAGAGTGCGAACAGGACATACTAGGCTGACGCATGAATATAACCGGAAAGAAGCTGGCGACGAAAGTTGAAAGATCTTTTTGTTTGTTACATGGCTAAATTGCTCCTTTGAAATCAGTAATTACTCTACGTGAAACTTAATTATTTAACCCTTAATTGCATTTCGTTGCAAATTTGCAACGCTACTTTTCTTTTATTGTAATAGCCATAATATTTAGTTTCTCAGTTTATTACACAGTGTATAGCAATTCTACAATTGTATTAAATATATTTAACTATTTTTTCTTCACAGATAACAGTAAAATATTAAAATACCTATAGTATTATAATCGTCACTGCCATCTTGGATAAAAAAGACAATTTTCTTGCTTAAAGTTTTTAATAATTTCCTAAGATTAAATTAGTGAATTTTGTGGTTTTTGTTTTTATAAAAGGTACTTACAGGTAGACAAATATTATAAAGTTATTTTTTTAACAATATAAAACAACCAATGCATGGCATTGCAAATTTTCAGCGAACCTTTTTGCCTGAATAAAAACCTTAAACCTGAATGAGGATTTTTTTTATTATTTTTCCCGTTATATGTAGAGCTTTCTTTACCGGAAAAAAATTTTTTCTTCTATTTTTAAAAAATCATGCAATTAAGGGTTAATTAGTTATTTATAAAACAAAAAAACTTTTTTGTTTCACTATTTCTATTATCCAAATCTTGTCAAATAATTGATTTTTATATATTACTTTATATTAAAAAATTGCTCCCAGTTTGCTCCATCTAATTTGAAAGTTGAACAAAAAATATTTAGAATTACGTTATGTATTATTAAAACGTATAGGCAATCTATCATACTCTTTAAGTCGTTTGCATATATTTAAGAATAATTGAATTTTGACAGTTAAAATAACATTATAAAAAAAAACAAATATTTTAATAATTTTTCAAAAAAATTAATGTTTAGCTTTTAAATTAAATAGAGTAAATTGGGAGCAATTTATTAACACAAAGAAATTATACAAAAAAAGTATTATTTTGGGAGATTTTGATAACTTAAATAACGGAAAAAATTTTCTTTCTTTATAAATAACTAATTACATAATTAATTTTCAGATGGAGCAATTGCTGATTTCAAAGGAGCAATTTGGGAGCAATTTAACCATATAAAAAACAAAAAGATTTTTTAACTTTCGGCGCTAATTTCTTTCCGGTATGAATATATCTTAAAAAAGGAGTTTATGCCGATATGTGTAACATGCAATGTTGCGCTTGCCGTACAGCATGTGTTAGTGGATTGCCGTAAATTCGAACACATACGTAATCAATTATTTAATCAAAACAATATCACAGAGATAATACAGGACGATGAAAAATATGTACAGCAAGTGCTAAAATATTTACAGTTGTGTTCACTACTTCGAAAAATTTAAATTAGTGATTTTAAGTAAATATCTATTTCAAAATTAGTAAATTGTTAAATGTATTGTGCAATTATTAAAAATATTGTGAATATATCGTAAATTATATATGTATGTCATAGGACGCCAAAGGCCAGAATAGTCGAGCGTCCAAAAATAAATATTTATTCATTCGTTCATTCATATTTGCATCTTACAAGGAGATGCACCCAGAGTGAAATTCGGGATTTTGATGAAATTTCGCTGGTGTGTAGTATAGGTAAAAATAAGGGACCCGTATTTTTTTTTATCGGCCATCGTCCACGTTTAGGGGGTGAAACCAGCCCCTAAAGTTGGGGGTTCAAATCATATTTCTTAAGATATCTCGAAAACTATAAGAGATAGAGGAAAACTTTAAATTGATGAAATGTTACTCTTTGAAAGACCTATTCACCTGCATAAGTTAAATCAGGGCTGGGTTCATAAGGGGGGCTGGAGGGGTGAAAATGGGGTAAATTTTCTTGCACAGCCTGAATGGTTCAATGTATCAAATTTTTACCACTATAGATAGAAAGAGCACCAAAAATTAGGGGATACGTGTTTTTGCGTTTTTTCGAAATATGTGTGGTATCCAAGCCACATAAGGAAGAATAACATAGGGTAGAACATATAGTAATATTATTGATTGCAAATACGTCCTATATTTTTTTATTTTTATGTTTATGAAAATGTAAATTTTTACTTTCCGATGATGATTCATGTATTTTTCAGTACTTACTTAATTGGTAATTTAGCCATGCGTATATCTGGTTAGTCATATTCGTTATTTTTATTACCTATTTCTGCGAAAGCTCTCTGGTCTGCAAGTTTTAATGAATGTTCGATAAGAAGCAATAATCTTCCATTCAACAACTGCCTTTATCTTTTTACAAATTCGTTTTTAACCAAATAAACGCGGTTTATTTCTTTCTCAACATTCATACTACTTTTCTTATTCTTTTTTGTATGTTTTTTAGGTGTCAACCGCCTTTCCTATATGGAAAAATTTATTACGAAGCACTTGAACAGTGAACGAAAGAGATTACTGCTTCTTGTCACACAGCCACACCAAAGAACTTTAACTTTCGCAAAAATAGGTATAAAAAATATCGAATATGAGTTACCAAATGTACACATGGCTAAATTACCAATTAAGTTAGTACTGAAAAATATATGATTCATTATCAGAAAGTAAAAAAGTACATTTTCATGATGAAAATAAAGATAAATATAAAAAAATATAGGACGTATTTGCAATCAATAATAATACTATATAATCTACCCTATGTTATTCTTCCTTATGGTGCTTGGATACTACACATATTTCGAAAAAACTCAAAAACACGTATCCCCTAATTTTTGGTGCTCTTTCTATTTATAGTGGTAAAAATTTGATACATTGAACCATTCAGGCTGTGCAAGAAAATTTACCCCCATTTTCACCCCTCCAGCCCTCCTTATTAACCCAGCCCTGATTTAACCTATACAGGTGAATAGGTCTTTCAAAGTGTAACATTTTATCAATTTAAAGTTTTCCTCTATCTCTTATAGTTTTCGAGACATCTTAAGAAATACGATTTGAACCCCCAACTTTAGGGGCTGCTTTCACTCCCTAAACGTGGACGATGGCCGATAAAAAAAAATACGGGTCTCTTATTTTTACCTATACTACACACCAGCGAAGTTTCATCAAAATCCCGAATTTCACTCTGGGTGCATCTCCTTGTTAGACTGTACGAAAAAATTTTTTCTTACTCAATTTTACAATGTTTTGTTTATGTTTTTGGGGGTCAAAGTGGACTCCTCAACAAAAAACATGAGTGGGTGAGCAGTAGATCTTCAATTGTAATGATCTAAAATGAAAAAATCAACTATATTCTTGTTTTATAGATTTGTCTCTATCGTCCGAACTAGGATTAAACATTTATATTAATAAATAACAAAATGGCGAACTTTGTAGTTATTGCAATAAATTAAAGGAACAAAAAAATATGTTAAATCTCTTAGTGATTTTTGAAACGCTGTATGTCAGTGAAAACTGTTCGTATGGAGATTTAAAGTACTAAGCCCGTAGTTCTAAGATTTTTTTAAAAAAATTTGGAGCTACAGCACAATGGTAAGAAATAGCGCAAGACAAAAACTTCCCAATTATTTTTTATTTTTTAAAATTTTTTTTTTATCTAAGAACTTGAGAAAATTTTTCTCATTTAAACCAATGAATTAGTCGATTAGCTTCTTCATTCAACTCTAATTTGCTTTTTTCACATTTTCTCTATGTTAATTTTTTGCTGAAATATTCCACTTTAAATGAAAAAGCATTCTTTTGTCACTGATCATCGATATTTCAGTAACTAATGACCGCACAGTAAATCTAAGGATTGCTTTAAAACTTTTGAATAACTTCTCTACAAAGCCCTGCTACGATTTTTTCTGAGAAAAATTTTTTTCTTTAAAAATCATCAGATGTAGAGAATTTATGAAAATTTTCAAAACCGTTCTTAGATTTACTGTGTAGTTATTTGCTAAGATATCAATGATCAATGATCAAAGAATACTTTTTCATTTAAAGTGAGATGTCTCAACAAAAAGTTAACGTAGAGAGAATCTGAAAAAGCAAATTAAAGCTGAATGAAAAAGCTTACCAATCAATCAATCCATTGGCTTAACTGAGAAAAATGTTCCTAAGTTTGTGGACAAGAAAATGTGAAAATTTTGGCTCGCGTTGTTTCTTATCATTGTGCGATAATTGTAGCTCCAAAAATTTTTACTAAATGGTCTCAAAACGACAAATTTAAAGATTCAAAATACTATTTTATAAAATCTCCATACGACTATTTTTCACTGACAATGAGATACAAGCCTTTCAAGAATTATAAAAAAAATTAAAAAGTTTTTTGTTCCTCTAATTTATTCCAATAGTGTATTTCAAAACTATGGCAGGAAGAGACAAAACATTTTATTTTTGACGAACTTTCGACTGATAGCTGTAAATCTAGGATGGGGATTACTAAAGGGAATTTTCAGAAAGTTAGAAGTGGGGAGCGTTGACCAGGCAGTTTACTGGCGGCACAAAATTTCCTTGTTGTACACATCATTCGCTCCCATAAACGCATACAAAATGTGACGAACTCCCTGGCTATGTAGTAGGTATAAGTATCTATTTATTATGCCATATCGTCGTAGGTACCTGTACTACAATGAAAGTTAATGAACGTAACGCGTTTATTCAAGACAATTGGTAAGAACGTTAATTAAATTGAAAAACACACGGTATATGTAACAAGAACGAGAACGAGAACGAAAGAAGAACATAGAATGGCAAATAATTCAAGTTCCGGAAGTTTGTCACGGCTATGACGACATTTCCATATAAACAGACAAATGAGACTCTAATAACGTGTTTCTTATCTTGATTTATGATTACTTTACTTATTTCTCCGGTCGATGTCCACAAACGAACCTGTGCACCAATTATACTATGAACACACACACACACACACACACATACGTATAACAATGGTAGTCGGAAGATACACCAACGTATACTTCGTGGCTCGTTTCTATTATTCTCTTTCTCAGTCCTCTTTGAAGTGAACATTATATTTATTAATATTAATAAATCTATTACTTCATATACACCGAGCTAACTAACTGCCATAAATAAATTAAATACAAGCGTTTCAAGCGAACGATATATATGTTTATAATTATTATTATTATATACATATGTACACAATTTTTTTTTTTTTTTTAAATTAATTCTAATTTTTGTTGATACAGTATTAAGGAAACATTAGCTAGGTACCTATACATGTTACCGTGATTTTGTTTTGAATTTACATTTACGTACACAGAGCAGTTATAAAGTTCAAATTTTATTACGACAAAATTAACGTATGGGAAATTTTCAAAACAAAATACTCATCTTCATCTCTTAAAAGCAGATTCTCAGCCAATTGTACATTTTTATATGTACACGATAGTGATACCGATTTCAATTTAGTTGCTGAGACAAACTGAATCCATACAATACAGACGATCTTAAATCTAATAGGCGGCGGCCACGGAAATTTCGAATTTTAGCGAATTTCCAGAATGGAAATTCAGCTATTCCAGTCGTTCTTATGACCGAACTTCAGCCCGGGACTATGGTAGAAATTTGTTTTGAGGTCCCTAGAATCCGAAAATAACATTCACTAAAATTTATATATATATATATATATATATATATATATATATATATATATATATATATATATATATATATATATATATATATATATATATATATATAATATTCAAGGTTCAAAAACCTTCCTTATGTGAATTTTCTCGTGTTTCTGATGATGTAAAAAAGCCGCAAAAACTTTTGAACTTGGGGAAATTTTAGCAGAAAACTGATAAAAATTTATAAAAATTATTTTTTCTGAAAAAGTAGTTCACATAGAACAATGGTTCAGAAACCTTTTTTATGTGATTTTTTCTCTTCTTTCCAACGGTGTGAAAAAATGTCACAGAAACTTTTAAATTGTAGCAAATTTTGGCAAAAATCTCATTCATTTTCACGAAAAATGCTCAAAAAACCACGTTCCTGACATCGGACGTGTCTAGCTGAAGAACCCATCCAAGAGTTTTGCACTTCCAATGTTTTCACCAAATTTCATAAAAGTAGAAGTTTTTGTTCGAACACTATCGCGTTGATACATAAATACGGAAATACATACACACACACACACACACATATATATATATATATATATATATATATATATATATATATATATATATATATATATATATATATATATATATATATCCCATGTCACAATGTACGGCTAGGATAAACTGCGAAACTACTGAACCGATTTTGATCAAAGTTGGTAACTATCTATAATTTCGTCCAACTTAAAAGATCGGAAAAACCGCAAAATATCAATTTTTTATTACTGTATACAAATATCTGTGGAAAAATTTATAAAAAAATCATGCAAATTGATTTGTTGCTAAGCATTTGGAGAAAAATAATTTTGAACTTTTTGTAAGTATTAATAAGTATTTCTATAGATACCACCAATAATATTTTTACCTACGACTACTATGAAATTACTTATCTACGGTTCAAAATACTATTTGTAACCTATAAAGAAATAAACAACTTGATTGTCCAGTTATCATCAATTGGCACTTTTGCTGTTTCCAGCAAATGTCATACATATGAAAATTAGATATGCTATAAAAATATCAATTTGATTTGAAAATATGAAAATATGAATAATACCTTAGAGTCGTCGAGCGAGCGAAGCGAAGCACATCATGAACTGATTTTGTAGAAAATTTCAGAATATCAAATTTAAATGGACGTGTGGTCACATTGTCCGTCAGTTACACCAAATAGGGCGCAAATTAAAAAGCTGAAGAAATTTGACCGTTTTTACTTAAGTACTGTTGAGATCTCTGTGAAAGATGAAAGTGACGTTAAAATGGTTTCCCACGGCCTTGGTAACTTGAAGGACCTAAAATAGAAACAATTCTAAAACTGCTGGTTCAGGTACCCATACTAAGTTCTTACGGTGTGGAAATTAGCCATGCTAATAAAATATGAAGATAGTTATTTTAGAGTCATTGGGCGAGCAGGATCAAGTGCTATAAATAATTGATTTTGCACAGAATTTTGCAATATATGATTGAATTGAGCTATAAATTTTACCTATAATTTAATCTAACATCGTTTGACATCTAGGTTGTGTAGACACCCGATAGGTGGCGCTGTGTTTCGATTTCTAGATTATACATTCTATTCCACGTCATATTTGTTTATGTTCATGATGTCAATAATTTTTATAATTATACTGTGTATTGTGCATAGAGATACATAGAGAGACAACTTAAAAAATCGTTTAAAAAGTTAAATAGTCATTAAGAAAAAAAGATAACAGCAGTCATTTGTATTTCTAAACTATATTTTGTCTTTATCTAATGAATGACAAAATACATTTGTTAAAGAAATGCTAATTTTGAGTCAGAAATAAACAAAGATACACTAAACCTTTAATGTCTTGTTGTCACACTCTTATCAATTGTTTATATTGGGGTTTTTGTTGTCATAGATCCCAGTTGTGTACAACTTATTTGCTTCAAAAATAGGTACATAGTTGGCCATCCATGTATATCACTGGTATTGTGCTATAATTGTGCAGTGTATCGTTTGAAATGATAAGAAAAAATAATATACCGGGTGTTTCAAACAACTAAGAACATATAAATTTTAACATAGCGATAATTTGTTATGATCAAGGCATGCTTTATTTTATTATTATTAAATATTTAGCAAAACTATAAATAATGTCGCGTCAAAATAATGTTTAAAAGTAATTAAAAGACAATAGCAGTAAATTTATTGAGATATATGTAAATAATAAACAAATATTTTACTTTGCAAAATATCACTTTTATTTTTGAAACTGTGACAATATTGTTTCGAACCGTTAGTTCATTTTCAAACAGAATTCTGTTTGAAAATGAGCTAACGGTTCGAAACAATATTGTCACAGTTTCAAAAATAAAAGTGGTATTTTGCAAAGTAAAATATTTGTTTATTATTTACAAATATGGAATACCATAAAGTAACGCTCAAATCTATTAATTTTATTGAGATAACTATAAATAAATCTTAACCTAATATGTATCTAATCTTAATCTATAACTATAAATAAATCTTAATCTAATATGTGTGTGTGTGTGTGTGTGTGTGTATTTGCGTGTGTCTGCGCGATAACTCTCGAACGAAGCCTCTAATCTTCGCGAAATTTGGTGAGAGGGTCAAAAGTCCCAATATTTTGGATGAGTTCGGCAGGCAGATACGTCCGACTTTTAGAAACTAATTTTTCGCCATTTTTAGTGGTTTTTCTAGTGGCCAGAATTCAAAAACTTTTTTAATTTATTTTACCATCAAAAAGAGCGTAGAAAGTTACAAAGACAAGCTTTTAAAACATTGTTCAGAGTGAACTAGTTTTTGAGAAACATTAAAAAATTTGCTAAATTTCGTTACAATAAATGTTTTATCATTTTTGTCATTACTATACAATAACAATATTTATGTCTGTTTCATTTTTCAAAATAAATTTTAATCAATTTTTCAAGAACGCGTTATCTTTGATTTTGAAAATTTGTTGACTGTTATAGAGCTCAACTATTTTAGATTGATATAAGTTATGTTATATGAGGTCCGCTAGGGTCCGGGAGTCCCAAAAGCGCCAAAAATAAATTACAGTGTTCCTTCTCAATAGTTCCGCAGAATGAAATGAGGGGAATAGGTTTTCTAGGAAATGTTGTTCTCCCACCAAAGGTCAATCGCTCGCTGGCAAGGTACAAGAATATTTTTATGTCTAGATTTAAAATTTATAGTTCAATAATTTATGACCCTGTCAAAATTAAAAGCTTTTCAGGAGCGTCAAAACAAGTAGGTTGGTCTGAATAATATAATTTAAAAATTCAATTTAAACTAATATTCTTTATACAACCATTCCATACGATAAAACTCTAATAATCTAATGATATCATTTTTATTGTAATCACCTATTTATGTATGTGTTAACAAAATACTGTTTCTTTATTATTCAAAATCGAATTAAAAAGTATTGCCTATTGTGTAACATTTTTCGTTTACTGATAAAATAAAATATGTATCTCCTCATAAAATTTTGTAAAACTATACGCTCGCTTCTCTAAATGTTTTTTCTTAATTTTTATGTTGTATAAACAAATCAATTTTTTATACCTGCTTAAGATTTATGTTTTAATTGTTTACATAATGAGTGTACTAGTGAATACACTATCAGCGTATGCAGTGGATCAATATAAGCAATGCTGACTAGTTAGTCGAATAATGATGTTACAAATTTAAGTTGTCTTACTATATTTATTTAATTTAGATAATTTTTTTTTCAACTTAATATACACAAAACAAACTTTTTGATTTTTAGCTTTGATGAAATAAATAAATAACAGGTGGTAGAGTGGTGGTAACGCTCAAGTCTCAAACTGGGGAAGCGGAACTATTGAGAGCGGAAATA
Organism: Brachynemurus nebulosus; assembly: GCA_035578155.1. Taxonomy (NCBI): domain Eukaryota; kingdom Metazoa; phylum Arthropoda; class Insecta; order Neuroptera; family Myrmeleontidae; genus Brachynemurus; species Brachynemurus nebulosus. Next base: position 104,807,715 of record JAPWDM010000001.1, read on the forward strand.
TTCAGAATGTGCACTGTACCAAACCGATTTTGAAAACTTTTTCATTGTTACAGAGTTAAACTATTTTAGACGGATACAGGTTGTTATATTAGATCCGCCAGTGTCCAATCTTTGGAAATTCGCTTTGTTATGCAGATGCTGCGACAGGGGTATTTCTATTTATGATGGTAAAAACTTGATACATTGAACCACTTAGAATGTACAAGAAAATTTACCCCGTTTCTCCTCTCCAGCCTTTCCTATGAACCTTGGTTTGACCTGTACAGGTGAATAGGTCTTCCAAAGAGTAACATTTCATCGATTTAAAGTTTTCCTCTATCTCTCATTGTTTTCGAAATCTACTTAATAAATTTGTAACACTCACTGACTGACAGACAACGCACAGCCTAAACCGTTGGGTTTAGAAGAATGAAATTTTGCACAGGAGTTCCCTATGTAACGTAAGTGACCACTAAGAAAGGATTTTTGAAAATTCGCCCCCTAAGTGGGTTAAATAGGGAATGTAAATTTTTATGGAAATTCGTTATTTTTGAAGTTAGAAAAATATGTTACTATGACTATTAAAATAAAAAATATCTTATTTAATGAATCTTTAACTTTAACTGACAGACAACGCACAACCTAAACTGTTGGGTTTAGAGGGACGAAATTAAGCACAGGAGTTATGAAAATTGGCGTTTAGGCTTCTACTATTTATAAATAAAAGTCAATTGTTTCTGGAAATTTATTCCCTAAGGAGTTATAACAGAAAATGAAAGTTCATATGGGAAGTTCGTCATTTTTGAAGTTAGAAACGTGAATATTGATTTAGGCTTTTGAAAAACATTAAAAGTGAGGAGAAAGTGAGTACCTAATAAAAAGATGTTGCCGATGGGAAATCCCATCGGGCATACGGCTAGTATTTTAAGAAATACGATTTGAACCCCCAACTTTAGGAGCTGGTTTCAACCCGTAAAAGTGGAAGAAAGCCAATAAAAAAAAATACGGGTCCCTTATTTCCGCCTATTCTACACACTAGCGAAGTTTCATCAAAATGGTGAGTTTCACTCTGGATGCATCCCCTTGTGAGTACTGAAGATTTACCACTACTAATACAGATATAATATATTTTCTACTGAAACTTCTCACCAGCGGAGTGGCCGAGAGTGCTTGTGCGCCTAACGCTTGCCGACTGGTAGTTTGAGGGTTCAAATCAAGCGGCCGGCTATGCTCGTGAAGGTTTTCTGCAGTTTCCCTTCACAACTCCAGATGAATATCGGCATAGTTCCTTAAGAAAACGGCTGCAAACGTACACCTTCCAAATCCTAACCCCCAGCCCCACTTTCCTTATCCTCCACCCACATCATAAAATGTATCATGTAACGCGATTAAAATGTAACGTATAAATAAAGAAATACAAATAATGATGTGGGTGGCGTCGGTTATAGATAGAAAAATCTTAAAAACGGACGTTAAACACATTATTATTATTATTATACTGAAACTTCTCTTGATCCATTTGAATTTTCCGTTTTCGCTCATTAAATGAGTGTTTTAATTATTATGAAATACTGCTCATTAATTAATAATATTGATAAATTAAAATTTTATTTCTTTTTGTATTAATTATGTAGTTAACAGTATCATATAGATAGGTAGGTACTAAAGTAGGATGTGTGCATATCACACGAAGATTACAACAACAGGTTATATGTGAAGGATACTGCGGCTATTATTATTATTAATACATGCATATATAAATTATTACGTAATGACTCATTATCTTCAACAATCTATGCCATCTAATTATACTTCTCGTTAATTTACTTATGTTCTGATTAACATTTAACTAGCGTAATATTAATATTTACTGACTAACACGGCAGTGACACATTTTTCATGGATGTAGTTTTTTGTGTTTTATAATCAACAAAAATAATTATCAAACTTTCTGTCGATTTCATTTAATTACTAAAGAAATTTTGAATATTGTAGAGCAAGTATGGTTTAAAGCTTTTTAATAAGTGCATGATATCAGAGTTTCTCATTATTAAAACAAATAATATTGACTAGGTCGGAAACTTAAAAATAATTTACTAAAATTGCATGATTGTAAAATTAATCAAGCCTAATCATTAGTCATATCCCAATATCTATATCATACCCAAAAACTTTGTTTGTAAAAACTTTTGATAAATATCTTTAAAACTTTAAGATATGTAAGTATAGTAAGTAAACTGATTTAGTAAGTGCTTTTGGGACATCTATAACCTATCTACATTATAGAACAAAAATTAAGGAGAAAAAGATTACACAGCTCTACAAAAATAATGCCGTGATCTGAATGACTGTTCATGGTATTGCTATGAATTGTTGATGCCAAATCCGAACCGACGTCAAGAAAACTCCTATATGCCTTAAATTTTTGTGTGAAGCCAAAATATCCCTTAAATATGTGTAAATTTATTCATATCAGTATCATTACAAAGAGTAGTATGAATGGACATTTTACAACCCTCGTGCTCCTATGTTATAACCAAGGGCTCCAACCCCGAAAGGGTTGGTACGTCCTTTTTCACCCTCTGTATTAATAACATGTAAGATTTGAAATGAATCTTTCGCTTCGTCTAAATACATTTTCTCCCCGGAGTGAGATTCCCATGATAACCTGTGTCCTTCTCCATCTCCCTGCTATGATGCAAATAAATATCAGAAAATTTCTAATCGATTAGTTAAAATTTCCTTAAAAATGTTTTATGTTTTACTGTTTTTGATTTGTGGTTAAAAAAACTTGATATAAGAATTTAAAATGGAATTTTTACGTTCAAAGCTCACTATTAATTTGAAGAATTTTTTTTCAATTAATTTTAATATTATATTCAAAAAATTCGTCAAGTGCGTGTTTTTTGACACGCACTAAGTTAGGCCTTCTCAGAGGACTTGACGAATTTTTTTCATTATTTTAAAATATTTTGTTACCTTAAATCATAGATACCAGCGAAACACAATTCGATATCGATAATGGAAAGGCTGGGAAACTTTTAAAATTTGAAAAAATTCAATTTTTTCAAATTTTTTTTTATCATTTTGTGTGTCTGCGTTTGTATGAACTTTTGAGTGCATATTTCGATAAAATAGACCAAAATAAACAATAGACCAAAAGGTCGAGGCAAGAGTAGGTGGTGAGGTTAGTTAAAGTTAGGTTAGTTTAGTTAGTTTTGACAATATACTTCGACTTTTATATAAAAACTAGATGGTGAAATTAGTTAAGGTTAGGTTAGTTTAGGTAGTTTTGACAATATACTTCGACTTTGATATAAAAACTAGATGGTGAGATTAGTTAAGGTTAGGTTAGTTTCGGTAGTTTTGACAATATACTTCAACTTTGAGACACATGCTTGCAAAATAAAAAAAGAAATCTAAAAAAATTGAATTACTTCAAGTTTAACAAGTTTCCCAGCATTTTCAGTAACGATATCGAGTTGTAGTATTTTTTTTAACTAATCCCCCATAGCAATGAACATTAAAAAAAATCATTAAAATCGAATCATTAGTTTTTCTTTTAGAGCCAAAAATAGGTGGAGCCGTGCTTCTGCATATACTTCGACTTTGTTATAAAAACTAGGTGGTGAGGTTAGTTAAAGTTAGGTTAGTTTAGGTAGTTTTGACAATACACTTCAACTTTGATATAAAAACTAGATGGTGAGATTAGTTAAGGTTAGGTTAGTTTAGGTAGCTTTTTTCAATATACTTCGACTTTGACACATGCTTATAAAATAAAAAAAGAAATCTAAAAAAATTGAATTTTTTCAAATTTAACAAGTTTCCCAGCATTTTCAGTAACGATATCGAGTTGTAGTATTTTTTTTAATTAATCTGCCATAGCAATGAACATTAAAAGAAAAAATCATTAAAATCGGATCATTAGTTTTTCTTTTAGAGCTAAGAATAGGTGGAGCCGTGCTTCTACATATACTTCGAGTTTATTATAAAAACTAGGTGGTGAGGTTAGTTAAAGTTAGGTAAGTTTAGTTAGTTTTGACAATATACTTCGACTTTGATATAAAAACTAGATGGTGAGATTAGTTAAGGTTAGGTTAGTTTAGGTAGTTTTGACAATATACTTCGACTTTGACATACATGCATACAAAATAAAAAAAGAAATCTTAAAAAATAGATTTTTTTTAAATTTAACAACAGTTTCCCAGTATTTTCAATAACAATATCGAGTTGTAGTATTTTTTTAACTAATCCGCCATAGCAATGAACATTTAAAAAAATTATTAAAATCGGAATATTAGTTTTTCTTTTGGAGCCAAAAATTGGTGCATAATTACCAAATGCAATATTAACCCTTTCAGTCCTGAATTTTTTCTAACAATAAAACAAATTAATAAAAAAAAATAAATTAAAAAAAAACAACTAATTATTACCATTCATAAACATTAGATTTTTAATCAGTCATCATAAATTGATAGTGGAGGCAATGTTGAGTAATTTAATATAAACAAAAGTTATAATATTTAGAGACCATAAATTACAGAATTAAATAAGCTTGTGTACATGTACATGTACATTGGGACTGAAACGGTTAAATATGAAAAATTTATTCATAACTACGTCATTGATTATAGTATACATTAATATACTTCCAAAGACCTATCGATGAATAAAAGAATTCAGGGATTCCCACGTACCTGCTGGGCTGGAATACAAAAACCTATCGGCGCAACAAACGCTCAAAATTCTATATCTTAGTTAGTTTTACTCCGATTTGTTTCAAATTTTGACACAACAATCTTAAAATGTTGTCCATTCATATGAAAGTATAAAAAAGAGAAAAAAAATTAAATTCATTACCATCCCCTTAAGGTTAAAGCAAATTTTTCCGGTGGAGTAGGCATGTCGATTCATTAAAAAAAAATCTATTTCCGATTCGATTGGAATCGAGTGGGCTGGAATCGGTTCTCGATTAAATCGATGATTAAAAGATCGATATTTAATTATTCGATTCGGTAGTCGATTATTTTGAAATATGCTTAATAAAAACAGAAAACATTATTGATAACGAATTAGTAGAGGTAGAAGTAATTTTTATATCAATAAATTAAACTTATTCAAGAAATCAGGAAATGAAACTATAAGTTAATTATATGCGTTTATTGAATTAAATTAATAAAAAAATTACATTTCCCAATATTTCATGTCAATTAACTTTAAAAAGATTAATTTATCTAATCGCTCAGGATTTAGGCGACCCCTTTCGTCGGACGCAATATTTGGTGGAACGGAAAAGTCTTTCGCAAGGAACGGATGTTTCGACTATGCAAACCATAAGAATTTCTTGTTGTCAAAACTACGAAATTCTAAAAATGCATATTTTTACAAAAAGCCCCAAAGCAGAACATTTTCAACCTTTCTGCGACGGCATGTGTAAAATCCAAAAACTTTCTGTAAGTTTACTGTAAATCGAACGTTAACTTCGACATTTAATATATTATTAAATACAATACAATTATTGTTTAATATTAAATTTAGTGCAAATCTGGCATTAAATTATAATAGGGAATATGCATGTTTTTTAGAATATTATGAAACATTTTTTAGAATATTCTATACATGTCACAAATTCTCAGGACAGTTCTTTTTGTTTGATTAATTTTAGTTTTCATAACGAAATTAATGTAAATTATCTACCTTAAATAAAAATTCCGCCAAAACGGTACATTTGAGCAACGAGCGATCCTATTGGTTGTGACGTGTAATGTATAAGTTTCACCAAATATGCCAGATATATATACTGAATGAAATATGCACTGAAGGTATAACATAGAGTACCATAAATAATAGGATACACTTTATAAACTTGTCACTGATAGGAAAACATATATCAAATGGAATAAAAATTAATTTTTGAATATTTAAAAATATTTTGTAACTTGTCACAATCAATACTTATTATTTTTTTTAAAAAAATTGATTTAGGTAACTAGGAAAATATTAAATATTGGTCATTAACGGATATTTTCATTTGTTACAATTTTTGTAGTACCAAACTACAATTCTATAAAACTTATTATTTGATAAATTAAGGATACATTTAAATGGATATGGAAAAATTAATAATTCTCGTATTTGAAACCAAAGAGAAAAAGAGTACTATAACAGAGAAATTTGTAAAAAAACTTTGGTTAGAGGTTGCGGAAGCATTAAATGTTCCTTCATTCCAAAATTAAATGCACGTCAAAGCTTACTTTAATCTCCATTTTCACAAAAATTGAATAATTGATTTATACCAGTATTTGATTTGTAAACAATGAAGAAGTTTATGTACGTGTTTCAAACATAAATACGCTGCCAATGGGGTGGGCACACCCCATTGTAGTGGTAAAAGACTTCACCCCTCTTCCTCGTAGTCGTAAAAGACTCTAAAATAGTATTCTACTTTAAAATAGTCTTCTAAAATAGTATTATATACCCTGAAATTATATTTTCGCCTTGAAGTTTATAAAAAACTGTTGTAACTCAAAAGACTTAAAGGCTAAATTATAAAATAATAACAAAAATATTTTAGAAACTAACCCCCAAAATACCCTAATTTGAGCGAGATAGGACTAGCAGTAAATAAGATATTGACATTTAATGGAATTTCATGGTAGCGGCGTAGCTACCGTTACTCCGATTTCGATTAAATTCATAGGGGACCATATAGGAACCAAACTACATAATTTCTGAAAATTTCATAAAAAAGAATTTAGTGGTTCAGAAGTTATGCCACTTGGTGCAATTTTGGAATTACATGGTAGCGGAATTGCTACCGTTACTCCGATTTTGATTAAATTCATAGGGGACCATCGCGGAGCCAAACTGCATAATTTCTGAAAATTTCATTAAAAACAATCGAATAGTTCGGAAGTTATGCCACTTGGTGCAAAATTGGAGATACACAGACGGACAGACAGACACCAAACCAAAATTGTTCAGGAAGCTCTAAAACGTAAAATGTGCGTAAAAAATTTGATTTTGGAGAGAAACAATTTTTTATTTTTCAAAAGTGATCACAATGCTTCCGCTACTAAAAGGACGTTTTCACGTTCTAGTTATTTTTACTATACTATAAATATAAACCGCTTGTTTCTCGATATTAATTCGTCTATATCCAATACAGCGCAGCCTGCTAGCAGCCGCCAGCGCTCGCGGAGTCTTAAGTCACTTGTCTTCGATTTAAAGAAGGATATTTTCTCGTTCTAGTTATTTTTACTATACTATAAATAAAGTTTTTTCCTTCCCTTTTACGGTCAAATTCACAACAAACTACATTCTGCAAACTACATTCTAGTTGGTTTTATGATAGCTAATCTAAGATTAGTAATCTTTCTGCAGGAGCCCGTCCTCCTTCTGCGACAATGTCGCCGTGTTGCGCGTAGTTCTGCTATGGGGACAAAAAGTAAATTTAGTTTTCATTATAGTTAAAATTTTTTAACTAATTATTATTTTTCTACTTACATAATATAACTTCTTGCAATTTTTATAAACTTTTTCAGCTACAGGTAGCTTATATATAAACTTTTTCAGAATAGTAGTGCGTGGGTAGGTAGTACTTAGTAGACTTATTGTTAGTAGACTCACAGAACATTTTAAGTAGACTAGTCAAAGTGTGGAACGCTCTTCTTTATAAAATCACGAATTGGTTTATGTTTTCTTAATAATTTACAACGATTATAAAAGTAACATAACCATGTTTGACAAATCGACTGCAAATTCACCGAAACAAAAACAAAAACAGCATAATCAACAATTTTTGAACTGAATATATCTAATTCTTTATCTACTTACCATGTTATTATCAATTATCATGATCATCATATTCTGAACATTTAAATTCTGTTCATATAAAAGTTTTTTTTAGGTTAATTTAGTCAAAACAATAATATTGACTGACACTTGGTGTACCTGTATAACAAAAACCAGGTGTCAATTTGAAAACATCCCATACCTATTTTTTAACTTACAAACTACTTTTTTTTTTAAATTTGCTAATATTGAGTTAAGTACATTAATTATTTTACTTACATCATCAGTTATCAAATTTTTTCGTTCGTTTACTCGATTTATCAAAAATTATGAACTTTGCTCAAAAGTAAAGTACTTTTATAAATAATAAACAAATATTTTACTTCGCAAAATACCACTTTTATTTTGAAACTGTGACAATATTGTTTCGAATATTCGGTTTGAAAATGAACTGACGGTTCGAAACAATACTGTCACAGTTTCAAAATAAAAGTGGTATTTTGCGAAGTAAAATATTTATTATTTACAAATATGGAATACCGTAAAGTAACGCTCAAATCTATTAATATTATAAAGTACTTTTATTTTTATTAATACCAAAAATTGTTATAAACAAAGTTTATCAATTTAAAACTATACTCGAATATGGAATTATATCGAATTACAAGAAAAATCACGTTTTGTTGCTTTTTACAATTTTAAGTTCTAATTTTGGAAATTTGTCTCCTTTGTTTATTAACACCATGATGGTTATAACCTTTTCTAACAAAACGCCCAACTAGTACACTATTTTGACAGCTAATACCTATTATATGGAATTTTTGACGCCTTTCGATGTTTCTTACCCTTGAGAAAATATAAAAACCATTTTAAACATGCGCATGCATTACGTAAAAATTATTGTTGTATGCAAGTTCTGTATAATTATTACACTTATATACTTCTCATTGATTTTATAACAATGCGTTGCGCGAACGATGTCGCAGGTACATCTAGTTCAATATAATTACGTATCTAAATATATAGCTTTCTAATTCTGATCATAACAATTTTTGATATTGTCAAAATACATATTATATACATATTGAGCAAAATACATATTTCTGACAAACATTATAAACAAACAACTGAAAAAATTTATACTGATGATTGCAATTTACATTTTAGATCTTAAACCATGCAGAACTTTTTAGGAAGAACTACTTTTTTCTTGGAGTTAATAAGAAAAGTTTTCTATATGACACCAACTTAAATAGACACAGTGTATATTTTTAAATTTAGTTCACAAATATGAATAATAGGTGGCAGTATATATTACCAGTCAGAAAAAAAGTTCCAGTAGTTTGTAAAAGTGACACAAGATAAAAAAGGTAAAATATATACATTTTGTATAAAAATAAAAAAGAAGAAAAATGTACATTCATTTTGGTGCTGTCGTTGATAGATCGTCGATAGAGTTAATATACAACAAAAAAACTAAAGTAGAGCACAATATAATTGATGCCAAAAAAAAAATTAGCTTTCTTTTATGAAAACGCAAAATTGCTGTAGTCATTTTTTCTTTATGTATTCTTCACATATAATGGTGAAAGTGTTAATTTATGATTTTTGGCTGGTTTTTTGGCTGGTTTTAATTTTTTAAGTACAGTGAATATACACCCCTCTAGTATATGCATGTGCAACTCATTAATTATTTTTTTATATTTTATTATTATTATTACCGATTCCCCCTCTCTCAAATTTTTATAACAGACCAAAGTTATAAGGCTTCTTCGAAGGCCTAAAAAATCATTCGTTTGTCCTTTAATGCCGTTTTTTTTTTCATGGCTGTACGACAATTTTTAACCGAATTACAGTAATTCAAAAAGTAGAGTTCACACTAAACTTTGACTGATCATAACTTCGTAACTAATCATCGTAGGGAAATTTTTCGGTGATCGTTAGAAAGCTAAAAATGTGTTATTTAATATGATAGTAATGTTAATTAAGCGAAGATTATTTTTATCTATTAAAAAAGTTATATATCAATTTTTTTAAAAACAGAGAATATTCACTTTCACACTTTGATGTGACGTGATCGTCAAAGAAATGCCTAAATAATCTAAACAAGTGCATGGACTGGAAGCCAAATCTGTAGTCAAATCCTATACACAACATTGTTTAAATTAAAGTTTTCATTGCATAGATAAAACCATTTTAAGAAAAAAATTGAAGTGGTCTTAAAATTTTCTGATGGGAGTGTATATATATAATTATATATATATATATATATATATATATATATATATATATATATATATATATATATATATATATATGTTGGTTTGGTGTTAGCTTCTGTGTGCGTATTCACGCACACTACTACAAAACACCTATTATGGGACAGACCAACCTGACCAAATTCGAGTAAAGCCGGTTCTACACGATGCTACGAACGTTCCTTCCAACGTTCGATCGAACGTTTGAGGCAATTAAGTTCGATAGTTGGTGCGACGAATGTATCTGCTACACGGTGAATCGAATGTTTGATCTAATACGAATGATGATGTGTTGTACAAACTTTTATTCAGTGGACGAGGCTGTTATCTGTCTGATGTTATCTCTAATGTTATACACTGATGTTGTCTCTCTTGTATAATGTGTAGGTACAAACCAAGCCCTAAGCGTGTTTGTAGAAAACTGTGGATAGCAGTGTGCCAGTGTGTGCTTGATACCGCTTAAGGCATTTAGTTAGTCGGTGTCGGTCACTCAATGCACAACGCATTATTATGTATTGTTGGACCATTGTTAGCTTGGACCCCACCTTGCTCCGTCCGACAATACGTGTTTTGTAATTGTGTGTGTTTCAACTGACACAGTTGCAAAGATCAAACTAACACCACTACACACAGTGTATACCTACACAACATAGTGATGGGAAATAGAGGGGATTTTTTGTCTACATTGGTATCACTAGTGCAGAGATAGCAACTAGGCTTCTGATTATTCTGTGGTACAAACCGTACAAACGTTTATTCAGTGGACGAGGATGCCATCCATGGAAGACTGGATGGAATATAACTATCTCTTTTCTGCAATCACTTATGTGCAAGTATGTGCATTTTACAGAACTATGTTGTCATTGACTTACAAGCTACCAATGGGTGTGTTTCAATTGTTGTCATATTGTTGGTGTTGTGTTACCGTGTATACGTACATCTACGTACCGCATACATATTATATATTTTTTAACATATGCGTATGCAAGACACGCATACACATAACCATTTAGCGCACTACAACACACAACTCCGCGTGCACATATATAACGTAGTGGTGGTGGACCTTTTATCCTTTAGCGTTACACTGATTTCAGTAGTATAGAGATATTACCGCTCGTTCTGTGTTATTCTGTGATGTTATCTGTCTTATGTGATCTCTAATGTTATACACTGATGTTGTCTCTCTTCACATGAACGAGTCGTGTAGCTGCTGAGTCGAACCAACCAACGCAACCAACATTGACCTTCAAACGTTCGAAGCATCCCTTTGACTCGGTGCAAGAATACCGACATCGAGCGGGACATGGCCAAATGCGAATGTTTGACGCTCGACATTGGACACTCGTAGGTTCGAACAACGGCCACACGATGGGATGAACCATCGAACGTCCAATGCTGGAAGGTGTTCGTAGCATCGTGTAGAACCGGCTTAACAATGCCTAATAATGTATTACAATGCACTGTGCGTTCGGCGAGGGACACCGACTGACTACATGCCTTAAGCTGTGACAGGCCTACAAAGGGCTCCAAGCAAGCTACACTTTTTTGATATTAGTTGGCTTCTAGTGTTCTACGGCGCCCCTACTCTCGCCTCGTCCCGTTTTTATCGTATAGGGCTATAGGCTGTATAAGTCCAATTTTTCAGAGAAAAATTCGACTAAAAATATGTATAAAGTGTTTAATAATATTCGCTGAATATTTGGCATTCGACGAATAGCCGAAGATGGTATTCGTTACGAATCTAATGGAAATCATTTGTTGATATCGCTAAGCTGAAATTTTATGAAATTTGGAAGTTCTTCATTAAATAATACCTAAACAATAAATTCGTATGTACTTAATCCATTAACGAAAAAAATCAGACATCATGTTTATTACTAACAGATCGTAAAACGCTGTCCAAATTTTTAATCTAAAATGAAAATAATTCAATAAATTAAAATGTTGCTTTAAAATTTTTTATCGTTGAATATATTTGAACTTGTTTAAAATTATATACTGCGCCATGAAGCAGCGAAAAGATTATTGGTATATGTTGATATATTAAATTATATTTTAATAGCCACTATTTTTATACATATTTACATTGAATAAATAATCATACTTTGATTTATTTATTTCACTGTGAATCGCATAATGAATTCGATTTTTATTTAATATTTTAATAGATTCTATGCTACGATACATATCACCGTTCGGTGCTCATGTAAATTCATTTTAGTTACTACATATTCAAACGCATTTTAATTTTGGCACATGCAGGGGCACAATTATAACTTCATTGTAAAGCAACAGAGTAAGAGCAAAACTGATATAATTAATAGCTATATATTTATGAGTAGCACGGAATCTGAAGTTACAAACAAAAAAAGTATCACGGATACCAATATTCCTAGTTTTAATTATTTTCCCTTTATTTACTGTTTTTCAATGTTTTAACAACAGAGAATGTCAGCATCAATAATTGGGTATGGGTGGAAGTTGGTAGGCACGACTAAAGTACGTGGATCTAAATTAAGGACTCATAATGCCATATGATAATGACAAATCATCGTCGTCCTTCTAGCTAAAATCAGTGACCTACATCATTTCTTTCGCTAATTCATTTCGTTTTTATTGTAACTTATTAATACATATTAAAGTACCGATTAAGTTGTATACAAAAATAGAATAACCCAAAATTTAACTGAAAAAAAAACCTAAGTTTACATTTTATACCTCAATTAAGGTGTTCGTTTAAAACATTTAGGTTTTCAATTACGACTTAACAAAAATGGGTAGATTATTATCTTTATCCATTTTCCATGTATCCTACCAAAATTATAAAATACTAAACCTGATTTACTCTATTTGAATATTATCCTCAATTTTATTTGAAATTTTTCTCTAGTAAATTCCACCCTGGACTGCCACTCGATAAATTTTTTTAAAAATCAGATATATTAACTTAAATTTTTTCCTTATCTGTTATAATTTTTGAGAAATTAAGCAAAATCAAAAGAAGGAAAATTAGAACGCATTGTAGAAGAATAAAATATAGCGCTCAAACGAAAGACTATGAAACACTGATCAAAAATATGAACTGGCACAGGTACATCTAAGGATTTATTAGCACTCGCTGAAAAGTACACGCCGAATATAGACACTATAACCGAAAGTCTACAAACAATCCGAGAATTAATACCGGTGGGAAACAATAGCAGAAAAATAAAGACTAAGCTGATCAAGATTATACAAGCAGTTAAATCACAACTAAAAGCCCAATCACTTATAAAATGCTGCACATAAATGGGAACAGTAGTTTACTTCAGAAGAACTGAAGCAACTGATATCACTTTACTCCCCGACGTGCAAGAATCCCGTCTGTTACCTGAACGCCCATGTTAACATAAAAGGATATCAGAGTTACAGAAAGGATCACACCGCAAACAATATCGCATTCGGGGGAATAATCACACTGATTAAGGATAATCTATATTCCGAAAACATACACATTCAAACACCCCGACAAGCACAAGTAACTAAAATGAAAATTAATAACAAGTACATTCATATATGCAATGTATACTTGTCTTCCACAGGAAAATATCGAAGAAAATGATCTGCAAAATCTCCTGGATCAAATCCCACAGCCATATGTCTTAGGAGGTGATTTTAATTCACACAGTGGAGGAAAACACGTGGAACAGATGTATTTAAGTAACGACGATATAATTTTACTAAACAACAAACACACTAGCCAAATGCAACGATCTAAATTAAATGTAGGATTGAGAAACGAATGGAGATATAGGTAATACCTGGGACAAGTTTCTAAAGCATGCAAGGATGTCAATAATTGTTATTTTAGAACTGAAGAGATTCTCAGTTACTGACACCCTATGTCAACAACTAGCAACATATTTAATTTCAAATTATAGTTATTGACACCCAAAACTAACGGTTATATTCAAAAATTGCTAATTTTAACAATAAATTTATAAATTTTTAACTTGAACTTTTAATAATCAACATTAATTTCTTACCTAATGTTTGAATTTAACATTTTTTGTGGCATATACGATCGATACACCTTATAATTAATTAATAAGAAAAAGTACTCTATACGATAAAAAATAGTTAAAATCGTACAAACATGTTTTGACAAAGTTAACTTGTGAATACTGTATTTGGATCACAGAATAGGAAATATGTTATTTGCAATAAGAAGGAGTAGACTTTACAGACAGTAAGTCCGTATGTAAAATGTTAATAAAGATTTTATTTAATATTTGATATTTAATTCACAGTACGTAGATAACTGTACCTCTGTCCACATCTGTACCTGTTACCCTACTATTAACACATTGACGGTGGGTAATAAATAGTCCATAATATAACCACCTAGTCCATAATATAACCACATAATTATGCCGGTGACAATATTTCAAATATTCCAAAGTTTCTATTCCAAATTTTTGAAAACGAGAATTTCACGGTAGATACATATTTGTAGATAGTAAATATTTTAATTACCTATAGACAAAATAATCCACATAGTTGATGACTTGAAAACTAATTAAGATGGTATCAAAACTGAAACTAAAATCGTCTGCCCAGCAGTCTAGCATGGAATTCACACTGGGCTGTTTACCTCATATACATACATATATGTATGCACATTCGTAAGTAAGAAATTGAATACGAAAAGTAGGTAACAGTGATTTTTTTACGTATCTTAGAAACTAGTATAATTTATTTTCTGGTAACATAATTCAATTAGAAATTGCACTAAACTAAGTTATTGAGCTGTATACGTTCGCTTACCAACTGCTGTTGTATTAAACTTCGCCAAACAATAGAATGGACATTTATTTATTATTATTAAAATTTCTCCGTCCGTGACTCCTAGTGAAACAAAAAATACATAGGTATATCACATTTTACTACGTATTGTAACGCATTGTTTTACTTTTAGCGAATTTCCAAAACTGGAAATTCAGCTTTTACGCCAGGTGTCATGTGCGACCTAAGCCCAGGACCATATCAGAAATATGTTTTGAGGTCCCTAGAATACGAAAATGATATTCACTAAAATTTATATATATATATATATATATATATATATATATATATATATATATATATATATATATATATATATATATATATATATATATATATATATATATATGTATGTATCCGCGCGATAACTCTCGAACGAAACGTTTAATGCTTATGAAATTTTGTGTGCGAATTCGATTTTCCAAACAAATCGTTGGATGAGTTCGTTAGCCAGACACGTCGGATGCCCAGAAGTAGGTTTTCCGGGCGTTTTTTGTCAACAAAATGAGTTTTTTGCCAGAATTAAGCAATTTTTCAAATTTTTTTTTACACCAAGCCCTAGTAAAAGGTAAAATGCATAAAAAATGTTTTTATACCGTTGCTCTAAATTACTTACTTTTCGAGAAAAACTAGGAAATATGTCGTTCTCCATTTCACTCGCACTCGCATTCTTTTTTTTTCTGTCTCATTTTTTACGAGCTAAATTCGAAAAAAACCGCTTTTTAAGTAGCATGTCATGATTTTTTTAATCCAATTTAACGATTCGGCTATATTCTTTTTCTTTGTCAGTTAAATGTTTTTATAATGTATCTCTATTCCATTTTTTTTTTAGATAAAAAATCACGGCGCAGTTTTTTATGTGATATGATCAGAATTTAGATGATGTTTACACCTTCCTAAAATTAATAAGAGCTTGCTACAATCGCATAAAAATTACGTTAAATCATATTCAAACAACAATATTTTTACGTAATTTTCTATCCAAATGACAATACTACGTTATAATTATATGTATAAACCCATCATTTTAGTGGTAAATAAATTTGCACATTCAGTTTTTTTTTTCTTTTGACAACAAAACAAATAATTTTAAATTTTGACAAGTTGTATCATACATTTTTGAAAATATTAAATATTTATTTTTTTAAGGCAAAAATGTATTAAAGATCTGAAATTTGTTTAACAAAAACCATACATCTGCTCGTTTTACCTTAAAAATCTCGGAAAATAGAATATTTTTCAATAATTAACTCAGAAAAAGCATATATGAGGTAATTTTCATGATATTTTTTTGAAAATTTCAAAATAGTAGGGTTACAATGTTTTTTTTTTTTAATTATTTTGTAGAATTTAGTAAACACACATCGTAAAAAGTACTCGCCTTGAAAAAATCAAACAAGTATTTAAAAAAAAAATACTATTTCTTAAAGAAAATATTAAAATTATGTACAAATGCCGCCCTGACCAACTGATATATTGGAACCGATTTTGAGCAGCTGGATTTACTACAGGCAAAAGCTCATAGTGAATACACACATTTTTTAACATCCTTTTGAATTTTGTAATTCAATCATTACAAATAAAATCTAAATAAAAAAAAATCTATATGACCTGTTTTTTCTCAATTTTCTAGCATCAAATCTAGCGATAATTAACTAGCGGGTGATTGTTTGAAATTATCTATCCATTTGAAAATTGGGATCCAGTGATGTTGTACATTGGCACTACAAAAGTGTGGGTGAAAAATTTCATTTTCACTTTTACTGAAATTATGTCATAAATTCATATTTTCAGAATTTATTCATTTGACAGAAAAATTCTAAATTATTAAAAAAGCCAAATAATTAATAACAATTAAAATAAAAAAAAAAAAAACAGAAAACATTTATTTATATTTGCATTTTTATAAAAACATGTAGGTATTATATTTTATATGCACTTTAACTAAAATGTCAAATTTCACACGTTGTTAATTTTCAATTTCACTCATAATATGCTTAAAAATCAAAACTTAAAGTTTATAACATTCACAATCCGTGTAGAGTGTCCATACGTCTTGGTTTTCCCGGATTTGTCACGGTTCTAGCTCCGGTGTCCCGACAGACTTTTGACTTCGATTTGTTCCGGTTTTTCAAACTACTAATTTTTTATTTTCATCATCTAATAAGTACACAATTTTTCATTTTAAATAATGAATAGTTCAGTATCATATTAAAAGATCAACAGTAGATTCATTTACAACCAAACCTAAAAATATTTTTAAAAAATTAATTACTAATTAAATTTTCCAAGTTTTTTCGATTTTACCTTAAACACGAACTTCCAAAAAAACATTTTCTTTTCTTAACTTTCCATTATATATGTATCTACATAAATAAATTGTAATATTATTTTGCTTGCTTCTATGATACTGAAGTTCCTGAACAATTAAAAATTAAAATGACTGAAATTTTATTCGAACTTTTAAATAAAGTAGTTAACTAACGCAAACAACTGATGGCGCCACAATACAGAAATTGCCAACATTTAAATGTTCATGTTTTAATACATTTTCTTGAAAATAAAATTGTCTAAGAAGCTCACTTTCATAAGAAATTTTATAAAAATTAAAAAAATATATATTTTCTAGAACAGGGGGCGATTTATTTTGAAAAAAAAATTAATATTTTATATAAAGGGCCATTAATAGGTAATCTATAGATATAATACAAATGTAACGAGACCGTTTCTGTATAGGGAATATTTTTTTAAAAATTGTGTAGATACTGTAAATAGTTATCGATGTAGATATCAAAACAGCGATTTTTAAAATTTTTGTCTGTCTGTCTGTCTGTCTGTCTGTTCGTCTGTTCACGCATCAAACAAAAACTACTGGATGGATTTTAATGAAATTTGGTGTGCTGACAACTTATTACCCGGATCAACATCTAAGATAGTTTCTACTTTCTACTTCGAGAAAAGCTCTCATTCCCACGGGAAAATGGAAAAACCATGTTGAGCATGTGCATACAGTACGCAAAAACTATTGAACGGATTTTGATGCAATTTGGTGTGGTGATAACTTATTACCTGAGTCAGCATCTCAGATACTTTTTATTTCGGGAAAGTGGCTCATTCCCACAGGAAAATAAAAAAACTTTTTGAGCATGTGCACATATTACGCGAAAACTATTGAACGGATTTTTATGAAATCTGGTGTAGTGATAACTTATTACCTGCGTCAACATTTAGGATACTTTTTATTAGGGAAAATATTTCCTTCCTTCAGGAAAATTCAAAAATTATTTTGCTTATGTGCATGTATACTTAAAACTATTGTTCTATGCGAATGCTTTATAATTACTATACTTATATACTTGTCATTTATTAAATTAAATTTACCATAATACAACATTTCTGGAGACTAACTCTATTTTAAATTAATTTAGAAATTTCGAAAATTTAAGTGCCTATATTTCCGAGAAATTCATTTTGGATGAAACTTGTTATATTTATAGGATAGATACTAGTTTGGGATGCAAATATAATAAAACAATAAAACGTTGGAAGTCCAAAAATTTTGTATGAGTTCTCCAGTCAGACACGTCCAATTCCAAAAACCTCAAAAAAATGAGTTTTTTGCAAACAATTTGCCAAAATTTAAAAGTTTTTCCAATTTTTTTTACATTGTGGTAAAGAACCAAGAAAATCACAGAAAATACATTTTGAACCATTATTCTAGGTAAGCGGGTTTTCGAAAAAAAGTAACTTTTATGATTGGAAACTCGCTATGTTATGCAGATGCTGCGACAGGGGTATTTTGTATATAATTACACTGTGAAAATAGAATACAAAATGTATAATTTTCGTAACACCAAAAATTTAAAAAAAAGTAAGTTTGCATAATTTTTATAGGTTTCTTGCCTTATTATTTTTTTAAAATTGAAATTGGAGCACTGCTGCCGGTGGATGGCACGGTCGGCAGTGCCCGGCGGCATCGCCATCTAAGGTCATGCGCCGTCAAAACTCAGTAAAGATAAAAGCAACACATAAAAACAGGAACACATAAATGCAATAGACAACGGACAACATACACATATTAAAAATCGAACGATGAGCCGTGCTATCCTAGAGCTTTAAGAGAAACGGACAATGCTTGATGGC
Source organism: Brachynemurus nebulosus (assembly GCA_035578155.1). Taxonomy (NCBI): domain Eukaryota; kingdom Metazoa; phylum Arthropoda; class Insecta; order Neuroptera; family Myrmeleontidae; genus Brachynemurus; species Brachynemurus nebulosus. The sequence continues at coordinate 104,826,716 of JAPWDM010000001.1, forward strand.
GGTAGTCTAAGTGCTAGCCAGAGCGTCCGATCTCCAAGGCCTGAAAAACCACCGCTGGGAATCCACCCGAGGTGTAAAGGGCCTCGGAGTGAAGGGAACTGACTAGAAACATTCAAAGATATATAAATAAAAAGACTAGAAACAGATCACAGATGATATTACAGAGAAACATATTACGTCACTAGGTAGCCCCTGGCCAACCAGTGACGCAGAAAGGAATTAAAACAAAACCGCTGTGAAGCCATAACGACAGGCCCACAACGGCATAATAAAATATCACAAATAAAATAAAATAAATGATGAACCACCTCGGATGTAAAAGGCCCTCGGTGACACATCACTAAAAAGCAATAACAAAAACAAATAACAAAGTATAAATAACAAACAGTACCATTAAGGGTGTAAAAGGCCCTAAGTAGCATAACGGTATACTAAAAATTCTCTGCCAGGCCAGCTGGAACAGAGCATGAAACATACACAAAATAAATAAATAAATTAACACGAACAATAACAACAATACTAGAATTAAAATTTACTGTCGGGGAAGAAATAAGAGACGACTTTGTAAAATTCAGAGATATAATGGCCCTAAAGTCTCTAAAGAAGATGCGAACTTCTGAGAAATTCAAGCATCCTTCTTTTAGAGACAGCATCATATTTCGGTGCTTCGGCTACATTATTCAAGAACTGCAACTTTTGGCGCAATGGCTCAAATTTCGTTAATATTCATTACACATTCGTCAACTATACCCCTAACGGTCAGCACCATTCCACAGGCGACACACCTTCGCTGGTCATCACCGGCGAAAAGATGACGAAGCCTTAACGCCGTGTGGCCTAAGCGTAAGGGTGTCAGGGCCACATTCTTTTGTCGGCTCAGATTTGCAGGTACCGGATTTCTTCGGACCTCAGGTTTTACCTGTCTGAGCTTAGCCCTGAGGTTGTTCCACTCACGTTTCCATTTCTGATCGATCGCTGATCTAATGCTGACTCTCAGATCCTCTGGGCGTATAGCAATGTCCTGTCGCTCACCGACTTGTGCTACAGTTCGTGGTGTGCCTGGTCGGTGAGTTCACTGCCAGGTATCCCCACATGCCTCGGAATCCAGAAGAAATTGACAGTCTTACAAGGAAATGCACCCAGAGTGAAATTCGGGATTTTGATGAAACTTCCCTGGTGTCTAGAAGAGGCAAAAATAAGAGACCCGTATTTTTTTTTATCGGCCATCTTCCACGTTTACGGGGTAAAACCAGCCCCTAAAGTTGGGGGTTCAAATCGTATTTCTTAAGATATCTCGAAAACTATAAGAGATAGAGGAAAACTTTAAACTGACGAAATGTTACTCTTTGAAAGATCTATTCACCTGTATAGGTTAAACCAGGGCCGGGTTCGTAAGAGGGACTGGAAGGGTGAAAATGAGGGTAAATTTTCTTGTACAGTCTGAATGGTTCAGTGTATCAAATTCCTGCCATCATAAATAGAAAGAGCACCAAAAATTAGGGGATACGTGTTTTTGCGTTTTTTCGAAATATGTGTGGTATCCAAGCCATATAAGGAAGAAAAAAACAGGGTAGATTATATTGCATTATTATTGATTGCAAATACGTTCTATATTTTTTTTATTTCTATGGTTATTATCATCATGAAAATGTAAATTTTTATTTTCCGATATATTTTTCAGTACTAACTTAATTGGTAATTTAGCCATGTGTACATTTGGTTACTCATATTCGATATTTTTTATACCTATTTCTGCGAAAGTTAAAGTTCTCTGATGTGCTTGTGTTAATGAATGCTCGACAAGAAGCAATAATCTCTTTCGTTCACTGTTCAGGTGCTTTGTAATAAATTTTGCGATTTGGGAAATGAGGTTGAAACCTATAATACATACAAAAAGAATAAGAAAAATAGTTTGAATGTTGAGAAGGAAATAAACCGTGTTTATTTGGTTAAAAACGAACTTGTAAGAAGACACAGGCAGTTTTTCAACGGAAGATTATTGCGTCTAGTTGAACATTCATTAACATTTGCAGACCAGAGAACTTTGGTAGAAATAGGTATAAAAAATATCGAATATAAGTAACCAAATATACATATGGCAAAATTACCAATTAAGTAAGTACTGAAAAATACATGAATCATTATCGGCAAGTAAAAATTTACATTTTCATGATGATAATAAACATAAAAATAAATAAATATAGAATGTATTTGCAATCAATAATAATGCAATATAATCTACCCTATTTTTTTCTTCCTTATATGGCTTGGATATCACACATATTTCGAAAAAACGCAAAAATACGTATCCCCTAATTTTTGGTGCTCTTTCTATTTATGATGGCAAAAATTTGATACATTGAACCATTCAGGCTATACAAGAAAATTTACTCCCATTTTCACCCCTCCAGCCCCTATTATGAACCCGGCCCAGGTTTAACCTATACAGATAAATACGTCTTTCAAAGAGTAACATTTCGTCAATTTTAAGTTTTCCTCTATCTCTTATAATTTTCGAAATATCTTAAGAAATACGATTTGACCCCCGAACTTTAGGGGCTGCATTGACTCCGTAAACGTGGAAGATGGCCGATAAAAAAAAATTCGGGTCCCTTATTTTTGCCTAATCTACACACCAGCGAAGTTTCATCAAAATTCCGAATTTCACTCTGGGTGCATCTCCTTGTTAGTAATATGTCTGGTTTATTAAAACTTCTTAGCTTATAAAAATCTTATATTTCATTTGTAGTGTTTTTAATGTTTGAAATATTATAATCTACTCATATAAGGGGAAATTAAAAAATAGAAAAAAAAACTATTTTTAAGAATTAAAAAGTATACACATAAATATCACTAACAAAATATATAACAATATTTTCGTTAAGTTGACAAAATGATAATGTTTTGCAAACAGCTTCATTTGCCGAACGAAGCTAAAATTAAATGTGTATTGGTTTATCAACTAATATTATTTTCTAATAATGTAATAAATAAATTAATCACTTACCTATTTAAAATTTAAAAATTAAATAAAAATGATATTTTGGTAAGTTGTTTTATTAATTATTAGGTAGTAAATATGGAATACCATAAAATAACGCTCAAATCAATTAAATCTATACTATTTTATTTTTAAAATTTGAGTAAATCATTAATTTAAATGTATACAATGCCCACACGCATACATACATAATATACGTAATTTAATGATGTTTAAATAATTAATTATTTATTATTGTATTTGTGTAGGTACACATAACAAGATAGTGAATACGTAACATTCATACATAGACTGTTTACATCAGATTGCTTTCGTTTTTTAATCAATGACTTTATTTATTTTATTACATAGGTACATAGATAGTTGTAGATAATTGTAAGATTTGTAAATAAACGTGCTAATGTTAATGTTAATACATAATATGTAATGTACATAATATGTATGTACCTGATGTAATGTATGTACATATGTGTTTGTGTATGTTTGAAATTCATTTTATTGACGGTAAGAACAAGAAGGTATTATCGTAATATTGTGCGCTACCAATAAATATTATTGTTTAAATATTTAGATCATCTGCAATAAATAAAAATGAAACACACAGTAAATGAAATAGTACACGATATACGTACGTGATGGCACTTGTGTTGTACTGAATTACAATCGTACATACATACACGTATGTGTTTTATATGTACGGCCGTCACGGGTTCCGTTTCCGGTTACAAGAATGGCCACGCGATCTAATAAAACTATACTTTATCAACGTTATCAATAAGAAAAATCTACACCATTGAATAATGTTGCGGCATAGTACCTTAGCTACATTTACCAAACCTCTACAATTACACGAGTACCTACATTGGAAAACGAATTTCTTTGTAAGATATTATCTAACGTACCCACATACATACATACATACATACATACATACATACAATCAGTACATCAGGTACGCATCCACCTACCCACTCATTGATTGTTACAACCCAGTCACATTTTAGAAAATTTCCATTTGGATTTCGATGTCAATCGAACCGAGAGTAATTCAAAAACTACATCAGGCAAGTCAGCTGCGTGTGCAGTGTAGATACTTATAAAATATTTATATTATACTTTATCACTGGTTTCAGTTTAATTACACTGCTGGTCCGATTGAGAGAAAGAAAAATGTGTAAGTATTGGTCACACAGATATAAAAAAAAAAAACATTAGGAATTTTTTGAGTAAACAAATCATTATATATGTATACAGATGGAATTTTGATAACTCTTATACCTTTTGGTAAATTTCGATAAAATTTTACAATGATTTAGAACAAAATTTGTTGGAAACGACATAGTTTAAAACATAGTTAGGTTTTTTCCAACAAATTCCGTTCTAAATCATCGTAAAATATTATTGAAATTCACCAAAAGTATAAGAGTTATTAAATTTTCACCCTGTATACATATATAATGATTTGTTTACACACAAAATTCCGAATGTTTTTTTATATCTGTGTGACCAATGCATACACATTTTTCTTTCTCTCAATCGGATCAGCAGTGTATGGTACATATTAGTAAATAGATATTTGGTTAAGAAATATTTAACTGAAAATTAAATACTCCAAACATAAAGATTCATATTCCATATATTAAACTTATTTATTACTTTCCTGTTCATTTATCATCATTCCGATCACATTATTACACTTCGATCTTTTAAATATGAATACCTATGTATATTTACAAAATAATACGAAAAATTTAGTAAAACATTCTAAGCAACCATCAGCAATTTCTTTTTTACTTATAAATAAATCTGAGGGTCTTTGAATCTTATTAACACTCTACGGTCCGTGTTGTCAGCATCTGAAAATAGCCAGAGTGGAGACCGATCGCGATCACTAATTACGCATACCGTATTTTCCGGCGTATTACGCGCACCTTGAACACTAAAAATATTGTCCAAATTTTGTGGTGCGCATTATACGTCGGATATAAAACTAAGTTCTCTAAAAATTATGACGGTTTTTATTTTAATAATATATATTCTTCTGTCAATAGTAAGTGAATTATCAAATAAATAAAAAAATAAAATTTAACAATAAAATAAATTTAATAAGATAGAATAAAAAAAGAAATTAAAGACAGGTACATAAAAATAATATATAAAATAAAATTTTTAAAAATAAATAAGGTACGAATACACTATTAATTTTTGTCATCAGAGAATATTTCTTTCAAAAAAAAGTTCATTATATTCAGTTTCAGATATTTCTTCTGGAATCCTTTCTTTTCAAATTATTCCATATACAATAAGTTTAATGTATTAAAATTATTTTAGTTAGGTATATGATTCATTATTTTATTATCAAAGCTGGGGTGCGCGTTATATAGCGAACATACAAAAAAACTAAAAAATTATTCAAAATTATGAGGTGCGCGTTAATCGCCGGAAAATACGGTATATGCGATCTTACCGCAAATAGATGCCGACCAGTAAGCAACACGACAAATACACTCTTTGTGTGATGATATCGGTAAACATTTATAGACGTGTAACATATTATAAAAATATAATTTTATATTATCATTTATTTTTTCGTTCTTTTAGCAAATTTCTAGAATGAAAAGTTCAGCTATTACAGCCAGGGCCGGATCCACAGGGGGAAGGAGACCAGCGGGGCACGCTCCCCGGTCGCCAGGTATTGAGGGCGCCAAAAAATAATCTGTTCATCAAAATTAGTAACTATTTCATAATCAAAAATAGAAGTTTTAGTGTCGAGTATAAATTACTGTTGGCATCCACGGAAGATGGATTGGAAGATGCAACAATGGCAGCTATGCTCAAAATATTGTATAAAAGCAAGCTGGAAAGGGGGTATGCAAATACACATGTTGCTCTAAAAATCTTTGCAACACTTCCAGTATCTGTAGGAACTGGAGAAAAAAGTTTTAGAAAATTAAAGCTTATAGAAACCCATTTAAGAAATGCTATGAAATATAATAGTAAAGACTTGAGCATTATTTCTGTTGAGCATCAAAGGACTTCTTCGATTTCTTCTGATCATATAATTAACACATTTGCAGCAAAAAAGGCTTGAAAGATAACAGTATGATTAATGTATTGAATGACATGTTTTTACTTTATTGTTGTTTTCCATTAAACTTTAAAATCATATAATATATGCGTTATGCAGTAGACTCTCGTTAATTCAAACCTGCGATAATTTGAAACTCTCTATAATTGAAAGATATCACGAGTTCCCTACAAAATCTCTCCGTATTTCGAACTAAAACAATACATTTTTATACACTTGGTAATTCGAACAAAAAAATCATTGCTACGTAACAAATCAACGCGTTAATTCGAACTCATCGGCGTCAAACACTCGACAATTCAAAGTTGCAGAGAGAAAGGGACAGAAAGATTGTAAGTACATTTTGGGACAAGTTCAAGTACACTCATCGCAAATGCTTAAAAAATTAAAATTGTTACCTGCGATAATTCGAACCTCTCTATAATTCGTAATATTTTAAGAATCCCTCGAGTTTCGAGTTAACGAGAGTCGACTGTAATTATAAAAATAAGGTACCTAAGGCAATTAAGGCCCACCTAAGCAAAATATGCTTATTATTTATATATCTTATAAAATATCAAAAATATAGTATTTAATTATAAAAATTTACTTATTTTTTGATAAAAATTCCTAAAAAAATTAATGAATTTGTAATTATACAAGTCAAAAATTTGATTCTAAAAAGTGTCTGCAATTGGGCCTTATTTCCGACTGGTGCAGAAAATAAGGCCCACCTATTACAACTGCCTGAAATAGTACATTTATTTTTTTTTTTAAATTAATTGGGGGATTTTAATTACTTTAAGAATAACTTGAACTTGAAAATACTTTCAGAATAACTTAACTTATATATCAAAATATTTTGTTATTTTTACACGTTCAGAAAAGTTTCGAAAATCCTTGAATCCCGCTTGACTGCGTGACTGTTATTGAAAACAACAATAAAAAAAATTACCTAAGTCATTCTTTTTAATTTTTAATTTTTTTATCATATTTTTCGAATAAGTCAAGTACTAGGTGTTTCAATATATATAGTCGAAATAAATAAATATTAAATCTAAGAGTTCTTCTTAGAATTCCGAATCTCCTTGCAACCTCTCTTTGATTGCCATGTCAAGTGACATAGCTTAAGGCTGATGCCAGTGCTTCCTCAGACCACAACGCTCTCTTCTTTTTATCAGCCATACTTCCAAACACTAAGGAATAAAAATAAAAATTCGACCAAACCAACTAAAACTGATCTGGCATCATTAAACAAATGCAACAAATAAATCAAAATTAAATGTACTTAGTTTTTTGTCCCTTTTCCTTTTTGTTATTTTTATATTAGAGTAACTATAGTAATTTAAGGTTGTACGTCTAATTTTGCTTCATTTGTTAATGACTTCAGACCTGTTTTAATTGATTTGACTTTATAGTGTTTGATTTGAATTGTGTTGGTAATAAAGCCCAAACAAAATTTGCATGGGTCTTATTATCAACATGTCAATATTTATGCTTATATACATTTTATATAAATACTTTAGAAATAAACTAAATTAATTGATGTAAAACTTAAAGAATATTAATTTTTTTCAATTTTGATAACAATTTGAGAGAAACATACCTTTAAAAAATCATTAATATAACACTCACAATGTGCACAATTTTTATATCAACGAACGAAAATGTAACCTCTAAATTTGTTTGATAAAATATGACATGAGTTTGTTACTCTGAGTAGCTCAACTTTTGTATCTGGTTTTGAAATGATTGAAAGTTCATTTTAAACTTGTTGATAAGTTAGAGAACTTTTCTTGGTAAGAAATATAGCTAATGGGCCTTATTACCCTCTGGGCCTTAAATGCCTTAGGTACCTTATTTATTCTTATACATTTATGCTACTTTCTGAATACCAGTGTAACATGCGTTACGAAAAAATATTAGTATTTGATTAAAATAATACTGCTATCTCTAATAGGTTTTTTTTTTTAAATTTTTTTTAACCTCATGTGGCATTAGACGTTTTGGTAAATCGAGTACCCTCGGGAGGGCGCCACCAAAGCTTACCCCTCCCCTAATAATAATTATAGGTTCGGCCCTGATTACAGCCACTGTCATATGACGTGACCTAAAAGGTCGAAAATAGAAATGTTTCTAAAAATATTGGTACGAGTATAATAAATTGATTTGCAACGAATTTTCATAAACTGTACGTCAAAAATATAATTTCAGCGTACTTTTTTGACGGAAAACTTGAAATATTTATATCTTAAAGTAAGTATTTCTTTTTAAGACAAAAAGCAGTTTAAGCATAATCACACTTTAAAGATTGTATAAAAGCCTGCTGCGAGTACGAGAAAGCTGTGTGCCACACCCCAATGGCAGTGAATTTTTTTTTTGCTCGTCACCTAATTTTCAAAGAGGCTTTTTTTGCTTAATTTTGAAAGAGAAATTTCAAGGGGAAAATTAAATGGAGGCTGGCAAAAATTAGCTTGTTCTTCCCGTGTCAGTCTTGCGCCGTTTCTAATCATGAAAGTAGGAGATAGGTGGATCATACAAAAATTTTATTTCCTTATTTTCTCGGCTATTTATACAGAATCATGATATCATATAGTAAAGATTGCAGTTAGGTATATAACCTAAGAATATTATATTATTACTAGGTATCGGACATTTTTCGGATCAAACAAGATCGTGTTTTGTATATGCAGGCAGATAGAGAGATAATATGGGTGAGCTGTATATATATATATACAATATATATATATATATATATATATATATATATATATATATATATATATATATGTATGTTTTATCAAAATATCTATTCGTTTTTATTCACATTAATCACATTAAGTGCGATATACCTGCATACACAAAACACGAATGCCGTTTGATCCGAAAAATGTCCGATACCTAATTATTTGCAATATGCATCCTTTAACAATAAAGGATGCATATTTTATTATACAAACTCAAAATATTATTATATTATCAGCGCTTTTGAACTTGAGATGCTTGAAAAAAGGTGATCCATTCACATTGGACTTACAGAGATTATTTGGGGTATCTTCTATTTATTTTCTGGGAAACAAATGGATAAAATTATAACTAATTCGAAAATTTACTACAACAAATTTGTGTTGTAAAGGGTATTTTGTATTAAACTACACGGTTGTTAAAAATTAATTGCCATGTAAAAAAATGAATATGTGTATATTATATACACCCTAAACCTATACATATAATTATTATTTTTAATATTAAAGTGCCTACATATGTATATACTTACTATGTACGTAGCCACACAGGTACACATGTACGTAGCTATCATGAAATTAAAAAGAAATAGTTCATATCGTTCGTATAACGGGAGTATACCCGCTTATTAGTTAAATTAAGACAAATAATTTGACTACAATAAGTTTTTTTTTTTTATATATTATCTACATACGTATAGGTGAATACGATATAACAGTAGAAATACAGTGGCGACACCCTAATAATATAACAGAAAAAAAAACATAGGTATAGGTACGAACACTTTTGATACACAGATAGTAGGAAACACCTTGTACGATAATTTTTATACACCTTATAGGATAATTTTTATGTTTTCTGTTATATTTTCACTTTTTATATTATTAAAAATAATTTATTTTCTAAAATATCCCAATTTTAAAAATTTTTAATTTTTGTTATTATGTATAAGTATTTGTTATTACGTATAAGTAAGTTAAGATACCCTAGTTTTCCATCTTGGTACTAGATAATTAATTTATCAATGATAGTTTTACAAAACTAAATATAAGGAAACGTACAAAAAAGTAAAACATATGTAATGAAATTTCTCAACTCGGAAATTATTTTGAGATCAAATCTCACAAAATATATTATTGTACATTAGGTATTACATTAAATTTTTATCTTTATAACTAAGTAAAAAAACTAAAAAAATGAAAAAAGACAAAATTATCGACAGTTTTCAATAACCAATTTTGTGAAAATGGATGGCATTGTGCTAATTTTGTAGATTCGCACATTAGACCAGAATCATAAAAAGCATGACCCTCCGGCATTTTTAATATGAAAACGTGGAAACGTTGAGAATAGACAAAGCTCAGGTCAATGCTTTTATTATTCCATGAGCATCCAACTTCTGAATAGATTCGTAGAACAAACTAGAATGCAAATGACAAGTTAATTATGTCAACGTAATTCCTTTTCACTTTTACTTGTCAGTTTCTAGTATAACCAACAGGTTAATGTGACGCTAGTAACTTAGTTTTATTTTTTTAGCAGACAGAACAACTGTCGTGTTTATTAGCTCCCAGAAAAATTCCTTCTCATTTTCTTTATTTATGTTGCCTTCATTAGTAATTTTCATTTTTAAAATTTGTAAATTCAGAAACTTTATATAAGCGAAATCAAATAAGAAAAATGTCGTGTAGATAAGTGTATTTTTTAGTTGAATACATTATTTTTGAAATAACGTGCCAATTCGAAAAAATTACATTCGAGACATTCAAAAAATATTGCAACTTTTTGTGATCATAATTCGATTTTTTTAATCAAATATCCGTCACTGTGTATATTGTTATGTACATATATAATTATCATAAGTAAATAGCTCATATAGAATACATAAAATGGTATTGAATACACACACTGGTTAGTTATTATGAATGCTAGAAGGTGTCATTATAATCACGTCTGTACAGGAAGTTATTATGGAGAATGAACACCGAGCACAACGAATGAGTTTGGTTGTAAATTTTACGTTATTATTATTATAATAAAATAGTGTTTATTACCGACCGTCAGTGCCACCTTTGCGCCAATCAAAACAAATATACAATCGTAATCAAAATAACAATAATAATAGCCAACCAAAGCATGTGTATCGAAATATTTACTACCATCACTCTGTGTGATTTAAAATACAGTATTTGATACTACCGTCTACCTAAGTAGGTACCTATGTAAAATTTTCTGCCACTTAATTGATTTCAAAAACTATATTTTTAATTTTAACACGTATAATAATAAATATACAAAATATATTTATTGTATGCCTAATTGCTCAACAATTCCGGATTAGAAGTTCCAAATTTTTTATTGTTTTTTGATCGATATAATAAGGCCGTTCATAACAGCACCGCCTACTAGCGGCTTACAAGCACATATTCCTAGACCGTTTGCAAGCACATGCTTAAAAACGAGCATACTTAGCTTACATCCATCCATCCAGGTTTTAAAAATTCCATTCAGATTTGGGAAATCTTTGTTAAATTTGCAGTAACGACTAAGGTGTTAGTTAAAAGTCATAAAAATTTGACCCCCCTGAGTTGAAAACTGGATCCGCCGCTGCTTTTATTGTTCTTGTGAATTCAGTTTTCATTCAGTATTTATGTAAATCAAACGGAAATTAATCCAAGCAGCTGAGTTGGTTAAATAACTTATACATTTTTTTATTTGCTGTGTCATTTTTAATCTTTGAAGGCTCAAAGTCCTTCAGAGAATTTACAGAAGTTTATATTAATTTTTTTAATTTTACAAACTTTTCAATGGATCACATATTAGTTCTCTGTCTTTTTAAGCTTGGAAAGATTTAGTTTTATTGATCTGCATTAAACGCTATACCTTAATTTTGGATATTTAAGCCCTTCCACTTACTCCACCTATATTATACCGTACATATCATATAGTTAGTATATATATGTTGGGTATAAAATATATAGATGCCCTAGTTAATAAATTCTTAAACTATTCGCTAGGAGTGTGTTTGTCATTTCCATATTATGTCAGACCAATAACTAAACGTACATGAAAAATTTTAAGCTATACGGACACAGAAAAAGGGGGGAGGGGTAAAGATTGTTGCTTTGTCATAAAAAATTAAAATATTTATGGTCTCTTTTGGAAAAGGTCTGGTTTATTGCCCTAGACACTTTATATTTATACGTATATTATACAGTTCATTTCAAAAGAGATATACGTTAGGTACAACAGATTAATTTTGGCCCACCAAACATGTTTCCTACCTTTGTTGCACTATGTTGTACACTATTATTTAAAATGTGGCCATCTGGACATATTGTGCTCGCTTTTGACAGATGTTCGAATTTTTGCAACCTAGTCAAAATTTCGCCTATTTTGACTTTGGTTGATGGCTAATTATTATTTGACTTAAAATAGTAAATTCCACCAAAATGCATATAAATGATAACTTATTGTCAGAATTTTTAACTTTGTACAGACATAGTTTGTGAGCCAGAGACGGTTATCGGCCACCTTTTAACACGGGAAAATATTCATTACCTAGGGAGAATATATGTAATTATGACAGTTGACTATTAAAGAACGGATGATTGTTTTCAAACTTTGTATATTGTTAACAGAGGGGCAAAAAAAACACAGGCTGTTTTTTACCCCTGGAAAAAATCTCAATCCTATGGTAAATCTCACTTCTGTCTGGAAATATATTTATTTTACATGAAAGAAAAATCTGATTGTTAGGAGAAACGATAGAAAAGAACATAGGCTACCCCGGGAAAACGTCTCATTCCCGGGAAAAAACATATTTAAAAACAATGGAATTAGACAATTGACTGTAGAAACTACGAACAATTGACTTCAAACTTTACATCTGAATGCTGTGAGAAATCTGATTTCTGTGGAAAAATAGATTTAAAATGAAATATAAATGAATTATTAACTTCGTTCAAAATTGACATACATATGTTGTTAGCAAAAAGAACAAAAAAGGACATAGTTTTATTTCTCCGAAAATATCTCATTCCCGGGGAATGGGAAAATGTATTTAAAACGAAACAATGAAACGACCGTTTATTATTAAGAAACGGATAACAAACTTTCCACTTTGTACCTATATTGCTAACAGAGAGGATAAAAGAGAGCACGGGCTACTTTTTACTCCGGGAAAGTATTTTATTTCTGTGGGGAAATTACCAAGAACAAAATAACAGCTTTTAATAGTGGGATGATATACTTTATAGGTATTAACTTGATATCATAATTTCAACGCGGGCGAAGCCGCGGATAAATGCTAGTATAAATTATATAATAAATTTAACACTTAAAATAGTGGCTACATTTCTACTTATTGGAAAACACAAAAAAGAAGAATAAATAACGTAATGGTAATCATTGTTGTTTGATTAAGGTAATGTTTTGTGCTTTATTTTTTACAGAACACACTATTATTTGTTAAATGCAATTACTTATCAATTTAGATAGACGAAACAGTTACTTATTCTTTTTTTGTAAATGTTTCTACAGAAGCCGATATTCCAAACTGAAAATATTATGTATGTCTCTTTTGAAATAGAGTGTACAATATAGGTACATACAAATTTAGTGTCTAGGACCATAAAACAAACCTTTTGCAAAAAAAGAAAATAAATAAATAAATAAATAAATAAATAAAAAGATAAGAAAGATTTTAATTTTTATGACAAAGCAAGAAACCTTACAATCCCTTAATTTCCTTAATCCTATGTCCTTATACCAAAATTTTGTCTTGAAGGAAATCCGTTTTTTGAACTCATTGTCAGCAGTCATAATGAAAGTTAATTTTTCAAATATTTCCATAGTTGTGAATCTAACAGAGCACCTTTTTTTGTAGGTCCTTCTACTTTTTATAACTTTAACTAGAAACCTATTTGTATAAAATTAAATTTAAAAAAATTATTGGCAATAATTTTAACTATAATGTTATTGTAGGAAATAAATGCAATAGATCACATTTGGAAACTTTATTTCCACATTTTCTCAGTTATTTATACATGTTGTATTTATGATATGAAATTAAAAAAAGGATTTCACTATACATAAAATGATGTGTATTATTTTCAACCCTTTGGAAATTTAGAAATTTGAAACAATTTTAAATAAGTTATCTATAGGTACACGATTTACCCTACATACACTCACTTACATACATGGGTACGTACGTAATTTTGATAGGCCATTTTGTAATAATGCACACAACTGTTCATTTCAGTTACATAATAATAATGAAACAATAAGCGCAGGCACAGACATTTTTATTGCCATAAAATGTTCCTGTTTTTTTTTTCAAAGACAAACAATAAGATAAAACGTTCGCTATACAATTCTGTGCGCTTTTGTATTTTCAAATAAAAATGATCCCTAACAATATTGTCATTGAATGGAGGGCAAGTTTAAATAATAAATATGAATGTACCACATCACACACACACACACACACACACACACACACACACACACACACACACATACATACATACACACGTTTTATGTATATATATCTAGTAGGTACGTACACACATACATACTAAAAGTCTATTTGTGGCCTCGTTACCCATCCTCCTGCTGCAACAAAGAAAATTTTACACTGCATACAAGTTGTACATAGAGCTATACGCACTGTCAACAATAGAAACGTAAAGTGTCCCCCTCAAAAAACGGAGAACAAAACGCTCCTATGCACACTGGACAACTGTGATTAACCCTCTGTAGTCTGTAATCAAAATACAGTACAGCATTCAATATGGAAGGCATGAACAGTGAACGTAATAACATTGTCAGGTGTATGATATAGGGCAGAGGAACAGTGTGGGCACTACCACCTCAATCAACGCAATCGGTGCGTTTGTACACAGCAACGAACTTCTATGTAAACGCACTCAATAATAATATATACCCACCCACTCATTGGCAATATATTAATTTTTAATTTCATTATTACTTACTTGAATGTGCGTGTGTGCGTGTGTGTGTATGTGTGTACAGTGGCTACTTATCGTAGCCCAGTTTTTGATATGGTCGATTCTAGATCAAACATTATGGGTGAACCCCACTTGTATAATATATGGGAAATGTCCTATAAAAATATGGTATGTGTATCATTGGTGAATTTACATATTTAATAGGAATGGAAAGATTTTCAAGATATTACTCGTATTATCAGCGAGGGCCGAGGAATCGCTAATAGTTTTATAAATGGGCATTAGTTTAATTTTGAGCCTGATATAAGCAAACGAACTTAAAATTGTAATGCTTGATTACTTTGGAAGACTTCATAAGTGCAAAGAAAAATTTTGAAATACACTAATACCAAATTAATATTAGTATTATACACCGCAGCAAGACGAGAGCCAAAATCAGACTATGGTAAATTAATGTTCAGTTATTAAAATGTATAAAGTAATTAAATTATTAATTTGACAATAAGTTATAAATAATAAAAACGCCGTGAGCAGCGGGGCCCCATCACAGTAGTCGAATTTTCCCCTTCATCTTCGGTATTGAATGTCTACAAGCGAAATGTGATTGAAAGTCTACAACCGAATTGTCATTTTGTTGGTTTCAAAACTGGTGATGAGTGTTCGGCTGATCGAGGCTTTAAAAAAAGGTTTTAAGTATTTAAGGGCTGTATCTCAGTAAATTTCAATTTTGTGCCGAAAACAGGTAGCAGAAAAAAAGCCAACACAATTCGTACGAAGACATTCCTGCCCATGTTTATCCGCTAATTGCCTTTATGTTTTAGTTTTAAAAATTAAAAAAGGACCTTAAATAGTAAACTGGAAGGCCTTTATAAAGATATTTTTTCTTTCCAAAAAAATCCAAAATTTCTATTTTATAAATACTAAAAATCCAAAATTCCTAATTTATAAATAAACAGTGACTTTAATAACATTTTTAAATTACTTAATATGTATGTATTTCATTTGTCATAAAAGTAAGTTCACTTTTTTTTTAAATTTTTTAAAATTACTATTCGCCTACTTGTATTTAGAATAAACATAATGCTTTTAAAACACATTTAACAATAGCATTCAATTC
Source organism: Brachynemurus nebulosus (assembly GCA_035578155.1). NCBI lineage: Eukaryota > Metazoa > Arthropoda > Insecta > Neuroptera > Myrmeleontidae > Brachynemurus > Brachynemurus nebulosus. The sequence continues at coordinate 104,842,621 of JAPWDM010000001.1, forward strand.
CGATGTAAAAATGGGAGAAGTGGGGGGAAAAGTGAAGCGGACTCCCTACAAGGTACTAGCTGGATACTAACTAAATACACGTACAAAATTTCAGCCCTCTAGGTTTCCTTATGGAGTCTCTAGACGTGTTAGAAAACAAGCAAAAAAATTAAGGAAATATTGGCGTCAAAATCGTGGGGGTAAGGGTTAAAAGTTGAAACCTCCAAAAAACAGTGTCTGGCTATTAGCTTAACCTGTACACCAAATTTCAGCCCTCTAGGTTTATTTGGGGAGATTTTGACCCGAACGAAACTGTTAAAAAACAAGAAAAATCATGTTCTTTTGGGTATAAAAATGGTGGGGGTAGGGGTTAAAAGTCGAGACCCCCAAAAGGCACCCCCTTGATACTAACTCAATCCGAATACAAAATTTCAGCCCTCTAGGTTTATTCGGGTGACCTGTGCGGGTGGTACAAACTTCGAAAACGTCGAAAATGCATGAAATTGTAGCTTAAAAATGAGGTGGGTGGAGGTAAAATATTAAAACCTCCAAAAAGCACAACCTAGGTACGAACTTTATCAACACACCAAATTTCAACCCTCTACGTTAATTCTGGGGGGCTGGAGGCCTGTTAGATCCAGCGAAAATCGTTTTTCCCCCCTCTACTCCCACCATATCATCCTAGGAAGCTGAATTTTGGATATGTTGTAGATAATTGACCGAAACATTATTTAAAACCGGTTTGGAAAAGTTTTATTGCTTTTCCGCCCCCCACCACCCCCTTAAAGGTCGGGTCAGAAAAAAAATTTGCCCAAAATTTGACCCCACTTTGATAGTATGAGGTGCCTCGAAAATGAGCCCCATTTACCAAATTTCATCTCTTAACTTCCATAGGGCGGCCCTACACAAATTAAAAGGTGGCGGGAAAATATATATATATATATATATATATATATATATATATATATATATATATCAGAAATTTTTTTTTCTACATATTCGTGTTCTACGGGTCCGAAAACGGATAGCGCCCCTACTCTCGCCTCTCGCAGCTCTTATCGTATAGACTGTATAAGTCTAATTTTTCGGAGAAAATTCGACTAATAAAAGTTAATAGCCCAAGAGCCAATCAGCCAACCATAGAAAAAGGCACCTGATAGGTTTCTTACAAAAAATACTATTGATATAGTTAACGAAAATGCCGTGAGACTCCCACTCCCTAGCAAGTAGCTTCACTAGGCAACCCTTTTTCGATTTTTAAATTTTTGGCTAATCGCTTAGCTCATAAGTTACAAGATAATTTTAGCGGCATATAAAAGCTTGATCTTTCTAATTTTAGAAAAAAAATGTTTGCCTAATCTTAGTTTGTCAGAAAATTAGGTTGCCTGCTTTAAAGGACGTACAACGGAACGTGCTCTATCTAATATTCACTTATTATTACACGAGAGGCTTGTATTTTTTCGAATAAATTTGGGTTTATATATAATGAAAATTTGTTGCCTAGCAATTTAACGAGAAGAACTGTCAACTAACAAAAACGTGACAGCGAAGCTGAAGCGTTTTTGAGTTGACAGTTCTTCGAGTTAATTTGCTTTTAGGCAAGAAATTTGAGTTGTTAAAAACACAAATTTATTCAAAAAAACAAATACAAAACTCAAGTGTAATACGATAAGACAATTTAACGAATAAAATAAATTCGTATAATTCATATTATTATTATTTAATACATTGTTACTTCTGTTTTGTTTCTGGTTCTGAATTCAATTAAATTTACCAATACAAATTTTTGTTTCGTTTTTATCGTGTTTACCTACAACTAAATAACCAATGAAATGTTTTGTACCATTTTTTTCGCTGTAAAAATATGTCTTAACTTTTTTCCATGGTAAGTGAGAAAACTACAATATTCTTATATATATACACATGAGTTAATTTGTCAATAGAAAGGTTCACTTTAATTTTAGAAGTATTGTATAAACTTTCACAGGTTTATTTATGATATTTTAACACCTATATGTAAGTAAAATATCCCTGTCACAACATCCTGCATAACATAGCGAATTTCCAAAAATTTACGGTCGAAAAATTTTCAAAATAGTTTGGGTGGTTAATTTTCGGCGCATCTGGGTCACCAGGAGCCGGTCGGATATCATATCATATAATAGCCCGACTTTATCTAAAATATTTTAGCTCTCCAATAGTAAAAAATAACAAAAAATTCAAAATCGGTTGGGGAATTTATTTTTGACGCTTTTGGATCCGCTGGACCTTGGCGGATCTCATACAAAATAGACTATATCCATCTAAAATAGTTTAGCTCTCTCACAATGAAAGCATTTTCATAATCGGTTGAACAGCCTATTTTTGGCACTTTTAAGGCGCTAGGATCCTGGTGGATCTCGTACAACAAAGCTACTTTCCATCTAAAATAATTTAACTCTCTAAGAATGAAAAAATTTTCAAAATCCGTTCGGTAGTTTATTTTTGGCGTTTTACGATATATAAGATCCTGGAGAATCTCATATAACGTAGCAATCGTAACATATATTCATCTAAATTACCTTAGATCTCTAGCAGTGAAAAAATGATCAAAATTTTTACAATACTTCTAAAATTAAAGGGAGCCGTTCTATTGAATATTATATAGAGCACGTTCCGTTGTACTAGTCCGGTGAAGAAAAGTTGAGAACGGAAAGTGGTCCGCAGTGAATGAAATTTTGCATGTCGGTATGTTTCGATATTAGAAAATATCCCTCAAAAATTCAATCACAGACCAACCCGGGAAATGGTGCAAAATTGGAAAAAGTTTTTGTTTTTCGTAAATAACTCGAGAAATAATCGAGTATATTACAAATACATTAAGAAATTGAAGCAAAAAATTGACTGATGTGATTACTTTAATGGCGGTCAAACCATTAATTTAATAGTTTATCTAATATTTATAAATATATCTAATTTATAGGTATATCTAATATGTTCGATTCAGTATTCAGTGAGCAGTGGTAACTGAAAAGTTTGAAATGTTTACAACTCAATGTTACCTACCGATGAAGAAAATAAGTATACGTATAGGTAGATAATTTTTTTCCCATTTTTTAGACCTACACATGCCGAAATATATTCACCTATATTTAGAAAGTACAACTAAAATGGTCAATTTTTTACAAAATGGCCGACAACTTTCATAGCGGTGGTTGCAAGTGGCAGAAAATGTTCATTTTGTATAGTGTTCGATGTAATTGACATGTTACAATAAAAAAATTTGAGGCGGCAAACAGTTCCTTATTCACTAAAATTTGATGTTTGTCCGACTCCATTATATTATATACACCATTGTAAAATATAAGGGCATATATTTTGTTAGAGATTAATGAAAATTTTAAACTTATATATTTTATATTTTATACTCTTTATGATAATGAATAAAGTATGGACTCACATGTTAAGTCTATTCGTCAATCTACATAGAAAAATTTTATTGAAATTTAGGCACCACAATCAAACTTAGCTCATATTCACCGTTATTTTATAAGACTAAAGAATAATTGTGTATGAAAATGTAGGTTATTAGTAGACGTATCCCCCGATTTGTTCTCAACTCACAACTAACCAAACAATAATCAGAGCTAGTAAAGAATTCACGAATCCCTTTACATTTTATATAAAACGTTCAATTCGTAATATTAATAATTACCTATTAATACAAATTTAATAAGAGTAAGAAAAAAAATTAATTCGATAAAAATATCGTTAAATAATTATCAAATTGTAAAATATGTGTTTAGGAAATGTTGGAAATGAAACATGAAACAAAAACAACTTCCAAAACTATATATAATTCACTTTTAAAGACAAAAAAAGACATTGCTTTTCTAATCGAGTGATTTCATTTAAATAAGTTACTTTTGATTTTAAATGACTGTTTAAAAACAATAGGGAAAAGTTTTCATTATTTCGATCAAAGAAGAAAAAAAAATTAAATTACAAACATGTTAGCAGCCATCATACGTACATACCTATGTGTACATGTATATATGTGTGTTTAAGTGTTGTAAATATGTAACTTTATAATTTCCTAAAACAGATTGATATGTGGATTTACGTCTCTCACCCCTCATAACGTGGACATGGACGAAATAGAAATAGAAAGAATCTTTTAACACTTCACTTGTAGTAATTTGTTATGCTTTCATAGTTTTAGATCACGTTATTTACATAGTTGGTCTGTTTCCGTCATTGCGTTATTTTCTACTATCTTCAATTTTAAATGTTCGTACACTTTACACTAACTATGCATCTGAACCTTTTTTTATGCGGTGGGTAGGGACCGCATAGAAAAAATCGCACAAGGAATAAATATTCAGAAACTTCAAAAATAGCTATAAAAAGTATTGTTCGCTCCAAATTGTATAAAAACTTTTTTTATGCCGTCGTTCGCAACCGCATAAAAGAAAATACATAACTCAAAACGCCAAAAACAAAAACACGATCACCTAAAAATTGCCTTTCCAAGCAAGACAAAGAATTAATTTACACATGAGAACATTTTATTTCATTTTTATAAAATGAAAATTGTGATAAATACATCTGTAAAATAACTTAATGATGCAATAACTTATATTATTTTGCAATGCTCTGATTAAATGCTTAACAAGGGGTCAAACTAGAATGTCTACCAAATTGTTCCCACTGTAATCAATGGGTGACGTAACACAGCACACATACAATCACAACATACGATGTTGGGACACTAATATACCAATGTGTTAGTAATATATTTTGATGATACAGTGTAAACTCCATATAACGAAATTGAAGGGACCGTGTATTTTTTTACGTTATAAAGAGTTTTCGTTATATGGAGAGTAAAGGAAAACAATATAATTTTACGAATACAACTTTCGAATTTAGTAAGTGGTTTTAATTTTGACTGAATTAAATGACACTTTTTCGTCAATACACAAACTCTTTCTTTTACTCGCCATGTTTACAGTTAAAAAGTTTGAAAGCAACTAAGAATATGACAACGTAAAGACAGCAATAAGACAATAGTACGGAAGTACAGTAGGCAAAAACATGTGCTAGGCAGTTACAACAAACAAATAAACGGATTTCTAAGAATCCCTTTGTGCGTACGAAATATTTACGACTCTATATCACTATTGTGTTTGAAAGTCAGTGAAACAGAATTTTTTTGGGTTTAAATAATGACGTATTTTTCGCTATTGAGAGTGGCTGTTACGTTATAAAGAGTGTTTCAATATACGGATGATAATGTAAACCAAACAAACCTTGGCAATTTCTACGTTTTAAGGAGTTTTTCGTTAAATAGAAGTTCGCTATATAGAGTTTACACTGTATATGCAGTTCGCATACATACACTGTATATACTATGATGGCCGACATACGAGTATTTGACAACTAATCAACAATTAATAATAAATTTATTTATTTTAAGAAAGATATCCCTTTATTTTGAGAAATTTTTAATTCAATAGAATTTTTACACCTAAATACGACACACTTCATATTTTTTTCTGTTTAAATTTCACGAGTTGATTAAAAAAAACATGATTTTTATTTTGACGTGAACACTACGGCAGTCAGTAACAGACTAAATCAGTAGTGGGATAAATTGCTACTTATTGCAACTTTAACATTTCACTTTTTTATAGGTAGGCTTGATCTGTCTCATCTGTGATGCTTAAAAACCATTAATAAATAATCTTATCAAAGTAAATTATTATAATTAATGTCTAGATTTATTACTTTCTCTTGCTTTTGACTCACATTATTATGCATTTTAATGGCCATTTTTTTAAAAACCGCATAAAAAAGTCGCACAAAAAAGACCGTATAAAAAATGGTTCAGCCGTACTTACTGGTTTCATTATAATAGAGTATGTACAAACCTTGTAATTTTCTAAAATTTTTTAAGATAATTTAACTAACCTTCTGGAATGTTATAGTTCATTTCAGTTAAATTTAACCATGCTTCGTCACTTTGAATTTAAATAATTTCCGTTTTCTTGGCTTTATCTCTTTATTATTGCATTTATGTAAAATTTAAATTTGCAGTTTATTTTTAGAAAAGAATAGAAGATTGATTTTTTTCGAATATAAGAATTATTTAATTTTTTAACGAAAACTCATGATCAATTGTATCTGAAATGAGGTATAGCTCGACATATTGTACATATATTTGCTACAAATTATGACAAAAAAAAAATTATAATAATAATAAATAATAATAACAATAATTAGTTACAATTGAAAAACCATATTCAACTTTAGAAAATATATCCTGACAATATATGTTTTAAAAAAATCATATAACTATGTCCTAAAAATATATTCAGAAGATAGAATAAAAAGGAAGACAATTTTCTCCATTACTCGGAAAGACATTACCTAACTCATGAACATATAGTACCCCAACCAAATCTGTTGGATCATCTGTACCTCAACCAAAAACGCAATCCACGTTGTCCAGAAAAATATATAACATGAAGTATAACTCTGGATGAATTAACTAAATTGAAAAATATATTTTTTACAATTCCGGGACTAAAAGACATGATTTAGTAACTCATAATAGTGAGCAAAGTGCCACTTTTAGTCTCAAGGGATTAAAAAATTATTTTTCTCCCGCTTTTAAACCAATCAGCAAGTATAATTTACAGAAATTGAACTTAAATTAAATAGCGCTGCCAGATAAGTGAAAATAATACATAAATTTAAACTTCGTAAACAAAGACAAACAGTTATATTGTATTGTACAATTCCATATTGATTTATCTAAAGTATAGGTATTTTTGATGGAATATTATTACATAATATATGTATAATTTGAATGATATTTAGGTAATTTTTTTTAATTTTTATAATTTTAAATTATCCGGAATTGCAAAAAATAGTATATACATACACCACAGGACTAAAGACACTAAAGTATTTTTTTAATCCCTCGTGTGATTTGTTGCCCTCGGGCCTTTACAGGTCATCTGGCAATAAATTTCACACTCGGGATTAAAACTTACACTTTAATCCCTTGGTGTATAACATTGTTTTTATCTAATTTGTCTGAATTTGGTTTTTATTTTAAATTATTGCATCCAGGTTTACTTTATCGAATTTCTAGAATGGAAACTCGCTATTACAGCCTTCGCCATTACGCAACTTTAGCCCGGGACAATGGCAGAAATTTGTTTTGTGGTCCCTAGACCCCGAAAATAACATTCACTAAAATTTATATATATATATATATATATATATATATATATATATATATATATATATATATATACATATATATATATATATATGTATATATGTATATGTATATATGTATTTACGTATGTATATATGTATCAACACGATAACTTTCGAACGAAAACTTCTACATCTATGAAATTTGGGTAAAACATTGGAAGTCCAAAAATCTTGGATGAGTTTTTCAGTCAGACACGTCCGATGTCAGGAACTGCCATCGGGAACCAGCGAGAAGAACTGTTGGCTAGCAAAAACAGGATATGAACAGTGCAACTAGAGTATTTTTGAATTGACAATTTTCCGAGTAAAATTGTTTTTAGACAACAAATTTGGGCTGTAGGAAACACAAACTTAATCAGAGAAAATATAAATTTCGAGTGTAATACGGTAAGACAATTTAACGAAAAACACAAGCTATCTACATAATTCACATTATAATTTAATATTCCATGACTATGGATTTCAAAATTAGTTAAATTTACCAATAAAAACTTTTGATTTATTTTTATCGTATACCTACAACGAAATGATCAATAAAAACCTTTTATTTTCGTACCATTTTTTTTTCTTTGTTCAATTTTTTTTTTTTTTTTTTGTTTCTTTTTGTTTTTGACGGCAAGAATGAAAAACCTACAATAATCTTATAAGACTTAATACACTTGAATAAAATTTTAATATAAATGTGAATTTGTTGAAAAAATTATCTTGCAAAAATTCAAAGGCAAGTCGTTCTAGTAAATACCTATAAATATTTTATGAATTTATTTTTACACTAATCTACATTTATAACCTCGTGGATACTAATCTCCATTACTGTACACAAAATTTTTGTAGTCATAAAGTCCTGAAGAAAGAAAATTGTTTCCAAATTGAAAATTTTTATTCAAAATCTAGTCTTTGAAAAATTAGAAATAAAAATCATCAATTAACCAGTACAAGGATTTTATAAATTTTATTAAAAAAAATTAGGAATGTCCTCATACGAGTAAATTAGCACTGTATATATAATTAGTATAAGTATTACTAATGTTGCTATATTAACATAAGTATAGTTAGGGCCACGTATCTTGACAGATATACATATTTGAAAGTGCATTATGAGTATGGGACAAATACAGTTGAGAAATATCCACATTTAATCACACTGAAAGAAACACATAAATTCTAGGCATATTATTATTTTTTCATTCCCATTTTTTTATATTTATCACGTTTACTGCTAATATTTTTCTTTTGAGCACTGCCAAGATATATGGTCTTAGCTGTATATATTAATAAGAAAATTACGAAAAAATACATTTAACCACCTGGCTAATTCATCCATAAGGTAAGAGCACCAGTAGCTGTCATTGACCCAATAGCCGCCAAGTTTCAGTAAAATGATAAATATTAAGATAATAAACAAGCATGTATTTTTTGTGTTTACTGCTACACGTTCTGGAAAGTATGCCCAACCGTTATTCCATTTTTATGATAGCATTCAGTTAGCATTAGATATAATAACGACTTATCTGAAACTTGGTGTTTGTAAAATTTACATATATATATATTCACTAAAACTCTTAAGTTTTAACTAAGGAAAGCACTAATTTAATTTGACTGTAATTTTGATTTAACCAATAATTAGTTATATTTTTTGTTTTTTGAGGTTTATTATGAATTAAATTTTGTTAAAAAGTAGTTTTTAGACCAGAAAACCTAACAGAAATTTATTATTTTTGATGGGGGCTAATCGTACATAAAATACAGGCATTTTGCAGTAACCGTCATAGTGACGGTTATTGGGGTAACAAATTGTATTTTAAAAAAGGATACATATTCTCCTATGTGTTTTACACTAAAATTTTAAAATCTGGATTACATGAGCAGTACCCGTCATTATTTTCTGTAACAATTAAATTTTAGTAGTACTTGTAAATTAATGTCGGATACTGGTACCCTATAGTAAAGGTTTTTGGTACCGCCTTTTTTGTAGGTAAATTTCAATATAAAATACAGTAATAAAGATTAAATAAATGCTTTTGATATGCTATGCGTTAAAAAAATGGCTATTTCTATCGTAGTCAAACAATTTCGTATATCACACAGATAATTATCAGACCATGTTGTCAGATAAATTAAAAGGAAAGTAGCCCATATTATGCAAAAAGTGTCTCCACAATTATTTTAACCAACAAAGAAGATGAGAACATAGTAAAGTTGATGATACGTTTGAATGAAACTGTGATCCTCAACTGCTAGACAGTAGCCAACTACTAATCCAAACCTTACCCTAATCCAAAATCCATTTACTCATGGTCGACCTGGACGAAGATATTTCTTGTCTTTTTGCAATAGACATCCGGAGTTATCTAAGCAATTATCTCAAAATTTAAGAAAATTAAGGGCTTCGGTAACGTAAAATACCAAAACTAGCTTAACCCATTAGCGTCCACTGTACACGCTTGTGTACGCCTGTTAAATGAACTTTTTTTTATTTAAAACATATTTTATATATAAAAAGTAAATTAAAATTCAAAGTGTTATAAAATTAACATTCTGCTTGAAAAAACTGTTGAGGACAATTCCGCCCACCGTGCCACACGGCTCTGTGCACGAGCAGAAGTCATTCAATTGATATTTTGTTTCAAAATTTTCTATATTTTTACCTTATTTTCATTAATTTAATCCAGAAAAAACTAAAATTTTGAAATTCGGGTTCGTTTCTGAGGACTTGGAATTATCAAATAGATCGCTAGTAGGTAATACATATTAATTTTGTCTAATATATTCTGTTTCAATAATTGCCACACATTTACCTACTTTAATAATTATAATTTATAAATTAAAAGTGACATTAGTGATAATTAGTTGTAGAGTTATTAATTTTATTTATTGCTTTGTAAATATTTTGTTGAATTGCAATTCGTACTTATTTTCATTCCATAAATATTTTACACTTTATACAGCTACAGCACACAGTATGCAGTGACTGATTACCTTAAAAGATAAAATTTAATTTATACACTAATTGTCATTTAAAAACTTATTACTTTCTAATTTATTTCCGTTTTCACGGTTTTGTAACGTTCGGTGTATTCTTAATGAATGACTCGTTAATTCTAACAGAATACTGCAAGAAAATTCACGTGTCCTTTGTAATTTTTTCAAGCGGGAAAATCCCAGGATTGCACACTAAGTAGGTTTGCAATAAAATAAAATACCCCTCTCGCAGCATCCTGTGTAACACAGCGAATTTCCCAAGATTTACTTTTAACTCCTTTAGGATTAATGACGAGTTGAGCTCCTCATACAGATTTTTAGAAAAAATTCAACTGACGAGTGTTCATTGTCTTATATCGGTAACTGGGGGCTGTATAGTAAAGGCCGGTCATATTGTAAATAAATTAAGCAAAATGTACCAAACTTGCAATTGAAGGGGTCAGTGCAAAAAGTTGGCAAGTCACATTTTTATGTTTTAGAAATATTGCACTTTGAATATTTAACATTGTTCCCACATCTACAGTAATATTATTCATGAATTGTAATTTTTTGCAAGAATGACTTTCATGATGTAAAAAGGTTATGGTATCATCTGAAATGACAAATAATTCACTTATTTCATAAAAAAAAAATTAGATTAATTTGGACTTAGTAACTTTTTGCCCCAATTTTTACAAATTAAATAAAAAAAAAGTAAAGCCTATGAAAATGATATATTTTTTCAAACATGCGATAACAAAAAATAACTCAAAAAGATATTTTATTCAACAAAATCATAGACACAGTTCTCTTAAAACTATAATATATATATATAAATGATACAATTTCAAAAATTGATTTTAGATATTTTGGTAAATTACCTTCAGAAAGATCATACTCGCTACCAGAAGTTTTTTCTTCGCTCTCACTACTCGATAATTCTGAAAAATAAAAATAAAAGTAATCACAAGATCAACATTTTATATCAAAGTTAATTGTTGCTTTTCCGAGAATATATCTACAGGGTGTAAAACAAATAACTTTCGTCCTTTTGTGGGGTGACTCATAGCACCCCGTAGACACTAAAACTGCAGGAATTTTTTCGGAATTAACAGTCGCGTCATACATATATATATATATATATATATATATATATATATATATATATATATATATATATATATATATATATATATATATATATATATATATATATATATATATATATATATATATATATACAGGGTGTAAAGTAAATAACTCTCCGCCTTTTGACAGATGGTTTATCTCGATGTCTAATTGCCGAAGACATGAATTTTTTTTCGGAATTCGCTATCTGAAAAAATCGCATCCCAGCCCGCTCGTCGTTTAATATAAATTTTCCTGAATACGCCTCTGACCAAACTAAAATTATTCGCACCCTGTATAATAAAAAAAATTTTTTTTAATAAAAAAAAAAATTTTTTTATGTTACTATATATGTAAACACACGTAAGCATGTGTTGATTATCAAACTCATATGTACTGTATTGTACAAAGAAAAACGAACACGTTTTTAATAAATTCTGATTAAAATAAGTTTATGAAATATTTTTTTTAGTTTTTAAAATTTTGTAGTTTTTTATATCACAGTACATTCTAAATATTGCAAAAACCATAACTCTGATATTAGTATCTGCATTACACATTATTAATTTAGTAACAAATTACATTAAAAACTACATTTATGAATTACCAAACAAACCAAAAAAAGAACACAACAAAACAACGAAAAGTTACACAAAAAAAAACTTCCATTAGTTTCAAAAATTAAAAAAAATCTTTTAACTGTCATAAAACACGAATTTTTAATTGTTGGTAATTTGATACTTGGGTACACAATTTTATTTTAGTACTATCTATAAAAAGTAAATATGTATCTGTTTTAGTGGTATCCAAATTCTGTACAGTGTTTTCCATATTCAATAGTTTTGCAAGTAAAGTACATGAGACAATAAACACAAATTAATAACAATGTCTAATAACGCTTTAGTTTTCTCTCTCATTTTCTCAGTAAGATCAAAAAAAAATTTTTCAATGATTTTCAAAAGTTAAAAGCACAGCTAGTATTATCAGAAGGAACGCAACTATCTCTTTCCTGTAACCACCAGTGTGCATTTCTAGGCTAACTTTCAAATAACTTTATACTTTCTAACTTTCAATTGGCATAAGTGCGAAAATCGTATCAAATTCCCTTTTTCTATGCAAGTTTACGCAAGAAACTTAATTTTCGATATAAAAGTCACGCGAGCGGAACTCAAATGTATCCTTAAATTTCTTAAAATTTTCATATCTTTCAGTACTCCCCGAGGCATAAGCGCGAAAATCGGAGAAGGTTTTCTGTTATTATCTCCCGGTCTACAATTATAATAGCTTATTACACGGTACATGAGTGTTTGGCCGCTGAAATATTATAAAATTTGTATCATTATACACATATTTATGGACGAACTCAAAAATTTTGTAAAATTTGTGGAGGAAATATATTATTATTATTATGTATTTTATCTGCAAATTCAGAAGAAGTATAATGTCTTGTATGCGTATAATGATAGGTATAATAAATCAATAATGTGGAGCTTATTTTCAAAAAGCAATTTCTAAGAAAATAATTTTGAGATTAATATAGAATTGTAAACTTTATTTAGAAAGCCATTATTCTAAACGGAAATCTTTTTCCAAAACTGACTACGAAGTACCTAAAAAGGGCATCATATTTTAAGTTTATTTTAAAAAAGAAATATCTGATTAAAAATTTGTTTCCAAAACGCAATTTCTGAAATTTTATTTTTAAACTGAAATATCTTTAATTTTTTGAATTAAATAATGGCCGTTATTTTGAAATTTTTATTGTGCATAAAGGTACCTCAGTAAAGGAAAAATACAACTGGAACGGAAAACCCAACAGAAAATATTACGCTTTAGACCTTTTAACTCATTTTTTGTTGCACGGTCACAATAGCATCAGTTATCACAGGATAGTATGAATAGCGTGTTACTACCATTAGTGTCAGAAAAAAATACCGGAAGCAAAAAGAAGAAAGTGCTACAAGCCGAAGGCAAAGAGAAAAATAGATAAGTCTAAATTACTTTATGCTATCCTATATTTTTATAAAATAAAACAAATATTTTACTTAGCAAAAAATCGCGTTTATTTTTTAATTGTGACAATTGTTTCAAACTTAAAAGCCCATTTTCAAACAAAGTAAGATGACTTTATTTATATGAAGGTAGAAAAAATTTTTAAAATTTAATTTTTACAGACAATTTTTAGACATAACAAAAAAAAAGAAATACGAAAATCAAGTTGAAGATAAAAAAAACGGCAGAATGTGACTGCATTGGGCAAGACTGTGGTGTTAAAATTTAACGTAATACTAATTGCGTGGGAAAAATATGGAATTATTCATTTTTATTTTCATTTTAGGCAATGAATTTCTTACTTTCTTGTAATTTTGTTTTCAAAATGAAATATCATAAAGTTTTATTTTCAAAACGAATTTTCTTTTTTTTGAGGACACATTTTTAAGGGGATTAATTTGAATTAGATTTTTATACTGACTCTCTTCTAGATTTTTATACTGACTTTTTATACCGAGGTTCTTCTCTGTAGCATCCCAACTTTGTTATTCACTGGTAAAAAATCCGTAAAAATTTTACTGGCGTTAGATATAGAAAATCTCATTTTACTCGACAATTACATTTTGTTAGAAATTGCTTTTTGAAAATAAGCTCCACATTATTATAAATGTATGCGTGTGTATGTGTTTTAAGTAAATAAATAATACATAGTATGTTTTTAGTAGTTTTTATTAAGATCCAAGGTACGTAAGACACAAGCAGGAACTTGTGACTTGAATACAGTCAGAGGATGATAGGACGATGTACATTTTAGTATGTATGTATATGTATGTTTAATAACTGCAAGGTGTCAATTTAAAAACATACCCAGGTCTCCTATCATGATAAATTGATAATCATATCTTTAACACTGTAAAAGATAATAAAATTTCTCAAAACCGTTTTTTAACATGGATTGGGAACCATTATAATCCACATTGGTATCCTCTACAACTAGCTCCTAACATTCTAGCCGCCTTTTATCCTTAAATTTCTTAAAATTTTCATATCTTTCAAAACTCCCCGAGGCGTAAGTGTGAAAATCGTGGAAGGTCTTCTGTTATTACCTCCCGGTCTGTAATGTTCGTTTGTACATTTTGATTTTGTAATTTGTAAAAATAAACTGATTTAGAAAATAGGTAATTTGATATTTATAACATTAAATTTGAATAAATTGATTCAAAATAATATTATTTTTTATAATTTTCCAAAAATAATGGAAAAATTAATAATAAGTATTTTGTATCTTTCGATTTTAAGATTATAATTTCTTAGGATTTTATTTCAAATAGGCATGGGATTTGATACTTGTAAATTTGAATAAGGGAAAATAGATCTCAACTTACTGAAATTTATTTTTCGTATCCTTCAAATAATAACCGATAAATTAAAATTATATTCGGTATTAACGAATACCATTTTTAAAGAGCTTTTCAATGCTGTACCATAAGTGAGGTCTTATAACTAAAAAAAATAGGTTCGGAGACGCTGGAGCTTACTGGATTGGTTGCAAAAGATCCTCATGTTGGTCATATTGGTTCCCCCTCCATGTCCTAGAAACGGTTTTGAGAAATTTTAATTATCCTTTACAGTGCTACAGATATAAGGCCGGTTTGTATTTAAATTGACACCTTGTACAAATTTTTTATTTGTAAATGTTTTGAAATATGTATCAGCTGGTTTTATAAACAGACTTTTGACAACACACTACTGACCTAATTATAAATAAGCTGTTCGTATCATCAGCCACCACAAGTTAATAAATAGGTTTCATGTACAATGACGAAAATAAAAATTTTAATTAATAAATTTTTAGAATTTTTTTTTTTTAATAAAAGCTTTTATAATCAACATCTTTAATATGGAGTATGCTAAAATTTAACTACTATTGTAGCAATACTAATTTGAAATGAAAGTTTTAACAAGAAAAAATAATGTTAATTTATCTTATTTTTGGAAGAATGAACTTTTGTACGTGTTAACAAAAAGAACATAGATTCTATCTACTTAACGAAAAATATAATGTTTTGTATAATTTTGAATTTGAAATGGTTAATTATTGTTAATTGACTATGATAATTATTTTCTGATAGTATTAAATATGTGAGAGAACTGTATTAACACTTTCAGTCCCATGGCTTCGGCATCCGAAACCAAACAAAACATCCTCAGAGGCCGACCGCGATCAATATTTAGAATAATAAACAAAACACTTAAAAATACATACTTATAAAAAGGATTTTATGTTATTCTAATAAAAATAATTTATTACTACGTACCGGACACTTTCCATTTTTTGTACATATTATGTATTAAATATACATAACAATATGTTTTATTATCAAAATATCTAGGCTGCATCTTTTATTTACAAATAATATTTGTATCCACATACGTATGAATGTGTGTATTGTATGTTTGTATGTATATGTGTATTTTATCAAAAATAATAACTATGTATGTACTCATTTTCTGACCTGCCTAACACGTACATGTTGAAGCATTTAGTGTTCTGTGGAATCATTTTATGTACTTGTTTACATAAATTTGTTTAAAAATATTGTCGGCTTCCGGGGAAGTTTACTGTGAAAGTGCTCGGGCCTCATAGTGTTATAGTTGATGTAAGTCAGTTGAAATAGGTTACAAATGTTTGCTAAATTTAAAATTATGAAATATGACGTAAAATTTGTTTTATTACAAAATATGTTAAAATTGTTTTGTATGCTACTGTACAGTTAATTTCAAAAGATTCCGTAAATAAGTACATAAACATATTTTGTTGACAAAAAGTTCAACATTCAAAAAACCAAAAACAAAAATATGTTAGGCAGTCAGAGCCTGATTAAGGTTTTTTTTCTAGGGGCCATTTTTTAACAAGTTTTTGACAATCAAATATTTCTGAACTGAAACAGAATCAGAACAAATTAACTAGCAAAACTCAATTAGTAAACTGAGACCTTTCTCCCCTATTTTTTCGGAGAGTTATATATTTTACACCCTGTATATATATATATATATATATATATATATATATATATATATATATATATATATATATATATATATATATACATATATATATATATTTATATATATATATATATATATATATATATATATATATATATATATATATATATATATATATATATATATATATATACATATATATATATATTTATATATATATATATATATATATATATATATATATATATATATATATATATATATATATATATATATATAATATTAAATAAAAATAATTTTACGGTCCTTCTATATATATAATATAATACGAGAATTTAGACCAATTTTACCCTTTAAAAACGAAGTCAACTTCAGTCTTTAAAACACCGCTGAAAAAACAGCCAATTGCAGGAAGACATTGAAGAAAACAAGAACAGATTGAATGGTCCACAATTTTATTGAAAAAGTTGTATTCAACCATCGTGTAATATCTTGAATATTTCGCTTTAGTTATAAAGCTTCATCGGCAAGTTTATTAATCTATCCAAAAAATACATAGTTTAATAAAAAACTTTTAATAGAATTAGAAAAACCGTAACATGTTTGTCACCTCCAAATAAAAGGGGCCAACTAAACATTCTATGTCATATAGTAATAAAATTAAAGTCAAATTGTAAAAAATTTTTCACATAAAACATTGAATATCAATATGTCAAATAAAAAAATTTGATAATTTTACAATTTGTCAATTGTCAATTTTCAATATAGGTACTTTGCCAAGAGTAAATTTTTTTACGTAAACTTATTTCACTGTTTTGTTCGGATTTGTTTACACGTAACAATATATTATTATTATTATTATTTGCAAAAAATTAGGTAATTCTTGTTGAGAAAAGATTTTTAATTCGAAAATGAAAAATAACAAATACTTATTAGGTAGACAGAAGTTTTCATTCTAGTGATCATTATTAACAAGTTTTTAACAATAAGAAAAATTTATGGGTAAATATTTACTAACAAAACTTAACTTGCGCAATGAGACAGATCTGTCTGCTTTGTGAATTACGAAACTTACATTTCTTAATTATACCCTGTCCAAAAAAAATTTAAACTAATTAACTTAAAAATCCGTTACCTTTTTTTTTTAATTTTCCTTTAAAACCATTTCAGCTAGAACTTCGATTACTCATATAATTTTTTACGGTCCTTCTAGTGGTGTAAAAAAAAGTTGTAAAACCTTTAGCAAATTTTAGCAACAATCTCGTAACGATCTCATTTCTTTTGACGAACAATTTTGAAGAAGCCCTTTTCTGGGCACTGGATATGTCCTACTGATGAACTTATAAAAAGGTTTAAGATTTCCAATGTTTTTACTAAATTTCGTATAAATAGAAGGTTTCTGTAAGACTGTATGAATTTTAACGACCTTATATTTTTTATATTAAAGTTTTACTTAGAGTTTATACTTAAATTGTTAGTTATTAAATAATATTTATTTATGTCAAGAGAAGACAAAAAATTTTCAACCATATTGTAGAATGTAGACTTATGCATGTATAATTTTATTGTATAACGTGCAAAGGTACCTACGAGAATTATATAGATCTTATCATGTATTTGTAATAGACAACAAATATTTTATTAAATGTATCTTTCTTTTTTTCTAAATTATCAAACGATTTGTTACTAATTTGTTCTATGGCAGGCACTTATGTGCTATGAATGGAGGGAGGATGGGTAAACTATGCAGCTGTACGGTTTGTTACACATAACAAAGTAGGCAATGTTAGAAAAAAATATTTCCTACTTAAATGGATTCAAATCAGCCAACTCTATGTTGATGGTGGTTTCGATTAAAATTATTATTTTACCTAAGCAAAAGATTAGCCGGCTGACTGGTACATGATGATATGGTTGCATACTAATACAAAGTAAAAATATATTTATAATTTTATCTGCCATTTTGTTCTCTTATGTCATTCATTGATGTGATTATGTATTATTTGTCATAAGGACTTTCATAAAAAAACTGTATTATATTTCAGCTGTCAATCATAATGTACAAGTTTCAAAATTTTTGAAGGGTACATCAACATCGATTTTATGTTTGTGCTCATATTTTTGTCATAATTTTATTTGGTTGAATAATTTTTTTAAATGATGTTCAAATATCATTCGATCTCGTTCATTTGTAGGTAAGGATCACAGGACCATACCTAGGAAGGACTAAGGACATTATAAAAAAAAATTATTATTTACCAAAATGTTGTTTTGTTAAGCAACAAAACAATCGAAGTTTATTTAGCTAGAAAAAAGAAATACATATTTTCGTTACGTTATATATATATTTTTACAAGTATATTTTTTTTCTGCTTTGTATTAATAAGCCGATATTTATTTAAAAATTTGAAGTACATATTTTTCTGCAATTATAATTATTATAAGGGAAATACTAGTCTCACATTAAATTTTTATTTTTATTTAAATACGTACCTACTTATACAAGAAAAATTTAAACTAAAATACACATATGTGATACATACCCAATTGCCCATGTAGTAGAACTATTTGTTCACAATCACAAAAAGCTTTTTAGGAATTGTTCCAATATTGGTTCCAAGATTACTAAAGTAGCGGAAACATTGTGACCACTTTTGAAATATAACAATTTTTTCGGCCCAAAATAAAAATTTACGTTTTAAAGCTTCCTGAGCAGTTTTAGTTTCGTGTCTGTCTGTCGGCCTGTTCGTCTGCCCATGTGTGTGGTGCCCGATCGCACCAAGTGGTGTATTTTTTTTAAGTAGTTATACGATTGTTTTGCCCAAAAATTTGCAGTTTGGTTCTTTTAGATAGTCCCCTACGAATCGTAATCAGAGTAATGGTAGCCAAGGCGACCATGAAATCCCAGTAAATTGTCGATCATTGCTTACTTGCTACTAGTTACATTTCATTCAAATTTTGAGAGTATTTGGGTGTTGGTATGTAAAATATACTTTGCTATTATTTTATAATTAGCCTTTAAATATTTTGAATTGAAACAAATTTTCATGATCTGTACGACGAAAATATAATTTCAGGGTATATGTATATATTTGGTGAAAAATCTTGTATTATAATATTATTCATTCTTGTTCCAAATATCACTTTAAAAATACTTATAATAAGACACAAAATTTAAAATTAGAAACAGAATTTGTCTAGAGGTTATTTAAAAATCTGTTACGAATACTGATGTGTTTAAAATATTTTTTCCAAGAAATATTTTGTCATTTCCACTCGTATCTTTTAAAAATCATCACAGTATCTACAACTAAGTAAATCCATTCCAATGAAATCTAGCATAAGTATTAAGATAAGATGTTTCAAATACAGCTTCAAATTAGTTATCATAAATTATAAAGTAATATAAATAAAATAAATTTTTACGCTTACTCTCTGTGCATGTAAAATAGAGATGGAAATTTTTTGCCGGGTAGTTCACCTGGTACGTCGTCATATATTTTATTTAGAAAATGTAATCAAATTTTTTTTTAAAATTCTTAATTTTGGTTTAAGCACTCACTTTTTTTTGTGAAATACTCTCACATTTTCTTTTTTTTGGAAATGGTTGTTACATAGATTACGGAATACATCCAAAAAATTTATTTTTCGCTAAAACGATAAAAATTTTGGGTTTGTTATTCTGGAAAGTATCAAGATTGGCAGGTACTTTATGCAATGAAATGGATTACTTTAATTGTGTAATATAGTACCAGCTCTCAATAATATCATTTTTAGTACCTAATATCGTTCCCCTTCATCTCAGTAGGGATTCTATTCCCTCCGCCACATAGTTTTGTTCTGAGCAAGATTTTTAATCGTTCCATCGGGATAATGCCACACCCAATAATGCCATTCCCAACCAATAAAAATTAAAATAATATTTCGTTTATAACTAAATTAAATTTTAGACGTACTAGCTACCAAAATAAAAGAGTTTTTTCTCCAAATTATACTTTTCCTCATAATTCAAAAAAAAAAATAAATAAATAAAATGAAATGTGATGGTGAAGAACGCAGAGCTAGACTGACGCTAAAATTTTTCCAGCTGTATAACTATATTCTTTTTTTTTTAAAGGGTGCATTGCTTTTACTTCTTTACTGGACAAATTTGACACTATTGGAAACTAGTCTAAATTGCAATATCTTAAATTTTAAGATAAATATATACAATCAATCATTAATAGCAACTTCAAGATTCGTATAAACAGGATTAACTGTTAAATATAGAACATAAGTATCTGAAGAGATTACCTAAATAGGCAAAAAATAAAAAACTATATGCAAAAAAAAAAATCTACTTAAAATCATCAGATTATATTGATCTGATTAAGAATATTTTTAATTTTGTAATTTTGGTACTAAAGCAAGATTGCATAAAATTATTCATTAAGCGCACGCTTACTTTACTAAAATGATTGCCTGTTAATATTAATTATACATACATAAAATATTCTAAACTAATTTAAATAAAATTAATATTATAAAAATCATAACGTTACCTCTTACACATCACATGCATACAATTTATTATAAATAATAAGTAAAATTAAAAAGCCAAAATGAAAAAAAAATATACCTACATATTATGTATAATATATGTATAAAGATGATATTTGTATTTTTTATTATATGACATACATAAGACATACACACATATACATCAAATATCTAACTGTACCTATACCCAGTATAAGTAATTGTTAGTTAATTAGAGCTAAGAATTGCAAATAAGCCATCTCTCCATCCTGTGTGCTGCTCGCATTTATGTGTGTACCCAGCTACCACATGAAATATAAAAGAATGTTATTTGACGCTTGGTTAATCTAACATAATAACAAAATACGAATAATAATTATTTTGTTAAAGATTAATAAAAAATTAAAAGTTTTAAATATTCATAGAAGTAACAATAATAGTTATCCAAGCGATACAGTTCCTTATTTCTTATTTATTACAATCATGAAAATTTACATAAATACAACTAACTGAATATTGCTTTCCGACACAGGTAGCTAACTTAGCTGCAAATAAAAAGGTACCTACCTAATGTAACCGCTCTTTATTCATAGAGTGAAAACAATTACACGTGTAAACCACATCGTTTCATATACTTAAATGTAGACACATTTAGCTAAAACAAAAAATAGAAATTTTTTTTATTGCATATATTATTTTGAAACCTTTAACGAATATTTTAATTTTAAAAATATAAATATCTATTTGACTATAAAAAGTAAATTAAAAATTAAAATAATAATTAACTTGGAGATTATCCCAGTTTCAGTATTTTTGAATAAGCAAGTTAAGTTATTTGCCTATTTATAAATATCGAATACATTTTTAATACCTACCTAACTTTTGAAATAACTATCAATTAAAATCATTGTTTATACTGTTCTCAAGGCATAAGATAGGCTAACTTCAAAAATGCATCACCGCTTGCATGAGGCAGAGTCAAAAGTTCAAAAACGCATCAGACGCATCACAACGAAAAATCAAAAGTTCATTTTTGCATTTGATGCGTCAAAACAATGCATCGAGAAATTTGATGATGCGTGTCCAAGATGCATGTAATGTGTATAATGTAGAATTATAACTACTTGCCATATTATGTAGGTATTAACACCAACAGGAATAATTCCGAAAAACAAATTGTTGAAAAAGATGAATGTATTTACCTTTGATTAAAATTGTTTAAACTATTTGAATACATCTTGCACTCGAAATAGGTATGTAATATGTTTTATTCAAATAATTTGAATATTTTCAATTTCAAGTAAGTTCAAGTTGAAATTCAATGATAATATACCTATACAAGGACTGTATTGCTATATTATCTATAGTCTATCAGGCTACAATATCTGTCTTATCTATAGCCAAATCAGAGGCTAAATGATGCCAATATCCCGTTCAAAAACATCTAATGTGCATCAAATTTCAAGAGAGCATCAGCAGCGCATCATGTAGTATTAGACACATCAGAAAAGTCATGATGCTGCATCGATGCGGTAAAGTTTACATTTTTGAAGTTACCCATAGTCTCACCCCGCTACTGTTTATTAGTGAACATGTCGTTGATATCAAAGAGTCTACTCAAGTAAAAATTAATATATGTACATAATTTTTTAATACCTTACGGTCCGCGTTCACAGCATCTGTGAATAGTCAGAACAACCGTGCAGGCCAAGCCAATCGCGATCAATGATCACACACATACCTAATTATTGTGTGTAATGTTACTGATAAGTGCATAGCTATAGAATAGGTTTACAGTCACATCACATCGCTCCATCACTCATGGTAACTAGACAAAAAACGAGCTATTTTTGTATACCTTATTGGTGTACGCTTTAAGCTTCATTCATATCTACAGACACTGAACGTCACAGACACGTATGGTGGCAGACACGACAAATATTATTGAATGCTTTTCTTATGAACACATTCATACATACAGACGATCCGTGTCTGCGCGGTTACGTTACGCCATAAATATGAATCATTCATAAGAAAAGCATTAAACAATATTTGTCGTGTCTGCCACCATACGTGTCTGTAGATATGAATGGACCTTTATACGGAATTGTTGACGGGGCACAGTGCTGCATCAACGTGTTAAAAATATTGCCGACCCCTGGGGATGTTTACTGTGTAAAATGTAGATGCATAGATCATATGGTGTTAATAAGAACAATTTAAAATATATTTTTTGCAATCTTCTTTGCAACTTTTGCACTCTTAACATATTATAAATAAATTAGTACAGGTGATAGATCGCTGAGGTACATAGAATGTGTAAAGGTATACATATGTATATTGCTAACAATTGCTTGGTTTAGTGTTCTGTTTATATTGTATAGGTACTGGTGCATGCATACACGTACATATTATATTGTATTACATACTATAGAAATGTCACTGTGATTGGTTGTCACCTGATACGTCACTGTCGTGTCCAATGGAAATGCGAGCAACGTGTGCTCTGTTCCGGTTGACAATAGTCACATACTGTCACCAGCGTACAACAATAATAGTATTGTACGTGTAAGTACGAGTATGTGGGTTTACCTATCCACGAATATACATACATAGGTACATATTGTTAATCTATTCGTGTGTATGCCCTACCTCAATTACCTGTTGTATGTACTGATAATGATACACGTAGCAAATGCATAGGACTTCCAAGCTGTGTATGAATAATGTATTTAGAAGTAGCTATAATATTCGATTATATCAACTCATACCAAATGGACCAAAACTGTCGAACCAGAGTCCTAGCGGTGATATAGAACACCTAAAAAAAACTATATCTAAAACCGCCTATGAAGAGTGCAACAACGTTTAGAAAAGACTTAATATGTTTCGCCGGCATACCATAACAAATATTTTCTTTCAACGATGGATTCCAACTAAGGTTTAATTTCAAAGTGTGAATTACACTTTTTAATCATATTTTGTTTTAATATCAAATTTTCTTTTTAGAAAATATATGGATAGTCCTACAAACAAAGGAAAGAAATGAATGTCCTAGAAATGTCCTGAAAAGTAGCACAATCGAGTTTTTCGAACAAAGTTTATCGAGATCCTGGAAGGTTCTCACAATCAGTATCCTGTCTTCAAAGTCTCTAGGAAACTGGGACCAAAACAGAATAGAATTAAATGAAACTCGTATGATAGAATATTTGTTATATTTTAGTTAAGGTGAATGAGATGAAAAATAACTTAATTGGAGTGTAAGTTCTTATTGTTTTCAACATGTTTTGATTTAATAGGAACAATTTTGATGAGGTATGTATGACTACTAGAGATTAGTACTGCAATATAAATTTATTTTTAGTCTTTTATAAACAATATATTTTTATTTTTTTATTTATTTATTTTTTTTTTTTAATTTCAAATGTTCTCGAGTGCTTGCGAAGCATTAACATAATGAACTTATCATACATGCCAATCGAGTGTTCAAGTATTAGCTAAAGCTGGAAATTAAGTGAACATATGATTATTGGTGTATGTCTAAAAATGAACAAAAGTTCGTCATACATTAATAATGTTTCACAGGCACTCAAGAACATGTGAAATTAAAAATCTAACTGCGTTTCGCATTAAAGGGGACCGCTAGTGTGACATTTTGAAAAAATTGGAAATTTTTTTTTTTTTTTGATAGTCTATACCTTTAAAAATAACATACTAAAATTCCAAGTGCCTATCTCAAATAGTTTTTGAGTTACAACCATCCGAAGAACGGATTCTGATTTTCATTATTAACTTTGAGGTATTGAAGTAATGTATGAAAGTTGATAGTTCGGGAGTTTCTGGACGTGGCTGCCAGTCACATGTTATGGAGAAGCTAGACCCGTGCACATTTAAACGACACATCTAGTTTTACTATGACCGTTATAGTGAGTACATCGTAAATAATTTTAGTAAAAATGATTAAAACTAAAAGGTAAAGTAAATAAAAATTACATTTTTCAAATTTGCTGCAGTTATAACTCAAAGACAAATCATCCGATCGATTTGATTCTTATTGCAGCTTTTATAAATGTTTCTTCGTCCCATGAACCTCCAATTATTCGATCGAATAAAAAATGTAATTTTTGCAGGCTAAAAATCATCAAATTTTCGCGCAAATTTTGAAACTTTTTTTAGAAAACTTCGCCATTTTGTTAAATTTCAACTTTTTTTTTCGATTGAGGTTCACGGCACGGACAGTATCTTCTAGTTTAATAGGCTTTTTGATTTTTTTGATTTTAGGCACTGTGAAGGTCACTATCATTGCAGCAGTGGGGGAACTTTTTTTTTGGGGCCTTGGGAGATCGCGAATAACTAAAATTTTATCATGAATTTATTATATATCAACGAATATATCCTTAAAATATTAAAACATTCCATACAGTAGTTTTCTTTAAAAAAAATCCCAAAAATCACCTCTTTTTCAGACGGTCACACTAGTGATCGATCACCTTTAAAGAGAGGATGTGTTTGACTGATTGTGGGACTGAAGTGGAACAAACGGTTCGATAGCCTAATTGGCAAGACGCTTGGCCAAGAGATCCGGATTCGCGTCCCAACCAATGCAGTTTGATAATTTTTCACACACTATGTGAATTTTCATTATTATACATATTTTTAGTTTACAGATCCCCTTAAGACCTCTATGTAGATACCTGTGCCAATAGCTATAGAATTATTTCTATTTTATGGACCTTCTTGGTACACCAAGGCCCTACGGGACAATTTTAATTACATTCATCTTTTCTGAGGTCTTAAGAATATTTTAACAAAATTTTATCAAGATTTCTTCAATTTCTTAATTTGGGTCCTATTTGCTGGCACCGACCGACAATTTTGACTTTTTATGACGTATATCTAAATTTAATATTCTGAAATTTTGTACAAAATCAGTTCCTTATTGTGCTTCATTCCGCTCGCCCAACAGCTTTAATTCAAGAGCGTACCTTCTAATTTTCGTACCTTGAGACTTTTCCGTAAATACGCATATTGATGCTTTTAGAGGCACTTCAACTTCTGACCCTTTTTGAGATCCCAGGGCTCTGCAGAACAATTCTGAACTCGTTTTGTTTCGAAGTCTCAGTAATGTCGTAGCTAAATTTGGTTAAGATCTGTCTAGCCGTTTAATTGTAGCCCTTTGTTGGATCCAAAGATCCATTTCTAAGGAGTGGCACCATCCCTCCAAGTATGAACTGTGGTAGTGGGATGACATGTAGAATATATAAACAAAGGACCCTTCGGAGTAATGAGAAGTAAAAGTACCTCAACGGGAAATTAAAAAATAATAGTAGCCTTAAATGCACTATGTGACAGCCTTATATATCAATATTAAGGCTTTAAACGTAATCGTCTTCTAGCAAAACCACTTTAAGTGAAATTTGAATATTCCCAAGTTTTTCCTCAATGCGTGCTTGGATGTTTTTCAAAATCGACTTGCGTATGGAACAGAGGGAAAGCTAATTTTTTGTGTATATTGAAGGTCATTTTAATGTCACGTGCAGAAAAAGGATGTGGAAAACTGTAACTGATGTCCTGTAAAAAAATGAAAACGCCACAGAACAAGAATGAGACCATGATTTTCTGACAGAAACGTGGTAAGATTAGTATAGCAACCAATTTTCGTAAAATTCAAGATAGTCCAAGGCACTCATTTAAAACAATATTTTTTTGGATTGCCCGAGCTGGCACTTTCTTAAATTCTTTTGTTAAGTTTTACAAATTCATACCCATTATCTTTAGTGTCCCACCAGATTCAAAATCTAGTTTTGAAGTAAGTTAAATTCTATACCATCGCATTAAAAGATGCGATTAGATTTGCCGGACCATACCACATTGGACCTATCTTCCTCAGAAGAATGCTGGTGTCCTAAAGCCCATTCTAAACGATTTTTCTTGATGTCGGAGAGCCAAGGCCTCTTCCTAGCTTTGCGGCTTTTTAAACCTGCTTCTCTGTCCAATTGCCTGTTTTAGCAATTTTATACAAAAGATGGAATTTTTGTTCGGGCGAACGGTGATAATAATATTATGTCAGTGAAAGTGGCCTCTTCGTCTATCAAATATTGTATTTAATATTTTTTTAACAAGTAAGACTACCCAATTAATACTCACCGATTTGAATGAAACTTAACATACTTATTAACAGCGAAAAATCTAAAATACGTGTTCTTTTGTTTCGAATAAATACGCTTTTTAGGGGTAGAAAACACCCCGTAACCCCTGTAGGTGAAAACACTTATAGCTTATTATTTCTGAAACGATATAATTTCTGAAAAATATGGTAAGGACCAAAGTTGTAGAGTTCAAAGTGATATACACCTGATGTGACATTGAGGTCGATTCTCAAAGTCAATTAAATTTGAAAATGATTAGCCGTTGCCGGACTTTGACCACATTCTGTATCTGTAAGCAGTAATTTCATGTGTTAACTTAATCCAACTATATTACATTTCATAAACATTTTTAAATGCTGTCCAGTAAGCTGTAAAGCTCTCCTAGTTTAGCCAATAAACGATAAAGTGACTAGAACAGACTATTCTAATTTTTCAGAACTGAATAATATTTTGGACGGTTTATTCACTTCTGCTAAGTCCTATTAAGAGCCGAAAATCCTAATCATATCCTATCCACACGTGTTCCAGACTGAACATATCATAACTTTTTTCATACCTATTATATAATATCCTTATTTACATAGAATTTTTTTACTAACATACTTGTCAAATCTCCAGGCCGGCTATGCTTGTGAAGGTCTTTTACAGTTTTCCTTCACAATTCCAAATGAATATCGGCATCGTTCCTTTAAAAGAAGTCGGCTGTAACGTACACCTTCCAGATTCTAGCCCCTAGCCAAACTTTCCTTGTCCTCCATCCACATCAGAAAATGTATGATGTAACATGTATAATATGTAATATATAAACAATAGTATACAAATAATGAGGGGGGTGGCGTCTGTTATAGACGGTAAGTCTTAAAATGAAACCATACATTATTATTACTAACCCCATTTTAAGTCACCGTCTCTTGTTCCAATCTTAAAACAACAAATTTATGTTAGTGCTACGACAAGTTATGACGTAAAATTAGCTTGATATTCAACGTGCTCAAGCATTTTATTGTTCCATAAAGCGAATGAATTAGTCGCGTCAATGAATACATAAAAAACGCAATCTTCGGAAGTCCTCGGAAACAGCTCGGATTTTGATGATTTTTTTTTAAAATTTTTGTTTTTTTATATTATTTAAAATCAGAAACCTTTCAGAGGGGGGAAATAATTATTTATATTTTTTCTAAGGGAGACCACTAGTGTATGACCGCCTGAAAAAAGGTGATTTTTGGGAATTTTTTTAAAGGAAACTACTGTATGGAATATTTTAATATTTTAAGGATATATTCGCTGATATATAATAAATTCATGATAAAATTTTTGGACCAAAAAATTGAAAATTCAGTGAGTTATTCGCGATCTCCCAAGGCTCAAGAAAAAAGAGTTCCGCTACTGCTGCAGTGATAGCGATAGTCAATAGCTATGTTATGCACTTTTGTTCAACAATATAATTTTTTGCCGTTAATTGCCCGAAAACGACGCATAGGATCTGGTTAAAGTTTTCGCTGGTTATTACTAATACAATAGGCAATAAACCGCCATGCTAGCAGAAAATACACGGCTGGTCGTTTTCCCGAAAATTGACCTCGACTCAAGTATTATATGCGCTTTTGTTCAACAATAAAATTTTTTGCTGTCAATTGCTCGAAAACGACGCATAAGATCTGGTTAAAATTGTCGCTGGTTATTACTAATATAATAGGCAACAAACCGCCATGCCAGCAGAAAATACACAGCTGGTCGTTCATGGCACGGGTAACACCTTCTAATTTAATAGGCTTTTTGGTTTTTTTGATTTCAGGCCCTTGGGAGATCGCGAATAACTCACTGAATTTTCAATTTTTTGGTCTAAAAATTTTATCATGAATTTATTATATATCAGCGAATATATCCTTAAAATATTAAAACATTCCATACAGTAGTTTCCTTTAACCGCCTTTTTTCAGGCGGTCATACGTTAGTGGTCCCCCTTTAACAATATAAATAATTATTTCCCCCTCTGAAAGGTTTCTGGTTTTAAATAATATAAAAAAACAAAAATTTTAAAAAAAAATCATCAAAATCGGAGCTGTTTCTGAGGACTTCCGAGGAAAAACCTTTATTTACGCGACTAAATAGTAGATTAATGGAACGAATAGTCTATTACCGCGTTTACGGAACATTCTGTAGCTACACAAATATTACGTATACCTGTTAGATGTGATGTAGTAGTTGTTTATGTTATATTATTATGATGTGCAATGTACCTGTAGGTACTTAGCAGAAATATTTTTATATAAAACCAACAACAATTATTTTTCATACATCTACTTTTAGTGGAACTAATAGCTATCTATATTTAGAAAAACAATGGTCGCTCTTTAAAGTAATTAAATAACAAACATCATTTAAAACTTTTTCTATAAGTTGATTCGGTTACCCTTAACTATATAATTAGAGTAATAATCCATACAGTTACAATAATATAATTAAAATAAGATAATATGGGTATCTACCAGTCATCAGATTCAAATTGGTAACAATATGTCATATATTATCTATTAGGAGTATCGATTTTTTTTACTTGCTGTTTCTCATTCAAACTCTATTGCATTGAATAGAGTTTGAATAAATACCCAAAAACATAGGCGGGATTCGGGGAGAGAGGCAAGAGGGCAAGGGGAGGGGCAACTGCCCCCATTATTCGTGCGAATAAAAAATTTAAAACTTGGATAAAATTTATAATGAAGTCAAGCATTTGTTGACCTGAACTGATTTTTTATTCTAATAATCTCCCAAGGTGGTTTTTATATTAAATATATTTCAGAACTCAATCTCACCAACCTCATGACCTGTTTCGTGTACATGAGAAGCCACTGCTCATTTTTAACTACGACCATATCTGATATGTGCAACGTGTTCTTAGTTGAACGTGTTCTTAGAAGAACACGTTGCACATATCAGATATGGTCGTAGTGAAAAGTCAGCAATGTCTTCTCATGTACACGAAACGGGTCATCAGGTTGGTGAGATTGAGTTGTTGAAATTAGTATCCAATCCACTTAAACTGGATGCCTACGAAAGTATGTATATCAGCAGGATGGGAAAGAACACTTTGAATAATGACAAAGGTCCTGTTCCCTTTTCTGATCTATACAGTCTGTGCGCTAGAAAAGTTCACTCAATGGAACCCACCCATCCCGTGACTGGTCCAAATACCTGAACCAATCAGAACACAAGAATTTTGACAAGAATTCGTATAAAACAGGCCTCCATTTCAGAATATTTGACATTTGTTGAAAACCCACTGCTATCATCCAAGTGGCGTCTATGCAAATATTGTATTTTTGAAGTTAAACTGTTTTTGGCGGTTTAAAATCAAGAAAAGATCTGGTTGGTTCTGGATATGGTAATCTTTTGCTTTATTTTATTTCTGGTTTATTATATTTCTGATTTTTATATTTATTATATTTGTGGTTCTTTTTTTTATATTTTATGCTACTGAAGAGGGCTACAAAAGCCGAAACCGGTCTAGCGAATATTTTATATTTTATATTTTTTTGTGGGTCCTTAAGGGGAAAAACTTTATTATTATGAAGGTAAAAATTCAAAATTTTCGAAATTTAAGATGGTGGACCTAAGACGGGTCATTGCCATGTTGGATCTACTACCTTAAATTTTGTAAATCTGACTTCAGATCGTGATCAGTGAGCACAGTGCATATCACATTTGGCGTAGTTTAGTTGTATTAAAAAGAAAAAATAATTTTTAAATAAATATTGATTTGTGATCAATTTTTTGGAGGTTAGAAAAAGCTGAGACCTGTTAGCTTAATTACGGAGCTGGATTTGGTGTCAATGAATTCATCTCCTTATAGAAGAAAAAAGGATAGGATAATGCAAGTTTTTGTCCGCATACTTATATTTCACCAAATCAAGAAAATATCATAATCTTCTAACAGTAACAATAATGATTTTACTAGTCAAATTCTATAATACATAATTCTAATTCTAAAATTGGCAATCGTTTGAATAATATTAAATATGTATGTGATTTTACTTTCAGTAAAGGACCAAATAAAAACATACACTTTTAAATAAGTAGATATTAATTTATTATTAATATTAAATAATATTTTACCATATTCACAGTATAAATATTATACTGATACATATGTACATAATAGGTATATGTACATACATTATAGTATTCATATTAAACTTTATTATCTCATATCAAATATCATCGTATACTAATCCGCTTTTTTTTTTTGGTAATGTAATGATTAAACTAAGAGCATTAAGAACACTATACAAACATAGAGATATAACTATACACAACAACGCAACGTACACAATAATAATTTTTATACACTTAAATGAATTTGTTGCATGATCAATAGCTATTACTTATCACTAATAAAATCTACCATAAGTAAAAAATATGAATTATGTTAGCAGTTACCACAGCTAACTAAAATATCATTTAGCTACGTCCATTTCACAAAATTAACAATTTGATGCTCTTTTACGTTAATTAGAATTATTGATATAATATAAATTTTAATTCATACAAGTAAAAAGTTCAATATAAAAGCTAGAATATACAGTCCGTAGTAATGCTGTAAAGTAATTGTAATTTTATTTAAAAATTTCCTCATAAAACATTAACGGTCATAACCTATAATGATGAAACGCCTAACTAATATATTATTTTGACAACTAATACACTTTACCTATATAGAATTGTTGACACGGTACTGCCTTGTGTCGCAGATGGTCAGGGTTCATTTAATGTCGCACAGTACGTATCCATAATAAACGGTAGAGCAAAATAAATGATTAATGTAACTAATCGTCAGCTTATACCAACAAAAGTATCGACAAAATAGAATATATTTGATTAAAGTTTTGATATGAACCTGTACTAACAAGAAGTTTACTTGTAATTCACAAATATAAAAGTTAAAATATAGTGCACCCCCGGTAATCCGACAAACGTTTTGCAGGGCAGTGTCGAACTATCAAATTTGTCGGATTAGAGAGTACTGCCTAAGACCCCCTATAGTCTGGAATTTTTTTACAAAAGAGTACCTTGTAATCCGACAAATTACAGATCCAATGATAAGATTCGATCGACATTTTCTACATTAGCGATGATTGTTAAAAAAATATTCAATAATAATAGACATGTCGGATTACAGGGACCGTCGGATTAGACAGGGGCCGGGTTACCGGGCGTCCACTGTAATTGGAATTATATAGTCAGAAAAAAATCTGCTTAAATTATGGATGACTTTATTTTATATTTGAATTTTCTGTCATGTTTCATTTAATGCGACGTTACTAGAGGTTTCAAAATTTTAAATTAGGTAATAATTAATTTATTTTAATATTCAATTTTTTTCAATAATGCTTTTAGTCATTTTTAAACTTTGCACACGTTTTTAATCTGTTTATTACGTATTTACTATTCAAAATTTTAGTTGTTTAGCGTCATTTTCCGTTGGATTACAACAAAAATTCCTTACTTTCTGTAAGAATACGTGAATTTTTCCATATATTACAATTCCCGTTCTCAACAATAAGCTTCCCAAAATCTGTTCACCTTTTTTAGTTTCAACTGGTTTGTCGTAACAGTACAACCTCTTTAATATTTGCAGGAAATGTAAATTATTAAGAACTCTATGTCGGAGTCGTCTGAATTTTCCTAACTGCTTCAAGTCTTACAAGTTACAAGTAGGTAACACTACCCAAGTGCCAATCGCCAATCTTCCTGAAACTTTGCTGGTGTGTAGCATAGGTAAAAATAAGGGACACGTATTTTTTTTTATCGGCCAAGGCCCATACTTAAGGGGTGAAACCAGCCCTTAAAGTAGCGGGTTCAAATCATATTTCATAAGATATCTCGAAAACTATAAGAGATGGAGGAAAACTATAAGCTGACGAAATGTTCTTCTTTAAAAGACTTAGTCACCTGTATAGGTTAAACCTGGGCCGGGTTCATAATAGGGGTTGGAGGGGTGAAAATCGGGGTAAATTTTCTTGTAGAGCCTGAGTGAGTCAATGTATCAAATTTTTACCATCACAAATAGAAAGAGCACCAAAAAATAGGGAACACGTGTTTTTGCGTTTTTCCGAAATATATCTGGTATTCAACATATAAGGAAGAAAAAAATAGGATAGATTATATTGCATTATTATTGATTGTAAATACCTTCTATATTTTTTTAAAATTTTATGTTTATTTTATCATGAAAATGTAAATTTTTATTTTCTGATAATGATTCATGTGTTTTTCAGTACTTACTTAATTGGTAATTTAGTCATGTGCATATTTGTTTACCCCTATTTTATATTTTTTACACCTATTTCTGCCAAAGTTTTCTGGTCTGCAACTGTTAGTGAATGTTCGGTAAGAAGTGGTAATCTCTAGTTACTTGTTAGTTACCAAAAACTTTGTCGTTCATCTAAGGTAAAGAATAATTATGTTATAGGTGTTTGGGTACTGACACTCTTATAACTCCAACCCGTTTGTTTGCTTGCCGGTCAGAACAGTGATATATACCTACACTTATTCAACTGCAAAAATATTCTCTCATAGACATTGCCTCTACCGTCGAATAGACAGTAATATAAAAAAGGTTGAAAGAAAATTTATTTTATGTATACAGTAGAACCTTTGATTACGGACTCCTCTCTTAACCGAATCCCTCCTATAGCCGGACAAATTTTTTATAACGGTGGTATGCTACACTAAAATCAATGTATTCAGCATTCTCTTAAGCGAACCCTCTCTTAACCGGACGCAGACACAATATTTTTTGACGAAGTAATATTATTTAGTATATTTTTACCTCCATTAACCGTTTACACACAACAACACGGTTGTGTTGGCTTTGGCATTATAGTTTAACCATTAAGAATAATTGAGTGGAGCTAGTATTTGAATAATATAGCATCGTAAAGCCAAATTCTCAAAAACAAATTAAGTGATAAAAAGGTTTAAATAAATTTAATTTCTGGAGTTGGAAATAAAATACTGTAAGACCTCGATAATCCGGCTTAAGCGGGCGGCCGGCAGGCCGGATTTGCGAAAAAGCCGGACCATCGAGAAACCGTTTAAAATGTAATGAATTTGTGACGCCTTGTACCTTCTCTAAGAAATTAACAGCAAGCACTGCTGTTCTATGTACTGGGTTAGTAGACACTTCTCAAAACTGGCATATGTATGCGACATCACGGCCACCACCACCTCCGATCACTCACACAAAGACAGATCACCGCACAAATACAAAGTCTCTTAAAACTACAACTTTTAGAATCGGGCCGGATTACTGGAGGGTCCGGATTATCGAGGACCGAATTATCGAGGTTCTACTGTAATATTTGGCAATAGAAAGTATAAATTTTAAGTACATTTGGTAATAATAGTAATATAAAATTGTTAAAAAAATGTTAGAATCACATTCTTTTATATAGGTACAATAAATGGAAAATTATACCGAAATATGTATTTAAATAAATAACATTTGTTTCAGAGACTTGAAAAAATTATATATCTATATTATAATAAATTTTAAAGTAAGTCATAATCAGTGTAGATGAAACTGATCCGCCAATTTACTCCTCAAAACTACTTAATTACGTTAAAAACATAAAATATTTCTCATAATTAAATTGACTCAAATATTATTTACAGATCAGTATGACACTGAAGAATCAAGATGCTTAGAAAAAAATAATATAATATCTGCTTTACTTGGTAAGAACTTCAACGAAACCTAACTTAAAATACTTAACGAATACTTAACGAAACGTTATACTTAAAATAATTGAAAACACTGCTACAACATAACTTTAGTTCAGTAGGGGAGGGTCATTCAATACCGACCGGTCGTACCCACAGAGGACAGAGGTACAATCTCTCCACTACTGGAATCAGTGTAACCAGTAAGAGATAGAAAATATGTTATATATGTGCACGGTGTTTACTTTGTATTGGCGCGCTACACTGTGTATGTGTGCGTAATCGAAATAGAGGTGGCAGTCACGTGACCCTTCTTCGCATACATATGTGTGATACCAAAACGCTGCGTGTGGGGGTTCTACAGTGCTAGCAACAATCAAATCCATTGTTGTTTGACTGATCTACACTGGGTGAATGCCAGTGAGGCACTGACTACCTACGAGCCTAAGGTACACAAAAATGCACACTGCGATTTCATGATAGAGATAGTTGCTGTGTCTCCATTACTCCAAGGGTCGTTCGTACCATACCGACCTCCCCATGTTTCTCAGCGATGGTGCTGCAGGCCGAGTTGTTGATAGTGGTAATGAAACTTTGTCATAACATAGACAATTTGGATATAGATGGCTATCATTACTTTTCATCTCGTAGTAAGATTTTCGCATCATTTGTGTTTCGATCACAATAGAGTTCAACTTCGAGCTGCATGAAATTTAATGTAGAGGTATTTGTTTGTTTAAAGAAAAATCGAAGGATAATTTGTTTTAGTTGCTTATACCTTTGTCTTCAACGCACGCTATTGAAATTAGATCGTCTCGATCGCCATAAGAGATCGGGGAGTTATTATGTGAAAAAAGTCGGGGTGGTTCGAAACCGACTCCCATTTTTGTTACACCGTGTGATTAAATCTTACCTTTGACGGTACTCGTATATGTTCTTCTCAAAAATAGACGAACATCCAAAGACAAAACTGTGAAAAGAGATCCGGCAATTCTGCGTCAGCCAATTGTATCGATGAAATTGGGATTGCCGCTTTGGGATGGGTTTGGTCAAAACTTCGCGTGCGAAGACTATTCGCAATTATTATGAAAATAGAAAACAGCACAGACTATAGCGATTCATTATTTAGTTCATCAATAAATTAAAAAACTGTTCCAGTTTATTCCAAATCGTAGTGTTTTACTCGCAAATTATGAAAAGAATTCCAAAGGGTTATAGCAAGATAAATACAGGGAAATGCCCCCCCCCCCCCCCCCCATAGCCGATGTCTGTAATAATATATGACGTAACATTGGTATCCCAAATGATTACCAAACATAGGGTCATTAACCCTTGACCTTGATTTTTCCTTGAGATATTAACTAAAATATGTGTGAGTTCTGTAATTTTTCAAACTCAATTTTCTCAAAAACTATAACACCTAGAAAATTAAAACCGACGCCAAAATTTAGGTAATACTTGGGACTATATTATATATTTTTTGACATTTTTCCCTAGATTTTAAAAGTTCAAAATGATTGCATAAAAATATAATTTACTTTTTAGTATGGTTCTAGTATACTTGCACCTTTCAAGAAAATGTAGGATATTGTTTACCTTATGTACCTACTTACAACACACCAAATTTCATCAGATGCTCTTTTTGAGTAATAAATAATTTACTGAGTATTGAGTTTTTGAGAAAAATGAGTTTGAAAAATTGCAGCACTTGCACATATATTGGTTAATATCTCACGGGCAAATCAAGGTTGAGGTATAATATTTAGGTCTATATTTAGGTATATTATTTAGGTCTATATTTGATAATCACTTGAGGTACCTACCAATGTTACTACATATATTATTACAGACATCGGCTATGGGGGGCATTTCCCTATGCTTATGTTGCTATACCCTTTTGTTTATTTTCGGAATTTATTGAAGATATTAAAGAGTCGGTTTCAGACCATGCGGAGGTCGGCTGCCGACCACCATTTCTGAGCACGTCGAAAACGTACATTTTTACTTTCGCCTCAATATCTCTTGCTGGACGACACCCACAAACTTCACTAACAAGTAAACGTCCCGAGGCCGGACCTATCGATTTTGATGAAACTTAGATATGTTGTAGAACACTAAAAAATAAGCGACACATATTTTTTTTTATCGGCGGAAAAACGGTTTGAAGGGGTGAAATCGCCCTCCAAAAATTGGGGTAAAAATTTAATTTTGTAAATATCTCGAAAACGGTAAGAGATAGAGCAAAAGTTTAAATTAGCGATATTGCTCTTTTTTAAAGAGCTATCTATTGGTATGCAATTTGTTCAAATTGTGTCAACAGGGGTGGCTGGGGGTTAAAATTTAGGGGTTAATTTTGCAAAAAGGGGGTGAAAATTAAACAATATAAAAATTTTGTTTACAGATTTGAAATCTACGTCAAAAAATCTAATTGACCTGTTTTTGCTCAATGTCCTAATATTAAGTCTAGGGGTAGTTAACTAGGAGGTGACTGTGTCGAATAGTCGTACTACTTGGGTAGTTTAAGAAGTTTTTCTTCATGGAAAATAGTTTGACATTTAGAATAACGTAGAAATGAAATTTTCGATTTCAAAATTCAGTTTGAGCAACATTGGAGAGGGGGTGAGTCACCCTCTTAAATTACATATTAGTTAACATACACTCATTTTTAATATTAACACACTGACAGTGGGTAATAACGTCACAATAAGTGGTTCTGAAGTTGAACTGTCGTATGTAAGGTTTTCATAAGGTTTGTTTTTTAATGAATGTTATAGTTTTCGTTATCGAAAGTTATCGATATCGAAAATAACGATATTTTGAAAATGACTGGAAACCTAATAAAAACCTTACATACGATAGTCCAACTTCAGAACCACTTATTTAGCAATATTCTAAAGGATGCTCATGCCCATGCTCATACTCATGCTCATGCTCATGCTCATGCTCATGCTCATGCTCATGCTCATGCTCATGCTCATACTCATACTCATACTCATACTCTACTTGTTCATACTTACTTTGCTTCATTTGCTTACAATAATTTTCGTATACCTTTTCCAATAATTTTTGGGATGATTTGTCGAGAGGGTGTTATTAGTGACCATAAACTTTAAGGTGTTAAATTATTTTTTATTACTCATGCGGGAGAAGTACTAACTTAGCGCACACATTTCTGTACGCAAAATAGCTGTTTGTCCACTGTACTCTTCCCGCATACTTTTTTGCGTGTGGAAAGTAACTTTCCACACGCAAATTGACAATAAAACACGCAAAATTTAATCCAAACACGCAAAGCCGCCTCTTAATTTTTCATTTAATAAATATTTCATAATTATTTCTATAGAAACCACCAACAAAGTAATTTAAACGATAATTAATTCAGAAAAAAAAGACAAACACTTAAAAATGTTATTTTAAAAAGTATTGAAAATGTCAAACTAAGCTTGCACATAATTTTAGTCCCATCAGTAACATAAAATTTTAA
Organism: Brachynemurus nebulosus; assembly: GCA_035578155.1. Taxonomy (NCBI): domain Eukaryota; kingdom Metazoa; phylum Arthropoda; class Insecta; order Neuroptera; family Myrmeleontidae; genus Brachynemurus; species Brachynemurus nebulosus. The sequence goes on from JAPWDM010000001.1 coordinate 104,880,835, forward strand.
CAATCAATTAACCTATCGGTTCCTTGTTTTATTTAAAATTAACAAGCTTTTCCATAAATAACCTTGGAAAATTTTTCGATAGTTAACAATCGACGATTATGCATTAGAAAAAATTCATACAAATATGCAATACAGTCAAACATACAAATTTCGATGTCCAAATTAATGCAATATTTTACAAGAATAAAACTTTAAAAATTAGGGTAATATTTCTTAAACTCAAAATAATTAATACAGATAAAATAAAAATCTGTCCATTCTTTGATATATTTTAATTTATAGGAAAAGTTACTAGTTATCCAAATATTTCCACACACATAATGATAGACCTTTCAACAAATGATTGAATGAATAATTATTATCATAATATTATATAACTTTAGTCTAACTAACTAAAAAAGTTTAGTCTGAGATAGACTCTGTATAAGGATTTTATATTTATATAAATTCGTATTAAAAATAAGAAAATAACAATTATCATAAATATCTATTTAGAACAATTTCTTAAAAATTTACCTGTTTTTATTAAATAAAAGAAATTAATCTGTACAAATATGTACCTTCACTAGTCCAAGTTGTAAAAAATATAATAAAAGATGACCCTTCATAAAACTATTGACAATAATTGTGAATACATTTCAACGCAGACTTTGAAAAAATGTAGGTATATAATTTATGTACGTAAGTATAGTCTTTCAATATTTAAATGAGATGATTTTTCAAGTACGGGAATAATCAGCAGTATTGTTGGCAGCATGTTACCTACTTATCTGTATGAATGCAAAAAGAAACCGTTGCTTGTGAAACAGGTAACAAATTTAAATACAATTGGAGTGAACATAGGGTGGTATTTGTTGTAAGCAATAATAGTATATTGTGCAATAAGTGTGGGAAATTGTCGATTGCCCACGAAAGCGAAGTTGAGTGCACGAACGTAGTGAGTGCGCTCATTCGCTTGAGTGGGGCAATCGACAATCCCGCACGAGTTGCACATACTATTTTTTATTACGAATTTCACATACTTTTTTCTATTATTATCACCTATTTTTGACATTGTTATTACTTTTTAAAATAATATTTTTAAGTGTTTGTCTTTTTTTTCTGAATTAATTATCGTTTAAATTACTTTGTTGGTGGTTTCTATAGAAATAATTATGAAATATTTATTGAATGAAAAATTAAGAGGCGGCTTTGCGTGTTTTGATTAAATTTTGCGTGTTTTATTGTCAATTTGCGTGTGGAAAGTTACTTTCCACACGCAAAAAAGTATGCGGGAAGAGTACAGTGGACAAACAGCTATTTTGCGTACAGAAATGTGTGCGCTAAGTTAGTACTTCTCCCGCATGAGTAATAAAAAATAATTTAACATCTTGAAAGTTTATGGCCACTAATAACACCCTCTCGAAAAGTCATCCGAAAAATTATTGGAAAAGGTATACGAAAATTATTGTAAGCAAATGAAGCAAAGTAAGTATGAACAAGTAGAGTATGAGTATGAGTATGAGTATGAGCATGAGCATGAGCATGAGCATGAGCATGAGCATGAGCATGAGCATGAGCATGAGTATGAGCATGAGCATGAGCATGAGCATCCTTTAGAATATCGCTAATTGTGACATTATTACCAACTGTCAGTGTGTTAATGGGCCTATTCGTACCGCACCAAGTCAAAGTGTCTTGCTCTTACTTTTAAGAACATTATACTTGTTTTGAAGAACTTTTGTCTTACTTTGGAGATATTTGTATGTTCCTGTCTCACTTTCCGTGTTCTTGAGAGAAGGGTGAAGGATATGTACGATGTATACCGAACGCTATTACTGACTATAAACTATGTATGCTACAATCATCGTATCATAGAGATGTACACGATATGATTTTACTCACAGAGTACTAATTTAAATACAAGAGTAATATTGTACTAGATTTTAGATAAAATTTCTTGTTAATACAATAATACGTGAAAGTTTTTAAAAAATGTGTTGTTAATTATTTAGAATTTAGCTAATTCACTTGAATGAATTTTTTTAATGAAAATAAGTTGCGTTTTTAATGACAATAGGAATATTCTTATTGGAACGAGAAAAAATTAAAAAATAAAATAACAGAAAATTCTCATATAATTTTTATTTGTATAAATTGAATTATATAATTCATTTTATTTATTTATACTATTTTTTTTTTTTTTTTTTAATAAAATTGGGGTACTGCTGCCGGTGGATGGCGCGGTCAGCAGCACCCGGCGGCATCGCCATCGAAGGGCATGCGCCGCCAAAACGAGAGATAGATAAAAACAGACACAAAGCAGACAGGGACACATAGATGCTATAGACAATGGACAAACACATACAATAAAAACAAAATAACAAGCAGACCCTGCCATCCCAGAGTCTAAGGAAATGCTCTGTAAGGACAGGGCATAGCGTATAACGCCGAAACCAACGAGATGCCCTGCCTCAAGTGGGTATTATATCTTTACAACGCTGAACAGTTAAAAAAAACCCAGCGATGCAGAGCAATTCCGCGATTATATATACTTAAATTTTTTTTTTCCTTTTTTTTTTACACGAGTGTTACTGATGGCCTAAAGTCACCCAGTGACCTAATAAATATAAGTTTAAAAAAAAAATAACAAACACCAGTCAGACCAGCTGACTAGGCGCATTCTTTCTGAATGTATAAAAACAAATTAAAACAATAACACCAGAGGTGTAAAAAGCCTCTGGTGGCATAACAAAGTTAAAAGAGACGAACACAAAAACACGAATGGTTAAAACAAAAGAAACAACAACGCAAGACTTATTTAAAAAAAGACAAAACAAGAAATATCACAGCTCAGGTTACATAACTATCACAGCACAAAAATCAAATAACTGGCCCGTGGCAGGATCCTGCTCTCCATACTCTCGACAAATCCGAAACGGCTTCGTCAACTCATAGGAACTCATCCGTGTAAGGAACAAATGACGGCTGCTTACTAAGTGAATAACTTACAACCGTTCAGTCAGCGTCGGGGTTCAACTTACACGGGAGACCGGTACTTGACTAGGCCACATTCGTCCGAGTCGAGGCTACAGAGAACAGGGTAATCCCACGGAGTATCACAGAGATTACCATTCTATTTCCATCACACCGAGGGGGCGGAAGCGGCCACATCGACCCCATAGAACGCATCCATGTGAGGAACGACCGACGTTTCTGCTTACTAGGTGAGCATGCTCGAACTGTTCAGACAGACGTCGCTCACATAGGAGAACCAGTGCGTCGAGGGCCGCGCTCCTACCCATCGATATGATGAGAACAAAACCCGGATCTTTATCACAGGAATGCACCACTGGTGTGCACTAACCGGTGGATGCAGAATAAAAAGCTTAAAGTAAAACACAGGTACAAGGCTATCACAGAATTCTACAAATCACAGTACGATATCACATTTCCGAATCCTCCGAATTCGAGTCACGATTTCGGTATTCACACACATATGGATACTAAACACATTCGACGCTACAGCCAGACATCAGGGCGAGATTAACAAGCATTAAGCAGACGATGGTATTTCTCACATACGGTGGAAACCTCTGTCGATCCTACGACGTTCGTCCTCGTCGAAAAAAGAACTATCAAGGTTTACACCTCTAGATCCGGCACCTTTCGTGAAAACGGTGGTACCTCGAGAAGGAACGGTGCCGATCTTGGGTAGTCAGAGGCTAATGGAATCCGAAGATTACTGTATTGCGCATAAACTACCCCTGGAACCCTTAGCCTCCGTGACACCAATGGGGGATAAATATCCCTCACGGGTGCCAAGGGCAGCTACTATAGGTGTCCTCACCACCATATACTATTATTATTATTATTATTATTATTATTATTATTATTATTATTATTATTATTATTATTAATTTTTTTTTTTTTTTTTTTTTATTATAATAAGAATTGTACAGAATTTTGATAAGAATTGAATGTAAAATGTTGAACTGGCAAAAAATTTTAATAGGTATAAAGAAATTAGCATTATGAATAATACAATTTTGTTCGTCATTGGCCTGGCCTTTATATAAGGTTAATACTATTCATTAAGAATTTTTTAGTACATCAAACATGTATACGAAGTATCCCATGATTTAAATACCTAATTAAAGCCGGTTACACACGGTCTGATCTCATCGGTCAATAAAATAGACATTATTGACGACGTAAAGATTCTCTCTCGTGTCTCTGGTGGTAAAATTAGGACTAGTATCAAGTTAAAATATACGCATAAATGTTTAATTGGGGATATAAAATCTAGTAATCCGCCCATAATTTGTATAATAGGTATTCTAATGACAATTACACGTATACAAAAATTTTTACTTGATACAGATTCTAATTTAAAAAAAAAAAAAAAAAAAAGAAAAAAAAACAAACCTGAGATGCTTGCGTAATCTTTACGTCGCCAAGAATCAGCTACCCACGCGATGATAATAGGATAATTTAGTATTTCAATAGTCATGGACGCTGTTCAGCGTTAACTTAAACCTAAGTAACTGTGACACAACCTTGTAACTCGTTAACAATTCCACATAATTCCATATAACGTATACTAGTTGTCAAAATAGTGTACCAGCTGGTCGTTTCGTCATTATAGGTTATGATCTTGATCGTGTTAATTTAACGGGCTTTATGTATTATTCATAATGCTAATTTCTTTATACCTATTAAAATTTTTGCCAGTTCAACATTTTACATTCAATTCTTATCAAAATTCTGTACAATTCTTATTATAATAAAAAAAAAAAATTAATAATAATAATAATAATAATAATAATAATAATAATGGTGGTGAGGACACCTATAGCAGCTGCCCTTGGCACCCGTGAGGGATATTTATCCCCCATTGGTGTCAAGGAGGCTAAGGGTTCCAGGGGTAGTTTATGCGCAATACAGTAATCTTCGGATTCCATTAGCCTCTGACTACCCAAGATCGGCACCTTTCCTTCTCGAGGTACCACCGTTTTCACAAAAGATGCCGGATCTAGAGGAGAAATCCTCGATCGTTCATTTTTTAACCCTTGTTTTTATTTCGTTTCGTTTTTATTGTTTTTTTTTTTTTGTTTTTCGTTATTTTTATTTCTTTTTGTTTCAGATTTTCTTTTTTCTTTTGTTTCCTTTTTGTTTTTTGGTTTTGTTTTGTTCTCATTCTTTTTGTTGTCCCAACTTCAAGTCATCTTCGGGACCCACACTAGCTCGTGTGTGGCTTAGCGGCGTTGCCTGGAAAAGGGGATCCTGGTGACTGAGGGAAGCCGTTACTTGCGAGTACGGCGGAACAACACGTCACTTTGGCCCTGGCTTCAGGCATAGACCGTGGCTGCGGTTATGCACCGGCCGCAGTAAATTCGAGCGCCCCAGGGTCGTGCGTGTCACTGGGGCAATGGGCTTCGTCCCTAGGGCCCCTCATTCCCGTATCCCTGGCGTGGGAGTCCCACGTCCCTTATGAGGCTCCGTGGAGGGTGGGGAGCGGGGTGGGGGTATTTTTGTGTTACGTTTTATGGATACCGCAAACTCATTAAACAAGGGCGAGTCCGGGCCCTCCAAACCGGACGCGAACCCTGCTCCACCGCTGTCATCTGGTGGGAGCACTGGTGGCGAGACACGTCCCGCTACCGCGTCCAATGTACCCGCTCCACAATCCAGTGGAGTGAGTACACAAGCGAAAAGGGGTAACCCTCCCCAAACAAAAAAAGGGAAAAATCGTGGGAATCCAATTCATTTGGATTCCCCAAGAGTGCAAGAAGATTTTATCAAATTTATTGTTTTGAAACCAACAGAGGGGGACTTTAGCAAAGTCAGTCCCTTCCTGTTGGCTAAATTAGTCAAAAGTGAAATTGGTCATGTCAAGGATGCCAAATTGTCGGGCAAAGGGTTGCTCGTAGAGGCATTCTCAAAGACACAGTCTGAAAAGATCTTGACGATGAAGAATCTAGGGCAGTACGCGGTGGAAGTGACACCACATGGTGTATTAAATTACTCCAGAGGTGTCGTTATGCACCCGTCACTCGCGTATTGCTCACTTGAAGAGATAGTGTCGGAGATGTCTCCTCAGGGGGTTATAGAGGCCAGAAGACTTAAGTACAATAGGGGGAACAAACATCCAGAGTCCCCCCTAATTCTACTTACATTCAACAGGACAAGTCTTCCAAAACAAGTTATCGTCGGCCTGTTCAACAAAGTGGACGTCCGTCCGTACATCCCAGCGCCAATGCGCTGCTATAAATGTCAAAAGTACGGACACGTTTCACAACGTTGCAACGCTGAGCAGCAGATTTGCGTGTGTGGTAAGCCACTTCACGAAGGACGACCGTGTGGCGAACCAGTAAAATGTGTGAACTGTGGAGGCAATCATTCCGCTAAATCAAGGAATTGCCCCAAGTTCAAAGAAGAATCAGCCATCCAAGAGCTGAGAGCAATGGAACGACTTACGTACCCGGAGGCACGCCGCAAACTTTTAGGCAACATGCCTCGTCGTTCCGCTCTGGATGGCTATGCACGCGCTGCTGCAGCCCCCGCCCCTACAGCGGCTAAGGAAAACAACGAGATTAAGGAAATAAAAGAAACAATGCGCAAAATGCAAGAATGCATGCAATTAATGAAAGAGAATTTGATGCGCTCTGTGGGTGTACTCGTTTTACCTACACCCACCCTAGCCGCTGATGTGCCAGCTAAGGTCTCTGAGGCGAAGAGGGTGTTGACAACCACCCCCCAGGGACCAATTGTAAGAACTGTGACGTCTTCTACTCAGCAGAAACAATCGAAGAAAAACAGTCCACCTAGAAGACGTCGCAGTGAGGGGGAGAAGGAGGTGACCCAACAACGGTCCCCGAAAAAGGGACCAACCACCTCCACCTCGGAGGCAGAATCAATGCTGCCTCCACAAACGACGGCGCCGCTGCCCCAACGGCAAAAGACGCCGTCCCGACCGGGCACACCTACCCGCCCGGTCACCCCCCTCCCGAGTCGCTCCACAACTACACAAGTGAGCGACTCGGACATGTCGACGGCGTCGGTTTGGACGGGTGTCAAACGCCCAACGACCGACGCCTATACAAATACCTCGGCCACGGAGTCGGATAACTCCGATGCCGAGGTACAAGTTGTTAAAAGAAAAAAAGGCTGGCCCAAGGGGAAACCTAGGAAGTAGCCACACTTCCTAGGAAGCAACCCTAAGTAGTAGCAAAAATGGCGATCATACAATGGAACTGTAATGGTGTAAAACATCATTACTGTGAATTGCAGATGCTTCTGGCTGAGCACACGCCCATGTGCGTGTGCTTACAAGAAACACACTTAAAGCCGGCGGAACAATTTACTATCAAATACCATCAAATCCGCCGGCACGACGTACAGCCAGACATCAGGGCGAGGGGGGGTGTTGCCATCATTATCAAAGATGGCGTCCCTTTCCGGGACCACCCATTAAACACTCCCCTACAAGCCATCGCAGTTCGTTTTATGAAACCGCCCCAGTTCACAGTATGCTCGGTCTATCTACCAGACTTCGACTGGAACGTCGAAGATTTGACCGAGCTTACATTACAGTTACCACGTCCATTTTTGTTACTAGGAGATTTTAATGCTCACAGCCCCATGTGGGGCTGTAGCACAAGAGACGCCCGTGGAAGACTCATAGAACGGTTTCTAGATGAGTCCGAAGCGGTCTTGTTGAATACCGGTCAAGGTACTTTCATTAACGCAAGAACCGGTGAGTTGTCGGCTATCGACTGTACGTTGATTCATTCCGTACACCCGAGCTGACTGGAGACGTAGAAGATGATGTGGAGCAAATGTCCTCCAGTGTCATTGAAGCAGCACATAAGAGTATACCAAAGTCGTCCAGCATTCCACCCAAACATCAAGTACCATGGTGGAATGAAGTCGTGAGTGTAGCAGTTGCAGAGAAAAAGCGGGCGTACAACGAACTCAGACGTCGCCCCACGCAGGAAAATGTGATAGCCTACAAGCGTGCTCAAGCACGCTGTAAACGCACAATTAAAGAACAGAAGAGGCTATCATGGGAGCAATATGTTTCGGCCATTAATACCTCCACGACCACCTCAGAGGTATGGAGAAGAGTGAGGGCCATTACTGGGAAATATTCCCGTTCACCTATGCCCTCCCTTCTCGTCGTCGACGGTCGAAACATCACTGAACGCGCAGAAATAGCTAATTGCTTAGCTAAGCACTTTGAGCGCGTCAGTGGCTCCCAGAATTATGACCCGGACTTCCTGCGGATCAAGATCAAACACGAACAAAACGATCTTGATTTTTTCTCAGATGAATCCCTCCAGTATAACCAACCGTTTTCTCTGCAAGAATTACTGGAGGCGCTTCGGGGATCTGGGGATACTTCCCCTGGACCTGATGAGATCCCCTACGCCATGATCCGGAACCTGCCTTATCCTGGTAAGTGTAGGTTACTGGATCTGTACAACGAAATTTTTAGGCAAGGCGTTTACCCTCCGCAGTGGCGGGAAGCTACCATCATTCCACTGCTAAAAGAGGGTAAAGATTCATCGCAACTAACTAGCTACCGTCCAATATCCTTGACTTGCTGTTTCAGCAAGGTATTGGAAAAAATGGTGAACAACCGTCTCGTCTGGTGGCTGGAATCCCACAACCTTATACCTAAATATCAATGTGGGTTCCGCCGATACCATTCGACTACGGACCATCTTGTTCGCCTCGAGAATGCCATTCAAGACGCGTTTCTCCAACGAAAACACCTTGTGGCTGTGTTTTTCGATTTGGAGAAAGCTTATGATATGACCTGGAGGTATGGCATTCTCAAGAAGCTGCGCGACTGGGGTTTAAGAGGTAACCTCCCTCAGTTCGTAAAAAGTTTTCTGACTGACCGTTCTTTTCGTGTCCGGGTAGGTGACACTGAGTCTGAGACCCACTCCCAGGAGAATGGTGTTCCTCAAGGCTCCACCATTAGTGTCACCTTGTTTTCCATCGCAGTCAGTCATATTGCAGCTTCAGCCCCAATTCGTCGTTGCTTGTACGTTGATGACCTCACCATATTTTACGCAGCCGATTCCATCGAGGATATTCAACAACGGCTGCAACAAGGCATCAACGAAGTGGTGACTTCTGCAGAAGCTCTTGGTTTTCGCTTCTCTCCACAAAAAACATCGGTGGTTCACTTCTGCAGAAAGCGCAACGCACATCCGGATCCTGTCCTCACTTTAAAAGGATCCAATCTCCAGTGCGTTGATAGCGTCAGGTTTCTAGGACTTATTTTTGACAAACAACTTACGTGGCGCCCACACCTCCAAGCCTTAGCTGCGAGTTGTCGCAGGACAATCAACGTGCTTAAGTGCTTGGCTGGTGCATCGTGGGGTGCGGGCCGGGAGTCGTTGCTTCGCCTGTATCAATCGCTAGTTCTGACTAGGATTGATTACGGCAGCATTGCTTACTCCTCCGCCCGGGCGTCTGCGCTTCTACTCCTAGATCCTGTTCACCATGCAGGCATACGACTGGCTACGGGAGCATTTCGAACGAGCCCTTCTATGAGCCTCTGCGTAGAGTCGGGTCTTCCTCCGCTGCGACTGAGACGTGAGCGTCTCTTGCTCAATTATGCGGCGGGGATATATGCAACACCTTCACATATAAACTACCCGACTCTATTCAGATACCGTTTACAGGGGCTCTATGGTCGACGTCCCACCATAAGTCGACCAGTGGCCGTTCGAACGCAGGAATTATTAGAGAGTCTGCACTTACAGTTCGCCAAGGTACTTCCTAAACGTCCTATGGCAGTACCTCCTTGGCTGATCCCTAATGTAAGGTGTCGTTTCGACCTGACTGGTCTCAACAAAGAGGAGACCAGTTCATTCGAGTATCGATCCCGCTTCTACGAGATCATTAGCGAACTTGACTCTCTCTGCATATACACAGATGGTTCCAAAACAGCTACGGGCGTGGGAAGTGCCATCGTCATTCGTGACGATCCTCACGCTTGGACACTTCCTCCCCAGGCCACTGTGTATACTGCGGAATTATTTGCGATTTTGCAAGCCCTGCGATTCTGTCAAACATCTGAAGACAGCGCATTCCTCATTTGTTCCGACTCGTTGAGCGCGTTGCAAGCGATCTGCCACTCTCATACCATCGATCCACTGGTGCAGAACATCCGAACGTATCTCTACATGCTCCGCCAAAAGTCTGTTACCTTCTTTTGGATTCCCGGACATGTGGGGATACCTGGCAATGAACTCGCCGACCAGGCAGCACGTCATGCAGCCGAAGTCGGTGAGCCACAGGACATTGCCATTCGCCCAGAGGATCTGAGAGTGTGCATACGATCCGCGATCGATCAGAAATGGCAACGTGAGTGGAACAACCTCACGGCTAAGCTCAGACAGGTGAAACCTGAGGTCCGAAGAACTCCGGCACCTGTAAATCTGAGCCGGCGAGAGAGTGTGGCCCTGACACGTTTACGCTTGGGCCACACGGCGTTAACACACCGTCATCTTCTCGCCGGTGAGGATCAGCCAAGGTGCGCCGCCTGCGGGACGGCGCTGACCGTGAGGCATATAGTTGAGGAATGTGTAACCTTTGCGCCATTGCGCCAGAGGTTGCAGCTCCCAGATAGTGTAGCCGAAGCTTTAGCTTATGATGCTGCCTCTGAAAGAAAGATGCTTGAATTTCTCCGAAATTCGCATCTTCTTCAGAGGCTTTAGGGGCATACCATCTCAGATTTTACAAGTCGTCTCGTTTAATCTCCCCCGATAGAATTTTAATTGCAGTCTATTTTAATCTTTGTGTTTAAAATGATATTGTGTTGTCCTATTTATTACCTATACCCTGTTCCAGCTGGTCTGGCAGGGTACTTTTAGTATTGTCGTTATGCCACTAAGGGCCTTTTACACCCTTAGTGGTACTGTTGTTATTTATACTTGTTGTTTTGTTTTGTTATTGTTTTTTAACGATGTATCACCGAGGGCTCTTTACACCCGAGGTGGTACATCATTCGTTCCTTTTATCTGTGATATTTTGTTATGCCGCTGTAGGCCTGTTGTTATGGCTCTACAGCGGTATTGTTTTAACTCCTTATTGCGTCACTGGTCGGTCTTTGGCCTCCCAGTGACGCAATAAGTTTTTTCTGTGATAATACTGTGATATCTTTCTAGTCATATTTGGTGTGTTTCTAGTCGGTTCTCTCCACTCCGAGGTCCGTTACACCTCGGAGGGAGTCTCAGCGATGGTCTTCAGGCCTTGGTGACCGGACGCTTTGTTTAGTACTTATCGTACCGTCACCAAGGACTGTCCGCTCCTTTTAAGCCCTGGGATGGCAGGGCTCATCGTTGGATTTTATATGTGTATGTTTGTCCGTTGTCTATTGCATTTATGTGTTCCTGTCTTTACGTGTTGTTTTTATTTTTACTGTGTTTGGCGGCGCATGCCCTTAGTAGGCGATGCCGCCGGGTGCTGCTGACCGCGTCATCCACCGGCAGCAGTGCCCCAATTTTAATCAAAAAAAAAAAAAAAAAAAAATAATAATAATAATAATAATAATAATAATAATAATAATAATAATAGTATAAATAAATAAAATGAATTATATAATTCAATTTATACAAATAAAAATTATATGAGAATTTTCTGTTATTTTATTTTTTAATTTTTTCTCGTTCCAATAAGAATATTTCTATTGTCATTAAAAAAAACGCAACTTATTTTCATTAAAAAAAAATTCATTCAAGTGAATTAGCTAAATTCTAAATAATTAACAACACATTTTTTAAAAACTTTCACGTATTACTGTATTAACAAGAAATTTTATCTAAAATCTAGTACAATATTACTCTTGTATTTAAATTAGTACTCTGTGAGTAAAATCATATCGTGTACATCTCTATGATACGATGATTCTAGCATACATAGTTTATAGTCAGTAATAGCGTTCGGTATACATCGTACATTTCCTTCACCCTTCTCTCAAGAACACGGAAAGTGAGACAGGAACATACAAATATCTCCAAAGTAAGACAAAAGTTCTTCAAAACAAGTATAATGTTCTTAAAAGTAAGAGCAAGACACTTTGACTTGGTGCGGTACGAATAGGCCCAATATTAAAAATGAGTGTATGTTAACTAATATATGTATAATTTAAGAGGGTGACTCACCCCCTCTCCAATGTTCCTCAAACTGAATTTTGAAATCGAAAATTTCATTTCTACGTTATTCTAAATGTCTTAAACTATTTTCCATGAAGAAAAACCTCTTAAACTACCCAAGTAGTACGACTATTCGACACAGTCACCTCCTAGTTAACTACCCCTAGACTTAATATTAGGACATTGAGCAAAAACAGGTCAATTAGATTTTTTGACGTAGATTTCAAATCTATAAACAAAATTTTTATATTGTTTAATTTTCGCCCCATTTTTGCAAAATTAACCCCTAAATTTTAACCCCCAGCCACCCCTGTTGACACAATTTGAACAAATTGCATACCAATAGATAGCTCTTTAAAAAAGAGCAATATCGCCAATTTAAACTTTTGCTCTATCTCTTACCGTTTTCGAGATATTTACAAAATTAAATTTTTACCCCAATTTTTGGAGGGCGATTTCACCCCTTCAAACCGTTTTTCCTCCGATAAAGAAAAATACGTGTCACTTATTTTTTAGTGTTCTACAACATATCTAAGTTTCATCAAAATCGATAGGTCCGGCCTCGGGACGTTTACTTGTAAGTGACGTAAAATATAGAAAAATGATCCCTCTACAGAGTACAACTTTGAACACAGAAAAAATTGATATTTGGCACCTTTATGGCCTTTACCATTTAGGCGGTCGGTATGGAACCACTCTCCCCTAAATTCAATAATTTACAACATTAAGCTTTTTAAGAAAGCGATTTGCTTTAATTTTATACCTTGTAACACTTGGAAGGAAATTTACCGAATAAATCAAAGTCACTGCGTTGTGCAAGTTAAAGACAATTGAGCCTTTGTTTCAGTACTCAACATAATTCCCTAAACTGTGCCAGTTACGTATTATCACTTCAAAAATAGGTTACTAATTAATTACACAGACCCAAAAAAACATAGAAAAAACGAAAGTCGTAATCGGGATGACTGACCATCCCTCCACCAAGTCCCCTTGCATATTCGAGTCCCTATATGCTAGAAATTCTCATCACGCGAATCTATATCAAGAGGAGTCTAGAAGAGGTATAGAAAGCGCATCCCAGCCCCTTCCGGGTGTATTATATCCTTGGTGAAACCCTTGAAACACGAGGGTTGCAAAGTGCCCATTCATACCCCTTTCTGTAATGGCACTGATACTAATAACATTACACATATTTAAGGGATATTTTTGGTTTTACACAAAAATTTAAGGGCTACACTAATTTTTTTGATCTCGAATTCGAATTCAGTGTCGAAAAATACATAGGAACACTATAATCAGTCATCCAGATTACAACTTTCATTTTTTCTGTGAGAGACTGTGTTATGTGTTTTTTATTGGTATCTAATTTAGCAATGAGTGCCACCTACACCCGCTTACCTTTTTGTATGGATCCGTTTCTTAATTATAGATTTTAGTTTAATGAGCGAAATTTACATATGAAGACGTAAAATTTTCGTTTTAATTTTATTGGGCTCTAGAAAAAAGGGTACAGTGATAGCCATAAATAAGTATTATATATATATATATATATATATATATATATATATATATATATATATATATATATATATATATATATATATATATATATATATATATATGTGTATGTAGGGTTGACCGGGGTAAATGTGAATTGGGGCAATTGTTAACGGCGCCTATAATTTCTAAAATAACATTAATTTTGTTAAAAATCAAATCTTAGTATGTTTTTCTGTCCTTTCTTAATATGCTATTAAAATTTCATAACAATTCTCCAAGTATTAGTATCTTTTTTTTTATTTTGAAAAAACCCTTGCAAAATTTTGTGTATCTTACTTCGACCAATCCTCAAAAAAAAATTTTTTTAAATACATTTCCTTTTTTTTAAAAGGTAAGAAATGGATAAAGGTACTTCTAAAGAAGTGGTTTAAAGCCTGAGGGGGTTCCTTATTAACTGCTAAAGAAATTGGACAATTTATTACCAATTCACAATTACCCCATGACTTTAAAATTCCGGGGTAATTGTGAACGTCATTCACAAATGCCCCCATCCGGTCAAAAATTTCAGTAGTGTCCTTTTCAGAGTTGAAAATGTTGATGATGATGTACAATGACATTATTGTACAAGTTTCCGTTGTACAAACAACACACAAAAAAAATAGATTGTTGTTTTTTGTTCATGTAAACTGAATGTATTCCCTTGAAAAAGTCTTATTTTCCTTGTTTTTGTGTGAAAATCATGTATTTTTTTGATTTTTTATTTAATAAAATGACAAAATATCATTTTTAGCTTGTAACAAATTTGTTCTTACAATTTTTGTTATTTTTATTTAACCTTGATTTTTTGTACAAATTTGAGGTATGCGTAACTTGCATTAAACAAAGAGAAATTGTGACCGCTAGAGTATGACGAAAAATTTGAAAGTGGGGTAAATATGAAGAATTTGAGTTGGTCCTTACTCTGATGTACCTCACTCCTCTTGTAATTCATTCTAAATAATTTTTCTGATGGCATTCACATTTACCCCGAAATTCATAAGATTTGCAAAACCGCACCGGGGAAATGTGAATGGCTTATAAAACTTTTGTTTTTCATACGAATTTGCTCAAAATTTGTGTGGTGCATCCTGAATAATGTAGAATTAGAAATAAATCAACCATAATGTGATATATAAAATAAAAAATACTTAAAACAACGCTTTTATCTCAATTCATGAAAATCCATTCACAATTACCCCGGTCAACCGTATATGTATAATAATAATACGTCATATTTTGAATTGTTTTTGCTTGCACAATAAACATTCATGAATACATTAAATTTTAATTCATTTTACATATCGCCTTCCTAGAATAAAAGTGGGATATCTGGGAATTTTCCGATTTTCATTTTTAGTACCACGTAATAGATAAGTCAATTAGTTATCGAATAACATATTTCACAAGTTCGTAGAATATATAATTTTTGAAGGGCATTGCTTTAAATCTCAAGGTCACCATTTAAACTAATGTATTATTAAGATTTAAAATGCAGTTATCTCAAAACTAACATTTCCCAGATATCTCACTTTAGGAAGGCGATATATGTAGGTGCCAACAGTCGCGATTGTATTCGATTTTATAATCCCTGTACAAATGAAATTTAGAAAACACAACACATTACATCTGTGTATATAAGAGTCAGGTATACATATGTCACGTTGCGCTGTTGTAATCAAACAATTCGTCCTTCGATCAAAATTGAAATTTGATTTTTTTCTGTTAAATTACGCAACCATAAGCGTCAGTACTTGTTGTGATTATATATAATTTTGTCTCATTAGATGGACACAATACAACCACAGAGGACGCTGTAACTACAGATAATATAAATACAACCAACATATCCTATCATTATAGTATAAAATTATTACATTATTGTTGAGGTTCGTGTACACGGCGTATAGACATTAAAAAAAATCAAGATTTAATATATATGTATATGATTGCATTTTTAAATAGTTTAAATAAGATCTGGAATACAGTATATTTTCTCTTTCAGTGTGTACTCTCTAATTATAAAATTGACAATATAGAAAGATATGATTGGATCTGCCCCTTGGAAAAAAGTCATTTGTAACCTACTAAGTCGTTTGCAATTTATTAATATTATTGTATCTAACGTAAACTAATAGTACTTACCTATTCACTATTAAATAATTATTGATGACTTTTTCAGCACAACTATTTCCAATAATTTTAAAAGCGAAGTTACTTGAGAGAAGACGTACTTGTCAAATACGTTAAATATCTTAAAGAATTTAAAAATAATACTCCGGAAGAAAGACACCCAATCCTCAACTGAAATTTTTCAGAATATTCATGCAAATCTGAAATGAATAGCTGCTGTAACGTTATATATATATATATATATATATATATATATATATATATATATATATATATATATATATATATATATATACTACACATGGGACTGGTCGCTTCATAGATAAAACGTTCTATAAAAAAACGTATTAACGCAGGGAAGACACAAATATGTATAATATAACTGTAATCTAAACTTCTAGGGAAATACTTAATACACTGGAAGTCGCCCGTTTAAAGTGTTGTCACTGGTAATCAATCACGTATTTGATTTCCAGCGTCGACAATGATCATGAAAGCCTATCACAATTCCAGATGAATATTAGCTTTCGACCACTTGTGTTATTCGCTTACCCGCATCATAATTTAATTATAATGTAATCTGTATAAATAAAGTGTTAAAACAATGATATAGACAAAATACTTTATTTTTTCGACCAGTTAATTTGAAGAACTTGAAACCATTTTTACTGAAGTAAGTTATTATTCGTATATTATATAGAATCATGTAAATACGAATTAGTAATCATTATTCACTAAATATCGATTTCGACTATGTTTAAATAAATTTATATCGGCAAACATCAATAATTCTTGCACACATAATATATGTACATGCATATATTATGTACCTATATAAATATGTATATAGATACATATACATATGTACATTTTTCTTACGGATACTAAAAACACAAAAATTAAAAAAAATTAAAAATAAAATAAAAGACAACAACATTAAAGTATGGTGTTGTCGTGATACTTTATTAACTTCCAAAACAATAATTCATGGATTAATACAATCTGTACCGTGGTATAGTTGAGTCTTTATATTAGTATACGAGTAATACGAAGGAAAACCCGTTCATTCTTCTACAATCTATGTACGATATGAGAAGAACGAAAAGAGCCTCCTAATACAAAATACAAGTGATACTTAATCGAACAAACATTATAGGCGTAATTCATATATGAAACTGGCAAGTATGGGGGCGTTCTGAATCGCTCATATTATTATCTGATGTACAAACTTGTCTTGTACTCTGGCAATGTCACAAACCTCTCATAAATAACCAGTGGCGTTTCATGGAAAATTTCATAACATATTATTGTATATACAGGCTGCCCCTGATAAAATTTCCAGCATGGCGGTGAGAGATAGAGTTTCAATTAAATTGGATGAATTTTGCGCGTCGACTACCATCCTTCCAACTTCGTAAATTCGATATAGGTATGTAGTTTAGGAATTATGGAGAAAAATTTCTTTCCTGCCAATAACCTGTTACTGGGATATTTTTATCTGCACATTCTCATAGTACTTTCTCACGTAGAATTTAAATATTTTCTTGGAATTTTTCAGTTATGCCCCCGAACTTTTTTTTTTCTTACGGAACGTGAAGTAGATTTTGGCTTTTCTCTACCCCTTCTAGCAGTATATCATATGTTATATCTATCTTGCAAAATGAACTCAAAAATTTAAAAAAAATTATATATTGAAAAATTTTTTTTAAGCTTAAGTCGAAAAATGAACAAATTACGCAGTAAATATTTAGTTAAGTTTACTTCTAATGTCATATGATAAGTTGCTGTAAAAAACTCACAGCTAATGCCGTTAAAAAAAAATTCGGAAACCAATTGAAATTTTATTGTCTCATTGGCTCAAATTTCATTGTCAAAATTTATTAAAAAAGTCTAGAAAATAGTATCAGTCTCTAAAGTGCAACTTTATTTCAGTAAATCATTGTATGACATTATATTCCATATTTAATTATTTACTTGCGACGTGACTCATTTATTTCTCGACTTGGAATTTTTTTAAAATACAATTTTTTTTTAGATCTTTTGGTTTATCTTTTAAGATATATATATATATATATATATATATATATATATATATATATATATATATATAGATAGATCAGGGATAGAGAAAGAGAAGATTTTCAAAATACAGTTTTCTTAAGTTCTTGGGATCATCTTCGAAGATAAATATGGCATCAGAAGGATACATAGAGACAACTTAAAAAATCGTTTAAAAAGTTAAATTGTCATTACAGAAAAAGATGACAGCAGTCATTTGATTTTCTATACTATATTTTGTCTTTATCTAATAAATGACAAAATATATTTTTTAAAGGAATGCTAACTTTGAGTCAGGAATAAAAAAACATACATATACCTTTAATGTCGTGTTGTCACACTTTTATTAATTGTTTATATTAGGTTGTTTGTTGTTATAGTTCACAATGGTATGCAATTTACTTGCTTCAAAAAAAGGTACATAGTTGGCCATCCATGTATATCACTGTATGGCATAGAGTATGTCGATGGAAACGTCAAAATCCTATCAATGTCAAAATTTATTTTACGTTCCAGAAGAAAGCAAAAATAGCAAAGCAAAAGTTAGTCATAGAAATATTCTAAGAAAATATTTAAATTCTATCTAAAAAAAGTGCTGTCAGAATGTGCAGATAAAAATACCATAATTATTACCAGTAAGAAGTTATTGTCAGGGAAAGGCAATTTGAAAAATGTTGCTTTTTTGGCTATCATACCTTAACTACATCAAATTGGGGAAGTTCAGAGGTAGTAGTCTACACGCCTAGTGTTTCTGCATAATTCATCTAGTTTAATTTAAACTGCTATGTCTCATATAATTAATTGCTAATAACCAGCGCTGGATTTACACTAGGGACAAGTGCCCAGGGCGGCAAAATTTGTAACGTGAGAACGTAGAGGCTTGTGTATTATATTTCGCTATGCTTGTCTTTTTTTTCGGTCGTCACTTATTTTTTCAGAGAAAAGTTGTTTAAGAAATGTAGTTTCTTATATTCGGTCACTTGTTTATTTTTTTAAATTTTCCCCAGGGACGGCATTTTTTACGAAGCGTTAGAGTGGCTCTTAAGCAGAATTTACAAAAAATATTTTGTTACGTCACTGACTTTAATTATTTAAAGTATACAAAAAAAGTAAAAGAATTAAAACGACATCGTATCATCCTAAACAACACATGGATGCCTGAATCGAACCAAACACACAGTCAGGTATTGTTCTCATAATTACATTCTTTTCAAAGAGTAACAGCCATGAGCCAATATTGGTATAACAGACTATATAATAAGTGTCCAACCAAACCATCACAGTTGATCAGTTGACGTACACAACCACATACATATGTACATACAGGTAACTTGAAGTCAAAGCATTCTTTCTTGTTCTTATTATATTTTGTATAACAATTAATTAAATTGTGACCATTAGTTACATATGTGTGTGGATGTGTACCTAGACATTGATTACCACCCATTCTCACAACAAGAGTATCTGAGAATAATCCGAGAAGTGCATGGCCATCAATTGAACCATTGTGATTGACCACAAAAGTCAAATTATATAATAATGTAGTGTAAGGTCTGTGTGTACAAAAATGTAAGCACAACTCATTCACTGGCTTATGTAATGTAAAGTTGTAGCAGTTTTTTTTTTTTTGCAATTAAGTATATAAGTGATTTCAGTGAATACCAACTATAGAGCAATCTTGTTCAGTTTAATTTCAAATAATTTAAAAGCAAAAACAGCAATTTCTAAAAGTTACCTCTGCTTTCTTGCATAATATAAACTAAATAAAAACAAAATTAATGCTAAAAAGAGAAAACTATTGTTTGAGAAACCTCATCAAATTTCTTTAAAATCTTTAAGTTTTCGAAAATTAGTAGCAAAAAGAATACAATGAGCTTTTTTCAATTGCCAAAAAATACACATATAAATCTTCCCTAGTTGATAAATTATTTTTTGCAATGTACGTGTATGTATGTATCTCTTCTATTCAATGCTCTGCCATATCTAACAACATTTAAAGGATTCTACATCCATCATATATTTCCACAACTTACAGTTAAGATTACCGAAAGAAAAATAAGAAGACAGAGGAATTTTTTCAGTTAACAACTCAAAGTCAGGACCGTGGAAAGAAATGGCGGGCCCCAGGAATAAAGCACATCTTTTAACAATTTTTCCCGGAAAAAATAAGTAACGAGCAAAGAAAAAAAGTTTCTACTTTTTCCCGGCCCCCACCGACCGCTGTGGGCCCTCTCTTCCTGCCCGGACCCCGGGGCTACAATCCCGGCTACCCCACCATCTCGTCGGGCCTGCTCAAAGTCAACTACTATCTGGTTATTAGCTTTCTCTAGTCTTCAGAGACTACAGAAAATTTTTTTAGAAAGTTCTCTATGATACATACTTAGTTTTTACGAAATTAATATTAAATATTGATCCACATTCTGTATCTTTAAAAAAATTCAACACTATTTACCAACCCTAAACAGGTATTAATTTAGGTAGCAAAGGAATGGATTCTTCATAAATTATATTAATACTTTATTAAACTTTTAATATAAAAACACTGAGTTACGAAGACGTGTCCATTATAATTTTATTTTGGTCTTTTTAAACAATAATATTGACAAAAAAAATGAATTATAAAGAATTAAATTATGTTTAAGAGTCAACATCTCTACTTGTTGCTGTTTTTTCGATGCTTTTATGTATTCGTTGGTGAGTTCTAAGTATATGTAAAATGTTTTCCAGGGCGCACTTCTCCAAGAAGACTAAATTTGTTTAAACTAATTCTGTATTACTTAATACTTGACATTAGTGATATTGGATAATTAATCGATTAATCGGTTTAGTCGACTAATTTTGTTTACTCTTAGTCATTTTAGTCGACTATTTTACCATCGACTAAATGACCAAAATGATTCATTTTTTAAATTGACTAAACACGACTAATTGAATAATTTTCCGGTATTATTTAACATAAAATTCAAAAAAAAATGAAAACTAAATTATTTATTTAATTTTTCACCTATTTCTGATTAGTACATATGGCGGTATGTCATCGTTTTTTCCTTAAAAAAATATTAAAAGTCAATAATTAAATTCAAAAGGAAACATTGTTTCAAAAGAATTATCTAAGTTACCTTAGTCAAAACTGAAAACTTGGTCGATTAGTCGACTATTCTATACCCGATATTTTCGATTAATGACTAATTTTGCCTGAAAAACAACTTTAGTGGAACATTAGTATTCATCGAGTTCTCTATGTTATATTAAAATTTCATTTAAAATCTAATATTATGCTAATGACTACTAGTCGCCAAAAATTATTCTATTGACAAACTTTTGATTTTACTATCTATATGAAATTTCAGTTTAGTTTTTAAGTTTAGCCAAATAAAAACCACCTACAAAATTATTGTTATTAATCCAGGACCCCCATATAGTTTTAACCTAGGGTTCCCAAAATTAACGGTCCGCTTCTGTTTTAATTTACCAATTTTTTACAAAATTTATGACGTATTGTCATTATACGCTTCAAATATATATATATATATATATATATATATATATATATATATATATATATATATATATATATATATCAACGTATTTTCGTAAGTAATGTCATTTTACTGTATCAGCCTCACAACAGACCTTTTTAATTTATATAGCCATTAGATATGAAATAATTAAATTTTCAGGTAAATATAAAAAATTTTAAATGTCAGGTCGATAATCTAATGAAATAATGATATTTACTTCATTTCAAGACCAAACATGTGGCAACTTATTAATATCTAATATGTACCATACATAGGCACCTATTTGTACGTGTGTATGTATAGTAAGACAATCTTTTTATAGAACTTTTAATTATTGTCAGTTATTAAAATTTACACAGTTTTTTAAAAATTTAATATTACTTGTCATTTTTTTTTTCAAAAAAATAAATTTTATACAATTAAAAATTACAACACTGATAAATAGTAATTTTTTTAATTAAACTTCAAGGTTCAGTAACTGATTTAATATATTATCACAACCTTACCGTGTTCATAATTATCCAACAATGTACTTTCATTTCACAAAAGTTCTCTTATTCACCTATAGATGTTACACATACATACACACATGCACATATATTTCATAAGAGATGTCCAACGAGAGAAGTCGTCTTATTAGAAAAGACAATATCTTTTGTGTAATATGATGAAAAGAGAAACAACAACAATACATATATAATAGTATATGGACATAATTATAGGTTATGTTCATACATCTATAACTAACTTGAGAATTGTAGCTCATCTAAATCCAGCACATTGTTGGTCCTCAGCCTCACATTCCAATATAAATTGCCTTTCGGAACCTCCATACATACATAAGTATATAAAATAAAATATATTGTACCAGATTGTATTATACACATACATAGATAAGCACCAGTATATACATATGTATGTGTACGATATATTATATTATGGACATATCAGTGTAGTATGTATATTATTTTTTGCACGATCGTGTATTTTCATGTAGTTACCGATGCTGTTGACAATGCTGGTAAGTTACATTTCCCGAACGTTTATTTATATTCATCGTAACTAAAAAATAACAGTGCAATAAGTAATTAACAATACAGGAAGTAAAGTAAACTTAAAAACATTTCTAATTATTTAATTTTATTGAAATTGAGCGTACAATTTGAAAAATTATAACAATTAATTGATTCGCACATTTTCACAGTAGGTAGACTTTCCAAGGGACTGACAATATTTTTAAAGAATTTAAAAAGAAAACTTTATACGGTCTAAATTATGCCTTTATTACAGCAATAGTAAAGTATAATAAAACGCCGTCTTTTAATGATAAGCCATTCAGTTCGGGAAACAGTGACTTTTTTTGATAATTGTAGGCTGGCCTATTGGGAGTGTAAAATTGTGGTTTTGGAACTAAGTATGCTGGAGATCGCCTGCCATCTTGAGTTGAAAATCGAAAATAATTACTCGATTATATCCATTACCGTGAGTCTGGTAAAAATTTTATAAAATTTTTTTGTAGATTAAATGAATATCTACAACTTGTATTTAAAATTTTCTTATAGTAAGAGAGTCCATGATGCTAAATGGGGACATTCTCGAGCGTCGTTGAAACCTATTGATTTTAAAGATTAGACTGATGGTATGAAGAAAAAAAAGTTATATGCTGTATATCCTTTCAGTGGTGGGGGGAGCGTCTACAGATGTTCAAAAATGTAAAAAAAAAACTGTGACACTGAAATATTCGAGCGCGTCAGATATTGATAGTGCATATATCCCACGTATCTCTGATAACGGAAGTATGTTAATCTGCCGGTTTGCATGGCGGGAGTGGCTGTGTGAAAGGGTAGAAAATAGAAAAAAAATAAATTTATTCGAGCTCGTCAAATATTTATAGGGAATGTTAAGTGACCCCAAAAGAAACTCCGATTCAAAATTCTGATGATTCGGACGTAACGTAAGCTAGCGGCGGCCTTTTGAAAATGCAAAAAAAAAAAATAATTATTTTGAAATACTCGAATGCGTCAGATTTTCATATAGCCCATTCAGCTTCAGGTCCGAGATGTGCTGACCCATAATCTGACGATTAATAGATGGGATTTTCTAAATCTGACAATTTGAAAAAAAAAATATTCATTTTAAGTGAATTTCCTTTTTGGAAATATACTTATTACAGCGGGTGCCATGAAAATATCTTAGCCCGGGACAATGGCAGAAATTTCATCAAAATTGCGAATTGACAGTTCAAAACCTTTCCTTGTAAGTGAACTAGTTTTTGAGAAAAATTAAGAAATTTGCTGAATTTCTTTACAATAAATGCTTTGCACCGTTTTTATCATTACAATAGCAATATTTATATCTGTTTCACTTTCCAAAATAAACATAAACTAACTTTTCAAGAACGCGTCATCACCGATTTTGAAAATTTGTTCACTGTTAGAGAGCTAAACTATTTCAGATGGATGTAAGTTATGTTATATGAGGTCTGTCAATGTCTGGGGTCCCAAAAACGCCAAAAGTAAAACTACCCAACCGATTTTGAAATTTTTTTCAGCTTTTAAAAGTTAAATTATTTAAATGCATATAGGCTATAGGTATTATATGAGATCCGCGAGAGTCCTGGGGGCCCAAAAGCGCTAAAAATTAACTACTTAACCGATTTAGTTGCACAGTGTTTTGTTTAATGCAAGCTAGCAAGACAAAATTATTTTTTAATAGATATAAGTTTCAAAGCCTCCTGTCTTTTTGGCTGCAGACACTGCTTCGCCCAAACTGCACGTGTTAACTTTTATTTACGATTTTTGTTACTTCGGCTTGTGGAAGTCGTCAGATTATATTTTTTACATGATCCTTAAATTATTTCCTTCGAAAAGAAAGAAACCTCGACCACGTTCGAGAATGTCGGGATGACGTTTTTTTCCTTCAAGTTAGTAACCCTCCCACTACCTTACGTCAAGCTAAAATCGTCAGATTATTTAAATGCACACTTTTAGGCATGTGATTAACTCACCTTACCTTAATCTGACGTGCTTGATTATTTCTAACGATCAACCTTTTTTTACTATTCTGATCCGCTATCCTAGGCCGTCGGCCATATATATAGGTTTCATATATGGTGGAGGTACTCAACAGGATGCAAGGTATCCCCCCTTATATTTATCTGCCGAGCTTCATCAAATCCCAAAATCCCCGCTTGGGCTCCCCTACTATTAGGTAAAATGAGTCTTAGCAAATAGCATAACACTAACAAATAGCATAATAAATAAATGACCAAAAATATGCACGAATATCAAATCAGACTCGGACAAAATCCGATCCTTTAACTACATTGAAAGGGTGCACTAAGCAGCTGGAATTATTTGCTAGAAAATATTCCATAAAAACACTAATTTTTTTTCGTATTGAAGATCTTATAATAACAGTTATTTGACCTTAAAGTTTTTCACATTTTAGGTAATTATTCTTTATTCTTAACTCTTTT
This sequence comes from Brachynemurus nebulosus, assembly GCA_035578155.1. Classification (NCBI taxonomy): domain Eukaryota; kingdom Metazoa; phylum Arthropoda; class Insecta; order Neuroptera; family Myrmeleontidae; genus Brachynemurus; species Brachynemurus nebulosus. Next base: position 104,905,716 of record JAPWDM010000001.1, read on the forward strand.
GTTATTAATTTTTTGATGAAAAGTTGTAGGTAACCATATTATCTACAAAAAAAATCTTTACAAAATTTTTGTATTGTTGAGACCTAATTTAGTATATATTGTAGTTAGTAATAACTGGGGTAAACATAAATTATTATTTATTGGACAGCATAACAGCTTAAATGTTCAAACTGCCCAATTATATAATTCAGTCGTAACAATTAGTTATATCTATAGTGTCGCCTTTCTCAGAAAGTTGCATTATCTAAAATATGCAATAAAAATGTAAGTACGGTATCTGAATTCTGAAAGTATTTTAAAACTAGCTTACAATTACCATTGAAATAAACCGACAATGAACTGTTTATAAATTACTTTTTGCAATTCTGAATTAAAAAGGTAACTTTATAGTTGTCTGTGATAGTGTCAAAATGGCTTACTTTTTTTCACGCGTGAAAAAAAGTAAATAAGCAATTTTCATTCCTACAGTAATGCTGCAACTTCTAAAGAAAGTAGATAACTAACTTTACGGTGACTTTCCTCTCGTTTTTAAATAACACTTCTTTAATAATATATGCCTACCAAAATCTGAGTAATTATTAGTAATTATAATTGTTCTAATTCTAACAGATTAAATTTAAAAAAAATATATGTATATAAATGATAGACATAAGTACAGTTTTAATATAATTAGCTCGGTACCTTAATATTAATAAATTTTAATTAAAATAATAAATCTTTTTGACACACGAATATGTATCTGTATTTTTTTAATTTATACTTTTTTATGATTAAACTCTCAAATGACTTCCTTTGGAACGTCATTTCAATGAAAACGTCTTCAATTAAGAGAAATTGTATTTTTAAAAATAGGTGTAGATATCTGTTTATGTGCTGCTATGTATTTCATAGTTCACATTGCAGTATATTACATCCTGTAGCATAAAATGAATATTTATATGGTTTATTATTAATTGAAATTGATAATTATAACAAGAATTAATAAACTAATAAAAAAACCAAATAAAAATTACAGGCCAACCTTTATTCATATAATGTATACAACTTGCGCAAAACTATATCTAAAAATATATAGGTAGTTCTGTTAGGACGATTATGTAAAACAAAAAGAGAACTAAAATTAACAAAAATCACGTTAAAACTACATGCAACAATAACCACAATGGGGAATCAACCCTGCCAGTTTTACAGGAAAATTTCAAATTTTTTCATGAAAAATTGTCAAACAATAACCTTCTTTAACCGATCAAAGTATTACATATAAAGGAAAATCGGTTGAAATCATAGCTTAAATTGCGATTTAAATGATTTAGCGTAACTTTTTTCACTGTTATAACTTTAATGACGTGTAATTCATACTGACGTTTATGGATCATATTGCATAGTAATATAAATTTGTGTTAAAAGGATAAAAAAGGATTAGACCATTATGAGAACAAAATTTGACATTAAAATTTTAGTTACTACTTTCTCACACCCCTATATTACAAATTTCATCCCCAAAAATTTAACCCTCAGCCACCCCTGTTGGTACAAATCGCAAAACTTTTATATCGTTCAATATCTCTAAAAAAATTAGTGGTAGTCATCCTTTGCATTTTTTCCCTCTCTAGTCATTTTCAAAATAATGAGTATTTTACTCAATCTTGCCACAAAAGTTTTTAATTTTTGTTACAAAATTTTTCAGAGAATTGTTCCCATTTATTTTGCTTCATATTCTCATGACATTTGAGTAGTACTATGACTTAAGACGATTTCCCTTATAGGCAATCCCTTAACTGAATAAATAATGTATATTTTAACAATTTTTTATGAAAAAATTTTGAAATTTTTCTATAAAAACTGGCAGAGTTGATCTCCCATTGATTTTCTTTTACTGTTTGATAGGACTTGACTAGTACGATCCATGGAAATTTAAAACGTCCAAATCAACTTATAGGCTAAAATTAATTAAAAAATCAAAAACTCGACTGCGTAGAAAGCAAACTAAAACGGTGAAAACAAGAAGAAAATATAGGGAAAAAGAAAAATCAATAGAAAAGTAAAGCAGTCGGAGGCATCATACATTTCTGTTTAACTTGATCCAATATGTATGCCTCCGACTGCTTTACTTTTTTATTCATTTTTCTTTTTCCCTATATTTTCATCTTGTTTCCACCGTTTTAGTTTGCTTTTTACGCAGTTTTGATTTTTTAATTATTTTTTTATTTAGGTCTTTTTAGCGTTGCTTTGTTTAATTATATAGAAGAAAACATATATACGCGTACGAGATTACAGTGGCTGGTAGCGTAAATTACCAAGAATGTAGTATTAAAAAAATTTTTTTTATACTAGCACTAATATGCTAGCTTTTGTCTACGACTTCGTCCGAGTAGTCATTGAAAGTTGATTAAATGTTTTTGTACACGTACTATGTCCTCATCGACTCCACGTAGATAAATTCGTCGACAAAAACTAGTTTTCGTATAAATTTACAACCCTTGTTCTACCACCTTAGGGGATGAACTTTTAAAAATTTGCGCTTGGTACTCGCTTAGGTTAGGGGAGACTGGGGCTAAATGGTAAATTTTTAAGAAAATTTTTTTTTGGGGCACTAAAACCTCAAACGTATATATATGAACACAATTATATTGTAGAGAATTTAGTTCTCGACAACTTTTCATAATGAAGTTTGTGATTTTTCCACGAAAAATGGATGTTTTTTCCTTTTTTCTGAACCTAAATTTTTTTACCATTTAGCCCCATGATGGGGCTAAATGTTAAATGGGTGAAATTGAGTGTTTCATCATATTTTTAGTCTGCTGAAGCCACTTTATGAGTTGTACAACGAAGTAAATATATGTAAAAGGATGAGTGATGTAAAGAATAACGCCCATTTATTTAAAAGTACAACTTTTACAAGAAGGAAAATGAAAAATGATCAGCTTGACTTATTTTTTCTGGAAATAAAAGCTACTAAAAAATTTAGAGAATTTTATAATACAACAGATAACGAATATGTAGAAATTTAGATATTTAAATTTTAAAAATATCGTTGTTTTCGATATCGATAATTTTCGATAACGAAAAGTAGGTTTTGACAGTCCAAATATGTTCGGAATACCCACAACTAGCTTCGCTTAAGCCTTCAAAAATTTCATTATTTTTGAGCTACGATACACCGTTTACGAGATATTTACGATCAAAAGTTAACGTTTACGAAACATCGAAAACCAATTTTTTTGAAAATATTCTATTGCTGACCAGATCACTGGGACAATGAAGTATAAATTAAGCCGTTATAATCAATTGATGAAAAATAACTCGGTGTCGATAATTTTCGATAACGGAAAGCAGGTTTTAACAGTTGCAATATGTTTGGAGTACCTACAACTTGCCCCGCTTAACCCGATAAGCCGACAAATAAGAAGAGAAAATAAAAGAAAATAAAAAAAAAAAACATTTAACATTTAGCCCCACCAATGTTTTAACACTTAGCCCCAAGGTAAGTTTTGAGCTTTGACAACGATCACACAAATGATGACGATAAATATACAAAAAAATTTTAAATATTCGTATTCACAATACATAAATGAACTAATATACTTACTTTGATGAGGATATGCCTGAAAAAACTCCGTTTCGGATGAGAAGTATGGCAGCAAAGAAAATTACTTTGACATTATCGAAACACATTTAAGGATATGTACACCATAACGCTCAGATGAATTTCACATTACTAACGTCATTTACTTTCTAGTCAAGAAAGCCCTCTAATGTCAAAATTTCAGCTTTGTAACTGTTGACATTCAAAAGATAATGCAAAAAAATGGTTGTGACAATTTACCATTTAGCCCCAGTCTCCCCTACTAAAGAACCTCTGTGCAGAATTTCACATTTCTAGGCCCAATGATTTTCTATATAAATTTTCATCCCCTATTTTATATCCTTACAGACTAAAATTTAAAAAATCCCTTCTTAGAGCTCACCTGCGCTACATAACGAAATCCTGTACAAAATTTCACGTTTCTGGGCCCAGTAGGTTTTTTAAATAAATTTTGTCCGCCTATTTTACCCCCTTAGGGGATGAATTTCGAGAACCCCTTCTTTGTGCTCGCCTACATTATATAAAGTACCTCTTTGTAGAATCTAACATTTCTAGACTCAACGGTTTTCTATATAAATTTTCATCCCCTATTTTTAATCCCTTAGGAAGCGAAATTCTAAAAATCCACTCTTGGTGCTTGCTTGCGTTACTGAAGGAACTTTTGTACAAAATTTTACGTTTCTAAACCCAGCGATTTCCTACATAAATTTTCATCCCGTTTTACACCCTTAGTGGATAAATTTTTAAAAAAATTCTCCCTCTCAATACTCATCTATATTACTAAGGGACCCCTGTGGTCCTGTGCAAAATTTTAGCTTTCATAAATTTTCATCCCCTACTTTATACCCTTAGGGGATGAGTTTCCAAAAATCTTTTCTTGGTGCCTCCTACGTTACATAAAGAACTCGTCTGCAAAATTTCACGTTTCTAAACCCAATGATTCGTTATGTAAATTTTTCATCCCCTATATAGGGGATGAATTTTCAAATTTTATGTAGCCTATAGCACTTCCGATATTAAGATAAATTCAGTGACACCTTCTTTATCAAAATCCGCCAAGCCGTTTAGGCTGTAGGCTGCGCCACAGAAACAGACATTGGCAGAGGATACATACATACTTCTTAAATACATTACCTCCCCTTCTGATGCACTCGGGTAAAAATGACAATTGAATTTTTCCATTATAAAATAAATTTACTGCGAGTTTAGGTAAACGAATTTAGGTACGTTACTTACTAATTTAACATACTATTAAAAAAAAAATAATAATAGCATGCATAACATACTATTATTTAGTGTTATTTTCTTCTTTCCTATTGCAATTGATTTGGAGATAAACAAGAAAATATATAGTTTTAGGTGGTTTACACATGGGTCACTTTGTCCACATGTACTCTACAGAAACAAACAGATATCGTTGCATTAGGGTAAAAGCTCCCTTTGTGGAACAGTATCTAATACTGGAACAGCTTTGACATTTACATATTTATTTCCTTAATTAAGTAAGGAAACTTTAAATGCGAGGTGAATTTAAATTGAAAAACAATCATTCTATTAATAATAATTTTTGTTATCAGACGTTTCTTTCAGAAATAACTTCATTAATATGTAAATGTTCATAACTAGATACCGTTCCACAAAGGGGGCTTTTACCCTAATTGTTTATACATAGAGAAAGAGCTTGTGACACCAAATGTCACATGAAATGCAAATTTAAAAAAGTTGCATCACAATTATTGGTACAGTTAAATAGGATACAAACAAAGCGAGTTCTGTGTGACAAGACAAAGCCTATCAGACATTATTTTAATAACTAATTTAATTATAATAGAAAATTTTAATTTTTTTATGGTTATCACGGAAATTGATGAAATTTATAGTATAATAAAAGATTAGTCTCTTTTAGAAAAATGCGGTATGCTCAACAGCAGACAATTTTTAAATAGGTACTATTAACATTCAAACAGAATTATTTTTATTGTATTTTTTGTACTGATGAGCGACAAAATTATAAACAAAGATATTTCGGCAAATTATGAACACAGATATTTCGGACAATTTCCATCCCAGCATACCAGAGATATCTTTAAAAAGAACATAAGCTTTTATTTTAAAAATAATTTATGTCCACCATAACAGAAAAATTTTGAAACTCTCACCTTCTTCCGAGAGACGCTTTGGGCAGAAGAAAATTTGTTATATGTACTATTTTTTCTGAAAGAGAGTACATCTTTCATATACACTATAAATTTCATCAGTTTCGGTGATAACGATAAAAGGCTAAGGAATTTTCCATGATTATTAATTTAATTAAAATATTTTCCAGCGGGCTTTTCCCCGTCACATCGAGTTCACTTTTTGTATTCCGTTAAACTATTGAGTTGACACGAAAGTAATGAGACATTCTAGAAAATTAAGAAATGATCTAAGAGCTAAGTTCTGGGAAGCAGGCATTCAGTCTTTGGCTATACGTTGACGAAAAATTATAGATGCTTATTATACAAAGTTCTGTTTAGTATAGCTAGTACAGCCAGCATCTTAAAATTATCAACCATTCTACTTGTTAAATGTATTGGTTTGGTACACAAGATGCTTCATACCTGTACCTGATTGATGGATGAGTGAGAATCTCGACTGTCAACTTCTACCAGTCCACTTGATCTCGATTTATCTCCCAACAAAAATTGTCCTTCTGAAATCTTGTATATTTCTGATGTCTTGAACCGCGGAATGACTTAAACAAATCTTTTATGTATAGGTATGTAACTTTTTGTCATTTCTTGCTTTTCCTAATTCAGAATATATTGATCGACGACTTCTAATCTGATAATGATGAGTTCTAAATAGTTAATTACTTATATTACTTATATATACTACTATAAATTGTAATAAAAACCCAAAATATTAATTCGATATTAACCTTTCAAAATATGAGCTGGGCTTATCTGATGTGATGTTTTTTTTTTTTTTTTTTAGAGACCATCATTAAAATGATTTCGTATTTATGAAAAATAAATATGAAGAAAGTTTTCTTCATAATTTTTCTTTTTACCAAATGAAATTAATAAACATTTTTAATCATTTATTTTATGATAAAAGAAGAAATTAAAAATTCACTCCTCATTCATTAGACTATAGAAATAATTAGAATCCATCAAATGGAGCCCATATTTTGTTGTAATTTTTGGACACCCTTGCACTTAAAATTTGAAAATTTTTTATATGATGTAACCACTAAACACATAAATCTTCATTACTTTTGCACCATCCAAAAAAAATCATTGGTAGGAAATGCACAGTTAATAAGTCTCTTGGACTATGTATTATTTAGAGTTTTATTTATAGTGCATTTCCTACCAATGGTTTCTTTTGGATGGTGCAAAATTAATGAAGATTTATGGGTTTAGTGGTTAAATCATATAAAAAATTTTCAAAATTTGAGTGCAAGGGTCCCCAAAAATTACTTAAATTACAATTAAGTGTAGACGATAAAATAAATGGACATTCCATAGGATTAAAAAATTTTTTTGAATAAGTAAAATAAAATAGTTAAATTAGCCATTTTTACCCATTAAATTATGCATTCTTATATTTTTTTTTTTTTTTTTTGAGATTGAGTAAAAAATAGGTACCTACCTTAAAAAATGATAATTTAAATCAAATGTCAATAATACATGTCCAAATTTACTAAAAGAAAAAAAAATCATTCAAAAAATGTTTTGTTATTATTAAAAAATACTTGAAGCTGACAAAGTCAATTTTCAAAGAACAGAACCTAGTTATTTGGTTATTGTTTTGTCATTCCGATTGTAATTTGAAAAGGTGTTATTGGATGCACAGTTAGATTATATTCGTTCGTAGTCGCACATACATACCCACATACAGAATGATATTATATTATGTGAATATGTGTGTATCTATCTACACAGTGTACCTATAGCTGAAATCGATTTAGAAGATGATGGGGACTTTTGTTAAACTCCTAGACGTCACTTAATTGTTTGGAACAAAAGAATCCATAAAATAACACCTGAAGGTTACTTCTTGCTGATTGAAATAACATTTGTTTTCGTATTTTAATTTAAAAAATAAAATCTTCACTATGCTTTGAAATTATATTGTCATGTTTAATATTAAAAATTATAAATAGGTAGCTATAGCTATGCTATTTCATTGTGTAGCTGTAGTAATAAAAATATTCACTCCTCTAGTCTACATTTAGTTTTATTATCATTTTTTTTTTAATTCTTTGGAATTTTCAAATTTTTTGTCAGGAATTTTATTTAGTTTTATTTTAAATGGACTTTGATTAACATGCATTTTCTGAACATGCTCTAATCGCCTGTTTTTTTCGGTTAAATATAAGTAGCATATTGTACAGTTAGTCTGTTAGTGGCTGGTATGTCGGATTATTACCGAAGGTTATTTTTAAAAAGAAGAAATTTTAGTGATAAAATTGCCATTAAAAAAAGAAAATTAAATTAATTCCAAAGACCTGTCTCCAAAAAAACAGGAAAAGGAGAACCTCATTTTTATCGTCTCATTGAATCTCATTGACGTACCCAATCAGGTGATTTTTATTTTAAGTAGTTCCTTCCAAGATTTGTCAAAGTCGGCCTGCGGTTCTACATTCACAGGCATATTTTCTACAAATCATATAAATTTTGTCGAAACATCTTGATCTACTGGTAATTTGATAACAAATTGAAGTTCGCATTTAAATAACTCCAAATAACTAAGTATTGATTATTTTAAATACGATTTCATCCTTACTTGAAAGCAACTATAGTATGCAAGGGGTCAAACTAATATATAATAAATAGGTAGTATTCCAACTGTAGCCGTCAGGTGACGTAAAATCCTCCCCACTTCGCATTACTATGTTGTGTAGGTACACATTGTTTGCAGTGGTGTTGGTTTGATGTTTGCTTCTGTGTGCGTATTCACACACACAACTACAAAACACCTATTATGGGACAGAGCAACGTGTGCAGTTCAAGTAACAATGTCTAACAATACATTACAATGCATTGTGCGTTCGGTGACCGACACCGACTGTTAAGCTGTGACTGACCAACAAATGACACCAAGCGAGCTACACTTTTTTTTATATTAGTTTGCTACTAGTGTTCTATGGTAGTATGCAATGTAATATAAGAATAAAATTTATCAATAATATTTAATTCATATGCACATACATACACATACATACGTATGTGTATGCATGTGCATATGTATTCAACATGACATTGACTCATTAATTAGCGTGTGTGTGTTTTTCATTAAAATTATATTAACTCAATAATAAATAAAATAAAATCAATTAAAGACATTGGATTATCTAAATTATAATTAAGATAGTGGCATTTATTTAATTTTGTTTCATTAATTTTAATTGTATAAAATAATTAATGAAATATAAACTTATTTAATAAGTCTTTACTCCATTATTGTAATTTAAACGGTTTTCTAGCTTCATCGAAATGCTACAGTGACATTTTCAATTTTTAATTATATAATAATTGTTTTCAAATATAATAATTATTTTATGCCACTTTTTTTTTAGCAAACATTGAGTGTGCAAAAATATAATTAAACAGACACCTAATTAAACAGAAATAAATTAAATTTTAACTCTGAAAACTGTGAAAACATTGTTTTGATTATTTATAAGCTGCTAACAACATAAACACAACACAAACAACTATATTTTGTGACTATAAACTACTGCATACTATAAGGATACTAAATATTCCGGAATGTCTTAAAATTAACACGAATTGTTTGCCCAAAAAGTCGTAATATCCATTCAGATTTTACTATCTTAATAAAGTTTTCTTTATTCTTTTCATAGTGGCGTGGTTTTAATGAAAATGTTTATATAATGTGCTGTGCTGAGAAAAAAATAATAATGGTAACCTCTAACTCAGTCTGAACTGCTTAAGGTACCTCGAGGGCATGCCCTAATGGGTAGCCGCATAAGGCCTGAAGCATGAGCAGGTGTGGAAAACCTTACCGTGGTAAAACGAATCAAGATCGGAAATGGAAAGCCTTACCACGGCAAGCCTAATTAGGACCGGATATGAAAAAATCTTACTACTGTCTGATTCGATGCGGAACAGGCAGTCTAATCATGAGCAAAACAGACAGTCTAATCAAGAGCGGAACAGGCAGTCTGATCAGGGCGGAAATAGGTAGTTTGATTAAGACTGAAAATGTAAATGTGTTACATTATGCATTCGGTCCTGACATGGATACCTGATCCCGAACCTAACTGGAATCGAATAAATCGAGTGGGCCTCGATTCCAGCCCTCTAAATTTTCTATTCGGAATAACATACTGGTTAGAGTGACCATATCTGTATGTTCAATAGTTAACCTAGTCGATGACATAAATCTACAAAATTTCAGATCCCTAGAAGACCATCTTTGAGATAGCGCATCTCACTAAAAGTTTTTAAAATGATAAATAGAAATTTGAGGTTGGAATTAAATTAAATAGCCATTAATTAATGTTGTTTTTTTTTTAATTTTGATCATTTTTAGAAGCTGGTTTGAAAGTCTCTGATGGCTTCACATTTTAAAAGTGTAACAAAAAAAAAAAAATTACCTTTTTAGAGACCGTAATTAATTTTATGACTTATTTTGGTAAAAATGCTTTTATCCTTTCAATTTTTTCAATATTTTTAAATTATGTTACAAAAATGTTTAAGTTCTATATGGAATTATATGTAACTTAACTAAAAATTAATATTAATATATATTATATTATTATTTACTTATCAAATTAATATTAATATTATATTATTCAAATTCACAGAAAAATATTACCTGAAACTATACATATGTTTGAAGAAATTATATACTTAGTTTTTGGGGATTTGCAATTGTCTGTAATAATTACCTAAAGTGTGGACTTGAAAATTTCGGAAATAAAAAAACATACGAATTGCATCCCGCGGTCACAGGATACATTTATCCTCACTGACGGTCCCTTTTTTGCATTTTGAAATTCCGAACTTTAATGCAAGCAATATCAAGTACCTATGATGTTTTACTGTTATTAATTAACTGATATCGAATCCCACAGGAACATTTAATCGGGATAAAATTACACCATGTGTTAACTCAGGGTAGATAGTGTCTCTCTGTGTACTAAATTTCATCGACTTCGATTTAGTTAATTGGATGTGATTTAGCAGTTGATTTTGTTTCCACCGGCAAACTTCAATCGGGATAAAACTATCGTATGTATTATTATTGCTATTGCATTCACTATAAATTTTCATAACCGTTTCAACACATTTTTATAATATAACTAGCTCTGACCCGCGGCTTCGCCCGCATTGAATTCGATCACCCTTCCTTGTTTTGTATCCCCCTTCTTCCCCCCGGGAACCTTCAATCGGAATAAAACTATCCTATGTTATTAAAATTGTTACTATATATGTTCATAGTTAATAGTGACTGTATATTAAATTTCATCAAAGTCAGTTCAAACATCCCACAGGAACCTTTAATTAGGATAAAATTAGTCTATACGTTAACTCAGGATTAATCGTGTCGGTGCACCAAATTTAATCGAATTCGATTTAATTATTTGGACGTGATTAAAAATAATTTCTTTTGTATCCCCTGGGAACCTTTAATCGGGATAAAACTATCCTATGTATTATTAAAATTCTTGCTGCATGTGCTCATAGTAAAGAGTGTCTCTATATTATATTTCATCGAATTCGGTTCAATCATCCCACAGGAACCTTTAATCGGGATACAATGATCCTATATGTTAATATTAAATTATCCTATACGTTAATAATGAATAGTGTCTGTGTACCAAATTTAATCGAATTGAGTTTGAGTATTTGGGGCGTGTTTGAATAATTGCTTTTTTATCCTTCGGGAAATTGAAATTGTGATAAAATTTAATTTAAATCCGAGTGTTAATTCAGTGTATAGAGAGTGCGTATATAAAATTTTATCAAAATCGGTCCAGCCGTTTCAACATCCGGTGATTGAGCAACAAACATCCAAACATCTAAACATCCAAACATCCGAACTTTCACATTTATAATATTATTAAGATATTAATTATTAGTTAAGTTATATAATATAAATCCTTATAGAACTTAAACATTTTTGTAACATAATTTAAAAGTATTGAAAAAATTGAAAGCATAAAAGCATTTTTACCAAAATAAGTCATAAAATTAATTACGGTCTCTAAAAAGGTGAATTTTTTTTTTATTACACTTTTAAAATGTAAAGCTACCAGAGACTTTCAAACCTATAAAAGCTTTTAAATTAAAAAAAAAAATTAAAATTGTGAAATGTCTATTTTTAAAAGTTATTAGTCGTGTACCATCTTTAAACAGTGTACTCTTAACAATTAATCATAAAGGAAAAACAAATTATTGACTTTCATATTTTTTCGCTTCACCCTAATACTTCCTTTTAAGTATTAAAATGATATAGACATTCTAAAGTTAATTTGTATAAAAATAATGTCTAAATTAAATAAACATAAGTAAACAAAAATATAAAATTTATAAATCACTTATCATTCTTTGGTAATCCTAATATTATTTTTCTTACGACAAAATAAAAATTTTAAAAAAAAAATTGACAAGAAGTTGCAGGATGCGGACAAAACCAAACAATTCCATCGTATTATATTCTAGCTCCCTACATCCCCCTGTATTTTTCGTTACTTGACTATACTTTGTGTAAAAGACGTTTACTTTCCATTAAAATATTTATCACGAATGGTTAGCGATGTAATGTAGAAGTTGTAATAGATATAATAAATATGTATATATAAGTACTTGCTGTGAAGGCTTAGCGTAGAAAGCTTGTGCCTTTGAGTCGCACAACAGAATACTTTTAATTTATAACATTTTGTTTTAATGGAGCTGACAAAAAACTTTTCATAAATCGTCTGTCATTCATTTGGAAGGAAAATGTGAAAAATTATTAAAATGAGTTATAGATACCCAGATATATTTGTATATATAGAGAGTGCTTCAGAATTACAGATGCAGGTGCCGTAATTGCTAGGGCCGATAGCACGCTCAAATATAATGGTACCTTTTTATGTACACTTCTTTCCAAAACTCAATAATAAGGGAGTTAAAATACAGGGGTGGAATGTAGAGGGGTGGGACGAAACGATTTTCTTTTTTAAAATTTTCTTAGATGCTTTTGAATAATGGATTCATATTTCAGGGGTGCCTATGTACATTAGGATAATTAAATTTATGGTACCAATTATTCCATGACTCATGATTAGGAGATAATTTGGAGACAGATACCTACTTGTATTCGAAAACGCTATTATTATTTATCGAAATGTAACAAGTTTACCTTTTTTGCGAGGAATTGTCTTGAGAATCATATTGTTAAGAATTTTGTGTAAATAAATGCAAATTAAAAAAAGAAAAGACGTGATAACCTATACTTACCACCCAAAACAACCCTTTAATCATAAGTGGTGGAATAAGTGTTGCAATAAATTTAATTACCCTAACTCATAATATACACCCTTAAAATATCAATCCGCTATTTAAAAGCGTTTGAAAAATATTTAGGAAAAATGATTGACATTCCATCCCTTTACTGGGTTGCATCTCCCTTATTAATTAGTGTTGGAAAAAGGTGTACTTAAAAAGATACCATTATTTTTGAACGTAGTGTCAGCTCTAGTAATTTTGACATATTCTGTATAAGTAAACCCAAACTAAAATATATTTAGGTATACTCGTATAAAACTGTAAAATTAAATCAAATTTATGTTGAGCTTAGATTTAAATTCTTCTTATTCTTTTCTCTTTTTTGGACCGATTTCTTTAGCCATCGTCTTTTTACATGTAAATACAGTATAGATACAATAACTATAACTAATCAACCATTTACAATAGTCATTTAAAATATGACGAAATAAGGTTCAAATAGAAAGTTAATGGAAATGAATTATTTGAGGAGCAATTTAGTTTATTGAAAAGCAAAACTTATCAGTTAAAAAAATATTTTAACCCTACAATCATACGTTGGTCTACGAGAAACGTTAATCATACATCGGCGTCAATTTGACGAATGAACTTTTTACGGAGAGTTTTAGAGTTTATTTGCAAAAAACATTTTTTTACATAACAATACTACAAAAGCGAACAAAATATTTAAAAAAATTGCATTTGGAAAAATTTTTTAACAGGTTCCCTGTCCCGTGAATCATGTATGATTCACAGGACATTTTTTGTGCCCATTTCAACACCTTTATGAATCAGATTCAAAGACAATTTTACCATCAATTTTTCAATGGACGCGGACGAACAAATACGATTTTTGATAATCAGACGTGTGGAGTATATCATCTAAATTGATAATATCGAAAAACTCTAAGTGATTTTTTGACCTGCAGTTTTTTATAAGGTAAATACAAAAAGAAAATTTTACTAGTAGTTAACCTTTACTAGTACCTTTACTAATAAGAAATTAAGAAATTTGGATTTGGTGAGGAAAGTAAAAAAATATGTTATAAATATATATATATATATATATATATATATATATATATATATATATATATATATATATATATATATATATATATATATATATATTTGATTTTTATTTAAAAAAAATAAAAGACGTGAATTTAGTGCTCCTCGTTGAAACAAGTCAAGAAGTAACTCTTGCCACATTTAAGACATTCCGTATCGACTTGCTTGGCTTTTAAAGGATTTCCTTCCGCTTTTCTTTTAGTATAGCAAATAACACAGCACCTCCTTATTAAATTTCCATCTCTTCGTGGTATTTGGGTAAGGGTATGTTTAAATCGTTGAGACGGTCTTATTAGTTGTTTCTTCATTGCCACTTCGCCGAGCCAATGTCGAATCATTGCTTCTTGTATATCAAAAACTGTAATGGAAGAATCGGTAGCCTCATTGAAAATCACTCTGGTATTGACAATTACTGCTTGGAAAAGTAGATCATAGGCTATTTTCTTGTACCAAGTCAGACTTTTTCTCAGAGGTGAGTAGTAGCTGCTTAGCTGGTCTGTAACATCAGTACCTTTTTTGGCTTTATTATAATTTATAACTATATTTGGTTTTGATGTTTCTCCTCGCCAAGAAGAAACATTGGTCATTTCGTTGCCATGGCATGTGGATATCATCAAAACGTCACGTTTATCATACCACTTCATAACAGTCACATAGCCGTCCATTTGCCTAGCGACAACTTCACCACGTCTTAGTTTCTTCTGAATGACCGCTTTAGGAAAATCTATTTTATTGTTACGTAATGTTCCGCATAAATCAGTATGTCTAGCTTTCAGATATTTGGCCAGAGCTAGTCCAGTATAATAATTATTATCAGCTACAATTAGCCTACCTTCATCTAGAAGGGGCAAACACAGCTTCACCACAACTGACCCAGCTTTATCCAGTCCTTCGTTGGCAGATTCAGATCCCGCGTGTATAGAGTAAAACCAAGTGTAGAACACATTTTATAAATTTTTATGCCATACTTATGAGTTTTAGATGGATTACAAGCCTTGATATTCAGTCGTCCTTGGTGATTGATCTGAGATTCGTCAACAACAACTGTATCAGACGGGACATATAAATCACGAAATTTTTGGAACATTTTATCAACCAGCGGTTGTGAGGACAAAACATTGTCTTTGTCAGGCTGTACGTCTTCGAAATGCCAGCAACGCAGTAGATGTATTAGTGAATCTGTTATACGACATAGATATTTTATGAATAAAATCAGAATAGCATAAGGGGTCCATTTTCCAATAGTGTTCTAGTGACGGTATCTTATTTATCCCCATAAAAAGAATTATGGCGAAAAATTTCTTCATTTCCACCCTAGTCACGTCAACTCACCTTGATATTATGGAGAATCGTTTGGTCCGTACTCTCTTCAACAGTTCGGCATATAAGTTTGTTTTTTCTACCATGTAATCAATAATATCATCGCTTATGAAGTATTCCATTATCTTTTCAATAGTAATTGAACCCTCTTCATTTGAAATAATCTGAACACTTTGTAACCCAGAATTACCAACACAAGGCTATCTTCCAATTGGTAAAATATCTTCAACCCATAATGGATCTTCAGCATCATTGTTATTACTACCTACTGGCAGAGCACGGTCAATTTCGGATTTCTCATAAACCGCAACATTACTTTCTGGTAAGTGATATTCACTCACCGGTAACGATTCTTGTACGTCGTTGCTCGAAACTACGGTTTCAGTATCGTTTAGTCTCTTCCTGAAAATCGACCTGAATATTATCTTCATCATCCTCTTCAAACTCCTCGTCGTCCGTATCTTCATCAGGGTCATACAGTTCATCATTTCTGTCACTAAAATCACCACTTTCATCCTCACTTTCCTCTAAAATTCTTCGTATTTCCTCGTCCGTATATCCTCTGCGAGATCCCATTTTCTAATAGAAAATATTCTCGAAACTGAATCAGCAAAAAACTTCAATCTCAAGCGCAACACAAAAATAACTGTGAAAAACAAAGCTTCAAAAAATCGCAAATGAATAACAAATACTGACTGTTTACTTTTCTGCTAAATTTGATATAAAGATCGTTATACTACCGTAAAATGAACTAAATGTAATACATATCATATATGATTCATGGGACTTATGATAACAATGTTGATATGATACGTCCATGTATCTTACTTGTGTCATAGCTTTTTTTTCAATATATACGGTGTGTCCCGGCCGGATGTATACATACGATTTACATGTTAATTTTTAACATTGGATTCCCATAAGGAAAAAGTTATGTCACAAGAGTGCTTTGGATAAACATTTTTATATTTTTGGTAATTTTCTTTTATAAAATAATTTATTTCCCCCAAATTACCTGCACTATTTCTTCAACAGATTATTTTTTTTGATATTTTTATTACTTTAATATTTATTTTCAAGAAAATAAAAAAATGCCTTTTTTTATGTAAAAATACGAATTGGTTGAAAATTCCGACATTCATTTCTTTATTTTACTGCATTATGATTGCTAAAGCTATAGTAACAGTAGTTATAATATTAAATTAGTATTATTAGTTTGTTCAAAGCATTCTTATGACATAACTTTTTCCTTATGGGAATCCAATGTTAAAAATTAACATGTAAATCGTATGTATACATCCAAATAGGACACCTGATATAGTTAATATATATATATATATATATATATATATATATATATATATATATATATATATACAAAACACGTCCTTACAGTATGATGATTACAACCGAACTCTATCACCAAGATTTAAACAATAATTGCAACTCACAAACTGAAATTATTACTTGAAATATTTTTAATATAAAAAAGATATCGTAATTTGGAAATTTAAATGTTTATTAATAAGAAAATGGAAATAATATAAATCACAACAATGTTTTAGTACTAAAACACTGTATAGCGTAGTGTCAAATTGAAATAATTATTTTTCTTTTTGAAAAGTAGGTTGCCTATTTTGAAGATATGATAACATTCATATACCTAAAATACCTGTAGGTTTACAAATTTAGGTGTCGAAAGGAATAATTTACCTAATATGTTATATCTTAAAGACTTATAGACTTACATGTATATTATATTAAAACTAAATACTTATTAATGTAAAACTATATGTGTATGTGTATGATGTATGCGTATATTTATGTGTGTGCGTATGCATGTATGCGTATGTGTATGTATATATATGTACATGTTCATGTACATATAATGCTGTATATATGACTGTAGCTGTTAAAACTACAGCATAAAATATATAATAAAAAAAAGGAATAATTGAGCACATAATTCCAGAACATTCTATTCGGAAATACAGATTTTATACAGTTTGTCTCCTAGCTTTTTGTTTCTCTTTATATAACATTTTTTTGTATTTTGAAAACAGCGTACATTACATTAGGGATTGATTGAACAGGCACAACTAACCGAAGACCTACACCTAATTTTGTAGTTGTAACATGTTAAAATCAGCACTACTGAATTTGTTACAATTGTTCCATTGCTGTTTATTTTTACAAGAAAATTCGTAAAATATTAACTATGATTGGAAAAAGCAAAACTACCTATTTGATAATATTATTTAATTGCTTGTAATTTCAATAAAATCACTTTAGTTCCAGTTCCAACAGTTTACTTCCAAAACTAAAATTTAAAATGTAAGTACCCATGTATTTATTTTTATTGTCCTAACATAAACAGAAAAAAACGTTAGATTAAATAACATATGGGGTTGGCACGAAAGTAATGAAATACCTTATCCATACTTTTTAAATTCAAACATTTTCATTTTAAAAAACACACAATCAACTAAATATTAGCCATGAGCATCTAGGACCTCTTGCCAACGTATATGCAAGAATCGGATGCCTGTTGCCCAGAACTTAACGAACGGTGAGTCGAAGAAGCTGTCTAGAATGTCTGATTACTTACGTGCCAAAATGCCAACCCAATATTATAAATAATAATTTTATACTGAATAATTGATCAATCGTATGCTATTACCAGAAATTTCCAGGTGTATATTTTGTTAGGTAACTGTAAAACAAATGCGTTCTACAGTAACTATATAAGTATTTTACTTAAAAATACAATAATACCAGTTCAAAATATTAAACTGTATACTTCTGACTATATGAGACAGTATTACGCAATCAGTTCTTGTTAGGATATAGCTTGATATATTTGAAAAACATTGAAACATTTCAACATATTTCAGTATTTCACTAAAATCATGTGACTTTTTTGATAAAGTAATACTGAGTTGTCCACTGTAACTTTTTTTTCAATTTGCGGTGGAAAAATACTCCTAATATCATCATTGTCTAATTTGTGAAGAATTACTTAAATGTTGCATTAAATAGATTTTCAAATTCTCTTACTAACCAGCTAATATATAACTCAAAATCTGAAAAAATATCACAAAGGTCACTGTTGCTTTGATATAGCGAATTATTTATCTACCAGATATAAAACTATTATATTGATAAATAGAATCGAAGTGAACACCAATATTGAAATCACATTTACTTACTACCGTAGGGTGGAGTGAATAGGGACGAAACGAAAAATGTGATTCATGAACTTAATTTAAAAATACTAAATGTAAATGTGAACATATATCATACTTAAATTATAGTATAATCATTATTCTTTCACAATAGTGACTAAGCTTGAAGTTGAATAAAAAATATAAAAAATTGAGTTTAGATTGACGTCTTCAAACAGTGCTATTTTTTGTTCCTTAAAACTTTACCTTAAAGTTATTTATTTCGGTGTTCTTATGAATAAATTGTTGTTTAATCGAAAATTTAATTATTTTGGAACATATCTGGAAAAAGAAGGCTGCAGACTTTTAGTTGTTTTTATTTTTTTAAGAGGAAATAATGAGGACCTGAGATTTGGGCTAAGTTGGAATAAGGACGTTATATAAAAGTATAAAGGGACGAATGTGGGGTGATTAGGGACGGATGAAGCATGTATTGGAACATAGAAAAGAGGACCTTCAAGGTTATCAAGTCATACAATATTTTTATAAGCACATTCAGCATAACATTTCTATGCTTTATAAACTTTATTTTAGATTCTACGTTTATTTCTACAGAAAATCATCAATTATTATTTCTTCTTTGAATGTACAAATACAAAAAATTCGAAATTATGTTATATTTAAATTTCAATTTTGGTTGGCCCTATGGGTTGTCCCCATTCACCCTTTTATCGTCTCTTTTGACCCCAGTTTTTCATAGAGAAGAAATTATATGATTTTTGTCATTTTTTCAAAAACCACCGATATTTTCAAATTTTTTTGGATACTGTGATAAAGTGACCATCCTCGCATACATTTTTAATATATCAAAGATTAGGTACTCATAAAATAAATACAAAAAAATACGGTGTGAAGTCTGAATTCGTACCTATTCACCCCGGTCTACGGTATATATTCAATTGATATCAGATATTTTTATTTGTATCATTTTAAAGCCAACTATCTGATATAAATTATTTCACGGTAAATTAGTGATAAATGAATTATCCTTAAACATCGCAAATAAAATACTTATAGATAGGTACCTACCTACTTCAGCCGAACTATTAAACTCACAATGTGACATACTTAGATTTTTTATGAATTCTGGCCCTAACCTGACGGCATTTAATCGTGAATTCCGTCTGAAAATAATTTGTTATAATTTGCTTCCCACATTTTTGTTATCGGTTTCACACGCTCATCATAACTGCAACTCGTTTTATCAAGTCCTACTGATTGTCTGAGCAATGAAGAACCCTAACAGCAGGATGGGCGTATAAGGGAAAAAATTGACGCTAGAGATGGGCATTTAAAAACTTATTATATGTATAATAAAAATCATATGAATTTCTAAAAGTATGAAAATTTTAAAACTCAAGAAAAAATATGTTGTTCCTTATACCATAAATTAATATCGATTTTAATTACCCATGTCCTTTAAAGTTAATATATCTGTCATCTCTGTCATTTTTCATTAAATTTTTATTGCTGTCTATTGGAATTAATATTTAAAAATAGAAACCTTTAATTTGCAAATTAATATTTTAATCAATTAATCAATATTTTAATTAACAAATTGTATTATACAATATTATTTATTACCTTTATAGAAAAAGATATTATGCTAAAAAAAGACTGATCACGATATAGTCAATGACAACGTCAGGGCTCTTCGTCGCTCAGACAATCAGTATGTATAAAATTTATTTATGTTACCTTCAATCAGTTACGAAATCACCATAGAAATTTTTACTTCGGTCGTGTGTTCTTAAACATCTTCCATTTTTTTTTTTTTTTTTAATAGAAATGGGACTGATAATAATCATATAAATCGAATCCTGTCACAAAATTAAATAAGTAAAGGCAATGTTTTTGCAAAGTATTTTATTAATTGTCAAATTTTATTTTATATCAATTTTAAAAAATAGAAACATTTAAGTAAGCCACTGTGTGTATTAGAAGAGATTTGGTCTCATTTTCAACACAGTAATACTATGACGACTGACCATACAACTATACATTAATAAAGAAATGACACAGCACATTTATAGGTAAGTGCAGACCCGGAGCACAATGCTCATATAACTCATTTCATCATTTATATCATCAACATTTGTATTATCGGCCTTCACACATCTTGAAGAAGAAGAGCTTTTACTTAACTAAAATGACAACGGATTTTAATTAATGCTGGCCAAGAAGCGAATTATTGTTGTATTCAATCAACGAGGATAAAATCGAATGGTACCTATTCGTCGGCATCTCAGTTTTATTCAAATATAATACCAGTAAATGTAATATTAATATTGGATACGTTTATATTTAAGTACCTACATACCAATAGATAGGCATATACAAGGTGTCGATTTTAAAACAAGCTAGGGCTTATGTCTTTGGAATTGTATCAGGTAACTGAAATTTGTTAAAACCATTTCTAGAACATGGAGAGGGAACCATTATGACCCGAATGGAATCATATGCAATCATATTTTTTTAAACTGTTAGATCTAACTTGTGTTTTATACCATTGAAATGCTCTTTAAATATACTCTCCATTAATATCAAACACAATGTTAATTTATCGATTATTTTTTTAAGAGTACGAAAAATAAGTTTCAATAAATTAGAGAATAATGTAAGTCATTTTAAGCATCTGACCTAGATTAGATTCGGTGAATTTTTTCATAATTTATTATTAGTTATTGTTGTGTTCATTTAGGCATTTTGACTTTATAATTTGTAAAAATAAGCTGGTTTGGAAAATAATACCTAATTTGATATTTATAACATTAAATTCCAATAAATTATTTTAATATTAATTATATATTTTTTTAAAAATAATCGATAAATTGATGATATTTGGTGTCTTCCGATTTAAAGGTTCTAATTTTTTATGATTTTATTTGAAATAGCCATTTGATTTGATATTTGAAATTTTGAATACGGGAAATTACGTCTAAGCTTAGAGAAAAACTATTTCTCGTACTCTGCAAAAAATAGCTAATCAACTAATATTATGTTTGGTACTAATGACTAGCATTTCAAAGAGCTTTCCAATGATGTACCACCAATAGGGTTTTACCCATTTTAAAAAAATAGGGTTTGGGTGGTTGGAGCCTAAAGGGTGTGTTGCAGAATATTTCTCTGTGGGTGATAGTGAGCCCCCCCCCCCGCAATTTCAAATAACAGTTTCGTTAAATTTTAATTACCTGTTTCAGTTACAAAGATATAAAAGCGTGACTTGTTTTCAAATTGACACTCTGTATACTCACATACCTACATACATATAGATAAAATGTATAGATGTACATAAACCTATTTACATATGTATGTATGTACACATACATACATATGAGTGATATACTTCCGACAGATAAATATCTACCTACGTTTTTGAACGATAACAGTGATTAGAATCACCTTCAATAGAAATAGAAAATTGTATGCAGGTAATTATAAAAAGATACAATTATAAGAAGTTGTATGTCAATAAAAATAAAAAAAAACTCAGTTAGGTAGTTATGGTTCAAAAATTTAAGTCATTAATAGAGTCAGAGTGTGTAGTATTTAAGCCCCGTTCCCACAAACATGAACTTTTGTACGAATTGCCCGGATGATTATAAAATGTTATTTTATTTGACAGCTACTGTAGTTGTAGTACCTACTTGGTTCATGCACAACCTCAAGCAGGTGATAATTTTTCAAGTTTAGAAAAAATATGTAGTTGATTATGACATTTTTGCAAAAATTGAATAATCCAATGACTCAAAACACAAACAAGTTAAATTTTTTTTTGAAATGTTATCAAGCATATATCAGCGTAATAGCAAATATTATAATTTGGCATACTTAGTAAATAAGTAATTTGTAATTTTTAGTAATAAATATTTAATTTTTAATTTCCTTTTTGAATTTTCCTTTAAAAAAGCAATATTTGCAACATTTGCCTATCTAGCATTAAATTATTATTTTTTATTCCGACATATATTATTATTATTTGTTAATATGTCAAAAAAATATGAGGTAGGTAAAAAGCAAAGAAAAAAATATTAAAAATTATATTATCATATGTAAAGAATAAAAGTGGCGCATACAATTAACTAACTGCCCGTCTAATATGCAGTGACACTTTTAAACAAAATAGATAAGTATAACAATTTATTGAATCTGTGAATATTTTTAATTTTCATTCTTTTCAAAATGTCCATTCGGCTCAGCACAAAACAAAATTGCTGTTTACAATGATAAATAGAATAGGACAATGGGATTTAGTAAAGGTCGATGACAAAAGACTGAGATCAAATAAAAACAAACTTAAAAATGTATTGTTTCGCATTGCATTTTATTGTTTACCTCTCTAGGCTCATAAAACTTTCGTTCTGGGTGGCCCTCAATTATGACATATATAGGACTGGCATAGGTATATGCACATTGTTGACCATCAAAAGTATTAAAGTAATACAATTATTGTTTTTCTTTTCAACAAATGTAAATTTAACGGAATGGAAAATAGTAATATACCTACTGAAATGTCACTAACTATTTATTTAATGAATTAAAGTACCTATAAAATATGAATATAAGTAGGTACCCGTTAACCTGCTTCAGAGGCAGCTATATAAATACATAATAATAATATTATATAGGGTCGACTAAAGTTGCTAAACGACACTTTCAAAAGTGATAGAATACCCAAAAATAAGTAGTATTTGTATATACATAGCTATACCTGTTGATATTAATTATTATTTTTCTACTGCTGTTGAAGAACACACTCATTATATATCTGTTAATTGTTGAGAAAGTTGGGCATTATTCAAAGGTGTGGAGGAATGATCATTACTCAATACCAATGATTCGTTTTGACCAATGAAATCACAGTATTAAACATTATTCAATGGATTTGCGATTGTTTTGTGAATAATGTATGTATCAAGTTCTAATTTAATAAATGTTGCGTAGTAACGTACAAGTAAACAAAGTAGTTTATATTTTGTTTTGATCGTTTTATACATATTAAGCTGAGCGTCCACTAGGTCGGAAACGCGGCGCGGCGCAGTTCCGCTCTCGGAGATAAATACATTTGAATAAATGCAGGTTCATCCACTAGGTCGACAGAGCGGTGCGATACCGCCCCGGAGATCTTATTGATCTAAGAACCTCACCGCGCCGCGTTTCCGACCTAGTCAACGCACAGCATTATACAAACATTTAATGAAATTAGAAATACATGGATTAAAAATTTGATTTAAAATTTATATTCAATTTTATTTAAATAAAAAAGGAAACAAGTCGTAGAAAAAATATTGTATTCTACTCACTTGCAATGGCAATAGCTATCATTACTAGCTCGTTGAATAATATACTACTAATTATCTAATGGTTTACAATAAAACTGCAACCAGAGCATTCTTGAACAAATTTTATATAGATATACCTATCTAAAGACTACTATACGGTTGTGTGGTTACCAAACTGGTCTCGGTAGTACCAATTTCGTATCCCGGCTGAATGAAAACGGCTGTAGTCAATATTCTTCGGTCCTTACAAGGAGATGCACTCAGAATGAAATTCGCAATTTTGATGAAATTTTGCTAATGTGTAGAAAAGGCAAAATAAGGAACCCGTATTTTTTTATCTTCAACTTTTACAGGGTGAAACCAGTCCCCGGGAGTTAAGGGTTTAAATTGTATTTATTAAGATATCTCGAAAACTATTAGAGATATCATCCACCTGTATATGTTAAACTGGAGTCGAGCTCACAAAGAAGACTGCATGAATGAAAATGGGGGTTTTTCTTGTACAGCCTGAGTGATTCAATTATCAAATTTTCACCATCATAAATAGAAAGAGTACTAAAAATTAGGGTACAGGATTTTTGCGTTATTTCGTAATATGTGTAATATTCAAAACATATAAGATAAATAGGGTAGACTAAGTAGACTTTATTATTGATTGAAAATATTTTTTCTGTATTTTTTTATTTGTATGTTTATTTCATCATAAAAATGTAGGCATATTTTTACTTACCGTTAATGACTCAAATTTTTTTCATGTATATTTATCAGTACTTACTTAATTGGTAATTTAGTCATGTGTATATTGGGCTATACTCTTATTTTATATTTTTTACACCAATTTATAACACAATTCTGTGGTCTGCCTGTGTTAATAAATACTCGGTAAGAACCAGTAATCTCTTTCGTTTACTGTTCAGGTACTTTATCATTACTAAGTACTGTATTGCTATTTTTATTTTGTATTAAATATTATACAACCTACTTATTTAACTAAAAAATCGTTTCCTAATTATCAACCTTACAGATTCTTGAGAGCTGTTAAAATTTCAGAAGCCCAAAATTCTACTTGATTTATTTATGTGTGTTATGCTATTCTATTTGAACTTCAAATCCCAGTCACTTTATAGGTACAGTTTTTATCTAATTAGGCGTGTATATACTTAACATGAAAAATAATGATAACTCACAGTTGATGTTTATCCGTTTTCACTAACAAATATAATAATGGCCACACTGCAATTTTATTTTCAACAGTAAAATAAATATTTATTTAAAAACTATTAACAACATCAATTAGTACCTACATGTTTTAAGATACTTGTAAAAATTTTTCATAGAAAAATATTTGAAAATCGCAGAACTACAGCTGTATTTCAGGAGCGCTTTTTTGGGGGTCACTTGTAGCGGACCTGATTTTTCAAGACAATATAATAAAACAAAAAGTATGCTTTATTTTGAAATATTTCATTAGTTCAATATTACACTTCCCCTTCCTCTTTTATCCCAGGCTTTTAGAACTAGGCTTAGTCATAAGGATTATATTAATATATATTACAATTACATAATTAACTTATGGCTTTGGCGGTTTAAAAGTGGCGGTTGAAATCCTTATCAATTGGTATATCAGTAAATTAATAATAACTAAAATAACATATAAAATCTATTAGCTAGGTATTTAAAAGCTGCTAGTGGAAGCGTTTGTCATGTCAAAATAAAATATTGCGAACCGTAGTTGGCTTTTGTCATATTTAATTAGAATTTATGAGATTTACATTCGTCGACATCAATCATAAATCTATTTTAATAATGTGACACAACGCACTAATACACTTTTCTAAATTTTTAGATTTTTCGAACTGTTCCAGAATGTCTTGTATTCGCTTATCCAATTTCACATACACTTTCCTTCTTTTATTCCCACTGATTCCTAATTCTTTCGCTTTTAATGGGTGTGATCGTATTACATAATAATAAAATGTAAAATACTTATTTATATTTTTATTGTTTGATTATTTAATACAATATCTCTAGTTGAAATGACGTCATTTATTTGGAAAGCGTACGCTTGGGATACGCGATATAAATTTATGTACGCTTCAAACACGAATTTTAGTTGTACGCTTCAGACACGTACGCTACGAGCACGTAATCATATAAAATTGGTGTTGATCGGATTTATAATTTTTTAGTAATCGTGTTTGACGCAAAGGTACTTTTAAAAAATACCATTCTGAGATAGTAGTGTTAAACTTACAAGTTTGTTTCTTTCATTCTCGATGTTGAATGTTCGAAAGTTTCTACACAACTGCTCCAAAGTTTCGAGGCCATACATTTCGAACAATACAATAGAACCACGAAAGTCGACGTACCATTTATATTATATTATGCCAAGTGGCAGCTGCGCTAGAGCAGACGCGGCCACTAGTCAAGGTAGTGCACTATAAATAGCTATAATTTCGGAGCTAATCCTCCTATCATTACAAAATTTGGTGAGCCTATTCTTAAGATAATGTGCTTAAAGAACTTCAAACGACCATCAAAACTGCGTATATAACCCCTTAAATTGCTTAGTTCGTCTAAAAATTTTGGTTTTCGTATCAAAAAATTGCATAAAATAAAAGAACAAAGACACTCTGGACATTGAAACGCTTAATATATACGTAATTTTATTTCTGTACCTGTAACATATAATTAATCTTTTTTTTGCAACATTTAAATTGCATCATTAGCCTATTTTTTTCTTTTTCTTTTCATCTTAAAATGGAAATTGGGTTGGGACGAAACAATAAAAAATAATTTATATATTTTTCGATATTAACAAAGAAATTCACCTGACTGTAAAGTGTCAACTATGTCGTTTTTTAATTTTAGTGCTTGTTACGTTTGTACTTCACAGCAGGACAGGCCGTTTGTGGTTGAAATTCTGTCATCGATTGAAACAATGCCGCTCCGATACCTATAGGACGGGCACGGTGCGGATAAAGTCAAGCAACCAACCATTCAATAACATCATTAGTCAGAAAAATATTTTCAAGTACAGTTTTGATATAAATAAAGATCATTATTTGTAAAAAGTAGAAACGAAAACATTATTCTTGTAAGACAGTCATTATTATATTTCTGTCATCGGTCGTCGCCGCCTTGCTGAGTGCGGTCTAATTGTCGCAGAAAAATTTGAAACAATACTGCAAAATTATATACCCACCAACAACTCATCATTATTTGAACTAATTAAAACTTTTCAACTTTGGTACGTGTTAAATGATCCTGCCACAAAATCAGTTGAGATAAGCAATCACAAATTTCGATATGTTGGTTAATATTTTAAAAAAATAAGGTCTCGATTCTTAGTTCCTTTAAAAGACATCAAAGTATTTTAAACTGCGTAAACGTGATAATATTAAATGTACGCACCGCACTCCTTACTGGGAATGTACGGAAAAATAAAAACTGTAACAATAGAAGAAGATGTTGAGATTATCCAAATATAGTTAAACATATTTTATGAATGATTTCTCTTTTATAAAGGGGAAAATGCCTATGCTGTCCTATATGTACACCTAAATATAGTATGTATAATACGTAACAATATTTATTTATTTTAATATCTTGTAACATGATGTAAATGTTGCTGGTTTGCAAAATATGAAATTTTTTATAGAAACTTTTTAATTTCAAATACTTATAGGTATTGTAGATTTATGCCTTTCCAGCACTTCCGCACTTCCACCATAATGAATTTTTTTCTTATTGAAGTCTTATATTCAGTTTGATCAAGCATAATAATGTACTATCTACCCATTGTTTTCCGTACCACAGAGTCTATTAAAAAAATAAAAAATTTTTGAACTCGTTAAAGGTGTTTCTTAAACTGTTTACCTAAAATTGGGAAGTGTGCGAATATCCTTATAAAATAGAACTAAAGAACGAGATACATAACTCAGACTAATTTCTAATCACAATACAAAGTAAAAGTAAATATAATACCTATATGTAAGAACAATCGGAGTGACTAACTTGACGTTAAGTCTAGTCTAATGGTAGACTAACAGCGCGCTGCCGGCAAGATACAGGAATAAACTCTTCGTGCGAATCAAACTCCAGTTATTCATCGACAATTATTAATTACATATCAATAGTATAAAAATGCGTATAGAATAAAAAAAATTGTAATTAGGTAACACAAATCAATAAATAATAAGGGAAATCTACCTAGAATGGGATACTTATAAAAATCTATTCTAATTTTAGTAAAGTAAATAAAAGTAAATTAATAAAAAGCGCAAGATAATAACTGAACATTAGTTTACCAAATGTAAAAAAATGAAAACAAAATAATTGTAGCTTTACTTAAAAAAACGTATTTTACACGGTAAAAAACGTATTTTGCAAAGTAATTGCCGTTTTTCCCAGCTCAGCAATATGATTATGGTAAAATGGGAAAAATAGGTACTATATTAAAAAAAACGGGATAGCATTTATACATAGGTACATTTTAAATATTTTGCGAACAAATATTTTTACACTCCCAGACAACAAATTTCATACTCAAGATAAGATTACACCCTTGAGTCCTTTAAAATAAAGAGTCCTGCAAAAAGTAATAAATATAATAATAAGTTTGGCGGTTACACATTTAAAATAATATTATAAATTTGTAACCTACAAGCTATCAGTTATACATATTTATTATTACAACTCTGTGGGGTATAGGTATATATAAACAAAATTGGTCAATTTTAAAATTTTTAAGTACGCGCTTGAAGTGTGTAGGTACAAAAAATAATGTTATATTTTTTGTTACTAGAACTCTGCATACTATGTATAAGCAAAAATTCGTTAATTTTTAAATTTTTAAGTTCATCGTTAAAGGGATGATTTCACCCCTTTAACGATGTATCGATGCCAAAAATAATGTTGTATTTGTTATTAGAACTCTGTAACGTATATATATATATATATATATATATATATATATATATATATATATATATATATATATATATATATATATATATATATATATATATATATATATATATATATATATTATATAGACAAAATTTCATCAATTTTTAAATTTTTGGTTTCCAACTTTGAGGAAGTGTTTCATCTACAAAAATCGCTTTTAGTAGCAACGTTTTTCAGCAGTATTTTCTAAGTTATTAGGTAGTCACCCTCTACGTACTAGCGAAGTTCCCAATTTTCAATCTGTAATTTATACAGAAAATAAGCAGACTAACATTGAAAACCTTTGCACTAAAGCTCTTTTTATAACATACGTCTAAATAACGTAGGATTATTATGCAATATACGCAATGAAGGAAAACTTAAAAATTGTTTACGCAATGAAACGATGTCAAACAAGCTAAACGATCTAACTTTATGCAGTCATGTAGCTACTTATTTTATTGGTAATATCTCTCAAATATCTCATGACAACAAGACGTGACTTCTCCAATGCTAGTAACCAAGGCCGCATTTACCCTAAGTGCCGCCAGGGGGTTGCGTGAAAAATGCCACCCGATTATCTAAAACCACACTGAGAAATGTCGGGCTTCCGGGAAAATATACCATTTTTTAAAAACTTTTCCTTTAAAAAAAATTAGGTGACGAAAAGAAATAGTTTTTTACTATTTTCAGGTTCTCTAATCCCATTTTTTAAAAAAAAGTTTCCCTAAAAAAAATAAATGACGAACCAAAAAATAGCTTTTTATCTCCTCTACGTTCTCACGTTCCAAATTTTGCTTCCCCTGAAAATTGGCCGCCTCGTTCAGTATGATCATAATCAAACTTGTTTGATAAGGGTTATAAGGGTTCAGCACAATAAAAGTGGTATTTTTGCAAAGTGTTTTAGTTGTTAATAGCAAAAAATATGGAATATCATAAAGTAACGCTGAAATCTATTAAACTTTTAGATATTATTTATTAGCTCGAAGTTACGCGCTTTAAATCATAATTGCATCTATATTTTTGACGCATCGAATAACCTAAAAAAGTCATTTTTGATGAAAGATAAAGTTAGAAAGTTGATTATGTACATAGTGATGACATATAGTCTCTAGAGATAAAGCTTTACCTTTTGAATAAAATATTTGGAAAGATAAACTTTTCCATTGAATCTATACATGAAATAGATTTAGCTTTTAATAAACCTAACAACATTTTAAAATGTTTCCTACCCAGATCTGTAACATTTACTCTTGCCAGCACTCCCAACATGAATTTCTTTCTCATGTCTCATTTTGGTTATAAAATATATTTTTAGTAATTCTAAAATTGGTTTTCCAGTTTTTCCATTCGTCCTAATTGGTAAGTCTGTGAACAACTATCATAACTCGCGAAAACAACAATTTAGTTTTGCTATTTGTTACATGAATGTGCAGTGAATAATCAAAACATAATATTTTGTCACAGTTATCAAATTATTGGAAAATCACTAAAAACTATTCAACGTATTATTAAAGTGTTTGAATTGTTAAGGTTGTTATTCTTCTAGTCAGATTACATGATTCAAAATGTAATTAAAGTTAATTTTTCGTTAAAATGTTTGCCTTTTAGGTATGAAGAAAAATGCTTTTATATGGTAAACAAAATGTTGTTTACAGACGAATTGAACAAAACATATATTGAAAAATCTTTCATTACTAACTAACGTAAATATCAATAAATTTCATTAATTTGATAAAATATAAAACATATCCCAGTGAACATTTTTCTGTAAATTTTATGTCACAGTGACAGAACTGAAAGCCACATGTTACATAACATGTGAGTCATATATGACTCACATGTAACTTACAATTTTCCACTTATAAACGTAACAATGTTACGTCACATTGTTACGTTCTTGTTACGTTTTAGGAAAATATAACTTTGATGTTACCTTATGGCTTATAGATAAAAATTACGCCTTCTTTTGCAAAAAGCAAATTCAAAATTCCTTTTTTTGTTTCTTATTTACATTACATACAAATATTACCAACTTATTGACATATACATACACCTAAATTATTATTATTTATTTTTTTTTTGTTGACTGTTGCAGGATTCGAACCACTATCCAAGCTTAAGCATCTTTTAAATTATCGACAGTTTTAACCACTAGACCAAATTCACTTATTTATTCTGATCGTTATAATATATCACAAAATAGTAAATAAAGCCTTACAAGAATTTTCCTAAAAGTTTCATTTTTAAATTAATATGTAACAAAATTAACGTTGTTTTAACGACGTATTAATGTTGTTTTAATGAAATGTTGCAATCATGACTCTTTTGTTATGTTTTTGTGACGTATAAATATTAATAAAACATTCGTTCATCCATTTCATCCATCCATTTTTGTATAAGTCGATTTATGTTATTTGTTATATGGGGTATGGGGTTATATTATATATATTATGGGGTTATATTATATATATATATATATATATATATATATATATATATATTATCGGGTTATATTATATAATATAACCCCATAACCCATATAACAAATAACATAAATCAACTTATACAAAAATGGATGGATGAAATTTAATTAGGTACATCAGACGCCAATAGGGGATAGATTGAAAAACTGCAGGAATCTTTAAATGGATAATTCCTCACGAATTGATACATTTAAAATTAATATGGTAACAGAACATTTGACGAAAGTGACAAGTGAAATGTTTTATTAATATTGATACGTCACAAAAACATAACAAAAGAGTCATGATTGTGACATTTCATTAAAACAACGTTAATACGTCACAAAAACATAACATAAGAGTACTGTTGTGACGTTTTGTTCAAAGTAACATTGTTAGGTCATCAGGACATAACAAAAGAGTCATGGTTGTGACATTTCATTAAAGTAATGTTGATACGTCACAAAAACATAACATAAGAGTCAGTTCTGTGAGGTTTTATCAAAGTAACATTGTTAGGTTGCGAAGACATAACATAAGAGTCACACTGTGACGTTTTATGAAAGCAACATCTAAACGTCATCTAAACGTAACATAGCAGTCACAAATGTGACATTTTATTACAGTCACAATGGCATGTAACTGTTACGTAACATACAGGTAACAATTAGGTATATAACATAAAACTCTAATTTTATATAATTGTTATGGCACCCATAAGTCAAAAAAGTTACGTAACTTGTTATTTCCTTGTTACATCACATTTACATTCTATGTTCACTGGGATAGATTATTTTCACATACAATACTACAGTTAACTACGTAACATGTCACTTCTGTGTATATAACTATGCAGCTCGCGCTGTCACATGTGTTGGTCACGTGACCCAGTGAACCAATTAGAACATGTTGCTGGCTGATTTCCATTGGATTATAAAAAGAACGTGATTTGAATCAATTCATCATTTTCTTTCTTAATTTTAATAAAGTAAAATTTTTTTAAGAGACCCAGAATTGTCTAGTCTGATAGAAAATAGCGAGAAGAATCAGGTGATATGCACAACTTGTTTTTGAATTTTTGTGACAAAACACGTTTTGAATATTCACCTCACAAATAACTCTTCCGACATGACTAGTATGTAACAAGAAAATAATAATAAACGACAAAATGTAGAGGAAATTCTTATTATGAGGAGTTTAGTTCAATTTAGTGATATATTAATTGAAATTATATACTTATTAAGTATGTTGTGTTTCATTCAACAGAACTAACCTCACAATCAGTAAATGTTATGTAATTTCGGTACTCCTGTATTGCACATAAATACTGTAACGTTTTTTCCCTTTTTTGCATTTTGTGAGAGGATAAGAAAATAGAGAATGCGTATATTTTTACTCTCTCGTCCAGTAGTCGCCAATGTATTTTAAATTAATTCCGTAATGTTCTCTTTTCATTCTCTTTTTTTGTTATTTGAATTGTGTTCTTTATACATTCAGGTTTTCTACGTGTGTCCAGTCTTTTGTCCACCATATAAAGGCAATTTTCTTCATAAAAGAAAAACATTTTAACGAAAAATTAATTTTAATTGCACTTTAAATCGTGTAAAACTATAATCTATAAGAATAACACAAGCTGAAAAATACAAACGCTTTAGTAAACAGTTTAGTAACTCTGACAAAACACGTTTTGAATATTCACTTCACATACCTATAGGTTATATTAGATAACTAGAGGTAAATACAAATACCTATGTGCATATGAAAACGGACAAAGATTACACATTTACTAATACAAATTGCAACTACTTAATATGTAGTTAGTTGTAAGTTATACCTAATACATGTAGGTAGGTATTTATGTATATACCTATATGTATATAAATTTGAGCTGTGAATAGGAAACCAACCTACGAAATTTAATTGTTCAGTGTACAACTTACACTTGTTCTATTAGTGCATAATATGTGTACTTACCTATATATAGGTACATATCACAGCACACATAATATACATGTGCACCCATATACAATACATTGCTATAACGTTCTCATTGTCAGAGTACATACAAATTAAATAAGCAAACAATAAAATGGTAGCTAAAAATAAACAAAAAATGTACCTACATATTTCTTTTAAACAAGTACGTTATGTTATTTTATGTTGTGTATGTATGTATGTGACATACATATATGTATTAAAAAAAACTAACAGATAAATAAATAAATAAATACCTACAACTATATTATTTAGCTGATAGTGCCTTCATGGTTATATAGGCACAGGCACAGGCACAGGCACTATCTGCTATGTGAATGAAAAATAATCAAATACGTTATATTTATTTACATGCTGGTGTTTGTATGATATGTACGGATGGGTATTATAAATACTGAAATTGTGTTTGTGTAATTACACATTATTATTGTTATTATTATTGCCTAGGTATTGTTATGTATTGCATTGTTGTTTTACATAATTATGTGGTTGTGTTGGTGTGTGTCCAAGTGTATTCATAATATGATATTATTATTATATTATTTTCATTATATACTTACATTATACTGTTTATGTATTTATACTGGATACTGTATAGATGTAAAGTATATAATATTTTGAACAGAGTGTGAGTGTGTGTGCCTGTGTGTCAATTTATGTGTTCTGTGTACGAAATACGTACATGTAGCTGGCAGTAGATAAAAATATGAGCTATGTGTATATTATTATTATTATTATTATGTGACTGTGTATGTAACTGACTACGGACTACGTACGAACGGACAGTCTCTCACAGCATTGTCATCTTTTTGTCATGTCCTTTCAATATGTTCTCATTTAGTTGGAGGGGCAACAGATATTGGAGAACGAAGGAGGTCACCAATCTTGACTAAACGAAAAACAGCGACCGTGCGCGACATCACATAAATATGTCCCACCCATTGATACGCGCGCGCGCACATTGGACATCAAACGACGTTGGCGACACCCTGCAATAATATACCTGTGTCACAGCAATCACATATATACCCGCCCCCTGCCCCTCCCTGCTACACAACACACACACACACACACACGGAATGTGACACCGCTTCTCCTACCAAGTCGCAATAGCCATCCCCACTATGACACTGAAGATCGCAGCAGCTTACTAATTGTGTTTTGTTATTTTCTAGCGCTGGACAAGTTGGGATCGCGTTACCTGTTTAATCAAGCTAACAGTACTCCGGAGCCTGTGCAGCCGAATGTTGCGTTCGATATTGCTAGTCTTGTACTGTATGGATGTCAAGCTCTCCCTATCCGTTTGAAGATCCTCCTGGATCGTCTCTTCTCCGTTTTGACCAGGGACCAAGTGACACAAGTGCTACACGGTTTTGGATGGACCCACGACGATTACGCTAGAGGTTATATTCTTCAGGTTCGTGTCGCATCATTATGTGAATTATCTACCTATACATTATACTACCTACATACACAAATATCTCTATACACGCATACATACGTATTTACATATATAGAATGTGTTCCCTAATTTCTTCCCTCAGTATTATTATTGTTGTGTTTTTTCGCATTTTCGCATTCCTTCCCTTTTGTGTTCAGTGAAAAATACCTTGTGTTTATTTTAAGTGATTATTGTAAATTTTTAAAGTGAATTAAATTGAAAAGGAGCCGATTATTTTGTGCGCAATATTAATTTTTTACATAATTTTATTTGTTTCGTGTTTCAAACTTGATAAGCTGGTAATTATTTCTATTTTTAATTTTTATTTTAATTTTTAAACAAATTTGTACTATTAATTTTTTTTTTTTACAAATCAGTTTTGTTTCAAAACTATTCCTAACGCTTTTCTAACATTCATTGCTTCAAATTTCTATTAATCTTATAGAAATTCTACTTTGGTGACATTAATGAGCAACTATATACGTAATGGTATTAACCTAAATTGAACAACTAGTGCCATCTTTTATATCAAGTTTTTATTACATTTGGTTTCTCTTAGTGAAATCTTAAATTAAGTAAATAGTTAGGTAATTAGGAATATGTTTTACCCATCTGTGTAGTTTACACTTTATTAATATTTTGTATATAGGTAGTTGCTTAGTTATTTTGTCTGAAGCGAAAAGTTAATTTAGTGCTTATTAAATATTAAACTAAATTATTATTGTGTCCCGTTCGATAAAAAATTCAACAATAAGAATACTATAAATATTTCCCCGATGATTAACTTTGAATACTTAATTTGTAGCTTTATCGACGTACAGAATTGTTTCTTTAATTTTTCTTTTTTGTTCCTTCAATTTACGTTGTTAGCAACATGTATCAATTAAATTTTCAACTTCTTGTACTTAGTTATTTAGTTCATACTATTAAAATTTTATTCGCATGCCTAGTAAACTTTAATTTTTAGCTCTTTGCAATTAGTTACGTTTTTTTTTTTTTCTTATTAGAATTGTTTGAATAATTGTTCATTAGGTAATTTCGAATGATAAGTCGAGGTTCCCTCTGGTTATAAAATCTATGATAACAGATAATTTTTAAAAAAGAAAAAGTTTACAAATCTAACAATTTTTATCGATTCTTATAACAGAATACATACTAATAATAATGTAATACTTATAAGGACTTACGACAGATTCTCACATCTTTGTTTACTAACAATAACTCTATTGTAATCCGTGTTAAGACGATTGTCCGGCGTCATCGTCATAGCAAGTTTACAAAATAGTAGTATAAGTGGTTTGTATAGAAATCCCAGCAAAAACTAAATTCTGGTATTGTCAGATTATTTAATCCTTTTTTATTAGGTGTTATAAGAGATGATCTGTATTTAAGTAATTAATTTTTTAAGTACGTATACCTATACCTATAGTTTCTCGTTTTATTTTTGTATTTGTATGTTTATTTTTTTTTTCTTCAAAATACAATTTTGCTTTTTTACACATTTTAAAATGTTTTAATTTCGTTAAACAAAAGTTCATAAAGTTCAGGTTGTACTTGATTCATACCCAAACGTTCAAATAGATAATAATTTCTGAATGATTAAAATAGATATTGGCCAAAAGTAGATTATGGCCCAAAAAAACATTTAACACATACTTTCGTCAATTTTTTACATATTCCTCTTAAGTATTATTTGGGAAAAATATTTCTAGAGGAAACATTATAACATTAACCCTTTCATTTCATACTTGCTCGTTAGATAAAAAGTTAGCTAGTAGCCATTTATATTTTTTAACGTTATAATACGTACTCGTATATAATTGTTTCTAAGTAAATTATAAATAGGTAAATATTGTTTGATATCTGTAAAATATGTACGTTTAAATGAACATTATCCACATAAAATAAAATTTAGCTAGCAAATTGCTGACAAATACTTTATTTACATGTCTTTTTAGTACATTATGCATAATTAATACGTAAATATTCCAGATTTTTACACCTAATTACTCATATGCGATTTTCATATTAAAATGATGCATGCTTAATTATACAGCTCCGGTTTGACAAGAACGATCGCTAATATCATTACCTATCCGCAATGATTATAAAACTTTAATTATACTACACTATTTGTCATATAAAGAAAGAAATCGTGATAAATTTTAAACATAACACGTTTTAATTTTTCTACTTTGTGCAAAACCAATATCTACTTGATTTTTATTATTCAAAAATTATGGGTCACATCCATGAATTTGTATGTGGGTTAGACAGTACAATTAAATTTTATTACTATTGAGTAATGATACAAGCGATCATCCAAACCGGATCGAGGCTTAACCATTATAACTAACTTAATTTATTTACTATGATAATTATACTTAGTAAGTAATACAGAAATGCGTATCATAGAATCATAAATAATTAATATATTTAAGCTAATAGTGTCGCAAAAGGCGTCTTATTATATAAGAATCTTAAAAATGTAACATTTAAGGTCCAGACACATCGACATGAAATTTCCTATGAATTGTTCAAATGATTATAAAATTTGATTGTTAGTTGACCCAAAACCTAAACTTAAATGCATTCTCAAAACGATTTCTTTGTTCAAAGATTAAAAATTTTCTGGACTTTTTTTTAATCAAAAAAGTATATAATTCTTTGAAAAAATAAAGAAATATTTCCTTGACTATTGGCAAGAGAATCAAAATCGAGTTTTGAGAGCGCATATAATAATTTGTTTAGAATAAAATTCAAGTCGATATCGATTTTCGACAAAAAAAGTTAATACGTTTTCCTTTTATGTTGAGTACCTACTAACACTACTAATATGGTATAATTACTTTATAGTTTTATAACTATCCGGGCGGTTCGTCCGCGTGTTCGTGTTAGTATGTCCAGTTTCTTGTATTTAACGAGAGTAAAATTTTCTGAGAAAGAAACAACAAAATTTACATCCAACCAGTTTTGTTGTTATATTGTTAACCAATCAAGTTCCCTTCAAAGATTATTTGCTTTATTACTTATAACTAATTTCTCTCAAGTAAGTTGTTCCTTTACTATATTTTTGATATAAAAAATTGTAACTATTTTAATTATACCGGCGCAACTACTCTAATTCGGTAACTACACCACTGTAAAAAATATTCTTTTGTATAATAGTTGATTAGGTATATATATAAGAGGGTTGCCAACTTTTTTTGAGAAAAGTAACGTACCTATCTAATCTTTTGAATAAAAAAAGGCTAAAAAATAAAGTATTTGTCAGAAAAGAAAGTATTTTCCAAATTTTATTGCCATATTTTTTGGTGCTTTTAGCACTTGTTAACAATTTTTGGTTATCTATGAACGTTTCATAGGTAGTTTTATAATCTAAGTTTTATATTTAAATAAATAAATAATTCATTTTCTATTAAATTTACGGATCTGTTTTTCTTTTCTCGCCCCTTCACATGCATCACCGAAAAAACTCTTTCACTTGCGGGAACAGAGAGCAAATAAAAATATTTTTTTATATAAGTTATCACACGTACTTTTAAGTAGGTATATGTTGCCATTTTTCAGCAGTATTTTTACCTGTAAATTCTTTGTTATTATTGATTTGTAGATTGTTTCTGGATTTCTTTAAGTATTATTCTTTCGGAATACATTATATCATCCATCTTATCTTAATATTTAATAATAATCGTTCGGGAATTACGCATTGGAGCGTTTTGTTTAGTATAATCATAGCTAAGATTCAAAACAAAGATTTTTAGCATACTTTATTTTCATGCAAAAGTATAAAGTATGTTTGTAAAAAAAAAGGTGGGATACCTACGTTATTATAAAGTATGGTTGGCAACCCTAGTGATAATATCAATGTAAAAAATAATTTAGGCGTCATCGCGTTTAAATGTTTATCTTGGTTATAAAAAGAAAAGAAATTTTATAAATATCGGTTATACGATTGAAATTTTCATAGGTATTGTTTAGCCGTGAACGAACGGCATTAGTTAGAATTTATCTTTATCTATGTCATTTTGATAGGCAAAGTAAGAGACATATTACAATAAACAATATGTCTTTGCTATAAATCTGTATCTAATTTTTTTTTTAAGTAGTAAACTTATCTCGCGTAATGAAAATATTAAGTTCAACTAATGAATTACCCAAGTTAATAGGGGCTGGAGGTAGTGGTTACAAAAATGCAGTTAGTCATTTTTCATTCGCTTTGATTTGATTTATCGATAATATTTAAAAGTTGTTCACAAATATTCTTTGCTCATTGTGATAGTTTGTCTCAATTTTAGTTTTTTTTTCCTGGACAAATTTTCCTTGTAAAGGTTCTTTGATCTCCTAAAAGACTAAAAATAAATTAATTCTGTGTTTATTAATAAGTTTTTAAGGTTTTATTTGACAACTGAAACTCTCTTCGTAACTGAAACTGATACAAACAAAAATATTAATTTAAAGGAAAAACTGTCTAGAACCATTTGTATGACATCATGCTCCTTGAAATTTTTAACAGCCGTGCCTCAATCAATACAATTGGACTGTTTGACGATATTTAGTCGTTTGCCTATAATTATGTTTGAATTTCATTTCAATTTTCTGATTGTTATGTAAAGGGCAATATAGTGTAAACGTTTTGGCTGAACTCCATCTTGATCGTCACTGATTAACGTGATTGAATTGATTATTTTTTAATAATTTGTTTACTTATTTAACTATTTATGTATTAAAGAGATATGTTTTTGTTCACTAAAGTTGAAACTATGTCACTAATACATAACGTCTT
Organism: Brachynemurus nebulosus; assembly: GCA_035578155.1. Classification (NCBI taxonomy): domain Eukaryota; kingdom Metazoa; phylum Arthropoda; class Insecta; order Neuroptera; family Myrmeleontidae; genus Brachynemurus; species Brachynemurus nebulosus. The sequence continues at coordinate 104,945,324 of JAPWDM010000001.1, forward strand.
GTCCTGTTGGATACCCTGCCTATACCCACAAATAAGTACAATTTTTTTCATTTTCCGCAAAATAATTTAAAAAAGTTTTTTTTTCCAAAATTTGTATTTCTCCATTGTAGGTATTCCAGCTGAATACATTTAATAATAAATGCAACTCTAATTTGTACAGTTAGGTAACTGAAAAGCTCGAATGTTTTGTTTTGCGAAGTGATTATACATATCTAATCATAGTATTATTTTTATAGTGTTCCAATATACATAGAAACTTTAAATCGCTTTTCATTGTCATCTGGATCGCTTTTAAGAACATTTATTAGTAGTCAAAAGTAGTTAGGCATTTGTATGTATTGTGTGGTAAGACAGATCGGGGCAGATTACAACAGCAAAGATCGTTTTGCCATTAATCATTGAAATGAGTTGTCAATTTGATGATAGAAACGCCACAGGACATTCCTTGTATGAAGGATGAGATTAATAGAACAGACATATTTTAAAAGCCAAGCGGTAAAAAAGAAAATACATTTAAAACTTATGATTTCTTTTTTAGTAGATTTAAAATATACATATTTAGAACGCCCTTTTAAGCTTCAGTACCCAAAAATAGTCTATTGCTCTTACACGATTACTCGTCAATTCGTCTATTACAGTATTACAAAACCTAATTCCGTATAGGTATATAAAATAACGATTTTAAGTACTGAACTTAGAAATTAGAAGTTCTCAAAAAGGGAACTTTTGTATTAAAATTTTGAGCATCTATTAAACGAGATTTAATTAACTGAGCCTGATGTGTATGTGAATATTAACTAATACGGAAAAATTAAAAATTGCAATTTTTTAATTTGTCTAGAATTGAACATTTTATGGTGGCGGTGCTGGATTACATATTACGATAATTCACGTACCTACATCTATAGCTTTATAAAGTTTTTAATACGTATTTAATATATATATATATATATATATATATATATATATATATATATATATATATATATATATATATATATATATATATATATATATATACTCATACACTAGCTATACTATCTATTTTATATAAAAATTAACATTGCAAGCAACAGTGAGATTATGGAATACTGAACATTAAACAGACCTATTAACCAACTAACCGACTATTCGCCGAATATTTTGTAAATGTCCTAAAAGGTCAGTCCATTTAACAAGTTTATGCTAAGACAGTCAGTCGTAGATAGAGGACAAGTTTATTCCTATCTTCATACATATTCCTTCGTTATCACTTGATCAATAAGTTAAAATTTACTTCCACATTATCCGACAAATTTTGCAAGAATATCTATTTCCATTCTCTTTGTTTTGGAAACACAAAATATTTAGGAGAAAAAGTAAAATAAATTACTTTCTTCCAATGCTGAAAAACCGCTTTTAAATACTGGTTACTTTGTTTGGTAGCTAAATTCACTTTTATTTTCTATTTAGCATTTTGAAATATTTTTTTTAATTTATTATGTCATATAGGTATTCGGCCGTATTATCACTAATTTTTGTTAGAATAAATAATTTAAAAAATGTCGAACAGACGGAATCTCAAACAGTTTGTCGAATATTTCCGATACAACTCCGATAAAAATTAGATTCGATTATAATGTTATATTACAAGGCGTATTTATAATTCATATAAAAAGGAGTACCTAAGACGTAGTCTACTGTTGATCACAAGGGTTCATTCGTGAAGTTGACGGGAACATTGATAATTACAGTGACAAATACGAGCCACATTTTGACAAACTTGCCAATACTATACAATTCCAAGTGAAATAAAAATAAATAGCTGAGTTCTATTCTGGAAATTCGCTAATATAAAAGTCTACTTTTTGTTTACTATTTCTTTTCATAAAATTTACATTTATTTTAATAAAAATTCAAAACAATAATATTTTTTTTAAATTTAGGATCAATATTATAATAGAATAATTCATAGTCAAATGTGGCGTTAGTTCCTGTCCTAAGCAAAAAAGTCGTCTGTAAGTATTTTCTAAAAACGTCAGCAATATTTGTATACCTAAAAAGAACTTTTTTTTATAAAAAAAACACCAATTCTTAAAAGGTAGTCAGTTTCAGGTACATTTTCTCCAAAATAGTTGCTTCCAATGCCTGTTTAACCATTTTTATATTATACGGATCATTACTGGATGAAATAGGTACCTATATAAAATAGTTACTTAGTTGATTAAATAAATAATATTAAAATATGATATAGTCGTATGTACCTAGTGCAAATGCAAACGTCATGTCTATAGAAATGACGTGATCATAGGTATATCGTGACGTCACGTCACACAGTAACAAGAACATTTTACAGCGCAATGCAAATTTACATTATAATACCCAACATATGTGTATAAGACATATTACTATCAAATATAATTGATTCAAAGTATAATAGGACAACATAAGTACAACGCAGTATCTATTGCAATGATAATTTATTGTAAGGATTAATTTTGCAAGGAATGTGCAATAATCCTGGTCAGATATCCGGTCATTGTATGAGTAACTAGTTCGGTAACGTATTTCTTGTTATTCTCCCTAATAACTACGAGAACAATTTTTTTATGAAATTTTTCAAAAAGAAAAAATTTTTATCGTTTTCTAATAGGTAAAACAGTTTTCTGTTGTGTAGTAGGTGACAACTGGATTAAAAGTTAGGAAAAGTTAGGCTTGCATGTTACAATTACAAAATACGTTTTTTGCAATATTTATAGAAATATCAAAGCCACTATCAAAAAACTTTTAAATAAACATTCAAATTTTTAAAACTAAAAATATAACTAGTCCGAAACTGGAAAATTTAGAGATTATACAATTTTGATAATGTTTATTTTATATTTCTGTTAAAACTGGAAATACACAGAATACTGGTAGAAAAATCATTATTGTATCTTAAATGGGGTATTTGATAAATTTTTAAAAACCATCTTAATGTGTTTATTACTTCTTACTAAACTCATAATACACATTTTTAAATTATTTTGTACTATATTTTTAATAAAAATCACCGATAAAATTTTAGCTTTTAAAAAGATCGCCAAAACGATGCCTTCTGTGACGTCAAATCGTATGATGACGTCATTGGCTCTAAAACATTGAGTAGTAGTAGTAGGTCTAGTAATGACATAGAGATACATAGAGAGACAACTTAAAAAATCGTTTAAAAAGTTAAATAGTCATTAAAAAAAAAAGATAACAGCAGTCATTTGTATTTCTAAACTATATTTTGTCTTTATCTAATGAATGACAAAATACATTTGTTAAAGAAATGCTAATTTTGAGTCAGGAATAAACAAAGATACACTAAACCTTTAATGTCTTGTTGTCACACTCTTATCAATTGTTTATATTGGGGTTTTTGTTGTGATAGATCTCAGTTGTGTACAACTTACTTGCTTCAAAAATAGGTACATAGTTGGCCATCCATGTATATCACTGAGTAATGAAAATTAATGATGAAAAATTTCTTTCATAGTTACCAAAAAAGTAAACAGTTTTTTTTCCTAACTACAATATAATACCTGCATATTCGAACGAGCTTGTAACATAAGCTGTTTTTGCTTGATGTTTTTAATTACATCATTTTTAACGTAAATTTTGTAATTTTATTTAATTAAAATTTTTATATTTTTGAATAAAATAACTTGTAAAAAAGCAATATTCAGTATCATTATGACTCGAGCAATTATTTAAAAATCAAAATAGATATTTTTTCAGCTACTGTCAAATACCCAATTACAAACATTCATACATTTGGTGAAAGATTTCTTGGAAATTCTATGGATCTGTTTTTGATTTGACAAAAAAGACTTGAGAACATTATTTACTCCTTACAATCTTCCCAAGACAGTTATTTTTGTATCATTTAAATTGGAACTTATTTGTTCACATCAAAGTTTCTAAAGGATATTACATATCTACATTTTTAATAAATCCATTTATAATATCTATTTGAGGAATTTATAGTGCTTTCAACCGTGACAGAACTAATTTTAACTTATTCATGTTGTAATTAAAGATATTTTTCTCATTTTTCTAAATTGCTAAATGCAACAGAATCTTGGTACATTTATCTACCCTGACTATAAATATGTAAGTTAAAAATTTTCTGAATATTATATTTTATTCTTATTTTTACGACTTAATGTAATTTTGTGTTTAGTTTAATATAAAATATGCAATTATTATTTTCGAAATTTAAACTAGTTGACTAACAGTGAAAACGAGTGGTTGACACTTGGACCAAAACTCACTTGAAATAACCACAGCTTTGCTTGCACTTCATGTAAAAAGGATTACAACTACTTATTTGTTTATTTGTTGTTACATGGTAAAATCTACTCTTGCAACTGAATAGTTGTTAAAAGCCTTCTATAATTAGGGTGTCCATTCGTCCTGGTTTTTCCGGATTTGTCTCGGTTTTAACTTTCTTGTCCCGGTGTCCTGACAGATTCATTCGGGACGGCTATTTGTCCCGGTTTTTAAGCTACCTATTTGTATGTACGTAGCTTATAAATGTATAAAATATATTAAAATTTAATAAATAATAAATTATTGAGTACTAAACCAATTTTCCTCTTTTGTAGTAACGTAAAAGCCCCCATTATGGAACGGTATCTAATACTGGAAAAATTTTGACATTTACATATTTATTTCTTTAATTAAGTAAGGAAACATTAAATGCGAGATGAATTTAAATTGAAAAACAATCATTCTATTAATAATAATTTTTGTTATCAGACGTTTCTTTCAGAAATAACTTCATTAATACGTAAATGCAAAACTGTTCCAGTATTAGATACCGTTCCATAATGGGGGTTTTTACGTTAGTTAATTGGTTTTTTTTAGCTGTAAATAGTTTGATACCCAAAATACGATTTACACGTGAAAATTTTTATACAAGTGCATAAATTTCAGTGTGTGTTACGTATCTACGTAAGATAAGAGCACCAGTAACCGTCATTGACCCAATAGCCGTCAACTTTCAGTAAAATGATGAATATTAAGATATTAAGCAAGCATATATTCTTTTGTGTTTCCTGCTACATGTATGCCCCTGGAAAGTATGCCCAACCGTCATTCCATTTATGATTCAGTTAGCATTAGATATAATAACTACTCATTTGAAAGTTAGTGTTTGTAAAATTTGCATATATTCACTAAAACTCTTAAGTTTTAGCTAAGGTAAGCACTATTTTAATTTTACTGTAATTTTGGTTTAACGAATAATTAGTTATATTTTTTTGCTTTTCGAGGTTTATTATGAATTATATTTTGTTAAAAATTAGTTTTTAGATCAGAAAACTTAACAGAAATTTAATATTTTTGATGGGAGCTACTGGTACATAAAATACAGGCATTTTGACGGTGATTGGGGTAACAAATTGTATTTTAAAAACGGATACATATTCTCCTATGTTTTTTTACACTAAAATTTTAAAATCTGGATTACATTCACAACAATACGATAAAGCTACTGACCAGTACCCTCACTATTTTCTGTAACAATTAAATTTTAGTAGTCCTTGTAAATTAATGTCGGATATTGGTACCCTATAGTAGCGGTTTTTGGTACCGTCTTTTTTGTAGGTAATTTTCAAAATAAAATACAGTACTGAAGATTAAATAAATGCTTTTGACACGCTATTCGTTATAAAAAATGCCGATTTCTATCGTAGTCAAACAATTTCGTATATCACAGACAATTGTCAGACTACATTGTCAGATAAATTAAAAGGAAAGTAGCCCATATTATGCAAAAAGTGCCTCCACAATTATTTTAACCAACAAAGAAGACGAGAACATAGTAAAGTGGATGATAGGTACATTTGAATGAAACTGTAATCCTTAACTGCTAGACAGTAGCCAACTACTAATCCAAAACTTGAGAAAATCCATTTACTCACGGTTAACCTAAACGAAAATGGTTCTTATCTTTTTGCAATAGACACCCGGAGTTATCTAAGCGAATATCTCAAAATTTAAGAAAATCAAGAGTTCGGTAGCGTAGAATATCAATGACTGACTTAAGGAAATTGAAGAATATTTTAAGAAAGAAGAATTTATAGAAATTTTGGAAGATACAGAGCGTCTGATGGAGTTATAATGGAGCAGTATCTTTTTGAGCCCGACTAATAACGATGTAATTGTATAGAATTGTTATTAATTCCAATGAAAATGAATGTACGAAAACAGCATTTATGGATATTATGGATAATGATTCAGAAGAATTAGCATCACGGATGGTTGTACTAAAGTTAGACGGAATTCTGAAAGAATCAGTTCAGTGCCAATCTAAGCAATATATCTGCGGGAATTATAGAAAGGAAATTACACAATCAAATAATTTTTTTTAATAAAGCTTTATCCTTAAGTATTTTAATTATATAGCTCAGTTGTTTAAGATTAATCATATTCTCAAGAATGACGGATACTGGGTCTCTTCTCTGGCGGACACTGCAACATCGTTAATTTTTTATTGACGGGTACTGGTACACCACACTTTTTCCTTTATTTTATTTTTATTAATATATTTATTATAAAAATATTCAAATTTATTAAAATATTCCTGAAAGATCATAAAATTCTCTTTTGTTTTGCTTTACTGTTGGTTATTTCGTATAATTATTAACGAAAATATTTAATGTAAAGTCCTGCTCATGTCTTAACATGACGGCTACTGGTGCTCTTACCTTATATGTTTACGTACGTATGTATGTATGCATGTGTGCATATATGCATTTTGATGTAATAATACATCTACTGTAAAAAAACCAGAATCGTGGCGTTTTAAATATGAAATGTCTATCTTGATACTTATTCATTGTTAGTTAGTTCATTCTGCATTACTTTGCCTGTGTAAATAACTATAAAGTTTGCAACAAAAATAATTCAATAAAAACATGTGAATTTTATATTTTATTTAATTAAAACTTTAAAGCAGTTCACATTCATTTTACTTTTATATATACAGAGGCTTACATATAATAATAATAATATACACTATGATTATAAAAAAAATTACCATAAGACCCCTAAGTTTACCTATTGAACCTAACTTTACCGTACCACACTTTGTGTTAAAAAAATTTAATTTTGATAGCTTATAATACCTGTAGAATTTTTTTTAATGACACAGTTATTTCTAATAAACTATTAGTGTTTTATAAATGTTTCTGACATTGGCAGCCACCATTTCAATAAATCATTAAATTTTTTTCAGTTTATATGGTACACTCATATTTCCAAAAAGTGTGCGAACTTTAGTTGATATTTTAGAAGCTATAAAACTTCTAAATTTATAGATTATAGATTTTGTTACTTATATACAAAATTACAGTCTCATAAATATTTAGAAATAATTTTCACGTTCATTTATTTGTGCATTATCAATTAATTCGTTTAAGTAATGGTCACAATAAGTTTGGTAAAAATAAGATTTTTTAACAATTCCTAACTTTACCAACGGACGCCTAGTACAAACCGTAAAAACATTTGCATTTTGACATTAATATCTAGTCATTTGAACACCTATCAAAAATTTATTACGTATCATTGTTTTATGTATATTACTTTATAATTAACAGCAGTGTCAACAATAGTGGAATATTTAGCAGTTTTAGAGTATATTTCATATTTCACTAAAAAACATGGGCTAGTCAAGTTAGGAATTCGTTGAAATCTTAACCTACTTTTTTTTTGACTAGTAATTTAAGTTTCTGGAAAATATATCTATGATTCAAATCAAAGATTTTTATCCGTTGATTTCATTTAACTAGTTAAATATAACTTCGTCGTCAATTTCGTCTTCAATTTATTCAAATTTGTATCAAAAATTATGGTAAAGTTGCAAGAACCTACGGTACGGATCCAGGCTCTATGTAAGGAACAAAGAATTTCTGAGAACGTAATGCGTTTAATAATAATAGATATACTTCTACGAGCATGTGTAAATTTGATACGTATTATATTGCTACTGTACTACATAATATTATATCTATCATTATTAAACGCACTACTTTCTCATAAGTTCTTTGTTCCTTACATAGAGTTTGGATCTGTAATATTTTTTATAATCATAGGGTATCATATAAGAAAAAGATGATACAGTGTGTTTTATTTTACAACTTTACACCTTTCCGTTAATTATATTTGTCATTTTTTATATAGTCGAACGAAATAAACTCAAAATTTTAGGTACCGTAAAACCGTCTAGACCCGGACAGGCGATCTAGACCCGGACGCTTTGCACCAATCTTCAAAATAAATAATTTCTACATTAACCTGCAACAATAAACATTTGTTCTTGACATCATTAGGGAGAGAAAAACATCCTCTAAACAGCTGTACCAATAAAAACTACGGATTTCAACTTTTACTATCTCATTTTACAGGATTACTATCCTACAGTTTTTCAAAGAAATAAGATGTGTGTCTAACTTAGACATGTAATTTTCGTCATAATTGTTATATTGTTTTAGTTTTTGATATGTATGTGTTCAGAATCTTATCGCGCATCATTTAATGATGCTTGAAGTTATATTCGATGTATATATGTATAAAAAAGTACATTCTATATATGTATATCCGTTTAGACCCGGACACATCAGTTTTTTACATTATGGCCGCGATTCGCACCAGCTGTAACTCCCACTATCCATACGTCAATATTCCTCCAGAATTACGTGGTTTATGCCTCCTTCTGGTGTCATATCGTATGTTTACTTCATAGAGAGGCATACTATGCATTGCCCCCTCTCCCTTCCCACAAAATATTTTGAAGTTTTTGACAGGTTCAAAGACTTCAGACGATATAAACCCGACCAGAGAGGTTAATTTGCATGTTATTACATTGTTTAAGTAAGTGTCCGGGTCAAGACCGATTTGGCGTGTAGATTATTAGTCGAATTTTCTCCGAAAAATTAGACTTATACAGTCTATACGATAAGAGCTGCGAGAGGCGAGAGTAGGGGCGCTATCCGTTTTCGGACCCGTAGAACACGAATATGTAGAAAAAAAATGTCTGATATATATATATATATATATATATATATATATATATATATATATATATATATATATTTTCCCGCCACCTTTTAATTTGTGTAGGGCCCCCCTATGGAAGTTAAGCGATGAAATTTGGTAAATGGGGCTCATTTTCGAGGCACCTCATACTATCAAAGTGGGGTCAAATTTTGGGCAAATTTTTTTTCTGACCCGAACTTTAAGGGGGTGGTGGGGGGCGGAAAAGCAATAAAACTTTTTCAAACCGGTTTTAAATAATGTTTCGGTCAATTATCTACAACATATCCAAAATTCAGCTTCCTAGGATGATATGGTGGGAGTAGAGGGGGGAAAAACGATTTTCGCTGGATCTAACAGTCCCCCAGCCCCCCAGAATTAACGTAGAGGGTTGAAATTTGGTGTGTTGATAAAGTTCGTACCTAGGTTGTGCTTTTTGGAGGTTTTAATATTTTACCCCCACCCCCCTCATTTTTAAGCTACAATTTCATGCATTTTCGACGTTTTCGAAGTTTGTACCACTCGCACAGGTCACCCGAATAAACCTAGAGGGCTGAAATTTTGTATTCGGATTGAGTTAGTATCAAGGGGGTGCCTTTTGGGGGTCTCGACTTTTAACCCCTACCCCCACCATTTTTATACCCAAAAGAACATGATTTTTCTTGTTTTTTAACAGTTTCGTTCGGGTCAAAATCTCCCCAAATAAACCTAGAGGGCTGAAATTTGGTGTACAGGTTAAGCTAATAGCCAGACACTGTTTTTTGGAGGTTTCAACTTTTAACCCTTACCCCCACGATTTTGACGCCAATATTTCCTTAATTTTTTTGCTTGTTTTCTAACACGTCTAGAGACTCCATAAGGAAACCTAGAGGGCTGAAATTTTGTACGTGTATTCAGTTAGTATCCAGCTAGTACCTTGTAGGGAGTCCGCATCACTTTTCCCCCCACTTCTCCCATTTTTACATCGGAATTGAATGCTATTGTTAAATGTGTTTTAAAAGCATTATGTTTATTCTAAATACAAGTAGGCGAATAGTAATTTTAAAAAATTTAAAAAATAGTGAACTTACTTTTATGACAAATGAAATACATACATATTAAGTAATTTAAAAATGTTATTAAAGTCACTGTTTATTTATAAATTAGGAATTTTGGATTTTTAATATTTATAAAATAGAAATTTTGGATTTTTTTGGAAAGAAAAAATATCCTTATAAAGGCCTTCCAGTTTACTATTGAAGGTCCTTTTTTAATATTTAAAACTAAAACATAAAGGCAATTAGCGGATAAACATGGGCAGGAATGTTCTCGTACGAATTGTGTTGGCTTTTTTTCTGCTACCTGTTTTCGGCACAAAATTGAAATTTACTGAGATACAGCCCTTAAATACTTAAAACCTTTTTTTAAAGCCTCGATCAGCCGAACACTCATCACCAGTTTTGAAACCAACAAAATGACAATTCGGTTGTAGACTTTCAATCACATTTCGCTTGTAGACATTCAATACCGAAGATGAAGGGGAAAATTCGACTACCGTGATGGGGCCCCGCTGCTCACGGCGTTTTTTTTTTTTTTTTATTTTTATTTTATTTTTACTTATAACGAAACAAATGGGTCAGGGATATAACAAATAATATACGCTCTTTCTAATGGTAATACTTTTATTGGTGATATTTATGAAGGAAACATGTATAAACATAAAATTATACCAAAAAATGTAAAAAAGTGTCCGGGTCTAGACGGTTTTACGGTATTTAGTTTGGAAACATTTAAAAATAATTTCGTGTACCTACATGTTATTATTGATATTTTTGAAGCTCCTGATGAATTAGCCCTAGAATCATACGTATTCGTCAAAACGACGAACGAACTTCCCTACCTGCTCCAATACTACAACTTGTCGGTGCCTGCTTGCTGTGAAACTTCTGTTATCTAATTTATTTGTTATTATAACATATAAATTTTGTTTATAGCTATTGTCGTTTTTTTTATACTGAAATAGTGTGCGTCAAAAGGACGACGATGTATGATTAACCCATATTTTTTTTAAAGATTTTGTACTCCACATATAAAAGTTTTCCTAATTTTTCTAAAATTTATTAAAGATATGGATGTTATAATTAATTTATTCAATGATTATGATAATGTGAAAGATGATTACAGCTGTTTGACTTATAGAGACGACATAATACTGAAGTTTTAATATATTGAATCGAAAACTAAAGAATGCGTTTCAAGTTACTTAATAAAAGGTTAACAATTTATTTTATGGAAAATATTTTAATTTTTATTATTTTTTGAGATCTTATTCTAAAAATTACTAACAAATTTTAGAAAATTTACAAATGTGCCTAATGGGGAAATAACTACATATCTATAGGAATATTTATGACTGAGAAATTTCACATTCTGTAAAGTCACACATATCCACTGACTCATAATAGTTCATAAATTAATTATTTGAAAGACATGTTTTATGATACAATTGATGTATTTATCTACTTTTTAATTTTTATAGTGAAAATATGCTTTGATAAAAAGATTAAAAAATTAATAAATATTTATATTAAGAAATTTTTCCAAATTCAATTTTTTTAAATATTTTGTTCGCTTTTGTAGTATTGTTATGTAAAAAAAAATGTTTTTTGCAAATAAACTCTAAAACTCCCCGTAAACAGTCCATTCATCGAAACGACGCCGATGTATGATTAACTTGACTCGTAGACCAACGTATGATTCTAGGGTTATTATTTCTTATTGAAATACTCAACAGTGTAGAGTCTACACTAACTTTTTTTAACAATTTTTTAGATTGTTTCCAAAATAATTAATTTATTGCTCACTTTATTATACGCAATTTACTTCCAACGACGTACTTTTTAATTATTTATTTTAAAAATTTATACTTTAACTCAAATATAAAAATGTAGATCCAATATGAACTGTAAAAAAATATAGATATCCAATTTTTAAAATTAAGTACTAAAAATGTTGAATTTCATGAATTCGTAGTAAACTTAATTGTGTGAATCCTTTAGTATTCAGAAACGCATTACCAAGATAAATACCAAGATAAACTTTCAAAATTATTCAGGGATTCAGGGTTTAAGTTTTTAAAAAAGGCATATTTTTAACATTTCAAAGAAAAAAGCTTTAAAGGCAATTAATTTGAAACCTTTTACACATTATCATCTTTTGCTTGAGGACTATGCGTTATATCCGTGGCATTAAAGTCGATGCTTAAATAAAGTGTCTTTTATGAGGCAGAGGTTCAGCGGAAGGTCTGAAATAGAAAAATTAAACGGAGTGTTGAAAAAAGAGAAAATGCTTTTATTACATATATATATATATATATATATATATATATATATATATATATATATATATATATATATATATATATATATATATATATATATACATATACGAGTTTAAAAAAGGTACTAATGCAACTGACGCAACGAGAAATATTTGTAGTGTTTATGGTGACGCTGCGCTTTCTGACAGAACTTGTAGAAAGTGATTAGCCAGATTTCAAAAAATTAATTTTTCTTTGGAAGATGAGCCTCCCTCCGGTCGACCTGTGCGTATTGACGATAAAACACAGCGCCAAGAAATAAAGCGAAACCCAAGCGAAAGCTAACTCTCAAGAATTAGCGGCAACTTTTGAGCATTCAAAATCCACAAGTTTTGGCCATTTGGAGAAAATCAGGATGGTCATTACACCAAAAACGGCACGAATATTCCGGATGATCCAATATATATATATATATATATATATATATATATATATATATATATATATATATATATATATATATATATATATATATTGCAATTTATTAAGTTAATGTTTGTTATTATTAAGACAATATAACATTAAGATTTATATAACATATTATTATATAACAATAAGTGTACAGCATATTTTTTGAATAATAATAAACATTAACTTAATTGCAATAATATACTTGAGCAATACGTTGCACCTCTTGGAGTTTTTCGAAGCAAAACTTAACCTCTTTAAACCTTTTTTCGTATAATTCACGATGTCAAATTTATATTTTTTTTTTATTACATCATTTAAAAGAAAATCCGTACGGAAAATTAAATACTTTAATTTGCTGCTAATTTCTGTTTTTCACGCCATTAAAATAAGATCATAAATAACAGAGTAAAATTTTATCTGCAGTAAGAGCAATGAAAATGTTGACGTAATAGTCACTTGTAACTGAATAAACTATAGTTAGTTAAAATTTATTAAAAATTATACTTAATTGCATAGTACAAAAAGTTCAACCTTTATTATGTCCTTATTAAAAGTTGTCTTATATTCTATGTCTAAGAAAAATTTAGGAACCTCCTCTTAGCTCTCTCATTCAGATAATTCATTATTAAATTTTTAAAAGTATTGCAGAAAACCTTACTTAATCTGTCGCCTTAGAGATGCGATCTTCTCTAATCCATCGAGATAATTTCTCCCTGGTACAGTTTAATATATATCGCGATATGTAACAGTTCATTATGATTACAAAAGAAATTAACATTTAAATATCGATTCAGTTTAACCTGACTAGTAAGTTTAAGTTGCATGGTCATCAGTGTGACACATAGCTTCGTTGCATTGGTAACAACTTTGTACAAGAATGCGTATTTTAAAATAATTCGGTGCTTAAAATGTTTCTAATATTTATATATCTTAAATTGGTGTCTCTTACCGTATTATTAACGTCATGTTTGAGGTAAAAATACCTTTAAAATAGAAATAGTAAGTTAGACATGGACATTGAATATTTGATATATTTCACTATTACGTATGCGCTCATTGCAATGAAATTCGCAACAGACCATCTGCAGATCAACTAACTACCATAACTCCAAAATTACGAAACGAAAATTAAGTCTTGCGCTTTTATTAGTAAATGAATAAGCTGACGAAATGTTTTGTTAGTGATTAACTAATTGTCTCCAAATTTAATTATCTATTTAAATATAAGAGTCAATATCCCAGTTGTCAAGTGATGGTAACAGAATTTTCCAACAAAAAAAAAAAAAAAAAAAAAAACATTTATCTGTTTAATCTTAATTCCTTCTAATTCTCATATTTACATACCTTTGCTAATTTAAAATACTCTTCCGACATAAATATTTACAAAATTTAAAAATGGTGGAAGTGTCGGAAAGTAACTTTATTATAGGTGAAATTATCTAAACTTGGATTTACGTCATTAAACAAATGCAACAAATTCATCAAAATTAGACGTACCAAAATTTTACGTCTAATTTTAATTCATTTATTAATGAGGTCAGTCCAAGTTCAGATAATCTCACTTATACAGTTTTTTGGGTTTCTCGAAATTAGGTGTAGTAGTAAATCAGAGGTAGGCAGCTACTTTTTAGAACTACAAACAAAAGTAGTAGTTTTTAAACAGATTATTTTTATTAGGCTAGTTAATTTATTAAAAAAAAAGCCAGTTACCGAAAAGTTTAGTCACAGTTTTAATAGCCTTTATTCTTTATGTTGTTTGGGTCGCTGAACACGAATTTGAAGTTGGCTGACAGATTTTTTACCCGGAACATTGATTATTTTGCAAAAAAGTCAAATTTTCGTTGGATTATTAGGTTTTTGACCTTAACCTTGGTAAATATGCATTTTCTCGAAGAAATTGTTCTTTACAAAATTAAAGTAGACAAAATTTCCTACAAATATTATATATAACAATTTTTTTCTACGATCAACCGTTACGCCGCTAGAGCGCGCTGAAAAACGGGCAGAATTTTTGAGGTCAGCAAACCTCAAATTCGTGTTCAGCGACCCAGAAAACATAAAGAATAATGGTTATTAGGACTGTGACTAAACTTTCTCTTAATATTTCTAATATGCTTAGACTATAAATATGTCCTTTATTTCAAAACATAAGTTTCAAATTTAAGACAGTAAATTTAGAAATTAGTTCTTCAGACAAATTTTAACAAGGTCTTTACACAGTCTATATCTATCTGTGCACAATTTTCGTAATAAACATTGAACGGATTTTTACATCTGAACTATTCATATTTCAGGTATCTAATTTATAAAGGTTTTATGTGTGGAGAAGCTAGAAAAATAAATCATAGCAGAGATTACGTTGTGCCGTTAAATAGTTAATTAACCACATTATCAAGGTAAATGTCGTAACCCTAAGTACCTGTTTAACCTCTTAAAATTTTGGGAATTTTAACATCCACCAAGATTACAAAAGCTAATTTTTACCACTTTTTTTTTCTTTTAATACTTAAGCCTACCTATTACCTTATTAATTACGCTAATTTGTTTGAAACAGATAAAGGAAATATAAAAATCATCATGTTTTTAGTTCCAAGTCTATGAGTCGAATGATTATTTACGAAGTAGGTAACGCTGATTCTGATTTAATAGTTTTTGTAAATCTCAGATTATCTCAATTCCTCAGCTAAAGAGAGTCATTCCGGTAGGAAAAAATAAATCTCTATCAAATTAAATGCGTTGTATTTTATGTACGTAGATAAGTAGGTATATTTAACAAATTTATACTAACTTGTGAATTTTTTTTGTTTTATTCTATTTTTTAATTCTTTTTAATTATTACTAAATATTATTAGGTATTATTGACTTAAATGATACATTGACTATTTAAACATAATATTCTAAAAGAATTATAGGCGGAAATTTTTTTTTTTAATTTTTGGGTCTTATTTTTTTAGATGTCTCTGAGTACTCAGAAATGTTTAAAAATGTTTAAAAGCCCCTGACATCGTTCAGAGTCAAAAACAAAATTTAAGCTTAATAGGAGTGCTGTACTACGAGCCTCGAGAAAATCAGTAAGCCGATATTTTCAGTGTTTCAAATAGTAGGCGCAAACATGTTTTGAAATATTACACGTTTTTTTAGCGAACTACATAATCTGAATTGAGAGTCATTAAATATACGTGTGTATTAATTTTAAATAATCTCGTTAGTCTTCATATCAAGATTTCAAAAAATTTGAGCACCACCCGCCTGATGGATATCTATTTCGAAATTAATCTTACGATTTTCAAACCAATGTTTTCTGTTTTTACCAAAAAGATAGGTAGAGAGAGGAACACATAAATAATTACCTAAACGTATACCTGTATGAAAACAATAGAAAATAACAATATGTATAATAAGTAATTATGTATTATATACTTTTATATGTAGGTATTACGCACATGTAAAATATATGTAATTTGATGCGCCGCACCGCACCGTTGGCATGTTGGTGTACCTACGTACGTTATCAGTGGACATAATCTTCATTTCAGCCAGCCAACAATTTTTATTATTAAAGAATGTGTTCCATCATGCCCATCAAAAGAGAGTGCTTGTTAACTGGCTAGCGTTACACATTACTTTTTGAAATCTTCACGTTTTGATGTGAGCGGGAGTAAAAATATGTAAAATACTTTGCGTATTGTACCTATG
Source organism: Brachynemurus nebulosus (assembly GCA_035578155.1). Taxonomy (NCBI): domain Eukaryota; kingdom Metazoa; phylum Arthropoda; class Insecta; order Neuroptera; family Myrmeleontidae; genus Brachynemurus; species Brachynemurus nebulosus. The sequence goes on from JAPWDM010000001.1 coordinate 104,961,834, forward strand.
TATTGTACCGTGTTCAAATCACCAACATTCGTTTGGCTTATTCGCTCTATAGTTATGTATACTTTATCTACGGCCAGATTATTTGCAATTATTATTATTATTAATGTGCGGAGATAATGTATGTACACACTATGTTTACCTACAGAATACTACAAAACAAAATGCCGAATAATTTGAGAGTGTATTGTACCTAATCGCTGGAACAAACGAAAAAGTTTAAATCATACCTACACTAAACCATACATTTCATATTTGTTAAGTTTAAAACTAATATATCCTGCCTAAAATTATTGCATTTGCACTTTATTTCCAAAAATAGTATTACCTAATTTGAAATAGTTTGGATTCGTTAATTTGAGACTGTCTCAAATTTGGACCTATGTGTATAATGTTAAAGTATCTATTTTCAATTTTGAATTTCATATAATATAGTATTTTACTTTTCGTGAATTTCTAACTGAATTTATTTGAATAAACATTTATATATAACGCTACTGGTTTTCAAATTATAGTGTGGATTTGGAATCCCTTATCCTAAGCTGTCCAGTTCAGTTTTGGAAACCTAGATATGTTATTTTACTTTTTATTTATTTTAAAATTGAACTTTTATTTAGAAAATTTAGGTAAACACTAATTAAACAGTTTTTTTAGACTACAACATCCCAGTTTTTTAAACTGTGATGTGAAAGGAATAGATTGTCTTAAGACTTCCAAATTTTTTGATACGCTAAATGGGACAAAATCTAGGATACCAAAAAATTATCTGTTAGACAAAAAGACCTCTTTGCTTAAATTTGGAAAATGAACTTGTTAAATATGCTATTGCGATGGAAAAAAGATAGGACTGTAGATTAAGTTTCGAGATATCCAACTCTTAGTATTTAATTTCCTGCAATCTTCGTGTGTCTAAATAATGCTGTGCTTGGGCATACAAAGATTGTGCGAAGATTAACAATTTTTTGAATGATGTCTCATTTTAGGACTCCATCTCAAATTTGGAACCCTGGGTGTGTCAAATTGGGATACTATCTTCATTTTTGTCAAAATCGATATAATATTTTTAAGTTCGAAATTTTCTTTTAATATAATCTTTGTTGGTTTTTTTTTTTTTTTTTTTAATTTTTTAATACCTTGACGGTCATTAACTTTAAGGACCAAACGCCTAACTAGTACACTATTTTGACAGCCAATACACTTTATATGAAATTATTGACGTCCTGCGACATGGTGTGTGAGTTAGTACGGTTTCACTTGATGTTTTACGACGTAAATGAACGTCAGGGTGTTAATATATATTTTGTTACGTTAGTGTAAAAAGTTGTTTGAGTAAAAATAAATTAATTTCTTTGGCTTTTGAAGAAAAGTATCTCAAATTTGGTTACTCTTCTGTATTTTAACGGGCAATAGTGAGCATAGCAAATATTAAGGGGGTTGTCTAGTGTGACGACCTGTTTTTTAAGCATTTTTGGGAATTTTTTTTTTTCCAAACCATCAAATCAAATCTTCCAAAGTGAATTGTTTTCAAGTGAAAAAAATTTTTTTTTGAACCCATTACACGGGAGAAACTCCCTCAACTCTTAACCGGTCTGGACTCACATGTCTGTGAGTCGTATACAAATATATTCTTTCAGTTTTCTCCCTGCCTGCTTGTTTTTGTTAACTGAACGTTTGTGTATTCTTTTACGGTTTAGGGCAAATTTTACCATGCTGGCGTAAAGGGAGTGTTTGATAGATGCATATATACATGTGGTCTCCAGTTCTGCCTATCTATGTTACCAGCCCGTGGTATGTTACTCTGTTGATGTCTCTCAGACATCACTTTACCGTGAGTATTATAAAAATTCACCTTACCGGTTAAAGGTTAGTGTATGTTAACACCAACACAAGTTAGTCATAGTCAGTAATGTTCACAAGCACATGGAGTGAATGCTGAGATTACAGTCCAAACTAGTCTTTCTTTAATTTTCTCCATTAAACTTTCAAACTCTTGGTTGTGTTAAGCTTGCTTTCCTGAAATAGTATTTTCATTACAATCATTTATTTAAAATTACAATTAGTATAAACAGACGAATTTTATACAAAAATATATTTTAAAATGTCCTCGGTTTGCTGTAGGTACATAATAATCATTCATTATTTATTTATTTTAAAAATTTTATTTAACACAAAACATGTATAAATACGTAATAATTAAATACCTTATAAGCCAGATCTTTACAATAGCTTTTACTGTTACTGTAGTTTATTTTGTATGGAGTACGAATTCTTTTAAAAAAGAAAAAAAGACGAAACCGAATAGGGGTTAAATGATACCTATACTTCATTATAATAATTATCTACTTACTTATTGTGATTGCGAGGTAAAACCGTCACGCTTTTTCTTTTATTTTAATCCACAACAAATAATGTACTACGGTAAATATCTACATTATTACATAGCGATAGGGGAAAGTTGTCGAATACCGACCACATAAAAAAAATCCTCTAATATATACCTAGATTGAGTTTCAAATATTTTTGTAGGACAAATACAAAAAAATAGCTTGATCTTTTAAGTAAAAGCTAACATAAAAACAAAATTAAAATATATTAGTTTTCCATTTTAACCAACAAAAAGAGAGGATAATTTCTAAAAATGTTACCATCTTATTCTGTAGTACTGGCCACTAGAACGAGGAATAATGATCATATTAAAAAAGTTTTCTACTAGTGTGATTGTGATTAAGATGACAAATGAACTCTTCATTTTTTATCAACTATACTTCAGGAGCCTATTTTCAAAAGTGGTCATCTCCAGTTTATGATATTAAGAGAAAATCACAAGTTTTTGTACGAGCTTTAAAAAAAAGTTAGGCTCGCTAGTAAAAATTTTTTTGAGTTATTTAAACATCAAGTAATATAAAGAACTATAAAAAATATAAACATTTACAGAGATTACAGGAGAAAAAAGGAATTTAAAGTTGGATTTGATTAATTTTGTTTATTAGGTAGGGATTTAGACAAATTTTAAAATAAAGAGAGTGGATTTGACCAATTATGACGTCGATCGATTAGGATTTGACTATATTTGAATGACTATCATTAATATCATAATATTGGAATCAGGGTTGTAAAAAATTGTATTAAAACAAATAAGTGAAAATATCTAATTTGTACATGTACATTTTTATTAACTTTTGAATATTGTACAGTTTAAAAGAAATTTTTAATAAAAATTTATTAAATATAAGAAGAGATTTAAAAAAATTTTAATCTATTATCTGGTAATTATTTTATTTCTATTATCCATTGATAACAATATTTAATACAAATTAATGGTAATATAATATATTATATACAAACTTATGATTATGACTATATTCCTATTATAAAATAAAAAAATTTTAGTATGATATGTGCAACCCTAATCTTTTGAACCTATTATAAGTGCATGAAAATAACGTATCTTTCCTTCGTTGTTTGAAAGCGTTTATTATTTTGTAATGTTGCTGTTCTTTTCCTGGATTGATGAGGCAGTACTTCTTCTACGAACTTTTCCATTTTATTGCATAAATCTTAATGATTTTAAAAAGAAACCAGTTAAAGAAAACAAGTCTACAGAAGTCTGAATCATGTTGTAACAGACAAAATTTTAAATATGGCACCCACATTTGCGATTACATGAATACAGGTTGAAATGGACTTGATACGTTTTGAAAATAAAGACGTCTGGATTTGGCTACTATTGAAAATTAACTAAAGATAAATTTATATTTTACATGCTTATGTATGTTCACAGACTATGAAGAATGATATTAGGTACCATCTACCGCTTTCAGTTGAAAAATTATAAATTTGGAGTTGACCACTTTTGAAAATAAGCTCCCGACTTGCTCTGTAAAGAATATGATTAGAAGTGGTGCTATAATTTATATTTCTTAATTTTAATCCAGTAATGTCTGATAAACTTTCAATTACACAAAAGAAGAGAAAGTCGGTATCTTTGGATAAAAAAATGAGAATTTTGATCCTACTTGAAGAAGGAGAAAAATCTACAGCGATTGCTAAGGTATATGGAATAAATGAATCCACTGTCCGCCCAGTCAGAATAAAAGGAAGGAAACGTTTTTGCGAGATTTAAATTAAGGGACCGGTGTAGTTGGTTTTATTTTACTGGTTGGTATTCCACTACTTTCCCCTATGTACCTACTTGGAAAACGATAGGTACTTGTGAATGTTATCTAAACAATCTAAATTAAAAATATAGTAAATTAAAATGTGACCAAGTACAAAATCTTTCTGAAATTACTGTATTGTTTTCTTTACTTTGTTATTGCATTAAGTTGACAAAAACAAAAAAATATAGTATAGTTACATTGGAATAGGAATCCAGATTATTTAGTTAACATAACCACATACTTGAATTATTGTCGTATAAAAAGTTATTTCTGAGTTCACTATATATTTTGTTAGTTCTGGTTGATAACTTATACAAAGTATTATTTATCTAATGAATTAAAACTGGAATATTTGCCTACTGAGGTTCATTTTACATAAGTCTAGGAAATATAGGATGAGACTTAAGAGGCGCAAAACATATTATTAAAATCCTTATAAATAACTAAGTAATATTAATGAAGTTATTTCTGGAAAAAAACCATAAATATTAAAACTGTTCGAGTATTGAACACGTTCCGGTATAGGGGCTCTTACGGTATACTAGATAATGCACATGCAATTCGAAACGTTAACTACTGCACATTCAAGTTGTCCATTATTTGAGACCTCGTATCTTTCTTCTTTTGGTTTGCGACTTTTATATAGGTGTCCTATATGTCTTATAAATACTATATGTGATATAAATCGTAACAAAGCTCATGAAAATCGGAAAAGTCTATTTAGTACATAATGAATTATCAATCATTTCTTATTGAAGTATTGACAAGTACTTCAAAAAGTTCTTAAAACATAAAATTAAACTTAAAATGTGTTTTTCCCAATACTGACAATACAGCGATCTAGTGTATTTTCATAAAATAAATATATTTATTTATATTAAAATTCATTCTACAGCGCTAACGCCATCAGCTCTTTATTTTTAACATTTTAAAATTCTTTGTAAGTTTTAAAAATATGTAAGTGGTAGGCATTAACAAAAAAATTGAGCACACAGTTTTGCTGCTTTGTGATTATTATTATTATTTTAACAAGTCGAAAATGTTTACAAAATTTTTATTAATTCCCTAGCAAGTTGCATGTGATAATTACAAAGGTAAAATGCGTCAGTGAACATACTTTTTGTCTCACTGTAAAACGGTAATAAGAATTTCGGAAATTCTATTTTGTGATAATATTAGATATGATTTCAACTTACTAAAATAAATAATTCAATTTTAGAAACTTTTAGTTTTTCTTCTTAGAAATTTTCTTATTACAATGCGCATATTGTAAAAAGAAGTAAGTTAGTAAATTTCTCCGTGCAATTGGATTCTTAGCTTTGTGAGAATCTCTCTTACTAATATGGTAATTGTAATTTTCCAAGTTTGTCTAAAATAACTAATAGTTCTTATTTCTTAATATAGCCAGAGAGTTAATGGGTTATATGAAGTTGTGATGGTCAAAATTTTTTTTATTATCTCAAGAATATTCTCACTAAATTTCATACCGATCGGAGATTAGATCCGAAGTAGTGCTGTTTATAGCGCACCACCTCGAGTAGCGCCCGCGACTACTCCTGCGCAGCTGCCGCTCAATCACGTAGCTGTGGCTCGATATAATTTAAGCGGTACGGCGACTTTTGTCGCTCTATTGTATTGTTGGAAATTTATAGCCTTGAAATTTTGGAGCAGTTGTGTACCTATAGACTTTCAAAGGTTCAACATGAAAGAAACAAATTTGTAACTTTAAAGACGATTATCTCAGAATCGTATTTTTTTGCGGTGTACACGATTACTAAAAAAACTATAAATCCGATCAACATCAAATTTATACTAACTTATTTATTATAATGGTAGCTAGTCGCTGACTGTAGCATTTTCAACTTTAAAAAATTTGTTTCATAGCAAAAATATTGAAATTTAGCACCTTGAAAAATAAACTCTTTGTTAACATCGTCCCCATTTTTTTTAAATTTTGACAAATCCTTTGGCCAGCGACTACCCAATAAAATACCTATAGTAACGACATGTTTTTGAAATTTTGATTTCGGATGAACCGTTCTCGAGTTATCATGTCCACTGTAAGTGACACACAAAAAAGGCGTTACGGGAATATAGTTATAGTTTCCCTATTTTAAAGTGTTTCTTTATGAAAAAATTTAACAAGGATACCAAATTATACATATATTAATCGATGTTGTTAACAGATTTTAAATAAATATTTATTTTCCTGCTAAAAAAAAAATAAATAAATAAAGGAGAAAATGTCATTTCACCCGCTTCAACTGTATATAACCCTTTAAGTTAGCTATTAGCTATGCAGGACACGTACAACTTGTCTATGAGACGATGATCTCTGACGCCGTCGTTGCCATCATTGTGATCTGTCTCTTTTTAGCATAATATGTATTCTGTCTGTCTCTTTTTAGCATACCAGTTCGTGTCAATTCTCCTCTTCCCTTCGTCCTGCTATTAGAGATCGTCGTCTCATAGACAAATAGTAGTCTCACAGACCCCATAAAAAAGTATGTACAATTTCAAAGATGAAGCGGGTTAGTGAAATTCAGCCAAATTCTTTTTCATCGTGGTCAATTTTAGTGCATTTAATTTTTATAAATATTGTAAATTAGTAATATTTACTTTTTGTACATCTGCTACAAAATTGAAAAGCGTCTACACATAAATATTATTTGTAATTAATTGTCTACGTTTTGTTTAAGGTACCTCTGCTCTTATGTTTTTTTATTTTTTCTATTATATGTGCCACGGTGCGTTGTGGTGGCGCGGCGGTATGCTGATTGTTCACGTCCCCTAATAAAAAAATAAATAAATAATTATACCTTAAAATTTCTGACACCTTACCTAGGTGGTTATAATTAGTACTAAGATTGTACCTACTGTTAAATCAAAGAATCATATGTCGTTAGATGTTATATTTAATTATATGGTACATGTGCCGGTTCATGTTAAAGTACACACACTTCATACACATGTTCGTACAAGTATGTAGGTGCGTATGTATGTAATAACAATACACACTTGAGTTTCTTATTATCTGGTTTTCGGAACAATCCGCACTCTTAATATTATTTACGAATATACAATACACATAAGTATGATTTGAAAAATATGATTCTGTTTTGAATATGGGAACAAAGATTATTATTATTAGTTAATTCTAGACCAATATCGTCAATTTTATTTGCAAAAAATATTTGTAGGTCTTGAAGATTACGGTACACATCATGATAAGATTTTATGTTGGTCACTTTTAGAGCTTAATTTTTTTTTTACATATTATGATAACTTAGGAACTATATTTTGTAAAAAATAATTTTCTTCTTATTTTAAAAATTTTTTCTTTTAAAAGTTTAAAATTTGAAGAAGCCAAAAAAAGCAGAACAAATCTGCGCAAATGATACAGCCTCTCCAATATATCCGAAAAAAAAAATTAAATGGCACATATGTACCTAATTGTGCATCCCCCCACCAAAACCGGAAGTAAAGTATTTTCTCAAAAATGGCGCGAATTTGAAAAAAAATTTTAAAAGCAGCCCCATTTTCCCGCACTTCTAGGTGTCTAAATGCGAAAAAAAATCAACAGGCTGATGGGGGGATGCACAATGGGAATACTAATAAACAAAATGAGCCATGTTTTATTAAAATCGGATTAAGAGTTTTTGAATTAAAATTTGTGCAAATTTGAAAAATGTCATTTCGAGCAAAACACATTAAAAGTGTTTTAAATGAAGTTTTATAAAAAAAATTTTTACTTATGTTTTATAAAATTTTCATGGATAAACATACTAATAGCTAATCAGCTCCTGTTGTTCCCTGTCCTGCTTTTTCTTTGTTTGGCCCTCCGGTTTTACGCAGCGTCGTCAAAACATGACTACAAAAATCGGTATAACTTTTATTTTATTTTAAATTTTGACTTGAAATTTAAAATACATATTTTCGAAACATTTATGATTGTCTATATTTATGAAAAGGAAAAAAAATGAAAAAGAAAAATTTTAACTCATTAATAGTACCTTAAGAAATACAATAAGAACTTTTGATTTTTAATATTTTTCGCGAGCTTCATTTTTACTGTTGCTTATGTAAGGCGTTGCCAAAAATAATCAGGCACCTGTGCTTTTAGAGGTATTTACTAACCACCTCATTACAAGTACCAATGCCACATTATTGTAAGTTTTATGATCTTTACTTTATTGCTTAGGATTATTAAATTAAAGTGATTACATAAAATATTCCAGAGATAGCTGGGTTTAAGATAGTGACCACTCATAATGTACTCCATTGTGCTACCCATTAAACTCGTTCTTTATTAATACAAAATTGCTTGGTATTTAACTGTTAATTTCATTTTTATGTAAATAATATTAGTGACAATTTAAGTCATGTGTATAAAATTTCATATGAATATTGTAGTTTTTCTTTTCACCTTTACAGTGATAATTTAACTCATGTGTATTTAAGTGCCATAAGAATATGGTAGTTCTTCTTTTACTTTTTCTGTAAAAGGAGGAACAATCTTTACAGAAAAATAACACGAAACTGAAAAAATGATACAAAACACTTTACTGGGCATTTCGTTGTAAGTAAATGCGATAAATTTAACTGGTTTCAAAAACCATAGTAACAAAATATTAAATACAATAGAACTTCCATTAATTGCCACCGTCGGGATCGAGACTGTGACGGTTAATCGAATTAGATAGATAACAGAAATTTCTTTAAAAAATTGATTTTGTTATTAGCTTTGGGACAAAAATGAAAATGTTTACAGCTTGATAATACATATTTAAATAATATATTTAATTCTACAAAGTTATTCGTATAACGTTAAGGTTATGTATAATAAGAAAAAGCTTTAGGTTACAAAAGCGTAACCTATTCGTATATAGGTAAAACCTCTATAAATATCGTATCAATATAATATAATTTCATGTTCCTTGTAATTATGTGGTTTTTTATTTTTATTTTTTTTTAACAAAATATTTATTTTTCCTATGTGATTATGTATGTGTTTGAAAACTAGGTTTGAATACCTAAAGTCAGAGAATCCATCTTTTTTATTAGGCATTAATGGATAACAGAAACCGACGGATTATCCAGTGACGGTTAATTGAAGTTTTACTCAAATAGTATGAATCATACTTACTTACTTGTTAAATTGTCCTACCGTATTACATTGGAGTTTTATATATTTTCTGAATAAATTGTGTTTTTTACAACTCAAATTTTTTGCCTACAAGCAGTTTAAACAAAATTCTTCTTCTCGTTTAATTGCTAGCCAACAAATTTTCATTAGAAAGCCCAAATTTATTCAAAATAAATAAATAAATAAATAAATAAATAAATAAATAAATAAATAATAAAATAAAATAAAATAAAATAAATAAATCAAAAAAATACAAACCTCAGGCATAATAATAAATGAGAAAAAAGGAAAAAATTTCATTGAAAAAAAAAATGGTACAAAATATTTAATAATTGGTCATCTTATAAGCAGATAAACATAATAAATACTCCTGTCGCAGCATCTGCATAACATAGTGAATTTTCAAAGGTTGGGCACTGGTGGATCTCATACACAACAATTTGTATCCATCTAAAATAATCTAGTTCTTCTCTAACAGTGAAAAAATTTTCAAAATTGATTAAGTAGTTAATTTTTAGCGTTTTTGGGCCCCAGCATCCTGGCGGATCTCATATAGTACCTATAGCATATACAGTGGCTCACAAAAGTCATGGGACAAACGTTTTTAAAAAAAATTGTTGATGGTAGCAACTAAGTAATAGACACTAGAGAAAAAGTAATTCGATGTATTTAATAATATATTATTAAGTAATCAAATTCAATTAAAAGCAGTTCAAATTAAAACAAATAATTTATAAAATAAACAAAAACATTCTGTACTGTCAAAAATTAATATCACAAAAGTCATGGGACACTAATCGTAATTTCCATAAAAAAAATTATTGTACTGCATTTAATATTTAGTTGGATTGCCCTTCACCTCAATTACACTTTTTAATCTTCTCGGCATCGATTGTACTAAATTGGAAGTTTCTTCACTTGTAATATTCTCCCATTCTTCTTTTAAAATTTCTTTCAGACTTTCTTTGGATGATATATTGTGTTTCCGTATTTTTTTTTCCAGAAGGTCCCAAATATGCTCTATTGGGTTAAGGTCTGGGGACTGAGCTGGTGTCTCAATAACTTTGGGACAATTATATAAAAGCCAGGATCGTACCGTATATGATGTATGTTTAGGGTCATTGTCTTGGTAAAATTTGAACTGATCTAACAACCCCATTTTTTCTGCACTTTGTCGTAAATGCCTTTTTAATATATTTAAATACATGTATGAATCCATTGTTCCCTCTATAAACACTAAATCTCCGACACCAGCCGCAGATATACATTCCCATACCATGACACCACCGCCACCATATTTAACGGTGGGTACTAAATTTTCTTTTTTTAATTCTTCATTTGGTTTGCGCCAAACAATTAAGCGTCCATCGCTCCCAAAGATATTAAATTTGCTCTCGTCAGCAAATATAACACTAGCCCAGTACTCTAAGTCGTTATTTAAATTTAATTTTGCAAACTGCAATCGTCTTTTTCTATTTTTTTCATTAACAAAAAATTTTCTTCTAGCTGTCCTTCCATGATAACCGCTATCTCTAATGGCTCTTCGTATCGTTTCCGGATTGACCGATTTTCCGGTAGTTTCTTCCAACATTGCTGCTAATTTTGGACCACTTACTCGAGGATTTTTCTTTATTTCTTTCAAAATATTCCGCTTATCACGCACAGTTAATAATTTTGGACGACCAGTTCTATGTTTATTTTCGATTCTGTTTTGAGTTTTAAAGCGTTTTATTACATTAAAAACGGTTGATTTACTTAATTTTAGTATTTTTGCTATTTCTCGTATTGTTTTATTTTCCTTGTAATGAGTTATAATTAAATTTCTTATAACAATCGAAGTTTCCGTACGAGGCATTTTACACACTTTTTAATACTTTAAAACAAAATTCCAGGGATGAAAGTAAACACAACACGCAATAAGAGTAATAAGATGTGTAAATAAACAATGATGTTGTAACATTGTAATATTATTAAATATCGGTGAATCCCCGAGTTTTTTGTATTGTCCCATCACTTTAGTGACATCTATTGATTATTTAAAATAATATCTTATTGTTTTATTTTTCATTAAGGTGTTTTTATGGTTTGTGTCTAATATAAGTTTATTGACGTAACAAACCTCCATCGATTTATACAGTATAATTTTATTTGTTGTTCATTATTTGTAATAAATCGGTTATAGTGTTTGCATTTAATTACTGTCCCATGAATTTTGTGAGCCACTGTATACATTTAAATGAATTTAACTTTTAAAAGGTGAAAAAATTTTCAAAATCGGTTGATTAGTTTCATTTTTGGCGTTTTTGAGACCCCCGGATACTGACAGACCTCATATAACATAACTGAGATATCAGTTATATCCGTCTAAAATAGTTAAGCTCTCTAATAGTGAATAAATTTTAAAAATCGGTGATGACGCGTTCTTGAAAAGTTAGTTAATTTTTATTTTGAAAAATGCAACAGATATAAATATTGTTATTGTAGTAGTAAAATAAAAATGATTCAACATTATTGTAAAAAAAATTCACCAAATTTCTTAATTTTTCTCAAAAACTAGTTCACTTAGAACAATGTCTCAAAAGCTTGTCTTGCAATTTTTTACGCTCTTTTCGATGGTGTAAAAAAAAAATTAAAAAATTTTTTAAACCTCGTCAAATTATGCAAAAAACCACTAAAAATGGCGAAAAATGGCCAAAATTGTAGCTTCCAAAAATCAGCCGTATCTGGCTGCCGAATTTGTCCAAGCTATTGGGACTTTTGACCTTATCACCAAATTTCGTAAAGATTGGATACTTCGTTCAAGGGTTATCGCGCGGACACATACATTATATTTATATATTTACAAATTTTAGTGAACCTCATTTCGGGTTTCTCGGGACCTCAAAACAAATTTCTGCCATAGTCCTGAGCTCAGATTTTTTCATGGCACTCACTATAATAAGTGTATTTTCAAAAAGGAAATTCACATAAAATGAAAGGAAAGCTTTTGTTAATAAATTCAACTGATTGCAAAATTGTGGTATAATGTGAGTTATTTTATACGTTAAATTGTCTTACGTTTTTTACATTCGAGTTAGTTATATTACCAGACAATAAATTTTCGTTAAATAAACAAAAAATTTATTCAGGAAAAATATAAGCTTCTCATATAGTAATAAATCAATAAATTGTTTTTACTCTTTTTGATATAGTTATAGTTAGGTTTGTAAGTCGGTTAGTTATTGTTATAGGTAATTAGCATCTGTGTTAGCGATATTTTGACAGGGAACGTCCTATTTTTTAAAGCATAATCTCAAGTATCTCACCTATGTTTTTTTCATACCTATAATAGTCACCTAGTATAAATTTACTTTATAAAAAGAGGTTTGTATGGATATTTAATTTGTAAAAGTAAACCTCCCTAATAATATCTTGGCTAAAATTCTTAACACAGGTATTTACTACAATTTTTAAAAGAGGGTAGTGTACCTAAAAGCGTACAGTGTATTTAATACATGTAGTATAATTGAAAATAAAAATACGCGTTATCAGTGGAATGTTAATTTGTCTCGTAGTAGGTACCTAATTTACTTTTGTGCTGTTTGATAGATTGTACCTCTAGCCACCTTAATGACAGTGAGCGTGTATGACGTGTATGTGTGGTATAGGTACATACATAAACCGTTAACCATAACAAATCAAAAATTAAATAAGCGGCCAACAACCAACATTGCATTGTTATGTAAATTGTGTTAACAAAAACTTGTTAATTAAGATATTATTAAAACAATATTTAATTTTATGTTTCATTTACCAAGTTTGTTGCATCTACGTTGATTTAGTTAATTATATTATTTTTAAAAAGAAATCATTAAAAATTAAATATTATAGGTACGTATACATAATATGTCTAGTTTAATAATTGCCAGCGTAAGTATATGTATATCAATTGTAATACACATGTACAGAGATTTTTAAAGGGATATACTGTACATATAATAAATAATATGTAGCTAAATTTAAATATGTATTTACATATTATCATCCCTATTAAATCATTTCTCACTTCAGTCAAAACATTGTCACTTGCGTATAATTTAGGCCACATTTCCACCTGCAAAAACACTTGAAGAAGTCTTCCATGAGTTTATAAATTGCAATATCGTTTACATATCGTATAAATTCCTGAAATTTTTGTCTGCAATAAATATATTACGAGAAGCTCGCGGATCATACTATCACAACTTATCGCTGCAGAGGTATTTACACACGAGAAATAGATATCGCGAAAGCTATATTGCAATTTAGTTTGTATTGTCGAATCATGTTGAGAAGACCTTAACTGTTTTACAAATAAGTGATAATTTAGAGTAAAACAAGTTAACTCTCACATTATTCATCCTGTATGAAGAACTATTGTTTTAAAAAGTAATAAACTCTATTCCAGAATATAAATTGATCCCGCCACATTTAATAAAATAATTTTAAAAAAGGTAAAATTTAAAAAAAAAATTCTAAATAATTTTTAATTTTTATTGCAGTCTAATATTTAAGTAGGAATAAATAACCCAAAAAAGAAAGTATTAAAAAGGCTTGGCCTTTTTCACTCTTCTTGATCTTTAATTTTTTGAATTCATTATGCCAATTGACCTATTTTTACAATCTAGATGTCGGTTGTCCCACAAACAAGGGTTACACTCATAAATCCCTATTAATTTGAATAGTATCTTCTCGAGACTATTCACGTGTCGGTCGTTGACTCATATTTATTTAACAAAAACAAAACCGATCAGCTGCGAATGTAAGTAGATACGAAACCAAACCGATAAGCAGCGATTCAATATGAACACATTTAAACTTGCATTTTGTTGCACCCGGAACTACTTATAGGAAACGCTTAACAGACTGTCGTGAGTGTACTTGCTACGTAGTTTACACATGCAAGTTTCTGTCTAACAGCCAGTCGGACATTTCTTGCAGGAGTTTTCTTGTAGGTGTAAACATGGCATTACTGAATACATACAATATAGGACCTATTCTAAGCTACTGCTGTGTTATATTTATTTTTTTTAGTTGCTCATGATGTCACCATAATCGCACAGTGACTATGGTGACAACATTGTAAAGTATTTGTTACTCAACTTCTTTAAGGTACCATCACAGTGTAGAATTTTGAAAAAATCAATTTTTTTTTGTCTTTCTTAAAGTACATACAGTTATGCATGTTCTCTCAAAATTTCAAATTGAAATTCGAATTATTACGGTCGCTACGACAATAGTTCAGTCTAAATACAACATCCTGTGGATCAACTGACCACACGTGCTTTTTGGCACGTGTTATACCACTTTACATTCAGTCTTTCCGCAACCAGTGAACGTATAAGATCAATTCTCATCATCACACATTGCTGTTGAAACAATGATTTGAAACAATTTCGAGACAAACTTGAAACGCGATTGTCGCGAAATGCCCCTTTTTAAAAACGGTACCCACCCTCAGAGGGAAAATTTCCAAGCTATAAGTTTGAAATTTTGACAGAATATTCTTTATTCCATTTTTTCAAATTAAAAAAAAAACTTCCATAAGAATATAGCGGCCTACCTACAGATTGATAATCTATTTAATTTTTTTTTCTCAGATGAAAACTGCGGCCGCAATCGTGGGCACCAATAGCCGCCCTTTTTTAAAGACACTGTTACAATAATTATAAAAAATAAATAAAAATTAATAAAAATAACATTTTTATATTGCCAAATAGTGGTATTAATCGTAAAAAAAAATTATCCCCGTTCCCGCATCCTATCCATCCGAAAAAAATTGCGAAAATTGACTATTTTTCGGCCGGTCACACTGTGATGGTACCTTAAATAAATATATATCAACATAAATTTATAAATAGTTATGTAACAGTAAGTTTAAATTCGCTAAAGTTGAGGAGGCTAAAGTGGCCGGAAGTACCTACATAAGGTAAATAAGTTACAATTAATTTAATAACCAAAATTTGCGGTTTAAGACAAAAACAAAAATTATTTTGTTATTAGTGAAGCTTATAATCAAATAAAATGCAAATTTTTAATTTACCATAAACCTAGTTTGAAAAATTTATTAAATAAATAATTATCGTTTAATATAGCGAGGGTATAAGCCGGAGACAATCTAAAAATAATTTTTTCTACTCCTACTATTAAAAGTAACATTTTGTGCACGGCTAACTATATGTAAAAATTAACAATTGCCCACACTGTGCGGAAATAGCAGTGGGAAATTATTTCGCACGGCTTAATATAATAAAAAAGTTGGCTATGTCTGATTTAATATATAATTTCATATGTAATTCTAAAAATATACATATGTATGTTGAATATTTACTATTCTTTCCATAGTTTCAAAGTATGCTTTGGCAAAAATTTGAACATCTTACCACTGATATTATAAATTTAAAAAATTTTTACTACTTATTTAAATTTTATTTTAATTATTTATGTTAAATTTTACGAAAAAATGTGCTTGTAGAAAAAATATAGTCAAAAATCCGTGGGAAAAGCTTATTTCTCACCCATATGAATTTTTGCACTCGCCCTGCGGGCTCGTGCACTCATATTCGTGAGAAATAAGCCTCTTTTCCTACTTATTGTACAATATACTATTTTCTGTTAACCATCAACTACTGTAATATGTTCTTTGTTTTTAGCCTGTATATTATAGTAGACCGATAGTATATTATAATGGCCGATTTGCGATGGTCATTTCAATACACGTCAAATTAAGAGGATAGACTCTTGGATATTTACTCTACACAGACGTTCAGTTCTGACAAGCCTATTTGGCCGGTTTGAGTCATTCTTAACGTTTATAGAGGGTAAAAAATAAGGCCCGATTTATATAAAGTAACAGTTCTGGAATTTTAATACATGA
This sequence comes from Brachynemurus nebulosus, assembly GCA_035578155.1. NCBI lineage: Eukaryota > Metazoa > Arthropoda > Insecta > Neuroptera > Myrmeleontidae > Brachynemurus > Brachynemurus nebulosus. The sequence continues at coordinate 104,978,032 of JAPWDM010000001.1, forward strand.
AAGTTAATAATATTTTTTATCGATGAATAGGGTTCTGGTAATGTTTTTTCTTCACCAAAGTACCGCCAGGACAATCTAAAGTTATGATAAATTTCATAATTATTTTGACAAATATCAAAATGTGTATTTTGGTCACAAATCGTCCACTGGCTCTTGTTCTATTAAGCAACTGTATAAAAATTAAATTATAGAGAAACTTGTAAAGCTTGTTACTACAGTAAATACTTTAATATTTTATTTCTAATCTAACCTTAATGACTTTTTCAGTCTGAGTGTATGATTCCAAATTCATCAAATCTAGTATTTACAAGATATATAGATATCCTGTACAACAACATAAAAGTTTTAGGAAATTTTTGTTTGCAACTTTTTTTATTTCTACAAATAATTTGGTTAATATTTTATATTTTTGATAGTGTTACATTTCAATACTTCAATTTAGCTATGTGGGAGCCCAAACGGTTAGATTACCTGTATATACACACGTACAGGTACCTACTATCTAATATTCATTAATAATAATTTAACGAAAAAAAATAGATTGATGGAAATGATTCACAAAAAAATTACAAACATCAATTTTAAATCTAGACAAAATGCTATTGTAGTTGAAATTAATCTGTTCAATAAATCAATGTAATTCAACTTATATGGAAATATGATTCATTGGTCTGTCAATTGGTAAATTCTGACTTGTCTACATCAAGGTAGCAGCTCACACTGAAAAGCCACATCTTTAAAATATTATTATTAATAGCATGTCACTTACTGAGAACCATAATTTTTGTGGCGGTGGATGCAGTTTGAAAATGCAAGGCTAAAAGCCAAGGATCTTAAGCATCCGTGGTCGGAAATGTAAATGTAAAATTTACATTTTCATGATGAAATAAATATAAAAATAAAAACAAAAATATAGAAAGTATTTGCAATCAATAATAATGTAATATAATCTATCATATTTTTTTCCTTCTTATATGTTCTGGATACCACACATATTTCGGAAAAACGCAAGAACCCGTATTCCCTAATTTTAATGCTCTTTCTAGTTATGAAAATTTACCCCCATTTTCACCCCTCCAGACCCTCTTATGAACTCGGCCCTGGTTTAACCTATACAGATAAATACGTCTTTCAAAGAGTAACATTTCGTCAATTTAAAGTTTTCCTCTATCTCCTATAGTTTTCGAGATATCTTAAGAAATACGATTTGAACCCCCAACTTTAGGGGCTGGTTTCACCCCGTGAACGTGGAAGATGGCCAATAAAAAAAAATACGGGTCCCTTATTTTTGCCTATTCTACATACCAGCGAAGTTTCATCAAAATCCCGAATTTCACTCTGGGTGCATCTCCTTGTAAGTAGCTAATAATACATATACAGGTGTATATAAAAAATCCTTTATAAATTAAATAAAAACTACAATATATCCATTACGTTTACAATTATCGTAATTTTTTTAAAATTTATAAGCTTCATGTGCAATTTTAGGCCGGATGCACATTGAGACGCAGTTAACGCTGGCAGAGCAACCTATTTACCTGTATATGTTAAACCATGGTTGGGTTTATAAGAAGGGCTGGAGAGGTGAAAATGGGGGTAAATTTTCTCGTACAGCCTGAATGGCTCAATGTATCAAATTTTTGCCATCATAAATAGAAAGAGCACCAAAAATTAGGGGACACGTGTTTTTAAATTTTTTCAAAATATGTGTGGTATCCAAGCCATATAAGGAAGAAAAAAATAGGGTAGATTATATTGCATTATTATTGATTGCAAATACCTTCTATATTTTTTTATTTTTATGTTTATTTTCATCATTAAAATGTAAATTTTTACTTTCCGATAACGATTCATGTATTTTTCAGTACTTACTTAATTGGTAATTTAGCTATGTGTATATTTGGTTACTAATATTCGATATTTTTTATACCTATTTCTACCAAAGTTCTCTGGTCTGCAAGTGTTAATGAATGTTCAACAAGAAGCAATAATCTTCCGTTCAACAACTGCCTTTGTCTTTTTACAAATTCGTTTTTAACCAAATAAACGCGGTTTATTTCTTTCTCAACATTCAAACTATTTTTCTTATTCTTTTTGTATGTTTTATAGGTGTCAACCCCATTTCCCAAATCGCAAAATTTATTACAAAGCACCTGACAAGTGAGCGAAAGAGATTATTGCTTCTTGTCGAGCATTCATTAACACAAGAAAACTAGAGAACTTTGACCTTCGCAGAAATAGGTATAAAAATATCGAATATGATTAATATGAGTAACCAGATGTACACATGGCTAAATTACCAATTAAGTTAGTAGTGAAAAATATATGAATCATAATCGGAAAGTAAAAATTTACATTTTAATGATGAAAATAAGCATAAAAATAAAAAAATATAGAAGGTATTTGCAATCAATAATAATGCAATAATTATAATCAACCTTATTTTTTTCCTACTTATATGGCTTGAATACCACACATATTTCGAAAAAACGCAAAAGCACGTATCCCCTAATTTTTGGTGCTCTTTCTATTTATGATGGCAAAAATTTGATACATTGAACCATTCAGGCTGTACAAGAAAATTTACCCTCAATTTCACCCCTCCAGACCCTCTTATGAACCCGGCCCTGGTTTAACCTATACAGATGAATAGGTCTTTCAAAGAGTAACATTTCGTCAATTTAAAATTTTCGTCTATCTCTTATAGTTTTCGAGATATCTTAAGAAATACAATTTAAACCCTCAATTTTAGGGGCTGGTTTCACCCCGTAAACATGGAAGATGACCGATAAAAAAAAATACGGGTCCCTTATTTTTGCCTATTCTACACACCAGCGAAGTTTCATCAAAATCCTGAATTTCACTCTGGATGCATTTCCTTGTTAGATCAAATAAGTGTTTGCCATCAGTTTAAGACTTACCGATCTACTATTTTTATTTTATTCCACACAAAACAAATTAGCTTACAACAACAACGTGGCTATATGTATATAATTATCATCTCGTAAAATAATTAAATTGCCTATAAAATTATATGAACATTTGATATGCCATAAAATTAACCAAACGTATTTTAAATAAACATATAAAATTTCAGTTTTCTTTAAAAGATGTAATTGTTAAACGTTTGGACGTATAGTTGTATAAAATACGTGTTATGAAAAAATATTTGCTATTAAAATGTTAGAAATAAGAATTAAATAAAATTAAATGTAAAAGAATTTCACAGAAGTTGAACAGTATAAAATCTTTGCGCGTCTTTTGAAAAGTTTTTATTATTTTTGAAGATATATTTTCGAGATATTCAATTAATCTACTTCGTAACTCTGTGAGCCTATAAACTTAACAACATGTACATACAATAGTTACCAAAAAAAAAAAAAAAACAACAAGCAAATTAAATTGTGATAGAGTAAAAGTGCTGCGTTGAAATTGTGAATTTTTTTGTTAATCTCAGACTATTCTCTAAAGATTATTTAAGTATCAAATTTTAAAATTATTTAAGTATCAAACTGTGTGCGTGAGTGCCTCGGTTAACTCTTGCCTTTCTTGCCGATTGTAATGTACCTACTAATTTTCTTTGTATTTTAACAAACATCTGTCATTTTTTATTGATTCAGCCATAATTTAAGAAAATATTTAAAAATTTTACACATTTTTTTAAATTGTTTGCTATTAATTAAGACATTGTGTTTAAAACTCGTTATAAATAATTCAAAAATTCTAAGACAATTGGTTTCGTCGGCAAATAAGTAAGCAAATCAAATATATGGCTTCTTTTGATCTATTTCACCTCAGCTAAAATTATAGAAACATTTTTAGTGTTTACAACATATTCAAACATCAAAACCGATAGGTTCGGCCCTGGGATCTTCACTTATCAGTGTTATGTGTTAAGTTTTTATCAGCTGTCTTTATGATTACCAATATTGATAGCTTTTAATTTCAAAAATATATTTGATGACAATTTTTTTTTTCAAAAATACAGTAAAGATCTCTGGCCGATATTAATTTGTTATATATTTGCAGTATTTTGCACGAATATACATACTTAAAACTAAGATTCAGCAATTTTTAATGCAACAACAAAAAAGTATAAAATTATATACATATATGGAACGTAACCTTAAGTTGTAGGGATACATAAAAAATGCATTTTATTTTAAAATAATCAGAAATATTTTTTATTTTATTAAATTAACATAATTATTTTTAACCTATTTTTTACCTAGTCGCAAACGCCAATCACGAAGTAGACGGCATGTGACGTCATTAAACTCAAGCAACATATGTTGACATATTCATTGTGTAAAATATTGCTTTTAAATAAAATGATTTTTTGAGTTTATTGGTGCAAAGTCGATTTATTTCGAAGCTAAAACAAATCCTCAATTTACATACGTTAATTACTTATTCTTTTCAAGCTAGAACACGTCAAAAAAAGGCAATTTTGTCACTGAGTGATAGATTGACTTTTTCATTTATCATCAACAATATAAAGCACTTCTAATAATCTTAGGTTGATGAAATTCGACAGAGTTGTAGAATTTGAAGCATAAGTAAAGAGAAAAATCAAATAACGAAAAATTTTATACTATTCACCCTCAAAATGGAAGTTTAAAATTTGCATATAAAAAATCGTGAAATCGTGCAAAAGAAATGCAAAAACTACACTAAGCAGCACTGCAATAAAGTCTTTTACTCATATTTGCAAAAAATCAATTATATTTAGAACACAATTTTTAGCGTTTACTTCATGTAAGTACAATGACGTCATTCATCTCATTTGACAGCTGGTAAAAATTAGATATCGTTTTGGCGGCTAATTTTAAATCTAAATGTTTTTATGGTTATAATTCTCAAGATGCAAAGTATTTTTAAGAGAGAACATTTTTTATAGGTTTATAATAAAGCAATAAATAGGGCTCGGAACATTTCGGAAATTAGTCAAATAGCCTATTATTCATCATTTTAGTTTTGAAAAAAACAACTTAATAGCTAGTTTTACCTTTTATGTTAGAGCGAGACTAAGTATAGTATTACAACTCTAAGAAAAAAGTAAACGTAATAAAATTTTACAAGTTGGATTTACACTATAGCAAAAAAAAATGAAATAAATTATTTTCAATACGAAACTGCCCTCTTGCAGCAACATTCATAAATATTATTTTTCAATTAAAAATAGAAAATAGTAATACAAAACACGATTTAGAAATATTAAATTATAATTTAAAACTATAGTTTTAAAAATTATATACATTCATTTAACTTTTTAAATTATAATGCGTAATTAAATTAAGAATTTCATTTATTATTAAAATACATAATTCAGTTCTTAAAACATACACAGGATATTATAAATAAAAAAAAAAGAATTGCACTTTACATTATAAAAAAAAAACTAATGTATACATAACGGTAAACAGCGTCAACGGCGTCAACAGTTCCATATAAAGTGTACTAGTTGTCAAAATAGTGTATTCTTGATTTTTTAACTTATATCAATTAGTTTTTCGGAATTATTCCTATAATCGTCAGGGAGTTAAGATCAAAAATTTTAGCCACTTAAGCGGCTAACCCGAATTAACTCAGGTTGATGACATTTGTCGATTGTGCCGCCATTTTATCTATCGTGCTTGTCATATATCAAAATTTTAAATGGGGTAAACTCCATATAGCTTCTATTTGTAACACAGATTCCAATTTAATTTGCACAACACTTTTGATGCTGGCATGTAAAACAGCAACCATCCAGTTTAACAAGCCGCTTAAAAGATTAAAATGGTTACCCAACTTGACTACAGCGCCACAGTCACTACTTTGTTTCCATTAGACTAAAGCCATTTTGTTTATATATTTATTTTGTTTCGAGCACCTCGTGATTCATTTTTAATTGTTATTAATTTTGATTCTTTTGTAACATTTTTCTAAATTTTGTGTAACACTGTTTTCTTAGTTTTATTATTATTTTTTTTATTAATTTTAATTTTATTAAGTTTAATTTTCAATTTTTAATATCATCACTTTTAACGATTTTGTCCATTTAAATTTTATCGAATTGTTTTATGATTTCAAATGTATATGTTAAAAAAAATGTATATGTCAAATGTAATGTTAAATATTAAAAATTAAAATTATGTATTTAAAGTAACACCTTGACGGTCGCTGACGTCATAAGACGTCAACTGAAACTTTACTAACTCACATATCACGTTGCACGACGTCAATAAATCCACATGAAGTGTATAAACGTCAAAATAATGTACCACTGGACGTTGTGTCATTAAAGGTTATGATCGTCATGGTATTAATATTTTTTCAAAACTTTTCTTAAAATTTAATATATTTATTTTTGACTGTTCGTTTACTTTTTTTGATTTTGTAGAATTTAGAAATATTTTATCCTGAAATATCATCTAGAAAAATTTGGTTTCATTACTTCCAATAGTTTCAAACAAATTCAATAATAAACATGTGCTATTTCATAGGGAGTACAAGTAAATAAAAACTTTCAAATGGTTGTACTGTAAAATTACAAAAATGTCACATAACTTCTTCATGCATTTGTCCTCTCAATTATAATTTTCGAATGGTGTTTGTTGTTTTTTTTTTTTTATTTTATCTAAGTTTGTTATTAATTTTTACTTATAAATAATGCTAGTAACTTTTTAATGTTTTCTTATATGTATTTCTACTTTAGTTTTCCATTAAATAGAATAATTTCTTAATAGTTTTCTAAAATGAATTGAATTTGTAGATATTTAACTGCAGGGTGACACGGTATAATCAGTAAGAGTTATCAGTTACCACAAATCTGCCATCAGGTGAAGACTCCGTATCTCCATGGAGAGACACATTAAAAATACCGTATGCTAGTTTTTTTTAGCTATGTAAATCCGACTTAGTTTGACAGATTTTTGTGTGAGAGAGATAAGTAAATTGAACTGTCGCTGTACAAGCTGCTTTTTTATCCTTGTCATCTTATTTAACCAATCATATTTTTTTCAAAATTTTATTACCTTAACTTTTTTCTGGGAGTTGTAATATAATATGTGCCCACATGTAAGTAAAGCTATGCAACTTCAGTAATCAGTGTACTATTATATCAATAAGAAACTTAATAGCAACTTACATACCTAAAAATATGCACATGTACGTGTAAGATGTTGTATATTTGAAAAAAGTGCGTGTTTAATAGAAAGAAAATACACAGATAGTGTGTTGATAATAACAGGGTGCTTTATACCAAAATCCAGACAATGGAGAATAATAGTGATGGGCTAGTAACTAACTAACTGTTAAAAAATACCAGTTACTTGTAAAGTAACTAACTAACTAGCGATGCCATTTGAATACCCTTAGTTACTTAGGTAGTTACCATGGATGTATTATACAATAAATTATGTATATACATATCTGACATACCTCCACAATAGTTAGTTACTTATAGTCCTTATAGCACAGTATGTATAAGTTACTTATAGCACCTTCTAGCCTGTGTACGTATTTCCAATATGTATGTATGGCATGTTTGTTCATTTTCATAAGGATTCTGGACAAGACTGACTTGAACGATTTATCAGTTTATGATGAGTCCAGATGTTTCACATCTGAGGTAAAAGAGTTTACAATTTTAAGAAAAAATAAATTTTAAGAAGAAAAATACTTAACAAAAGCATGGCAAATAAATTATATTTTTGTCCCTGAGTTGTGGATTTTTTATTATTTTATGTTGTCCTGCCTACTCATTACACTACTTATTATATATAGGTACTACGGTTACGTATTGAGTATTTATTTCATTGTAACCGATAATCCTTGTAACTGGTAAACGATCTTCACCATACATAAGATAGTTACATAGTATCAGGATGTTTGTATTTAGGTACTATTTGAGATACGTATAGGTACAATGCAAAAGTAACTAACTAACTAACTACATAAAATAACTAGTATTTATACTGAAAGTAACTAATAGTTACTGGTACCTAAAAGTAACTATAAAGCCCATCACTAGAGAATAAAAACAAAAGATAATTATCAGTCAGTAGAGTAGTGGGTACTGTTAAATTACCTACTAGTCCAGCCACATATTTATCCTATTATTTTAAACTCCCGTTTAATTATGGACACAAAAATTTTACGATTATTTTATTTAATTATATGTGGATGTGCCAGCTAGCGGCTAACTCACAAGTCGTTAGTCAGTGCGTGACTTTAGCGGGTAGGCTGAGTAAGTCCGAGTCTACTCCAAAATTTTGAAAATAAATAAATAATTTATCATTATTTTTTTAGTTTATACTTTTTTTCTAATTTCAAATAATTTTTTTTCTTTTTTAAGGCGTTATATACAGTTATAGAGGCTGAAATGACGACATATTTTCTCGATTCTTTTGCAACAACAAAATAAATATTTATTTAAAAACTGTTAACAGCGTTGACTAGTACATGTTTTGCGATATTTGTTAAATATTTTTTATAGAAAAATATTTGAGAATAGCGGAACTACAACTATATTCCAGGAGCGCTATTTTTGGGCATCACTTGCGATATACTTGATAACTCGAGAACTTTTCATCCGAAATCAGAATTTCAAAGACATTTCATTAGTATATTTTTATTGTCTAATTGTTGAATGAAGGATTTAAAAAAAATTAATTTTTTTTAAAAATGGCGACGATTTAGCAAAAAGTCAAAAGTTTATGTTGTTAGGTTTTCGATATTTTTGCTCTAAAGAAGATACTTTAAAAGAAATTGAAAATTCTTGAGTCAGCGACTAGCTATTATCATATTAAAAATATAAATTTGGTGTTGATTGGATTTGGTAGTTGTTTGGTAATCGTGTCCACTGCAAATGTACTTTCAAAAAAATACGATTCTGAGATAATCGTGTTTAGAGTTACAATTTATTTCTTTGAACGTTCTTTATGTTGAACGTTCGAAAATCAATACACAGCTACTCTAAAGTTTCAAGGCCATACATTTCGAACAATTAAATAGAGCGGCAAAAGTCGACGTACTGGTTATATCGAGCGACAGCTGCGCAGGAGTAACCGTGAGTGCTTTTCAAGATAGTACGCTATAGGGATGATCGATATTAGAAAAACATCGATGTTGACATCGATGTTAACATCAATTCAAGAGTATCGATGTACGATATATATCGAAAGAAAAACATCGATGTTTATGTAACAAAATAAACAACCATTATAATCTATTATTTTATTTATTAAAAATTAACATTGTCAGAATTTATTTGGTAAACTTTGCAAAAAAGTCATTTTGTTAGAAGTTTTCCTTTTAATCTGTTGCTTTGTTGATACAAATGCTGCCCAGCTTTTGAAAAAAGTCTCTCTAAAGCTGTTGAAGTTGATGTGCAACACAAATATTTAATGGCAATTTTTTTCAAGTTTGGATAAGTGGATCCTAGAACTTGCCATAAAAGTAATGTACATATTTTGTTTTAAATCAGCTACAGGATTTTTTAAATACTGGATAGCTTAGAGTAATATCAATGTTTCGATATTATTTTCGTAACATCGATGTGTCGGTGTTATCGAGGACATAACATCGATGTTTTTACATCGATGTTTTCCCGCTAAACATCGATGTTTTTCTATCATCGATCAATATCGATCATCCCTAGTACGCTACAAATAACTATAACTTCGGTTCTAATGCTCCAGTTGTTATGAAATTTGGAGAGAGTCTTCTTGGGATAATGTACTTAAAGAAGATGCAATAAAAAGCAATAAACTTTTCCGACTACACATATAACCCCTTAAAACTAATTAGATATAAATTGTAAATATTAGAATGACGATTTCTTACATACTCTATATATGTACTTACTATCCAATAAGTAAGCAAATACGCTTGAACTGATGATATGCAACATACACACTTTAGGCAACTTGAGCTCAATTATTAAAACTTAATTGACCGTAAATTTTACAGACATTTAACCAGTATTTAACATCTAACTACATAGAATTAAACCACAAAACCCTATTCAACTATAAAGTAATATCAATATAGGTATGTACTTAAACAGTTTATTTCAATGTTTGGTTAGAAATTAATAATAAAATCAATTTTTGGTTTTTCCTACATTAGTACAAGAAATTTTTATTTTATTATATGATTGTTTTATCAAAATAAATAAAAAAAGTATTGTACATTATTCAAAATCAGTGTCACAATACCTGATTGCGCTACAACGATTAGCAACTAATCTTAGCGATTAGCATTTATTGATCTAAAGTTTTGTTTTTTTTAGCAGGGGTTTAATCTTGAAATAATTATTATTATATTACTACGTTGTAAGGAATACAATAGGATCTAGCTATATATTGCGCTGTACATAACTGTAGAAGAATCGCAGTATAAATGCATCCCTCACTCACAAGGAAAGGTTTTGCAATGTCAATTCGCAAATTTGATGAAACTTGGTATATGTGTAGTACAAGCAAAAATAACAGACCCGTATTTTTTTTTATCTGCCACCGTCGCCATTTAAGGGGTGTAATCACCCCTCAAAATTAGGGTAAAATTTTAATTTTGCTTGATAACTTGAAAACGACGGCAGATAGAAAAAAAAAACTTTAAATTGACAAAACACTTTATTTTTAAAGAGCTTTCTATTGATGTGTATAAATCCAGGGTCGGACCTATTGGAGGCGCTGCTCAGGTAAAATTGAGGGTAAATTTTGAAATAGGGTGGATATGCTTTAGTATATTAAAATTTAAATAGCATATATGAAAACTACATGAAAAATACTAGTTTACCTGTTTTTGCTCAAAGTTGTAATTTAAAGTCTAAAATCTCAAAACTGGACAGTTGTTAAGAAAGGTGTCCGTAATCAGAGGTTTTACAGCATTTTACAGCCTAACCCCCAAATACTCTCAAAATTTGAACAAATCGGGACTAGTAGAAGGTAATATATTGTCATTTAATGGAATTACATGGTAGCGCCGTAGCTACCATTACTTCCATTGGGATGAAATTCGTAGGGAAATTAGATATTAGATAATTTCTGAAAATTTTATCGAAAACAATCAAATAATAAATAATGGAATGTTGCGGTAGCGGCGTATCTACCGTTACTCCGATTGCGCTGAAATCAGTAGGGGAGCATCTAGGAACAAAACCAAATAAATTCTGAAAATTTCATCAGAAAGAATCAGATAATTAAGAAGTTATGCGCCTTGGTGCGATCTGGTGCCACAGAGATGGACAGACAGACACGAAGTCATCATTGTTCAGGTAGCAGTGAAACGTAAAATGTGCGTAAAAATTTTTATTTTGGGGGGAAAAAAATTTTTCAGACTTCAAAAGTGATCATAATGCTTCCGCTACATTAGTAATCTAGGAAGCAAATAATAATAATAATAATAATAATAATAATAATAATAATAACTTTCACTATCACAGTCGCGCCAAAAGTCGGCAATCAAGAGAGCCGAGCAACAACATCTGCTCAATCAGCATCGCGACAAAGTTCACCAGGGTATGTTCTACCGTCATCTTGACAACCTTGGCCTTTCGAGCGAACTCACTTGGGCTTTCTTGAGAGCTAATGGACTTAAATCGGAAACGGAGGGCTTTATCATGGCAGCTCAAGATGGAGTGTGGAACACCTTAACACACCAAAAATATGTGATGGGTAATAAAGGGGTTTCGAATACCTCGTGTCGGGCATGCAAAGCATACCCGGAAACCTTAATGCACCTGACTTCAGGTTGTTCTTATTATGCTAAATCCACCTATATCCATCGCCATAATGCAGCGTTGCGTGTGCTCTACTTTTATCTTCGTCATCATTACGAAGTTGACAAAACACCAGTCTTGCCCTACGATCCTGCGGAAGTAGAATCCTTTGTTGCCAACCAAAAGTGCAAGATCTTTTGGAATATGCCGGTTGCAACTACCAGGCAATTGACCGCTAATAAGCCTGATGTTGTGCTCCAAGATTTAACATCTCAGACTATGTATGTTATCGAGTTCTCTGCTCCGGCGGAAGCTAACATAGTCGAAAAGGAGGAGCAAAAAAGGATTAAATATCAAGATCTAATACACGAGCTGCGACAACTGTACCCGGGCTATACGGTCCGCTTGGTCGTACTTATAATCGGATGTCTGGGGGGTATGCATAACTCCTTTGTGCGCAATCTTAACATCATTCCGGCTTGTAGATCTCACGCCAACATGTTAGCGGCGTCAATGCAGAAAACAGTTATCATCGGGACGCTCCGCACGCTTCGGTCGCACGAGACGACTTTTTCCGGGAGTTCATGAACACCTTTGAACCCCATGCCCCGTTTAGAGCGGGTCCTCGAACATCCATTGGACCTGCCCTCGAATCTCCCACTGTTATGGTTTCGCAGCGAGGTTCGGGGATTTATTAGGTAGGGAAGACCAGGAAGGGGATGCTGTATGACGGACATTACGTACCTGACCTAGAAGTACCTGACCTGGTACGCTGCACGGACACTTTTTCCTCCGCCTGGGGGTTTTTGAAGTGCAGTCGCGATATTTACGTATAATAATAATAATAATAATAATAATAATAATAATAATAATAATAATTGTCCGAAGAACTCCGGCACCTGTAAATCTGAGCCGGCGAGAGAGTGTGGCCCTGACGCGTTTACGCTTGGGCCAAACGGCGTTAACACATCGTCATCTTCTCGCCGGTGAGGATCAGCCAAGGTGCGCCGCCTGCGGGACGGCGCTGACCGTGAGGCATATAGTTGAGGAATGTGTAACCTTTGAGCCTTTGCGCCAGAGGTTGCAGCTCCCAGGTAGTGTAGCCGAAGCTTTAGCTTATGATGCAGTCTCTGAAAGAAAGATGCTTGAATTTCTCCGAAATTCGCATCTCCTTCAGAGACTTTAGGGGCATACCATCTCAGATTTTACAAGTCGTCTCGTTTTATCTCCCCCGACAGTTAATTTTATCTCCCAGCGATTTTAATTTATGTGTTTCAAAAATTTTTGTGATTGTCTTAATTTATTTATTTATTGCCTATACCCTGTTCCAGCTGGTCTGGCAGGGTACTTTTAGTATTGTTGTTATGCCACTAAGGGCCTTTTACACCCTTAGTAGTACTTCGTTATTTATACCTTGTTATTTGTTTTCGTTATTGTTTTTTATCGATGTACCACCGAAGACCTTTTACACCCGAGGTGGTACATCATTTGTTTTTACTTTCTGTGATATTTTGTTATGCCGCTGTAGGCCTGTTGTTATGGCTCTACAGCGGTATTGTTTTAACCCCTTATTGCGTCACTGGTGGGCCTGTGGCCTCCCAGTGACGCAATAAGTTTTTCTGTGATACTTACCTGTGATATTTTCTCTAGTCGTTTTCTGTGTATTGTCTAGTCAGGTTCCCCACTCCGGGGTCCTTTGCGCCTCGGAGGGAGTTCCAGCGATGGCTTCCAGGCCTTGGTGACCGGACGCTCTGTCTAGTACTTATCGTACGGTCACCAAGGACTGTCCGCTCCCTTTAAGCCCTGGGATGGCAGGGCCCATCGATGGATTTTATTATGTGTATGTTTGTCCGTTGTCTAGTGCATTTATGTGTCCCTGTCTTTATGTGTTGTTTTTATTTATATTGTGTTTGGCGGCGCATGCCCTTAGTTGGCGATGCCGCCGGACACTGCTGACCGCGCCATCCACCGGCAGCAGTGTCCCAATTTTAATAAAAAAAAAAAAAAATAATAATAATAATAATAATATGAAAACTTTTAAAAATAAATCATAAACGATACAGTATTCAATAGAATAAGAAACAGAGGAACATTCATTAAGTCACATAATTGTAGCGCTAAATTAAGGCTAAGAAAATATATGCGACGGCGCACATTAAATTTATGTAGCTTCAAATTTCTTTGTATTATGGAGATTTTTTACGTTTTTTTTTAGTCTTCTCGAAATATTTTTTTTTGAAACTGAAAAAATATTTGATGCAATAATTTACATAGTTTGCTAATTTTCTAATTTTAATATTATATACCTCCTAGGTAACTATTTGACACATAAAAGCTTTCCTGTAAGTTTTTCATATCACAAAAGATTCTTAGCAAAAAGGTATAAGAGTTAAAAAAAATTGTTGAAAATAGAAAATTAAAAAATATATTAAATCCTTTTCTTATTGCTAAAAATCCCGATCTCCTTCGAGATATCAAGTTAAACGATTTTCAAGTTATATAGGAAAAAAATTGCGGCATTCCCTCAAGTTGCACGGCACTTGATTTACACGGTTTTATTGTTGTTTCGACTTCTATTAAAAAGAATAAAATAATAAGGATTGCTTTTATAGTCACACTCGGTAGCTACCCGAAAAATCCTTTCACTTCCTGCTGTTGAAAAGTGGACATTTGCGAGGTACTAAATCTGAGGGTGGACTTATACAGCTGCCAATTAACCGTGTACCTGGAAGTATTAAAAACTATTTCCAAGACCCAAATCCAAATTTTAGATCATCTACTTAAATAACTTTTGATTTTTAATATTCATTAGGTAAAAAGGGTCTACTTTTAAAAAAACATAGTCTGCCTGCTTGACTTTTTTGATCGAAAATTACAGCCCAATCGTATGACATTATCATACTTTTTAGTTATTTTTATATTTCGTTTGGATGTCTATCAGATAATTATTAAATAATAATGTATATTCTTAAGTATTTAAATTATTATTTATATTTTGTTTAACTTATCACGAATTGTACGCCTTTAAAATATTCAGATAGCTATATACACCATAATGATAATAGTATCTTAGACAGTGGTAGCAATATTCCACTTGTTTTAAATTCGAAACGATTCATTATTTATAAGCGTGCATCGAGTAAATAATATAGGTATTCTATTTGCACAAATCTTGAACATGAAATTCGAACAGAGTCGTAACTACAATGGAGCAAATGGAGCAGTCGTTCCAAGGCGCACTACGAAAAGGGGCACAACAGGTAAAATATTGACGCAAGAAGAAAAAGTAATGTTTTACTGGGAGGTGGTTTTTAAGGTTCGTCTGTTGCAGAGGTTTTTCTCAAAACCAATGTAACTTTGGAATTTTAAATTTGACATTATGTTAGATTTTGATAATAAGCACATAATATGTACCTATATCGCCAGTTAACAATATTAAAAAAAAAATATTTTGGGATTAAAAGGGAAGACTAATTAAGTCCAAAAAAAGTGTGAAGTATCTTTTGAAAGAGCTGTCTCTAAGGATTCTAATAAATATTTTTATTATAATTTTTGGTCCGGTTGTTTTAAGGTTCTATTAATGAGTGAAGATAAAAAATAGGCCGCTTTTCAGTATTTTTTTTTTAAGTGAAAAATTTATTTTTAGAGCTAAATTTTTTTTACATATAATAATTTAGGATCTATATATTATAAAAAAAATTAGAGGGAGAGGCCTACTCACACTGTCAACTTCCCACTTGGTGCCCATAAAGATTAGAGACTACTGTACATAAATAACTTTTTCCATTTTAGGTGTTCCTCCCCCTGAACCCTCGACAGGAGCTTTGTCTCTTGCGCCCCACTGGGAGGGCTTCGGGCCCTGTATCTCGTGAGGGACTCCACCCCTCATTAAACAAATTATATCATCATTTATTCTTGAGATATGCGAGATAAAAAATATTTCACAAAAAGTTTTTAGTTTCATGTTCTTATAAAAAAACAAACCGCTAATCCGAATTTGCTGAAAACCTTATCGGGTCTTCATTTTTTAATTACGCATCTAATGAAATTAGTCTGGAGTTGATATCATTATTTGTTCTCGAGATATGCGAGACAAAAAAATTCACGAATTAACGAACGCACACATAGACATCACGCTAAAAACGATGGTTTTGGATTCAAGTGACCTTGAAACATGGAGATATGGCCAAATTAGCAATTCGCAAAATCGGACCCACTACAATAACTTTCGATGAGAAGTTAATTTTTTTTTTTGTTTAATTATAATTTTTTTCTCTAGAATAGAGAGCATTGAAGTTGACGTAAAAAAAGCCCACATCTTCTAAAATGATACAGCCTCTCCAGTGAACCGGGAAAAAAGATAACATGACATTTTGCTGTAGACATAATTATGTAGTTGTGCATCCCGCCACCAAAGAGTCCGGAATATAGCGTTTTTTAAAAAATGAAGTATATTTAAAAAAAAAAATTAAAAACAGCCTCATTTTCTCGCACCCTTAAGTCTCTAAACGAAAAAAAAGAAAAAAATCACCAGTTTGGAGGGGGGGGGGTGCGCAATACGCATAATAATAAACAAAATGAACCGAGTTTTATTAAAATCGGATAAAAAGTTTTTGAGCTAGAATTCGAGCAAATCTGAAAAATGTCATTTTGATAAAAACACATTGAAAGTTTCTTAAATGAAATTTTACTTATCTACCTATATTTTATAAAATATTTATAAACTTAATAACTAATTAGCCAAACCGGGATCGTATAGCAATCGTTTATAATCCATAAGCAATATGATCGTATATGAGTGGTTCTACTTTTTAGGTCTCAACCATAAAAAAAATAGAGAAAACCATTTAGTAGATTTCATGCGACTAGAATGTAGGAAAATTATCATAGATTCGGTATCTGTAGACCAACAGCGCCGTGTCAAATTAAAACCAATATTTTTTTGCGGATTACTAAATCCAGACAGAAAAAAATGTTTAAATTAAATTTAAATAATAAAATTTAAATTATTATTTAAATAATATTTTTTATATTATCTTCTCCTAATATCAATTAAAAAAAAAATTTTAAAAAAGTTGGTTTTTTTTGTCTGATTTGCGAAAAATTGAAGAGTGTGTTTTGTTGTTTGTGTTTTATGATATAAAAAAATTGGTTAGGAAATTAAGTTGACCAAATTAATCAACTTTGTTAACTAAAAAATTTAGTTGATATACAAGCAAACACTGATATAATAAATATATACTTATTTTATTATCGTATCCTTCGCCACTTTCATGTCTCCCATCGCCACATTCTACCGTGATGAAGGATACACGCGTGACGAAGGATACAATTTTCCAACAAAATCGTTATTAATGGTGAACAGCGATCATTTAGATCGAAAACTTGAGTTTATCGTAAAGCTTACATTATTAAAAATTATATTTACGTAAAAACGATTTGAAATTCGTTAAATACATACCAGAAAAAGCCGTGACGAAGGATACACTCAATAAACACACGCAGCCGGTTTTCTTGCTTGATCTAAAAAAATAACAAACTCTCGATGTCAATCAGTTGATTTGATTTTCGCTGTATGTTCTATGGTCTTGGCGTTCCATTTTACGAAAAAACATGACCCTTTGACCTATTTTTTTTAAACTTATAGCAATATTTGGCAGTCGTGACGAAGGATACTCAAATTTTCGCGACAATTTTCCGTCCCGCCAAAAAAAAAATAATTCTGCAGATAAATAAAATTTAACTTTCTAATTACCATGCGTAACAATTTAACTCTCTTTTTTATTTATAAAATTGTGTGGTTTCAGTAAACTTATTTTTAAAAAACGTTATAGTTCCGAGCAATATGTAATAAGGACCACATGCGTTTTAGAACTGCAATAAAAGTTTGACACCATTTTTATAAAAAAAATTAAATAAAAAATTAAAGTAAATGTAGGTAGGTCATCTAAATAGGAGTTATTAACTTTATTTAAATAAAATAAATGACAGTATCTTCATTCTGTATATAGTTTTAACCTTCCTTATTGTGGAGACAACTTTACTTTTTTGAAGGACCTAAAAAATAGAATCACCCATATAATCTATAAGAAACCTGAAATTCTTGCTCCTGTAATTCCTTGTCCTACTTTTTCTTGGTCAGGCCTTCTGGTTTTACACAGCGTCGTCAAAACATGACTATACAAAAATTGATATAACTTTTTTTCTATTTTGATTTTGACCTGAAATCTTAAATACGTATTCTCGGCACATTTGTAGACCATTTATGGAAAGAAAAAAAAAAATCGAAAAAATTTTTTTTAACTTAGTAATAGTACCTTAATGATATAGTTCAAAATTTGTTTAAAATGACCGTCGCTCCTGATCTCCTAGCTAAAATTTAGCTTTAAAGCTAAAATTTTTATTTTTATAGGGTTAGTATATCTTCAGTCTAGACTGATTAAGGAAAACTGTGGCTTCTTTCGACAGCCTAATGGTTGTTGAAGAAAAAAGTATTTTAAATAGCAAATGAAAACAGTAATAAATAATAGACGACGTATTGACTTACGTTTCAGTAGGCAAAATGTGGGACAATGCATACATTTTTAAGTTGGAGTAAATTTTATTCAGATTTGTATCACAAGCGATTTACATAAATATACATAAATAAAAAGTTTAATTTTGCGTATTAAGTGCTCACTGTGCGAAACCCTAATTATTAAATTATACGAGCCTGACTCCCTCTTGGCCGATTTTTTAAAATATGTTTTTATATTGTAATCCTTAGAGTTTTGAAAGATATTTGGAAATTTCCTTTTTTTGCTCGCTAGTGGTATTTTTTGCAGGAAATAAAGAAAATAAATGGACGTTTTTGTTCGCCAGTGTCATATTTGCAAAAACAAGATAATTTTTTGAAGGGCGCTTGAGTCAAATTCGCTCCAGGGTGCAAAATTTGTAGTTACGCCTCTGAATTAAAATGCTGTAAACTCTTTATATTCCATTTACATTCTTCATCTGTTAGTTCCACTGTTACCTGTAGAACAATATGCAAGTATGTGCACTAGTTTACTTCCACAAAATTTTCTACCGCTCTTATTAGTTAAAAATAAAACCGTTAAATAAACTATTCCAAAAAAAAAAAAAAAACTAAAATTTGCATAAATTATGCCATTTAGAGCTAAAATAATCACTAACGTAGGAAGGAATCCAGACAGAGAAATTGATGATCAGATACACGAAAATTGAGATTTCACATGCAAATAAAAATCCCGTTACTTATCTTATAATGCAACATTTTCACATCTTTGTTACTAACATTATTTCAAAAATCGCCAAAGAATATGTAAATAATATTTTACGTAAAGAATGGCTTATTAAAAACGAACTATAAAAACTAGTGATCAAACCTATAATTATTTTTAAACTTTTAAGTTAAAAAATGTACCATTTATCTCACTCCGACTCACATGCCACCAAAAATAATATATTTAAATTATACGTAAATGACAAATTTGAAAAGAATAAATTGTATTAACTAGTTTTGTGAGAAAATTAATATTTTGCATAGTGAATGATGGATGTTAAGCCCGCGAGCCATATCATATGATAATTTAAGAATAATTTTTGAAGCTAATATTTTGATGGAGTGAGATGTGCGATAGGACGAACATGTATGTACATATATTTACATATTATTTAAATGCTATATGAATAGCTATAATGTACCTATATAAAAGATCTGTCTAGTTTATCGGACGGATACTTTTGTTACAATCAAGCCTCCAATAACGCGGTACCCTTATATAAGGCGAATTCCATATAATGTGGTATGAAATTGTAACAGTTCCCCTATAACGCGGTTTTCGTACAAGAAAATTTCAACAACTTAAATGACCTGAAAAAATTATTTATAGCAGCACTTATTTGATCTGTTTTTTTGAAGTGCTTCTGAAATCGCTTTATCATAAAAGGTACCTGTTTTTTATTAGGTATGTTTGTTTATAAATTATACTTTGCATTATCGACAACTTTGATCGTAAATATCTCCGAAAACCGTGTGTCGTAGCTCAAAAATAACGAAAATTATGAACGCTTAAGGGAAACAAGTTGTAAGTATTCCAAACATATTGGGACTATTTAAATGTAGTTTTCATTATCAAAAATTATTGATATTGAAAATAACGATATTCGTAACTACATATTCGTTACCATTTCTGTTATAAAATTCGATTAATTAAAACCATATCAATCACAACTTAATACTTTGACAATGCAGTTTTTATATAGGCCTGATTTATGTACAGTTTATTAGGTATTTTATTTCCCTTAATTTGTATTAATTCTGAATTTCAATATAACGCGGTCTGCATATAAAGCAGGAATGGATTCCATACAATGCAGTATAATTTTTTTTAAGTTTTATGATTCCTACAACACGGTTTCCACAATATGCATTACTGGTATAAATTAATTCTAAGTCTCCTATAACATGGTTTCGCGGTGCGAATTAACCGCATTGTAGGAGACTTAATTGTATAAAAGAATTTTGGGCAGTGATCCTTTTTTCTTCATTCTATGCATTATATTCATTGATTTGAGCGTTACGTTTATTTGGGCGCATGTAATTTCGGCACTTTTTTAAAATGCATCAACTGTTGTGCTAAATTTCGTACTGGTCAGAAAATTAACATAAGTATGTACACGACAAACCTATATACCGGGTGAGTTTTTTTATAATCTCCATTCGATTTATTCCTAAAATATTCAAAACAAAAACGAAACCACTCTTAGAAATTTGGACAAAAGGAAATGCTAATTATGAAGGTGATTAATATTCAGCTAGTTTCTTATTATCATAAAAATTTAGGCAAAGGGAAATGCTAAAAATGCTAATCAGACAAGTGACTCATTTTCAATTAACTGCTTTTATTTCATTCGGGCAATGGGAAATACTAAGAACGCTAATCAAGTGGATAACTAAAAGTATTTATTTTGGCCAGTTTTATCAGAATATACATATATGTAAAGTCGAAGAATATTGCTAAAACTAAGTAAAGTAACCTAACCTTAACTGACCTCACCACCTAGTTTTATATTAAAGTCGAAATGTATTGTCAAAACTAAATTAAACTAACCTAACGTTAACTAACTTTACCACCTAGTTTTACATCAAAGTCGAAATATATTGTCAAAACTAACTGAACTAACCTAACCCATCTTCAAAAAATATTCGATAATTTAATATTGCGTTTGGTACTAGTGAACGGCATTTTTAAAAAACTTTCCAATGATGTATCATAAGTAGGGTCTTACAATTTAAAAAATAGGGGCGGGGTGGCTGGAGTCTAAGGGGTTAATTGAAAAATAAAATGAAAATATCTGTCTGTATACGCAGTGGTCTAGAGAACTAAAAATAAAAAATAAATGTTTCACCCCTTTAGAATAACAGTTGTCAAGAATCTTTTATCGTAAAAATATTTAAAATAATTTGGGAGGACAGGTCTACCCACACATGTCTACCCACCCATTGCATGTCCTTAAAGACTAGAGACTACCGTACATAAATAATTATTTTTCATTTCAGGGGGCTCCTCTCTCTGAACCCCCCACCGGGGGGCTTCACGCCCTGTGTCTCGTGAGGCCTCCACTCCTCATTAAATGAATGATATCATCATTTATTCTCGAGATATGCGAGACGATAAATATTTCAGTTTTTAATTTCGTTTTTTTATTTTTTATTATAAAAAACAAATCGCTAATCCGAATTTGCTGAAAGCTTTATCCGGTTTTTATTTTAGCGAATTTATAGAATGGAATTCAGCTATTACAGCCACTGTCATGACGCGACTTGAACCCGGGATTATGGCAGAAATTTGTTTTGAGGTCCCTAGAAACCGAAAATAATATTCACTAAAATTTATATATATATATATATATATATATATATATATATATATATATATATATATATATATACTGAGTGAGTTTTTTTATATGTATATACTGAATAAGTTGCCATTTTTATTACAGCCAAACCATTGATTTAATCGAAAAATTGTTCAAATAATTATTGTTTTCGAGCTATGATACCAACTTAGATTTTCAAATAAGACTATATATTAATTTTTCGATAAAACTGATCTAATGCATTAATTAACAACATAAATGAGCAAAAAAAACTTTTTTGCTCAAGTCTAATTTTTAATTTTTCTTTATCAGTTAGGCGGTAAAAAGATGCATATGTACTTGAGGCTACTTCAACCGATAGTGTTCTGGTTGGTTAATTTCCATTACATCCAAGAATAGAACCTTTTCCAGTACCATTTCTAATATACAAATTTGGTTGTAATAAAAATGGCAACTCTCAAAAAACTCACATGGTGTATATATATATATATATATATATATATATATATATATATATATATATATATATATATATATATATATATATATATATATATAGGGTGGTCCAGAATTATGTACCGTAATTGCTGGAGCTGATAGTATGTTCAAAAATAATGGTACCTTTTCCTCTACACTTTTTTCCAAAACTCAGTAATAAGGGAAATAAAGCAGTGGGGTAAAATGTAGAGGGGTGGAACGAAACTAACTTCTTCTTTTAAAAACAATTTTGGGCGCTTTTGATTACTCGATTCATAATCTAAGGGTGCGTATGAACATTAAGATAATTAAATTTATGGTATCAATTACTCCATCACTTATGATTAGGGGATAATTTGGAAATAGATACTTCTACTTTAAATTACTCGAAAACGGTAATATTTATTCTGACACCTCTGTTGACACAGCCTCTGTTGACTAGCCTCTGTTGACCAGCCACCCCTGTTGACACAATTTGAACAAATTGCATCCCAATAGATAGC
Organism: Brachynemurus nebulosus; assembly: GCA_035578155.1. NCBI lineage: Eukaryota > Metazoa > Arthropoda > Insecta > Neuroptera > Myrmeleontidae > Brachynemurus > Brachynemurus nebulosus. The sequence goes on from JAPWDM010000001.1 coordinate 105,000,607, forward strand.
TCTTTAAAAAGGAGCAATATCGCCAATTTAAACTTTTGCTCTATCTCTTACCGTTTTCGAGATATTTAAAAAATTAAATTTTTACCCCAATTTTTGGAGGGCGATTTCACCCCTTCAAACCGTTTTTCCGCCGATAAAGAAAAATACATGTCGCTTATTTTTTAGTGTTCTACAACATATCTAAGTTTCATCAAAATCGATAGGTCCGGCCTCGGGACGTTTACTTGTGAGTCTCTATGATATAGTACCCATAACAATGCGCTAACATTAGTAATTATCATCCACAAAAATGTTCAGGCTATATTCTTTTCCTTTTTTTCATCCTTTTTAGAAATGTTGTAGAGATAGTCAAGAAAATTTTTTGTTGGAAATGTGGTTACAATGATTTTTATCCAAAACATCTGTTTGACATTTAATTTTATTTCAACAATTTTTAATCAAAATACATACAGGATGTCCCAAAAGTCAACGACATTCCTTGGAAGGATGATAGACTAGCTCGTCTACCAAAATATCGTCTTGTAAAATATCGTTACATTTCAAGATATTAGCACTTTCATGGGTTTCGGGAAAATCGACAATTTTTATCAGATTTTCGAGTACCACAGCTACAAAACTTGATTTTCTAAAATCCTAATTTTTATTACGCAATCCTGAAGAATCTTTTTGTAGATCGCCATTCAACATAGAGTAATAGACTTAATATCTTGGAAAAAGTAAACCTTTTTTGCCGGCCCATACATAAATTTTTTTCTATTAGCTAAATTTAACTCCTCATACTGTAAAAGAAATGTACCACCCTACCCGGGCAAGTTATGTTAAAAGATTGCTCATTGTAGTTTTTAAAATGGTGTAACATTTGCTTCGATTTACTTTAGAAAAAAAAAGTTATCCTTATCCATTTTCTATCTTCGATCATCATTTATTATCGGTTTACGCAGGCGCAAAAGTGTCTGAAAGTAACTGAAATAATTTAACAATGACCTCTTTTGGCAGTAAAATAAGAATACCTTTTTTCTGTGTAATATTTTGATATTGTGGTCAGGCGTGAGCTGGTCTATCATCCTTCCAAGGGATATCGTTAACTGTTGGGACACCTGTATAATTATATCCAATTTTGTGAGAATTATCCCTAATATATCCCACAAAAATTTTATTATCATATAATTATATCGAACTTACAAGTCAGCATAAGCATGTACTTTCCACGCTTTTTACGTTTTTTTCCACGCAAAATACCACGTTTTTAATAACGCGAGAAGTAATGCTGTATATATAAAGAACACCGATAGTAGTAATGTACCTAATTATAGAAAGCAAAAAGTAAATTTCAGTTTTTATTAACTACCAATATACCTATATCAATCAAAAAAATCAATAGAACTAAACAAATATAAAAAAGTAATAAATACATACATACGTACATATATTTCAACGAACGTTTAATAATTTAATTTTGCTCTAATTATTGGTATTGTCATAATTAACAAACATTCATGTAAATATTTGGAAAATACCAAATATTGTAATTGTTTGCCCGTCGGGGCTATGCTCGCTGTTATGTCTGAATATTAATCTTCAATAAGGCAGATTGGTACATCTACATAATATGTGTAGTTATCGGTAATATTCGCATACGTACATGTGCACATACGTATATACGAACACAATTATATACATACATACTTGCATACATATGTATACGTACGTACTGTATATATATATATATATATATATATATATATATATATATATATATATATATATATATATATATATATATATATATATATATATATATATATATATATATCGCCCCTTGAGAATAAAACTGTTACATCTGCAAAATCACTAATTTTAAGATATTAAAGAAATAAGATTTTGAAGAAATTTAAAACCTAATAACTTTTTTCCAAATCATCTTAGAACTTTGAAACTTTGTCAGGTTCATTCTAACAGTTAGTTTTAAATGTTGTGATAAAAATTTTGTCGAGAAAATTCATAGTTTAAATTTTCATTGCAGTTGCAACCGAAAATTTTCTAGTTATTTTACAAAAAGTTGCATTCTGTTTAGGATTATAATGTTATATCTGCAAATAATACATTTTTTCTTAACTATTTCGCAAAATATTACTTTTTGTTGGTGACGCAAAGTTGTATCTGCAACTAATACTTTTCAGAAATTTTGAAAATTTCGCTTTATATAATTCTATAATGGCAATTGTTTAAGGTAACACATTCCATAACTGTATTACAGATAAATTTTTCCAGGAATATTCCCATTTGGGTAATTATTGAGTATTTTCCCGGAAAAATTCCCAAGGTAACACATTCCATAACTGTACGTATTACAGATAGAGATGAGCAACGGCAAAATTCCCAATGGGAATTTTCCCGGGAATATTCCCATTTGGGTAATTATTGAGTATTTTTCTGGGAAAATTCTCGAAACCTGAACCTGAGTAAAAACGATTACTTACAATTAACTGTACTATTTTACAAATGCGTTTTTAATTAAAGACCGCGACACCGGTCCCTCAATTTACGTGAATATTCGTTTCATGGGGATTCAATTTATGCGGATAAAAAATCGCGTAAATTAAATCTGTCATTATAAAAAATAATACTGGAAATTAAAGCTACTAAAAATTGTAGAGAATTTTATAATACAAATGATAACGAAAATGTAGAAATTTACACGCTAAAATTTTAAAAATATCGTTTTTTTCGATATCGATAATTTTCGATAACGAAAAATAGGTTTTGACAGTCCCAATATATTAGGAATACCCACAACTTGCTTCGCTTAAACCTTCAAAAATTTCATTATTTTTGAGCTACGATGTACCGTTTATGAGATATTTAAGGTTTACGTTTTCGAAAAGTATTGAAAACTAATTTTTTTGAAAATATTTTATTGGTGACAAAACCAATTTGACTAATCAGTCTGAATTAATTAAATATAATCAGTTTATGATGAGTAACTCGGTATCGATAATTTTCGATAACGAAAAGTAAGTTTTGATAGTCCCAATATGTTCGGAATACCCATAACTTGCTTCGCTTAAGCCTTCAAAAATTTCGTTATTTTTGAGCTACGGCGCACCATTTACGAGATATTTACGATCAAAAGTTTACGTTTTCGAAAAGTATTGAAAACTAATTTTTTGTAAAATATTTTATTGTTGACAAAACCAGTTTGACTAATGAGTCTGAATCAATCAATTATAATCAGTTTATGATGAGTAACTCGGTATCGATAATTTTCGGTAACGAAAAGTAAGTCTTGATAGTCGCAGTATGTTCGGAATACCCACAAGTTGCTTCGTTTAAGCCTTCAAAAAATTCGTTATTTTTGAGCTACGATGCACCGTTTATGAGATATTTACGATCAAAAGCTTACGTTTTCGAAAAGTATGAAAACTAATTTTTTCGAAAACATTCTATTGCCGACCAAAGAATTGGGACTAATAGAGCATAAATTAAACCATTATACAATCAATTTATAATAATTTGTTAGACATTTAGTAGTAAAAGTAATTAAACACATTTAACTGAAAATGTTATGTTATTTATTCTTCTTTTCTTCTATTATAACTATTAGGAGTATGTAGCTATTAGGATATGCTGCTACAATTTAATTTTGTTTTTGGATTTTAATTTACTTATATGGTTTCTTAAATTTTCTTTTATGTCAGTATTTTGCCGATTGAAGTTTTTCCCACGTTTGTCTGTTTTTATTATACAAATATTTCGATCAAGCTTTTAGTTTACTTTTTTAGTTTACATTTTATCTTGTACGCAATATCCTGATTTAATTTTTGTTTTTACTGGAAAAATTTTTAAGTTTTCAGTGAATAACGTTCTGACCCTGTATTAATTAAACCTTTTTGTATATTTGTCGCCCGCAAATCGCGATTTCGCTTTCGTTTCTTTCCTTCCGAAACAGGTGTTGTTAAATTTCCATTAGTATTATTTGGGAAAGTTTCGTCCAAATTAAAATATATATCCGAATTAACAGTAATAGTTAAAGCAGAAGACAAAAACTGTCCATTATTTAAATTTAAATGGATAAAATTATTTAAATTGTTTAAATTATATGGTTTTAAATTGTTTAAATTATACGATTAAATTCAGAAAGAGCTGTTAAATTAATTTTTTCTTTATCAGCGTCCATATTTTGAAATTAAAATAAATTATAATTATATATTAATAACAATAATTTGCTACGAAAGGATTCGTCTAAACGTCTAAACTCAATAAACATTAAATATGTCTAAAATTGTGAACATCATTATTCACTTACATTGTAAAATGATAACAGAAGAAGGATTACCAAAATGCGTGTAGTTCTGTACGTACCTACAATCCACTCTAACTAACATGTATGCACTTAATAAAAGAAATCACATACATATACCTTTTTTAATCTAAATAAAAAGTTAATTTTTTGTTTTCTCTTTGTTACAACTGCACATGCAACAAAAATTTCTTAAACCATTTATTCTTAGGTTGTTAAAGTTTAAAAAAAGTTTATGGACTATAACTTTTTTATTTTCTAGAATTTTAGGATGAAAATTTCACCAATCGATAGCTTAAATGTAGCTGAATCCAATGATATAAAAATCTCAAAAACGATAAATTTGCAGTTGTAACAGTTTTATTCTCAATGTGCGATATATATATATAGTCAAATATTGTTTACGTAACTGCATACAGATGCTGCATTTAATAGAAACATTGTTTGTACATCTATCAAAATGGGATAATAAAAAAACAACTAATTGTAACTGCAATAATACAACTTAATGTATTACTAAGCAAAGTGCGAGTAGCCCTGTAATTTTCGGTGACTGGTGAAAAGCGACATAGACGACTAAAAAGCCAACAATACATTTGTAGAGTTTTCCTGTCTCGTAGGGGGTCACGGGGATAATGACTCCCGCCTCAGCTAAAAGTGTTTGAAGTGTTTGCCACGTATTTTTATGACTACGTTAAAACAAATTCAAACAAAATTTTTAAATTTCAAATAAATTTTTGTAGTCAATATTTAAAAATTTAGATATGTGACTTGAATTTGTGTCTACTAGTTAATGTAATGTACCCTTAACATTTAAAGGCCATAATAATATATTTAAAAAAGCGTCTTACTGAACTAGCTCTACTGAATATACATCGGGACATTGAAATTGATCCTCATAATGTCATCGACCAATGAAACAAAGAAAACTAAATATTGTTATTTAATAAGAGTAAATCATGTTTAAATTATACGAGTAATTCCATTTCTTTGGTATTAACATTCGTAATTGCAGCTTTTCTAAAATGATAAATCTTTATTGTATTTATTTTGCAATATAAAATTTACCTATATAGATTTCGCAATAAAAAAATTCCATATAGATTTGGACACTTTTTGTTTTTGCAGTAACGACCAAGGTGTTTAAGTCATAAAAATTGGAACCCTCCTAAGTTGAAGGTTGGGTCCGCCCCTGGTGCTAGGTAGAAAAGTTAACGCTTCAGGTCGTCCGTAGTCACTGTGACGCCATTTAGGAAAAATAGCTTGCAGATTAAAAGTATGATAAAACTATTGTGTTGTACTGCTTTGCTACTAAAAAAATTATTTTGCTACTTTGTTATAAAATTTCCAAAATTTCCAAAATTTTTCATTTTTCATAAAGGAAATAAGACTTTTGGAAAGAAAAAACAAGAATAGTTCAAAATTATTCTAAGGCACGTGACCTATGAACAAAAATTTGCCCTTAAAATAATGGAAATTTTTTGTAGCATCCTTTTTACAAATTTTATCGATTTTCATAATCAAAATTTAGACGAAATTGAAAAAATAAAAATTTATGATTTTTCTAAAAAGTAAAAATAGTGATAACTCCCGAGCAACTGGACAAAATTTAGATATTAAAATTTAGTTCCTTTTAATCTTTCATATGTAGAATTATTTTAAACTTGACTTCATATCTCCAATCCCAGTAGATTTGAATAAATTAATAGATTTAAAGATCAAAATACCTACATAAATATACATTCATACGTTCATTAAGGTCAAGAAATTTCCGTCCGGATTTTTGGTTTCCTTAGTTCCTTATACCCTAATACGTCAAGATCTGATGAAAACCGCACATACGCAAAATTGATTTGATTACCAAACTTTGTAAAAAAAATCTAATTTTCAAAATATGATAATGGTTCATATTTTAATGTAAAATTTGTTTGTGCATATTCAAATATAGTATTTCTAATTTATTTTAGAATATTATTTCCGTTGAAAGCCGTATTATATATTTGAACTATACGATAATATTTTCACTTTTCTGCTATAAACTTCACACTATATGAGTATGTACAGACATTTGCTAATTACAGCACTATTAAAAATATGTCAGACAGAGATAGAGTAAGTGCGTGAGAGATACCGCGTCGGGAGAGATGCCGCAGTAGCCATAGTTTGTCCGTTGATTGATAGATAGCGCTATTAATGGATTATATGTTTAAAATAAGTTACTTATTTAAGCTATATATGGCAACATTTATGATTAGTCCATAAGTTTAGTAATTATCCAACTTTTTATTATTGAAAAGTAAGTTTTTTAACGTAATATTTTATCAAGCATTTAATTCATTCGAATTTAAGAATGTATATTTCATTGTTTTAATGAAAATGAGTTTTGTTATTAATTTAGGTATATTTTAAAAGTACTGTATAAAATGTTAGGGTGGAATTCCGCACTGTGCTTGCTATAGCAACATCCGGCATCTATCCCAACAAAAAGGAGAGATGCCGCATTTAAAGTTGGTATAGATGCCGCATCATATTACATGTTAAAAACATAGACTTATATACCTTAATTATGCAATTTTTTTTTTTTTTTTTTTTGGACTAAATTATGCCACGTAAATATAAAAGATCCATTAATGCATTAGGAAAAGCCCTTATATTAGTGCAGATAACGAAAATAATGATGATTGCCTGTGTATTGAATGTTTTGATAGGTACTCAGAAACAAAAAAAAAAAAATTGACTAATTAAGATGTATAAAGTGCCAAAAATTGTTACATATGACATGCATCATGTATGGAGATGTGTGTAAAATGCAAAATTTTTAATATGAACTATGCGACGTGTCACCTTCTTTGATGCGGCATCTCTCCCATAGGTGTGGCAGAGACGCCGCTCTGCAAACTCTACAAAAATGTTAATTATGAATCCTTTATGACTCAAAATTTAAAATTCTTTATAAATAATTTTAAAGAACAATGTTTACATTTATTGTGTAGGGGAGATCCTTGTACCTCAGGACACCTTGTACCTTGGGACAAGCCCATAATTTGAGAACCAATGTATTGTAAAATGATTAGTAGTGACATTTAATGAGTATTTGACACAAATACTCAAAACACACGCAGTGAAGTCGGCCATTTTGACTCGTTTCTTCTATGTGTAAAGTTTTGAGATTTTTGCCGTGTTTTGTTTTTTGTAATGCATTTAAATCATCATTTTACTAAAAGTATTTTGAGGTGAGTAAATAATTAAAGATACAAATAGTTATTATACACATTCGTAACTATTTATTTTGACGTATATCACTGGATTTCCCTAATTAAAAAATATAACCACACTTTATTGTATGCAATTGAAATTTGTACCTTGGGACAGCAAATTTTTTGTACCTTGGGACGGTTCCAAGGTACAAGGCATTGCTTTCTTTACAGAGGTTTATAGGTAAGTTTGTTTTCAATATGTCTTTATCTATCCAGATGCCGCGAAGTAAGAACAAAGTCACCCGGCCAAAGCCGAATGAAGAAAACGTCAAAAATTATAATGGTCATTTTTTTTTCTATAATGAAAATGATTGCTAGTAAAACCAAACAATTTTTATTGCTCTTAAAAAAATAGAATATATATTTTGCTTTCAGGGCTAATGGCTTGCATAGTTTGTTCCAAGGTCCATTGGCGTCCTAAAGTACAAGCTGTGATTGTACCTTGGGACAAATAGCCTCGATTTTTCAATGCAAGTTTTCACAAAAATGAAACACAATATCGTGATATATTGTATCATAATATTAAGATGTTATTGTGTGCTTAGAGAATTTTCAATATTCGAAGTCATACATTAATTTCAACCCAAGTTATGAAGTTTTAAACGAAAGTGTCCCCAGGTACAAGGATCTCCCCTACCAAATTTCAAATCAATTAAATGCATACTTTAAGAATTATTGTTTTCAAAATGTGCGGCATCTCTCCCGCATTCACCCTACATAGTAAAATTACATTCATATAAGGCATATTCTGTATGAAGTATATCGCTACTAACTAGTTTCCATCGAAAAAACAAGTGGTAAGTAGTAAAAATTTAGTTGTGTGACAAACCATAAAATAATCTACCTATGATCTTGCTACTTACCGCTTCGATGTGAACGAGGTATATATAACGCTTATTCCTATATAAGCAGAGAGAAAAGTTTTAAGAATTTTTTTTTCGATAATTTATTAAAAAATTATAAATTCTTTCTATACAGCCATAGCCACTTTTTCAGTTAAGGTACTATTAGTGAGTTAAATTTTTTTTTCGATTTTTCTTTCTTTTCATAAAGGGATCCACAAATGTTCCGAGAATACGTATTTAAAATTTCAAGTCAAAATTCAAAGTAGAAAAAAAGTTATATCGATTTTTGTATAGTCATGTTTTGACTGCGTAAAATCGGAAGCCCAAACAAAGAAAAAGCAGAATAGGGAACTATAGGAGTAAGAATTTAAGATTGCTTATGAATTACTATATACGGTCCCGAATTGGCTGATTAACTATTAGTATGTTTATCTATAAATATTTTATAAAATATAAACAAAAATTTATTTTTTAAAAAAAAACCTTAAATGTGTTTTGCACGAAATTTTTCAAATTTGTGCAAATGCTAGCTTAAAAACTTCTTATCCGATTTTAATAAAACTTTTGTTTATTGTTATTTGTTGATTTTATTATTATATTTTTTTCCGTTCAGACACTTAAGTGCGGGAAAATGAGACTGTTTAAATTTTTTTTTTCAAATACTCACCATTTCCCGAAAAAATGCTTTACTTCCGATTTTGATAGGGGGATGCACAATTACATATGTCTATATTAAAATGCTATATTTTCTGTCGGGTGTACTGGAGAGGCTCTATCATTTGCGTAGATTTATACTTTTTTTTTACGTCAACTTCAACGCCCTCTGTACTAGAGAAACAAAATTATATTTAAAGGAAAAAAATTTTTTAAAAATATCGATCCTAAGTTATTATATCTAAAAAATAAAGAAAACAATTACCCCTAAAAATAAATTTTACACTTAAAAAGAATTACTTAACCCCTTTAGTACCGCCATATATTCCAATTTTTTAGATAAAAAATTTAATATCTCTATAAGTATAATTGCAAGTTTGGTACATTTTAGCGAATTTCGAAAACTCGAAATTCAGCTATTACAGTAGGTCTCATGACGCAATCTGAGTCCGGGACTATGGCAGAAATCTGTTTTGAGGTCCCTAGAATACGAAAATGATATTCACTAAAATTTATATATATATATATATATATATATATATATATATATATATATATATATATATATATATATATATATATATATATTTATGTGTTCCCACGATAACTCTCGAACGAAACGTCTAACGCTTATGAAATTTTGTGTGCGGACTGGATTCTGAATTGGCTTGGCTAAGTTCGTTAGCCAGACAGGTCGGATGCCCAGAAGTAGGTTTTCTGGCCATTTTTTATCATTCGATCCTATCATAAGACAGTTCGATTTTTACATCGTTGAAAAGGAAAAAAAAATTATGAAGAAAATGTTCTGATAATTTTTTTTCTATGTTAAGTAGTTTTCGAGAAAATCGTAATTTTCACTATTGCCTTATTTTGCTCTCTTTGTCATTGTAATAAGTAATTTATATTTCTATCTCAGTTCTTTATGAAGTATAAAAATATTTCACTTTTTTATTAAAGAATTTTGTGAGAACAAGTGAATTCTATTCACATACATGTGTTATAACACACATACATGTATAGAGTTTTGTTTCTCATTTATTGCATTATAATTAGCATGGTTCTATCTCATGTTGAAAAATGTAAATTAAACAGATTTTCTAAGCTAATGTAATGAAGAATTTTTTTTTTTATTGAATTTTTAAGTAAACAAGAAATTGAAGATTATGTTATGATATAATATTACTAAATATGAAACAAAACAAAATATGTACAATGTACATATGTATGCACGGAAAAATATTTTGAATCGATTTTGAAAATTTTTTCACTAATAATTAATAATGTTAAAAAATTAAACCATTTCAAATGGATTTAAGGTATTTTATGTGAGGTCAAGGTTTTCGGGACCTAAAAAGGCCAGAAATTAATTAACCAATCGATTTTAAAAATTTATTCACAGTTAGTAAGTTAAAGTATTTGAATTAATTAATTAAATGATGTCCGCAAGAAGCTTACGGACTGCCATAAGTTATATGAGATCCTTAGAACCCTTTTCTTACTGTTAGAGTACTAGACTTGTATGAGTTTCGCCAGGATTTACTGATCCCATAATTGTAAAAAATAAACTAAACGACCAATTTTAAAAATCTCTTCACTGTCACAGAGCTAAACTATTTTAGATAGATTTAGAATACATTATGTAAGGTCCGCCAGGGTCCACAGGACCCAAAAATGTCAAAAATAAACTAACTGACCGATTTTGAAAATTTTTTCACTGTTACAGAGCTAAGCTATTTTAGATAAATATCGATTACGTTATGTAAGGTCCGCCTGGGTCCATAGGACCCAAAACTGTCAAAAATAAACTGCCTGATCGATTTTGAAAATTTTTTCACTGTTACAGAGCTAAACTATTTTAGATAAATATAAATTACTGTTTTAGATAAATATAGATTCCGTTATGTAAGGTCTGCCAGGGTCCATAGGATCCAGAAGTGTCAAAAATAAACTAACTGAACGATTTTGAAAATTTTTTCACTGTTACAGAGCTAAACTATTTTAGATAAATATAAATTACGTTATGTAAGGTCCACCAAGGTCCATAGAACCCAAAAGTGTCAAAAATAAACTAACTGACCGATTTTGAAAATTTTTTCACTGTTACAGAGCTAAACTATTTTAGATAAATATAGATTACGTTATGTAAGGTCTGCCAGGGTCCATGGGATCCAAAAGTGTCAAAAATAAACTAACCGACCGATTTTGAAAATTTTTTCACTGTTACAGAGCTAAACTATTTTAGATAAATATAGATTACGTTATGTAAAGTCTGCCAGGGTCCATCGAATCCAAAAGTGTCAAAAATAAACTAACCGACCGATTTTGAAAATTTTTTCACTGTTGGGGAGCTAAGCTATTTTAGATACATATAGATTACGTTATATAAGGTCTGACAGTGTCAGTAGGACTTAAAAGTGTCAAAATAAAATAACTGACCGTTTTTGAAACTTTTTTACTATTACCGAGGTAAACGATTTTAGATAGGTACAGGTTGTGTTATCTGAGATCCACAACTGTCCTGCGGATGCAAATGCGGCGTAGAATGCTACACAACGGGTTTTGAATATATATATATATATATATATATATATATATATATATATATATATATATATATATATATATAAATATATATATATATATATATATATATATATATATATATAAATATATATATATATATATATATATAAATATATATATATATATATATATATATATATATATATATATATATATATATATATATATATATATATTACATAAAGTCCGCCTAGAATATACGGTCGAGCTGATTTTTTAATGAGGTCCACCGGGATCTTGCAGATCCGAAAACGCCAGTAATAAGCTATCGAACCGATGCTAAAAAATTTCTCACTGCTAGAGAACTAAATTATTTTAGATGGATACAACTATGCTGAACAAAATTCGTTCGGGTTCTTGGGTCCCCAAAAATACCAAAACTAATTACCCAGCCGATTTTAAAAATTCTTTTACTCTTAGAAAGCTAAACTATTTTAAATAGGTACAGGTCTTAGATGAGATCCCCCAGTGCCCAAGATTTGGAAATTCGCTATGTTATGCAGATGCTGCGACAGGGGTATTGTTTAATTTATTTACAGTATGACCGCTCTTTGCTATACAGCCTCCAGTTATCGATATAAGACATTGCACACTCGTCAGTTGGATTTTTTTTAAAAATTAGTATGACGAGCTGAGCTCGTCATTAGTCCTAAAGGGGTTAAAAATATTCTTTTTTTTTCGACTTTACTCACTAATAGTACCTTAAAAATGCAGTCTCTTACTACTTTCCTATGTGTAACTGTGATATAAAAAATAAACATTTTTCAAATATTCAAAAATTCCTTATCAATTACGAAAAATTTTCCGCTTGTATTACCCCAATTGAATCATTTTCGTTCGAGAAAGGTAGGGTTGCCTGTCCCGATTTTAGGCCTATGTGCCCCGCCTCCCGACAACAGTAGTGGCGGGACGCTAATTGTTCCGATTTTTAACATTTCCAATTTTTTTACATTTTTAGTCCCGCCAGTTTTGCTATTGTTGGTTCCAAATTATCGCGCTTGCATGTCATGACGGCCAAGGAAGTAAGTATGCTTGCTGTACTCTGTCTACTGATTTATAACTTATACAGCTTACAGTGCTGCGAGATTAACTCATTAAAATCCTTTGAACATTAAAATCCCTCCAAAAAATGGGAGAAATTATTTGACATACATGAAATACGTAAGCGGCGTTCGAGTAGCCTAAAAATAATCAATGCCAAAGACGGTCAACTTTATGAAAAATATTTTTCTCCAAAAATAATACAATTGATATGCAAAAAAGAAATTAAAAATCTAAAAATTAAAAAACTTGATTTTACGATTTTGCAAAAATTTTACGATTACGTAATTAAAAATAAAAATCTTTTGAAATGCGCCACATCTTGAAGTAAATATACTTTTAAGAAAAAAAAACTGAACGTATTGTATGTACCTAATAAGTACCTAGTTATGTACATGGTTCTGTACTGTGTTTAAATTTCTAGTGGAAATTTTTACCTTTTGTTTATTAATGATTAAAAACGTTTGTCTTTTTTTAACAGTCCCGATTTTACTTGTCCCTTCCTGATTTTTTTCCTATTAAATCCCGAAATATTCATTGGCAGAGTTGGCAACACTAGATATGTGCCAATTTAAAATATTTGTACTTGGTAAAAATGCAACGAAAGTTTGAGTTAATTATTATTTTTACATAATTTTAATAATATACTTACCAAATTTTGAGTTCAAAAAAAAAGCTCGTCGTCATCCTGTTTATGACCATCAATTTTTTTTTATTTGAAAAGCCTGATACTATCCTATTTGTTTCTACTTCAAGCATCGTGATTACGTTTGATTTAAAATCTTACTTTCGTGTATAATATACTAGAATTATACAAGGAAATGTTTAATTTTTTAAATTTTTACTCGATAATCGTCCTGTTTAATTTTTTACACTATTAAAAAATACTGGAACTGCAATTTATTAGAATTATAAGCCATAATCAAATACATGTATGGTATTATACCTACATAGACCATTCCAAGTAATTTTAATTTTTCCCTTTTTCTCTCATTACAATAATAGAGTGAAAAGAATGACAACTGAAAATGACTTATTCACATAAATTTATGTTTTAGACAAACTAGTAATATAGCTATCTCTCACACGATCTACTATCTAATATATTGAAAAAGGATAGTAAAAATTATAATAACTTTTATATTTGACAAAATTTTATTTTTAAAATAAGTCATTTCCAGTTCTTATAAATAAGATTATACTTACATTTAAATTTTTTATTTCTCTAAAGTTAATCATATTAGAGGACTGACGTTTAAATTTACCAATTTTGACGTGATTCCACTCAACAGTGTCATACTTTGTTATTGATATTTTACATAGGTACTATTATTTTAAACACAATTCAATTATTAAAAATATCTCAAGGTTTTTGCGCATTTTATCATATTAAATTTAACATTTAAAATAAATACATATTATTATCTAATCACTAATATTATGATAACTAATACTTACTTCTTCTATTCCAGGACGCACAAGTAAACACCCTGGATCGATGGAGTATTTGCAGTCCTGAAGAAGAACCTTTAGTTCTACAGCAGTTTTTACGATTCGGAGAAACGAGAGCCATAACGCAGCAGCTGCTGCTAGCGCAGCAGGCTGCTTTCATACAGGAGCAACATAAACATAGCATAACGCAAGAAAACTTTAATCCAATCACTTCTTCACAAGGGCCACTACATGACATCAGTTTATTGTCAACATCGTTAAATAATCGATTTAAATCTGATCGATTGGAAGAAATCAAAAGGAAAAGTGTTTCGTCAACAAAACCTCACTCAGTACCTACAAATACATTTAAATCATCTTCACAAAACATTACGACGATGTCTCCAAGTCGGAGACCTTCTCCACCAACCGGTTTAACTGCTCATCATTTACAACTCGGTCTCCACACAACGCGTATGTCATATACAACATCTGCAATGTCATTTAATCAGAAACACCATTCCGCGATGAATTTTCTGAAACATCCTCCAAGTAGTGGCCCGATTTCAACCACAGCTCCACCAAGTAATATAAATAACAATCTCATAACTAGTACTTCACCACTAAATAGTCTTCAAAACATGCAACCTTTTAATTTTCGAAAATTAGGCGCTGGACTCAGTAATTTCTCATCGCCGACCGTTGCAAATCCTGATCTGAGTTATCATCAGCATAGAAGAAGAACATCGGATACAACAGAAAGTAACACTGGACTAAATTTAAGCATATCCAGTGGCATGCCTTTTAACTTACCACCACCATTACCACCTGTAACTGGAGCACTACCAATAACAAATCCTTTAGGACATTCTGCAGCAGCAATGGCTGCTGCAGCTGCAGTATCGGGTAATTCATTAACAGCTGCAAATCTGGTAGCATCATCTTTCCCCGGATTATTATCAACAGAAAAGAAGTCCCCCATAAGTACCGAGCTTTTAAGTGGAGGTGGAAGTAGTGAATTTGGCTCAGAAGACGAAGAAGAGGATAGTTCCCAAAGTGCACTGAATCTAAGTAAAGATGCTATGAAATCACAAAAACAGCCGTCAACCCATCATCGATCATCTGGACACATTAGAAAAACAACGACGCCTACCAAACGACACTGGGGCTCAGCTGGTCTTCCATTAAACTTAGGAACACAGTTTATTAATCCTGCAACTGGCAAAAAGAGAGTGCAGTGTAATGTATGCCTAAAGACATTCTGTGATAAAGGTGCGTTAAAAATCCACTTCTCAGCTGTGCATTTACGAGAAATGCATAAATGTACTGTCGAAGGTTGCAACATGATGTTTAGTTCGCGGAGATCACGAAATCGACATAGTGCAAATCCCAATCCAAAATTGCATTCCCCCCACTTGCGTAGAAAAATATCACCACACGATGGTAGAAGTGCCCAGTCACATCCAATTATTCTTCCCCCTCAGGCAGGACTTTTACCTGGCGTTGCATTAAACCCCCTTCATCCATTTGGAGCCTTCCCGTTATTAACACCCCCTCCGGATGTTCGACATCATGCAACTGCTCTATCTGCAATGGAATTTAGTAAGCCAAGATTAGAGTTGAATTCCCACCAGCCCATTGAAGAATCTAGAAAAGAACAAAACAATCCAGAAATGAACTCTTCTAATGTTACAACTGGTAGTAATCAAGACGAAGATGATTTTGAAGACGATGATGGAATAGTTGTTGTAGGTGGTGATGAAGAAGATGAATTTGAACATGAAACAACAAAATTAAGCAAAATGGAAACAAATTGTGATATTAGTGATCAACCAGAAGATTTTAGTATTCGTTCCAAAAAACCAAAAGTATCAGTTTCAGACTTAGATGAAGATATAAGTAATGTAGACAGTAATGAAGATTCTTCAAGTGTGGTTGACATGCATAGTTTGAAAGACGAAGCCTCCTCAGTAATTACAAATAAGAGAAAAAGGAAGAGTCAAAATCCCACCAAATGTGCAATTCCTCTAATAACAGAAGCAAGCGGATTAACAGATGATGGAGAATCTTCAGATGAAAGGATGACATACACAATAGCCCCACCAATACCGCCTCCGGAACAACAAGAACCAGAAGAACTAACGATTAAAAAAGAAATAAAAAGAGAACCTGAGTTTGATGTGAATGAACACAAAGTAAGTGAGAAACATATGGATGTGGTAGATGATCACGAAATTAAAGTAAAAGTTGAAACAGAAGAACCAATGGAATTGGATTTATCCATCAATAAATCTACTCGCGAAGGCATAAGTAGCCCTGATGTTAACGCCAATGAAAAACAAGAGGATGCAAAAATAGCAAATTCAGATCCATTATTACATGCAGATGAAATTAAAAAAGAAATGCTTGAAAATGAAAGTAATGAAAATGTTGATAGTAAAAATATAAAAGAAATGAGTAGTCGGCCAATAAGCTCAAGTGAAAGTAGAAAAAGTGAAGAATCATTAGATTCTTCTAACGTTTTACGTCATTTAGAAAACCTATCGCATGGTAACTTTGGTTTAAATTTAAGTTTAGCATCAACTCCACCACAGTTCCCTCCGTTAGGATTTATGATGAGTGGAACTGGGCCACCAAGCCCAGCAAGATCACATACCTCCTCTGTAGGAAGTTCAAATGGTCGAGATTCGCCTTCAGATGATAACAGTGAAAATCAAATTTATGGACATTTTGATAATGGGACTTTTATAAGTGGTGGTGATGTTCCTATTGATAAAGATAATCCGCGAAAATGTACTGCCTGTGGCAAAATATTTCAAAATCATTTCGGAGTGAAAACACATTACCAAAACGTTCATTTGAAATTAATGCATAAATGCAATGTAGACGGTTGTAACGCAGCTTTTCCATCTAAACGAAGCCGCGACAGACATAGTGCTAATTTAAATTTACATCGAAAATTGTTATCGACGTCGTCGTCGGACAAACCTAGTGGTACACCTAATTTATTCCTAGATAAATCACCGTTTGCTTCACTCACATCCAGTACAGCATTTCATAATGAGTTCCTCGCGAGGCTCTACTCAGACTCTCAAAATTTAGCGCTTAATTTAGAAAATTTTAAAGGACATACGTTACCTACACCTAGTAACCTTACGGAACAGTTATTTTTAAACGGTGATGGAATTCCACCTCCTCCGTTACTATTGCCTCCATTAGGAGGTTTTCCTGGATTTCCGGGTTTAAATACATTTGCAAACCATTTAAATTTACGATCCAATTTCAAAGAACTGTTAGCAAATAAAAAAGAAAGATCGACATCTGGGTCAAATTCACCTCTTTCTGCTTCGTCACCCCCATCAACTTCACCTACTCCGTCAACAAGCTTAGTGTATTGTGTGGAAGATGAACTACCGACGCCAGATAACGATGGTTATTTCCCATGCCGTATCTGCCAAAAAGCTATGCGCGACTTGGTTTCACTTAAAGAACATTGTGAACAAAATCATCTCTCAGAAATGTATCGTTGTACAGTGTCGGGTTGTAATAAAGTGTTCACATCAAGAACTAAACGAAATTTACATGCCGAGAACGAAGTGTTACACATGCACTTACCATCGTCGCGTCACAATCGATCTGCAAGTGGCATGTCATCGTGACCCTATCCTAAAGCGTCTCAGTTACTAACGAATCACACTACAGTGCCCTTATGGTGGTGAACTGAGATTGACCTATTGTTATTTACTTAATTTATATTGATTGCTATTGGATATTGCGAAATAAAGAGCAAAAAAAAAAAAAAACTGTACATAAGAGTGAATTTATATAATTTGTAAAAATTATGATATGCTATAACATTTGTACGTACATCTGTATAAATACTTTAAATGCCAGTCTTGCAAAATACTCATTTGTATATAGAAAAATATTTATAATAAATATGTTATTTAATAAATATAATATACACACTTTGTCTTAAGAGCACAACATAATTTCCCTCTGTATTATCAATAACAATGATCCAAGTAATTAAGGAACAAAGATTAATTTTATTTTTTAATAATATCAGTGTAATTTCTATGATGCTCATTGTTATGCCTCGAATTTAACGGGAAAATCATTTCATTTTGAATTATAATATTAGACACATACATATACACCACATATATTTAATACATACGTTAAATTTTCATGTGCAATAAAAATGTAAATATTCTTACATAAACTTAAAGCAAAGAAATAAGATATTCATTTTAATTTTAAACAAAAATTTTGTAAAATATTTTGTAAACGGTGACGAAAGCAAGAAATAGGTTTATTAATTTTTAGGATAAAACAATAATTTTTCTAAAATTATATCAAAACTTAGATAATAAAAGTACCTAAGTAAATTTTGTTTCAGACAATATTATACACATCGTGGTGATTTAAAAGTATTTTTAAATTAGGATTTTAAATAAAATGAACTGTGTTGATTTTCTGTAAAAATTTTCTATTAAAAAGGAAAAATTATTAGTTAAATATTTATATTTTTCTTATACGTTCCTGTTATATTAGTACAATACATATATATATATATATATATATATATATATATATATATATATATATATATATATATATATATATATATATATATATATATATATATATATATATATATAAGAAAATTATTTGATTTTATACTATCGATTATAAAACTTACTTTTAATAACATATCATTGTATAATTTAATTTTCAATGTAACCAAAAATTAAATTTAACTAGTAAATTTTCAAATATGGTGCAAAATAATTCTGCAACCAAAATAAATGTGTATCTACATTTACAGCCAATCGACTCAGTTGTGTATAAATAGTAATTGTATATAAATTAATAGCCTATTTTGTATGTAAGAAATTTGTATAAATGTATATTACGTTATTTTAAAATTTAAAAAAAATTTTAGTTTTACCATTGACTACGAAATCTTGTAATTTAAGTGATCAGAAAAAATATCAAAAAGTTTATCATTAAATTTATTCACTTACAAAACAAACTGTATACGAAACTAAAATTTATTAAATAAAGTCAAATAAATTTTCAGATGAGAAGGAAAACAAAATTTTGAATATTTACGTAAATATGTAAGGATTAAAATTTGTGACTGAAACCATTGCAATTTAAAATATTGTACTACATAAAAAAGAGTGAATTAAAATTAAAATATTTGCTGTCTTTAAATTTGTATTTTTATTTAATCGACATGAACTGTCCCATATAAGCACAAACACATTTTAAGTAAAGAAAGGTATGTGACTTAAGGAAATTCTGAATGAGGTAAGTTTTTTTTTAGAAGCCAGTAACTGAAAGTTAAATCCATAAAGTAATTGGTTTAGTCGTTCGTATCCACGTTTGAAACAAGAACAAAATATAAAAATAGTATTAATGCTATAGTGTTAGACTGTATTGTCTCTCTTCTCCAATTAAAATATAAAAGGAGATACAAAATAATAAAATTAAGTTAGTTTAGTAAATTTCAGAATATCTCCAATGCACTATGCACTACATGCTTTTCAATTCAATTTGATTGTAAAAAATTAATGTATTGAAACAGAAATCAACATTTTTTAAATAAAGTTTGATATTATCACTTTGAAATTCGACATTACACCGCCAATGGTAAAAAAAAACAAAAAACGACGGGTTGCACTCCGGGAGTGCCGGCAGAAGTGAAAACTTGAATATTAACGTTGTGCATTTTTGATATTTTGGAATAGTTAGGGAATAATTTTGCACGAATTGCGTTAATTATCAGTATAAAAGTACTATCATTTATGTGGTAGAATATAGTATTTATTTATTGCGCTATCGTACACGGCACACCCTGCCGGAACGCTAGAAAAAGTGGACTTTTGAGTGCGCGTTTGGAGCGCTGTATCTTTTCACCTGTACAAGATAGATAGGTGCTCTCGCTGACTTTTTTGTAGAGAATTCGATTCTCTACAAAAAAGGTTTTAACACTTTTTAATGTATCTATCACCGTTTTCGTTGCGTAAGCGGTGAAAGCTCAAAAAACGCTATTTATGAATTTTCAATATTGTTTAAACAATATAAAAAAACATTTCCGGGAGTTCACATTTTGCACAAATGTTCTCTTCGGTAATCCCTACAAGAATCTCTTTTTAAAAATTTTTTATCTCTATTCTAAAATTAATGTTTATGAGATAGGGCTTAAAATTAGTACTATTGGAGTAAACCCGTATATATCTATCTGTCCTTTCGCGTTACACTAGTTTCAGTAGTATAGAGATACTACCGTTCGTTCTGTATTCTGTACTACTGTCTACTGTTATGTACTGTCGTCTTACGAATTTTCGATCAGGTCACGTGTCCTGACGCTAGTTTAACATTTTTTACCCATTACAAAAAAAGTGTACAACGCAGTTTATTGTCTGCTCTACTGACTGTCTACTTTCCATCCGTCTTACGAATTTTTGATCAGATCTTACGAATTTTCGATCAGGTCACGTGACCTGACGCGAGTTTAACATTTTTTACCCATTACAAAAAAAGTGTATAACGAAAATTACATTATTACATATATAAATAAGATAAGAAAATTTGTTAATATTTTCTTTTGCTTCTCTTATCAATGAAGGGCGATATTAAAATTGTAGTGTCAGTTTTCCATAATACAGTGCAAAGCTTTGTGTAAAGGAAGTTAAAATAAGAAAGGATTATAAAGATATAAAGCAAATTCCACTTTGAAGCTCAATATTTTAGAAAAGGAGTTTAAAAATGAAAAATGGTCAAGATAACTTTAGCTCTTCATTTTAAGAGTCCTTTCTATCACACACGATGCGGTACCTTAAAAATAATTTCCATCTTGGCTTTCCAATAGGTACTTCCACAAACTGAGAACAGTTTCTTTGCTAATTATATTCAGGTTTGTATCTATAGCATATAGGTACAAGCAAAAAATTTTATTTTGACAGATAAAGGGATGAGGGACGGAAACGCTGAAGGTTCCAAGATTTTTGATTATCAAGTGCTAAAAATAAATCTACAATAGGGAATACACCGCATTCGTATTCGTAAAACAGCTCATTTAACCATGAGACAAAGTGTAAACAAAGAGAACTTTGATAATTTTACGATATATACATCATATTGCTAATAATATAATTTTATTATCTGTCTTCTACTTTCTATATGAATTAAAAAATTTTAGATTATAAAAAAATATATTCTCTTTAAAAATGTTATAATTGCAATTTGTAGGTATAGACAAGAAATCCACGGCACATTTTTACTTGTACACCCTTAAAGGGCATAGCCGGGTAAGATAGGCAAAACGGCCCTTGACGCAAAATTGATTGTTTTTATAGGAAATAATACATCTTAGCCCCAGATACATTCCTGCCAAATTTTAACCCTCTAAGGCTAATAGTTTATGAATACACAAACAGACTAAAATTTTCAAAAAAAAAATTTTTTACGAAATTACTGAGCCGATTTATTTGAGTTTAATATATATTGTGTACCCACCTTAAACAAAGTATTAAAAAAAAATTAACGTTATATCCCCTTATTACACTAATTTTTTTAAATTTTTAAATTTAAGTAATTTTTTTTGGCACTTACGCGTTAGCGACACCCACCATTTTTTGTTCAATAATATGTCTCTTAGTACTCTATAACATATATTTTTACGGAAAAATTTTAATTGGTAGAACATAGTAATATTTCAGTACAAATGCATGTTATGTTCGGTACTGATATATTACTTATGTATAAAAAAACCATAAAGTAAAGCATCTGCCTAATTTCTAAAACACAGTAGAACTCTGAGGAGTGCAATAAAATGTTCTCTTCCCCCGTGAGTTGCAGTTCTTGGAGTTCCTGTGACGGTCTAAAAAAATTTATATTTTGACTTATTATAAAAAATATGTTTTAACTTGTTAAAAAATAAATTTCAAGGTTAGTTTTACCATGAATCTGACTTGATTGATTTGAATGAAAGCAATAAAATTATTCCAGCATACTTACTAATTAAAATTACATGTAACTCAACAAAAATTATAAGTTTCAGAAACTTTATTTAAATAAAGATAATAATAATAACAATATTACGTCTTAAATGTTATATTGTTTTAATAATAATAAACATTAACTTAATAGATTGGAACAAAAAACTTCAACAATGTATAGTAATAACAACAGTCCGGCTCAAACTTGTTGTAGTTATAAAAATATGTAGGTAAATTACATGTAGGTACATATAACTAACTTGAACAGATCCTCTCACTTGATGTTTTTATTGGACTTCTTTAGGAGGTGCAGAAAGTGGATTTTTTCTGTAATAAAATTACATAAGTTCATAACAACGAGAAAGAAGCTTAGAAAAACGTCTAGCTTTATCTGTTGTTTGTCTTCTTTTGTTAACACGATGACGGGTTATGGGGAATTATAACGAAATGACCCACTGGTATACTATTTTGACAGCTAATAAACTTTGTATGAAATTGTTGACGTCGTAATACGTGGTGTATGAGCTAATAAAGTTTCACTTGACGTCTTACAAAGAAAACAACTCTGACAAAAGAGAAATCAATATCTATTTTGTTTTATTAATAAAAAAAGACAAATGGCAGGTAATGTTGGACTTGAGTAAATTTAAACTAGTTTGTCATAGTTATAAACGTATGTAATTGTATTATTTTAGAAATACGGTACATATTTTACTTTATAGCCCTTTTTATACATAAGTAATATATGTAGTACCTAACATGGTATGCATTTGTATTGAAATATTACTATATTCTGCCAATTAAAATTTTTCCATAAAAATATATGTTATAGAGTACTAAGAGACATATTATTGAACAAAAAATGGTGGGTGTCGCTAACACGTAAGTGCCAAAAAAAAATTTACTTAAATTTAAAAATTTAAAATAATTAGTATAATAAAGGGATATAACGTTAATTTTTTTTTATTACTTTGCCTTAGGTGGGTACACAATATATATTAAACTCAAATAAATCGGCTCAGTAATTTCGTAAAAAAAATTTTTTTTTGAAAATTTTTTTTGAAAATTTTTGTCTGTTTGTGTATTCATAAACTGTTAGCCTCAGGGGGTTGAAATTTGGCAGGAATGTACCTGGGGCTAAGAAGTATTATTTCCTATAAGAACAATCAATTTTGCGTCAAAGGCCGTTTTCCGTATCTTACCCGGCTATGCCCTTTCATACACCCTCCTTGTACACCCTTAAACTTAAAGGGGGGGGGGGGATTCCACGTTCGAGTCGTCACACAGTGGCCAAATTCCAAAAAGCTTGCCAAAATTCGAAAAATAGAGTTTAAATTCCGGTAATTTTTAGTCGTGAATTAGGTTGGGTAAGAGTCCGAAGGTCGAATTTCGCGATTCGACAAGGTCGAATTAGCGCGCTGTATCCTTTATACCTGCTACTGCAGAACAGTTGAAAGGGGACTCTCAATCGAGGTAGACGCGTCGTGCAGTGAACAAATATTTCAATTTTATATTCAAGAGGACGCCAAATTTTTAAAAGTCAATCGATTTCAATTTTTAAAAATGGAATCAATAGCTGAGAATAAGTAGAAAATCATTGTGTAACACAAAATTAGTAATAATAGTTTAACGAATCATTTCGGAAGAAAATAAACGGAAGATTACAACGGAAAATTTTAAACACGCAGAGAAAAGTTTATAACTTCTACAAACTTCTGCGACTTGACCGATCGCATGTGTAGATGGAACTATTATTGAATGAAAAAAATTAAAACTAGCTGCCTCTAGTCGCCTTTGTGCCATTGGTGCGAGTTCTTGCAAAGTAAAACATAGTTTTATGAATTTCGTACATTAACGACGTGGAATCATCTATTTTTTCGAAACGTTAAAATTTAATTTATTGGAAAATCCTTTTTCATAAAAAACAAACTATTAGCAAATTTAAAATAATATAAAACGATAATGAAAATGAAAAATTTACTGAGAAAATTACTAAACTAAAATAAAAATATTAAAAATAATTTAATGTGGAAACATAAAATTAAAAACACTGTAAGATATTTAAGATAACACAACAGTAGTAGTTTTTGGACAGTTTGGAGCCCTCCTCCCCGCCCCACGATTTTTTGAGCGACCTCGGGAGGAGGCAAAACTACCGAGGCGGTTCTAGAAGCCTTCGGCGGTGGGTGGAGTAATATGAACGAAAATTTTGTCCAACCTAAGTGAACCCAACGGAACATAATCTCACCTAACAGAATCTAACAAATTTTTTTAACCTAACCTAATCTAACAAAATTTTTTCTAACCTAAAAATTCAAAAATTCCGTAACAGATGGTGCAGCCACCTTCCCGTAAATTCAGTACAAGATGTCGCTGCTAGTCTGGATAATAGTGATCCCTGTGTGTAAGTTTGAAAAATTGTCAATAGATGGCATCGAAAACCTTTTTTCGATAGTTAAAAGATGGCGCTGCTAATCTGAACTACCGCGAACTCTGTACCTAGATTCAAAATTCCATGAAAAGATGGCGTTGCCTCCATAATTTTATAATATTTTTATCTGAAAACAGGTTTAAACTTGTATAAATTGCCAGCTGACGTCACTAAAGGTAAACTGATATCAAATAGCGAAGATTTCTGTTTAATATGCGAAAATGAAGCAGCAGGTTTTAACCTGTATGGCTACATAAAGTGTGATAGCTGACGTCATCATACTATTTTTCTGCTATAATTTGCAATTTTGTTCGAAACTTTAGTGAAGACATTAAATCTTATTGTTGTAAAACAATTTTTCAATTGTTGTGTTAACAATTAATTATTGCCAACAATGGAATCCATTACTGCTGGTGCTTCATCTGGAAACAGACTTAATTCAAAAAATGGCGGGAAATTTTGTGAACGAATTGAACCATCTTGGTCCCATCAAACGGTGGATTAAACTTTCTGATACGGAGATTGGAAAAGTATATAAAATAATGGGAGCCAGTCAACTACCATCAAAATTCGATTCATCAAAAATGAAGACAATATTGAAATTAGAAATTGGATACATATCATTGCCGGCGGATTTGACAATTTGAACGAGCAGATGCTGGCATGGTTGCAAAGCAATCTAAAACTGGGTATCATAAATGAGGAGTGTCTTTACAAAAGGGGATATCTACATATTATCATTTTTTTTAGAAAATTAAGAAAACCGACAGAGACAAGACACACAGATCTACACAAAGACTGCATAGCTATGTAGGTACTATGTAATAAGATTAATGGAAGGGCATATTAAAAAAAAAATATTTGACTTTTTAATTCAGTGGTACAAAATAAACAAAAAATTAAATATCCCCTTTTGCACAGAAATCTTTATGATATCCCCATTTGTTCTGTTCTAGTTGTAAATATCGCCTTTAGTTGTGTACTATTTGCTAATACCCCCTTTTGCAGTATACTTATTATTGTAAAGAATAAAAAAACACTGGTTATTCATTTGTGTATGGAAAGTTTAACATTAGAATACACTAAGGCGTGTTGTTTAACACACTTCAGATTTAAAGTGTATTAACCTCGTGAGTCCTATGTCCACATCTGTGGACAAAACCATTTGAGGTTATCAAGTTGAAAATCTTTATTTAAAATTTAACTGGACATCAGTAAAACAAAATAAACATTGAAAAGTAAATTTAGATCGTTAAATACTCCGTTATATGTATAGTTAAATACATCTCAAAAACAACTTCACTAAAAAAATCGACTGCATCGTTTTAAATGACAGATAGGTTAATTTAAGTGTCAGGACTCAAGAGGTTAAAGTAAATATCTCGTTTTGAAAAGATTAATCAGAACCATCATACTTGCAAATTGTAAATATCCTTTTTTGTTATGAAATCAATTCAGCATGAACGTAGTTATATTTTATGGGTCAAAAAATCCCCTTTTGAAACAAAAACTCATTTTTGAAGCTACTATTTTGGAGAATATCGCGTTTTGATTAGGATCTAAGTGACGAAATTGTGCTTTTTAGCCCTAAGAACAAGACTGTATACTCAGTTAAAAAAAACATACATATGTAAATATCCCCTTTTGTAAAGACACTCCTCAAATAATGGACCAATCGGACTAACTCATAAACTGGAATTCAAAAAAACATTGGATCTTCTTGAAATCGCAATTCAAAACGTTGGATCTTCTTGAAATTTATAAATTTTCAATTGTTGTGTTAACAATTAATTATTGCCAACAATGGAATCCATGTATTGTGGAAATCGTTCGTATTCATCACATAGCATTTCAGAGTTGTCGATAATTCGTTTAATAATTTCCTCTCGACGCTTCGCTTTACTTAGCTCTCTTAATTCTGCATTAGAATATTGAAGAAGATTGATGTAATGATCCGTAAATTCCATACAACAGAAATATTCCGTTATCTCAATATTTCCGACATTTCGTCTATAATTGCGCTTGAAAAGTCTACAAACCACCTCTATAGATTCAATGGTGTTTGTTGGATAATTTTTCACTATTTTAATACAAAAGTCGACCAATCGATTCAATTGGTGATCTTTGATTCCTCACAGAGCACTTTCTTGCATATGCACAAATTTTTAATATAATTATAAATTTTACTAGTTAAAAAGTGATCATTGTGTACCTATTTTTTTTAAAAACTATACTTAATAAAAAAAAATTTAAAGAAAAAAACCGATCTTTTGATTTACACCGATCCCCTAAAAAGAAATCAAACTAATTTTTGATATTATACCTTAAACTTGATGTATATATAAAAATTCCATTTACAATTACGGTACACCATATATACTCGTAAATTTGACAAAAATGTATCACTCTGTACATTATTTAAATCTGTGTGTACATTCTTTGATGTTATTTAATATCAGAATATATTAATCAGCTAAAAATTGTTACATACTTACGTTATAAATATCTAAGTGTGTAATTTTTTTTTAAATATGTACCTTATAAATACCCATGATTACTTTACTGTATCTCTAATCACGCGATATCGTGTTATAAAATACATAAGAATTTACTCATTTAATGTAAAAATATTTGATCATCAACAATTAAATAAAAACGAATTTTTTAAAATATATATAGTAATATAATATTTTGCATATATACAGTACTCTGTTAAAAGTACGGGTTTCTACACCGTTAAAAACATATTTTTTTTTACAATATCAATATATTGTAAAAAAATCATATTTCTTAATATTTTTAAAACTGAATATGTGTAATATCAAGAATTTAAAACAGTTTTGAAAAATTAATTTCTCCTCATAATATTTTTTTAGTCTTAAATTAATAGCACAATGTTCCATATATTTTAAGAAAATTTTCCTTTTAATATTTTATAACTTATCTAAAAAATTTATAGCTATTTTTATCAAAAAAAATTTATTACTTGCTATTGTTAAAAAATTAGTTAAATATATCTATAGGTATTAAATAACCTCTAGTTTTTGTAAAAGATTGTAGTAATAGCAATTCATCTTAAATACGACATTATTTTATCAATGCTAAATAAGCGTTTTTTTTCTCATATTCTCATACTCCAATATATTGTATATTATTATAATTTATAAAAATGTGTTTTATTTATTAAAAAATTTAACAAAATCATAATCTGACTTCACGATATTTCTGATTATATACTACGTCATGTCTATACATATATTAACAAGTTTGCCAAAAAAAATGATGATGAAAAAACTTTAAGTCTTAAGACGTTAGTAATTGTTAAAAATAAGGTTACACTAACAAAAGACGATGAACGATTTGGTTTATGGCATCCCAACAATAAACTTAAAACTCTCCCGGGGGTATTCAGAGATAAATAAGAACATTACATATATTGAGTGATTTAGGTAATATATCTACGTAATAAATTTCTAACACTGACTGACTGACCGACAGACAACGCACAGCCTAAACCGTTGGGTTTAAAAGAATGAAATTTTGCATAGGAGTTCCCTATGTGACGTAGGTGAGCACTAAGAAAGGATTTTTGAAAATTCGTGCCCTAAGTGGGTTTAATAGGGAATGAAAATTTGTATGTAAATTCTTTATTTTTGAAGTTAGTGATATTAAAAATATGTTACTATGGCTATTAAAATAAATATTTAATGAATCATTAACTTTGACCGATAGACAACGGACAACCTCAACTGTTGAGTTTAGAGGGACGAAATTAAGCACAGGACTTATGAAAATTGGCGTTTAGGCTTCTATTTATAAATAAAAGTCAGTTGTTTCTGGAAATTTATTCCCTAAGGCGTTAAAACAGAAAATGAAAGTTCATATGGGAAGTTCATCGTGGATATTGATTTAGGCTTTTGAAAAACATTAAAAGTGAGCACAAAGTGAGTACCTAATAAAGAGATATTGTCGATGGGCAATCCCATTGGGTATACGGCTAGTATGTAAATAAAATATAAATAAAATCAAAATCCGAAAATGTATGAAACCGAATCCAACGAAACCTAACCTATTGATCAAAAACAAGTCATAAAAAATTTTCAAAAAGTGGTATTTTACAAAGTAAAATTTTCAAAAAGTGGTATTTTTTGCAAAGTAAAATTTTGAATAATAATTATTATGTTTACATATTACTTATATTCAGAAGTTCTTCTACTAGAACATGTATTAGCATGTTATACATTGTCTAGATTCGGAGTTTTCGTAAAAAAAGTTGCGTAAACCATTTTGGTGTAATTTTGGTGTTATTTGGTGTATTTTTGGTGTCATTTTGGTGTAATTTGGTGTAATTTTGGTGTTATTTGTTGTATTTTTGGTGTCATTTTGGTGTAATTTTGGTATAATTTTAGTGTTATTTGGTGTAATTTTGGTGTAATTTTGCTGTTATTTGGTGTATTTTTGGTGTCATTTTGGTGTTATTTGGTGTATTTTTGGTGCCATTTTGGTGTTACTTTACGGTCAATTCTGCTCTGGTTGTACTGTATAAGGTCATGTCGATATAGAACTAATCAGTGTTATGCTATAAATCAAACTATTCACATCTATTGAAAAAAATGTTTGAGTGCTCACATTGTGATAAGACATTTTCGCGGAGAAATTCTCTTTTACGTCATATGAAAAGAAGAGTGCATGCTCCGGGACATCAAACAAACAATAATGGTCAGATGGAAAATAAGTGGGGCACAAGTGAACAATGCGGAGAACAGGAGATATAGGGGACGAATTTTCAAAAATCGTTTGCGTTTTTTTTTGCGTTTTAAACAGAAATCTCCGTTATTAATATCAGTATACCTTCTAATGACGTCAGCTGACAATTTATACGAGTTTAAACCTGTTTTCAGATAAAAATATACAATCATATGATAAAATTCATTTTTGCATATTAGACAGAAATCTTCGCTATTAATATCAGTATACCTTCTAATGACGTCAGCTGACAATTTATACAAGCTTAAACCTCTTTTATTTTAGAATAAAATGTATTAATTTTACAATAATCAGATGTTGCGTGCCATCTATTGACAATTTTTCAAATTTACGCACAGGGATCGTTAGTATCCAGACGAGCAGCGCCATCTAGTAGTGAAAACTTGGAATTTGCAGGGCTCAAAGTTGGCTGCGCCATCTATTAGGGAAATTTTCAGTTCTTAGGTTAAGTTATGTTAGGTTAGGTTAGACAAAATTTCGTTGGGTTCCGTTAGGTTAGATCAAGTTCCGTTGGGTTTAAAAGATAAAGGACGTGATTAACATAGATGACATTGGTGTCAAAGTCCAAAATGTTAAGAAAACTAGAGTCGGAGACTTGGCAGTGATAGTTTCTAGTTCGGAGATGGCGGGCAAACTCAGGCAAGAAATTGTCGATAAAGTAGGTGCATCAGAGGTGACGATTCGTGGACCCACGACTGAGAAACTTATTATGGGTATAGATGCAGATGCTACTGATCAAGAAATAGTAAGGGTTGTTAGTGTCAAATGTAAAATACCAGAAGGGCTTGTGAGGATCAAAAATACAAATACAATAGAACAACCTCAGTTGAGCTGACTAAGGAGGTAGCAAAAGGCATACTGCGTGAGGAAGCATTGAGGATAGAGTGGTCGGAGGCGGATGTAAAGGAGCGCTTAACCCTACAAAGGTGCCTGGATTTCGGCCACAGTTCATCTAAGTGCACCGCCAAACAAAGCCGGAGCGACGAATGTCTAAGGTGCCGCAAGCAGGGCCATAAAGCAAAAGGGTATGAAAAGGAGCGTTTTTGTAGTAAATGCAATGTGCTTGGGCATAGAGCAGACATAATGAAGTGCCCAATTTATAGAAGGCTGGTGAAGGTAGAGAGGGAGAGTAGGCGATTGGAGAAATAAAATCCAATTAGACAGGAAAATGGAAAAGCTCAGAATCCTATAGGCTAACACCATACGAGCCACGGCTGCGGTGGATAGAGCTTATGCTGCAGCCCTGGAAAAGGATGTTGATATTGTCACCATGAGCGAGCCGAATAAGAATAAAGTAGGAGGCGATAGGTGGATCAAGGACCGCAATTGCGATGTAGCTGCTAATATATTAAATAGAAACATTGAATTAAACCAAGTGTTGTCAAGAATAGGATATATATGTTTACACCTTAGGAACTTGTGTATATTATGCTGCTATATATCTCCGAACATAGGCATAACAGCATTTAGTTGTTGACAATGTCATGAATGAGGCGAGAGGACTTGGCAAGGATTATATAATCTTGGGTGACCTCAATGCGAAATCACCTCACTGGGGGTCGTCAGTTGCAGATGAAAGGGGAGACTACTTCATGGAATGGGTAGCGGAGCTAGATCTGACCATTCTAAATGAAGGCACTGTCCCAACATTTGTAAGAGAAAACTCGGAATCCTTCATTGCCGTCACGTGTTGTACAAGACATTTAGCTCACAAAGCGATCGATTGGAGGATGCTAGACGACGAGACACTGAGCGACCATGCCTATATCCTTTTCGAGATAGGGGGCATGGGAGCTAAGTGGCAGGAACAGTCAAGCAGGATACGAATGGACTGGAAACTATCTGGAAATTAGACTAGCTGGAGGGACAGAGAATATGGCAACAGTAGACAGATGTACTGGACTAATAAAGGACGCGATAAAATTCTGCTCAACGCTACCAGCCGCATGAGAAAACCGCTTTGGTGGAATGATGCAATAGACCAGGCAATAGAATCCAAAGGAAGCTTACTAGGGTTAGGCGGAGGATGGGAGATTTCAATCCAGAGGAGGTAGAAGCCATGCATGGGGAGTATAAACTGGCTAGGAAAAGGATGAGAAAAACTAACCTACCAGGCGAAAAAGAATCACTAGCATAATATATGCGGAAAACTAGAGATGGGCATATGGGACGAAGGGTACCAGATTGTTATGGGGAAAACCAGCGGTGTTCCATTTACATTGGATCCAGACAGAAGAAGTGAAATTGCCAGGAAACTATTTCCTAATGAGAAATCACACTGGCAACAATTGAAGGGCAAAGATTTTATGCCTTTTAGTAAAGAAGAGCTTTTAAAAGCCACGTACGCCCTAAAAAATGACAAGGCGGCAGGATTAGACAGTGTGCCAGTGGAAGCGATAAAGTGCGCAGTGGAGACGTCTCCTGAATGGATTCTTGAAATAATGAATATGAAGATGAAAGCTCGAAGGTTCCCGGATTAGTGGAAGGTAGCAAGGCTGGTCTTGATACCGAAACCCAATCAACCGCTAGATGACGATGCGGGTTTCAGACCACTATGTTTATTAAACACCCTGGGAAAACTGTATGAAGGGCCTATAAGGCAGCGTATTGAGGAGGAGCTAGACCAAGACGTAGGGCTATCGGCAAAACAGTATGGATTTAGAAGGGGTCGCTCAACACTACACGCAGTAAGTAAACTCCTTGAAATTGCGAGACAAACGGATAGGAGGTGGTGCGTCCTGATCACTTTGGACGTCAGAAATGCCTTCAACACCCTGGTACATAGGTTAATAATATCTAAGCTAAGAGAAAAGGGCATATCTGAGTACTTGATCTCTATAGTGGGAGATTACCTACATAATAGAAGGCTGCAGGTTAGTAGAGAGGAGTGGTTGGATGTAGTAGCAGGGGTGCCGCAGGGTTCTGTTTTAGGACGTCTTCTGTGAAATATTTCCTATGACGGAGTGCTTGAATTGGACCTTGTAAAGGATGTAGAGTGTGTGGGCTATGCAGAGGACTTGGCACTGGTAGTTTGAGCAAACAATGAGGAGCAACTCAGATATGCTGGTAATGAAAGTGTGAGGAGGGTAGATGTCTGGTTGACAGCAAATGCTTTGCAACTACCACCCGAAAAGACTGAGGCTGTTCTACTGAGAGGCCCCAGGAATCGTGCAAATATTAATTTTTGTATTAGGCAAAATTGCTACCGAACCTCGGAGGTGTGTCCAGCCAAAGGAGGGCGGTGCTGGCGGGGGTGGTGCATTCTGTAATCCTATACGGCGCACCAATATGAGCATCAGTATTGCATTACGCCAAGTATAGAAAAATGCTGGAGAGCGTGCAAAGGAAGGTCATGATCAGGATTGCTAGTGCATATCGCACTACATCTACGTCGGCTCTCCAGGCGATAACTGGGACTGTTCCCATTGATTCGATGGCCTTGGAGCGATATGCAATGTTTCATGGGCAAAAGATGACAAAAAACGAGAGGAGAGATGCGACGCTGAATCTATGATAACAGAGGTGGAGTGGATTGCGGCAAACGGGTCAATGGACAAAACGCTTGATCCCAGACGTCCGTAAGTGGTACAGGTATTGCCACAAGAATATTAACTATTATGTCACGCAGGCTCTTACCGGACATGGCTCTTTTCGATCTTTCACGCACCGAATAGGAAAAGCGGATAGTGGCAGGTGCGTATATTGTGACATGGTTGATACCCCGGAACATACACTATACCAATGTGAGCGCTGGGAAGTTATTAGGCAGAAAGCTAATACTGAACTAGGGTACCAGCTAAGAGTGGAGAATACCATGGAGACTATGATTAGAAACTGGGAAGGTGGTCACTAATGTGATGGGTGTGATTATGGCCACAAGGGAGATGGAGGAAAGAGCAAGACAAGGACTGGGATAGAATAGCTCTCTATTGTTATTGCATTCTATCCTTATTTTGGGTTGGAGATTTTACTGTCCAGTGCAAATCTTTGATTGATTTTGTTTTTCTTCATTGTTGAGTTTTCGTTTTGTTTATTATTTGCTGATATTTCTGTTATTTATTAATTGATAACTTTTTTCTCCCTGTACGAACTTTGTTTATTTTTTTCGACTTGTATTTACTTCTGAGTGCTAATATGTGTCTACTATGCCTTATGTCCGTGATGATATGATCTCTTGATTAATTCCGCGGCTATTAGGGGGATTAGTGGGAGTTTTTTAGTTGGTAAAAGCCCAACTGGTTTGGCGAAAAAGACCCGTCAAACGTATTGCTGAATATTTTTCCTCCATACCAAAAAAAGGTTAGGTTAGGTTAGACAAAATTTCGTTGGGTTCCGTTAGATTAGATCAAGTTCCGTTGAGTTCCGTTAGGTTAGGCAAAATTTCCTTAGGTTCGGTTAGGTTTGAGACCAAAAAATTCCTCCATCCACTGCCGGAGGTTTCTAAAACCGTCTCAGTACTTTTCCACCATTCGAGGTCGCTCAAAAACTCGGATGGTGGGATGGTCGTGTACCGGCACATAGTTTGCCGTGCATAAAATTAATTAGAAATTAATAATATTAGTATGCTGGGAGAATAATCTTGGTAATGGAGAAGAGAGAAAAATACATGATTTTGGACTGACAATCGGATTATTATTTCTGTTATTAAATATCGATAAATACGGAGTCAAGCACACGCACCATAATTATATAGTCGTCCCTCAACTCTCCAATCCTTACTACTGTGGCGCAAAATTCTGTTGGGTCTATAAGTGCAGGAATTTTAAATTCAGCCTTGGATATATTCTGGAATGTTCTGGATCACGATTAAAAAATTATAAATATTAAATTCCATCCTGCCTTTCATTAATAGATTCAGAACAAATACCTATCAAACTGAATTTTGAACTCGAGAATATCATTTTTTCGTTGTTATAATTGCTTTAAGCAATTTTCCATGAAAAATGGACGCGCCGTTTTGGTTCATTTGAATACGTGACCAGCCGTGCGTCTTTCATGGCTCCTTCAAGCAGTGGTATGAGTGTTACCCTTTCTGCTTATCATACAATGTAGTTAGTAACCGACCACCTACCATGGGGGTTGGTACTCGCGATTTGTTTCTTCAACAATTTCCGTTGTTGAAGTACAGATATCGCCAATTTTACTATTTTTTTGATTTATATTTTAATCATTATATAACCGTGAAATGTTTTTGGTGAATTTCTCGAGTTCTAACCGGTTAAAACTTTCGCTCGTCTCCTATACTAGTGATAGGAATTTCGACGATGCAACAGTATATATATAGTAGATTTAACCGGTGCGGTACAACAATCATAGTAGTAGCTTAATCGTTCAACAATATAATAATAGTACATAGTAGATTTAACCCTGGCAATCCGTTTAATTACATCGCAATAGTGTTATCATCAAAAGTTAGCATAAACCGCTTTATAATTTTGTTCTCGTGATAAAATTAAAATTTAAGTGGACTTAATTCAACGTGTTTACTTCGCCAAATTGTACAAGAACAAGTTGGTTCAAGTTTGATCACGGAATAACATAGCAGATATCAACTTTCAACTCGTTCAGGAAACGTGAAATTGGTAATCCCTATTCCTTTATCCTTATTTTTTCCCACCAATAGTCACTAATAGGATTCAATAAATCATAATCGGTAAGTCGATCGATTTTAATTTTTTATTATCAATTTTCTTCTAAATAATACATTTGAGATTACAGTCCATTAAGAATAGTTCGCGTCTTATAGAATAGAAACGGCTAGTCGTAGAAACTCAATAAAATCCTCCAAAGAAGTTCCTGAATTACTCAAATAGTATGATTATGTCAACACAGTCACCCTCTAGTTACCTACCTCTAAACTTAATATTATGAAATTGGGCAAAAACAGATCAATTAAATTTTGTCACGTAGATTTGAAATATGTAAACAAAATTTTAATATATTGTATTTTTTACCCCCTTTTCGCAAAGTTAACCCCTAAATTTTAACTCCCAACCACCCCTGTTAAAGTAATTTAAACAAGTTGCATATCAATAGATAGCTCTTTAAAAAAGAGCAATATCGCCAATTTAAACTTTTGCTCTATCTCTTACCGTTTTTA
Organism: Brachynemurus nebulosus; assembly: GCA_035578155.1. Classification (NCBI taxonomy): domain Eukaryota; kingdom Metazoa; phylum Arthropoda; class Insecta; order Neuroptera; family Myrmeleontidae; genus Brachynemurus; species Brachynemurus nebulosus. Next base: position 105,036,028 of record JAPWDM010000001.1, read on the forward strand.
AGATATTTGACAAATTAAATCTTTACCCCAATTTTTGAAGGGTGATTTCACCCATTCAAACCGTTTTACAGCCGCTAAAAAAAATACGTGTCTCTTATTTTTCGCTGTTCTACAACATATCAAAGAATATACAAAATCGGAGGGGTACACCCCCGTGATGCTCCTTGTTAGTAGGTAAATTTTAATTTACATGTACTATGTAAATAGTATAAAATACTGTATGTGTAGCTATTACTACGCACTTATACCAAATTTCAAATAACCCAGAATATTCTAAACAGCTCTATCGTGTTCCAAGACATTCTATACCACAATATAGGTAGGGGCTTTGGGTAGTAATTGACCACCACCCAGTAATTCATCAATCGGATCTGTTCTAAGTCATAATAAATTATGTAATGGAATATTTGTTTGTTATTAATATTACCATATTTCAGTAACTGGCCTTTCCAGACATTTATTTTGAGTTGTCAGATTTTTTTGTTATAATGTTCCGTCAATTTTTTGTCGCTACTATTAGCCTCCTTCATTTGTTTGGCAAATTCTTACTTGTCGTAACTAAAAAGTTTTTAAAGTAGAGTAATAAAACTTACGTCTAATTTTATGCTTAAAATGTACTCTTTTATAAATCGTGAGTATATTTAATACAAATTTTGCGTTTTTTGTGTTAATGAGGGTGATCAATTATTGAAAATAAGAATTTGTGATTTTGCAGTAATTGATCAAATTGACCAATTACTGCCTAATCATTTGTGATCAGTGATTGATCAGATTCATAAGTTTACTGTAATGATTTAATAGCAACGAAAATCTGAGTAGGTACAGTCAAATCTTCTATAACACGGTATCCTTATAACCAGAATTCCATAAAACGCGATTTTCGTACAAAAAAATTTCAACAATTCAAATAAGTTGAAAAAATTGTCTACAGTAGTATTTATTCAATGCGTTAAGTTTTCAAAGTGCTTCTGAATTCGGTCTACCATAAAATGTATCTGTTTGTAATATATTTGTTTATAAATGGTATTTTTCGTTATCGTAAACTTTGATAGTAAATATCTCCCAAACCGTCTGTCGTAGCGAAAAATTAAAGAAATTTTTAAAAGCTTAGGCGAAGTAAATTGTGGGCATTCCAAATATATTAAGACTATTAAAATTTATTTGCATTATCGAAGATTCTCGATTCTCGATTAAATATGTAAAATTCGACATATTCGTTATCATTTCTATTATAAAACTTGATTAATTAAAACCCTAACTATCACAACTTGATACTATGACAACACAGTTTTTATATAAGTCTGATTTAGGTACAATTTATTATTTTATTTCTGAGATACCATATAACGCGGTACGATTCACTTGATTTGTATCAATTATGGATCTCCATATGACGCGGAAATGAATTCCATATATCGTGCGTTTTCTGTCCCAACCTCGTATCTGAAAACTCCCAATTTTTGGACACAAATATATATATATATATATATATATATATATATATATATATATATATATATATATATATATATATATATATATATATATATATATATCGTCACACTGCACTATCTATAAAATGGACAATTTTTTAGTTTCTTCCTTGAAAAATTCTGTTTGTATAGTTCAATACTTAGTAAATATGTGTACAAAATTTGAAATTGATATTTGCTTCCGTTCTTGAGAAAAAAATTCTAGAAAAATATATAATTTTTAAGGACTCTCAAGTAAACCTCCCCCTAATAAAATTTAACTGAATAAATAAAAATATTTTTAATATTGAATTCTTAAATAAACTATTCTATCAAAACTATCCTTTCTTTTTTCTGTTTGTACCCATTTATATTTTTAATTTTAAAATTACTTAATTATTAAGTTTTACTTTGCAAATATTGCAAATACTTCAATAGCAAATATGGAATACCATCAGTAACGCTTACATCAGTTAAATTTAAAAAATGTAGCTTTTTACAATTTTTACATTTTTTACAGTTTTTTTTTTATCAAAACAAGTATGTGTAAATTAAAAGGTTATTTACATGTAAAAAACTGTGTAATTTACTCGAAGTAAATTACATGCACAACTATGCTTCTAAGTTATTATATTTCTAAAAAGGCCTTATGTTGTACATATTAAATTTCATTTTAAATAAATCAAAGTGCTTTGTGAAATAAAGTAAATAAATCAAAGTATCAAAGTACAAAGCAAATCGATTTTTTTCCATAATTTTAATGGAAAACTTAAAGATAAAGTTGAATGAAAATTCCTGACGGTTCCGGAGATATTTACATAATTATAGTTATAGTTATATATTTTTCAAAATTTATCGCCTCCCGTAGATGCATTTTTATGCCCTAAAACGTGATTTTTTTTCTAAAAGCACCCCATAGTTACAATTTTTAAAATTTCGACTTTGTTCTAATTTACACACTGGAGAACACAATTTGTAATAAAATGCATTTGTAATTTTTGTTTCAAATGTCTTGGACCGAACTTATCGGTGCTACGGCTTCACCCTCTTGTTTGCGACCTCCACTTCAACCCCTTTATAATAAAAATGAGGGAAAAGCAAAAAAATTGTTATTTTAAATGTTTGTTTAATAATATAAGGAAAGAAATGTATCTCTAGTTATAAAATCACTGAGAAAAGAAAGGATTGGAAATTGCGATTTTTTTAGTCAAAAAATAAGAACACTCCCTTAATGAAGGTACTCAAACATGGGTTGCATTTTGAATTAGATTTCCTGTTGCATCAAAAGCCTGCAGCGAACTTTTAACTTGTGACTAGAAGTGCAAAGAACATTGCAGCTACATATGTCAAAAAGGTTTTTTTTACAGTATCCATGACTAATGGTTATTGATTGGTTATTTTTAAATTTACATATTTGTAAAAAATGAAAAAATTTTGCCGGGAAAAAAGCTCCTATAAACCCTCTTTGCATCATTCAATCTTTTTAGTTTACAGGCTTAACCTAGACTATGTGACATTTCATGTTTATAGCAACTGTCATAAAAATTGCACATTTCCCTATGGGAAAATTCAATAAAAATATTTTAAACAGAATTTGTCTATACATTTCAAAATGGTCCTACCCAAAATTTGAAGCTTAGGGTATAAGTAGTTAGTAAAAAAAAAATGGTACTTTTGTCCAGTATGTCCACCTACATAGGAAACTCCCATTGTACGCAATCCACTGGGACCAAATTACTAAATGAGGAAGTCAAAGATCACGGGCGTCAATGTTTCTGATTTATATATTTGTATGATTTACTGTTACGAACTATTACTTACAAGTAAAGGTCCCGAGGCCGGACCTATCGATTTTGATGAAACTAAAATATGTTGTAGAACACTAAAAACTAAGGGACACGTGTTTTTTTTTATCTGCGGAAAAACGGTTTGAAGGGGTGAAATCGCCCTCCAAAAATTGGGGTAAAAATTTAATTTTTCAAATATCTCGAAAACAGTAAGAGATAGAGCAAAAGTTTAAATTGGCGATATTACCCTTTTTTAAAGAGCTATCTATTGATATGCAATTTGTTCAAATTACATCAACAGGGGTGGTTGGGGGTTAAAATTTGGGGGTTAATTTTTCAAAAATGGGGTGAAAAATAAACAATATAAAAATTTTGTTTACAGATTTGAAATCTACGTCAAAAAATCTAATTGACCTGTTTTTGCTCAATATCCTAATATTAAGTCTAGGGGTAGTTAACTAGAGGGTGACTATGTCGAATAATCGTACTATTTGGGTATTTCAAGAAGTTCTTCTTCATGGAAAATAGCTTAAGACAATTAAAATAACGTAGAAATGAAATTCTCGAATTCAAAATTAAGTTTAAGCAACATTGGAGAGGGGGTGAGTCACCCTCTTAAATTACGTACTAGTTTATATACACTAATTTTTGCTATTAACACACTGATAGTGGGTAAAATAATGTCACAATAAGTGGTTCTGAAGTTGGATTAAAATGAAATTTTCGAATTCAAAATTGAGTTTGAACAACATTGGAGAGGGGGTGAGTCACCCTCTTAAATTACATACTAATTTACATACACTAATTTTTGCAATTAACACACTGACAGGGGGTAATAATGTCACAATAGATGGTTCTGAAGTTGGACTAAAATGAAATTCTCGAACTCAAAACTGAGTTTGAACAACATTGGAGAGGGGGTGAGTCACCCTCTTAAATTACATACTAGTTTACATACACTAATTTTTGCAATTAACACACTGACAGGGGGTAATAATGTCACAATAGATGGTTCTGAAGTTAGACTATCGTACGTAAGGTTTTTATTAGGTTTCGTTATTTTAGGTTAGGTTATGTAATTTTCGGTATCGATAATGTTCGATAAGGAAAACTATGATATTCATTAAAAAACAAACCTAATAAAGACTTTACATATGATAGTCCAACTTCAGAACCACTTATTGTGACATTATTTTACCCACTATCAGTGTGTTAATAGCAAAAATTAGTGTATATAAACTGGTATGTAATTTAAGAGGGTGACTCACCCCCTCTCCAATGTTGCTCAAACTCAATTTTGAATTCGAGAATTTCATTTCTACGTTATTCTAATTGTCTTAAGCTATTTTCCATGAACGAGAACTTCTTGAAATACCCAAATTAGACGACTATTCGACATAGTCACCCTCTAGTTAACTACCCCTAGACTTAATATTAGAGCATTGAGCAAAAACAGGTCAATTCGATTTTTTGACGTAGATTTCAAATCTGTAAACAAAATTTTTATATTGTTTATTTTTCACCCCCTTTTTGCAAATTTAACCCCCAAATTTTAACCCCCAACCACCCCTGTTGATGTAATATGAACAAATTGCATACCAATAGATAGCTCTTTAAAAAAGAGCAATATCACCAATTTAAACTTTTGCTCTATCTCTTACTGTTTTCGAGATATTTGAAAAATTAAATTTTTACCCCAATTTTTAGAGGGCGATTTCACCCCTTCAAACCGTTTTTCCGCAGCTAAAAAAAAATACGTGTCCCTTAGTTTTTAGTGTTCTACAATATATTTAAGTTTCATCGAAATCGATAGGTCCGGCCTCGGGACCTTTACTTGTTAGACACTAACACATTCAAACATATTTGCTTTAAAACATAGAGGGGTGCCGTTATACACATCTTGTGTGCGACGAAATTGTTAAATGGGAGCGTGCTATGTATTTTTATTAATCTTCCTGATTACTAAGCATGTTATATCTACTATCGGTAAAAGCTCAGTTATTCTCTGTTTATTTGAATCTGTAAAAAATAATTAGGAAAAGTAAACGGTGGCTTTTTAACATGAGAAAGCTTTAAAAAAATAATACACATATGAATTAAGATGAAGATTGTTGTTTATCCACACAGGTATGGTGGGATTGTTGCCCGACTGGGGTATATGGAAGTATATCATAGTAATATCATACACTTGTTAATATATGTTTCTTTTGACATTTTTCAGTCATTCTAAGTTTAGGAAATATCACCTTGAACTTTTAAAGCGGAAAATACAGTATCCAGTAGTTGGAGATAGGGATTGTAAATTTACCAACTTTTTCATTTACCGGTAATTCGGTAAATTTTTTTAGCAAAACCGGTCTACCGGTAATTTACCGGTATTTTTTAAAACACGGAAAATATACGAATAAATATTAGAAAAAAATAAAATAAAAACGTAAAATTATTTTATTAAGATAATTATCTACACTATACAAAATAAGAAAATTATGTAAAAAAAAATTGTATCTGTTTGATTTTACGACTTGGTAGGTATCTACAGCTTCTTTCACAGAAATATACCGCCCATTGTTATTGTTTATTCAAAAAATAGTTTTAAATCTTGTTAAATAATCATAAAATATAAATCAGTTATAATATATACCTACCTGTAATAAAAATTTACTTACCGCTTCTAACAATGTAATCATTTAACGTAATGTTTAATTATTTTGAAAAAAGTATAGCTGAGTACAGCTGATTTAAATAATATGTAAGTAAATACAAAAAGGAGGCTTTATTGCTATATGTACATTTTAAAACTGACCATTGAATTGTGCAATTTTATTGTATCATAGAATAGTTTATTATGGATACACAGTAAGGGGTAATTTGATTGTGTACATTTACGTTCAATAAACTTGATCATTCTTCTATGAAATAAAATGAACTTATAAAAATTTTAAAATATATTACTTTTAATTTATCGAATTACCGGTAAAAAATCAGCGATTTACCGATAAAAATTTTAAGGCATTTTTAGTAATTTACCGGTAAACCGGTAAACCGGTAAACCGGTTTACCGGTATTACAATCCTAAGTTGGAGACATACTTTGAAAATTTTTTTTTTTTGAAAAGCTCGTGTTGTTTTACCGCCTCTTAGATACTTACTTTAAAAAAAAATTTCCAGGTTATAGGTACGAAAAAAAATTATGAATAATCAATTTTATACATAGATAACTAAAGGTAAGGATGATGTGGGTGGTGGCTATTGCCTTAAATTAAATGTTCGTCAGAAAAGAAAGCTTATGTGTAGTTTAAATCATTCTTGGTTAATCCCATTGATAATATGGTACATTGCCAATAAAAAGTAAAAATAAACGTACACAGTCTTCCAGTTCTTTATATTAAAAAAAAAAATTTTTTAAATATGATACCAATGTAGAGTCTGTAAAATATAGCTTATATAGAAGTACTAAAATAATCCTTTGAACAATAGAATCTGCAGTAATCTCTGAACAACGGAATCATTCTCGTAGTATACAAGAATGATTAAAAACTATAAACATCAACTAGAATCGTAAACTGTTCTATTCCGGATTTCACTACATTACACAGAGCCAGGTTAACATGAAAATACTTTCTATTTGCTAGTTTTCTCACTAAGATTCTTAACAGGAATTGAAGTACTTTGCTTCACTGACAGTTAGGTTCTCCATCGATTTTTGAGTTATTGTCTTGGAAAACTATACATACTCTACAACGGTGTAACATTTAAAAAAATAACTTTCAATATAAAGAACTGGAAGACTACGTAGATTTATTAATAAAATAGCCACCATCCACATCATCCTTACTCTTACAATTAGTTATTTACGTATAATATATCCCATCTGTCTACAATAAGTAATAATAAAGTAGGTATCTACAAGGGAATAAAACACCACGACCTTTCGAAAAAAATATTTTCAAAGTGTTTCTCCAACTGCGAGACCCTATATTTTCAGTTTTAAAAATTCAAGGTTATATTTCTTAGAATGACCGATAAATATCAACAGAAACATATATTAGCAAGTATATGATAATATGATATACTTCCATATACTCCAGCCAGGCAACAATCCCATCATTTCTATGTGAGAAAACAAGCAAAGTTAAAAAAGCTTCTCTCAGGTATTTTATCTCTAGTGCGGAAAATTGACCACTTGATTTTTTGTATATTACAGTTTCTAGTCTAAAGTAGTCATTTTTTTATCAAAATGGTCATATATGTATGAAGACTTTTCATGTACTTCTTATACAATAATGCTCTTTCTAATAAATAGTAAACATTCTACGGGTGTTAACATTTCCGTAATAATTTTCCCGTCTTTCCGTCTTTACTGAGACATATGCCAAACCAAAAGATACCATTTATTTTCGATGTCACAAATATCCTCATTAAAAGTTCTGCTAATAGAAACAAGTAGTCAAGTGTAAGTTTTATTTGCGCAAACAGTGTTCCGTAATAGTTCAAGAACTGATAAGAAAATTTTAGGAAGGTATTTGGGGCACTTTGAAAAAGTGTACAAAAGATCTACTAGTGATATCTGAATACAGAAATATAGACCTGGCTGAAGGGTTCCGGGGCTTAAGATACCCTTAAATTTTCAAAGTGGCAAAATTTGTTTTCTAGAAAATATTCTTGAGGCATTTTGAAATTTCAATATATTAGAATTTAGTTTAAAGAGCTGAAAAATGTAAAAGCTAGATCAACTAGCCGGGTCTCAAACTTTGCCAGATGTTTGCAAAATTATTTTTCAAAAAATTCGAAAAAATATACTTTTGGTCAGGGCCGTGGAGAGAAATAGCGGGCCCCAGAAATAAAACACATTTCTTAAAAAAAGTAAGTGACGAGCAAAAAAAAGCTCCTATTCCATTTCCCAGGCACCTACTGCCCGTCCCCTCTTTTAGCCCGGACCCAAGGCCTACAATCCCGACTCCCCCACCCTCTCATCGGGTGTGGTTGAAGCACTTTGAAATTTTAACGGAACAATATTTGTGACTTAAAAATGATGACTGAAAAATGATGAAAAAGACAGATTCTTTCGATAGGACATTTTTCCTGCCAGGTGAGTGAGAATGTTCCACGTGAGTGTGAGTTAATAGCACTTATGGGTAAGTTAAAGTGTGAGAGAACGAGTATATCGTTGCTGTTTCGAGGGTGTCTGTGTCTAGACAGCTTACACTTACTACCCTAGTCGCAGCATCCTGCATAACATAGCGAATTTCCGTTTATAAAAATTAGATTTTCTCAGAAACCAGTTTGTATCCAATAATGTTTTAAAGACCTATTTTAGGTGATTTTTTCTGAATTTTTAAATCGAAAATTCAGCTGTTACAACCACTGTTATGGTGTGATTTAAGGTCGAGACAGTGGCAGAAATTTGTTTTGAGGTCCTTAGAACTCGAAAATGATATTCACTAAAATTTAAATATATATATATATTTATGTATGTAATATGTATTTATGTATCTTTGTATATATGTATATATGTCCGCATGGTAACTCTGGAATGAAATGTCCTGTTTTTACGAAATTTGGTGAAAATGTTGGAACTCTTAAAACGTTGGACAAATTCGGTAGCCATGTTCGACGCTCGGAACATGGCTTTTTGGGTTTTTTTCGTAACAAAAAATTAGTTTTTTGCCAAATTCAAAGTTTAAAATTTTTTTTTGCACCATTGAAGAAAGGAGAAAAAATCACATAAAAAAGGTCTTTAAACCCTTAAACTGGTTTCCAAGAAAAACTAATTTTTGTAAACGGAAATTCGCTATGCTATACAGGATGCTGCCACAAAATAGCAAGTGTAAGCTATACTATACCATGGTTTAGTACCTAATTTGTACTAATTTGTACTGCAGTTTCAGAATTTGTACTCATAAGGTTGCGGAGATTTAAAAGGAATCCCAAGTCCGCGCCAGCGACATGCCAGCCATGTCTGAATTTTGATACAAAAACTATACCACGATTTAGCACCCTTTTTGTACCATTTTGTACTATAGTTTCAGAATTTGTACCCGTAAGATGGCAGCGATATTAAGAGGTTTCTACACAGGGACAGTAACGTTCCAGTATGGCCCTGTTGGAAATTTGATAAAAAACTATGCCACGATTTAGTACTTAATTTGTACTAATTTGTACTCCAGTTTTAGAATGTGTATTTTTCAGGTAGCGGAGATATTAAGCAGGTCCCAAAACCAGGCCAGTACAATGCCAGCCCGGCCCTGTCGAAAATTCGACATTAAAACTATACCACGATTTAGCGCCTATTTTGTATTAATTTTTACTCTAGTTTTAAAAATTGTACTCATAAGGTAACGGAGATATTAACGGGATTCATAGACCAGGTCGGGTTGATATGTCGCTGTCCCTGTGTACGGATCCCTTAATATCTCTGTCACCTTAAGGGTACATATTCTGCAACTATTTTTTTCTATTCAATTCTAGTTTTTATATCAAATTTCCAACAGGACTGGGCTGGCATTATACTGGCCTGGTTTTGGAACCCCCTTAATATCTCTGCAATTTTACGAGTACAAATTCTGAAACTGGAGTACAAAATAGCACAAAATAGGTACTAAATCGTGGTATAGTTTTTATATCAAATTCCAACATGCCCGGGCCAGCGATATGCACCTGACCCTCGAGACAGCGGCGATATACGCACTTTCTCGTACTTGAATTTACCCACAAGCGCTATTGACTCGCACTCACGTTGAACATCCTGATTCACCTGACAGGTAAAGTGCCCCATGGAAACGATCTGTCTTTTTGTGAGTGTCTTTTTTTAGTCACAAATATTTATTGTTCTGTTAAAATTTTAAAGTGCTAGCTCTACCAGCTTTCCCACTATAATATCTGTTGCTATTTATGGATTTCAGAAATTACTAGTGACACTATTTATTATATATATATATATATATATATATATATATATATATATATATATATATATATATATATATATATATATATATATATATATATATATATATATATATTTAATACTACCTTAAGGCAGAAAATTATTTATCTGTCAATTTCTTTGCATACTTTGAATCGATTAATTCTGTAGATACCTACGTTAATAATCAATACGAAATATATAAAAGTAAGCTATGTTTTTTAGTGTGTAAAAATTTTCATATTTTTCGCGTGTTCAGTCCTTATAATGTTCATTCAATCTACATCTCATTCTGTTACTGTTCACGAATTTTTCAAATTTTCCTGAGTGATTCTTCTGACAATAGGAGACGGAGACAGTAATTTTCAAAAGATTCCTCCCCTTTTTTGGTTTTAATAAGCGCATACTGTCCGTCATAATTAAGATTTAGCAACAGAAATTATATATAGTAAGTTCAAAGCTGATGCATATCAATTACCTCTTTGCTGATTAGTAAAAAAGTATTACTCAGTCGGATGTGTGGCCAAAAGTGCCGCCAAATAGGGCCCAAATTAAAAAGCTAAAGAACATTTGACAATATGCGTAAATAGATACTATTGAGATCTCCGAAAACGATGAAAGTAATGATATTAAAATGGTCCCCCAAGGCTCTAAAATAGAAATAATTATAAGTCTGTTGTTGACACTCAGTTATCTACACGGAGTTCTTATGGTGCAAAAATTAGCCATGCTATTAAAATAGTAACTATTTTAAAGTCGTTGGGCCAGCAGAGTCAAGCGCTATAAATAATTGATTTTGCACAGAATTTCAGAATATTTAATATAAAAGTAATTTGACCTATCATTCAGACAACTTTACGCGGGTGAAACCGCAGGCCGCGGGTAAAATAATTATTATTTTAATTATTAGGTAGGTACTTACAATTATTATAACTTTTGGTTTGTTTTGAAACTAAAGTCAAAAATGAAATAATTATTTGATAAATATTTTATTTGTAACACATAAAAATTCCTAATTTTATAAATTATGAAAAATGGAATTCACTGCAATAATTTATGGAAGTAAAAAGTTCATTTATTTGTAACGTGTAGTCTATAAAATTTTCTAAATTGTATATTATTAAATAATTTTTTAATGCAAACTATAATTAAGTAAATGTGAACGTTTATGGAAACAATAGTTAAAAAATAATTTTTGATAAACACTATATTTTATTTTATTACACAAAAGAACACGTGTCAAACGAAATCATAATTCATTAAAACTGAAATTATCAAAAAATACCCACAGGCTATACCATCATAAGTTTACAATTTAATAACAGAAAAGCATATGGCCAGTTAACCATAGTCAAAAAATTATTGTGCCTTTTTCAAGATTCGTAAAATTTTTTGCTGATCTATTTAATAATCAATTTTAAAATTCAACAATTTAATAACTACATTTATATGACAATTTTTATACTCTGTCCAAAGAAGCTAGCTGACTCGCACATTATCAGTAACTTAACGTTAAAAAGAAAATAAATAAATAAATAAAAATAAGGATTGTACCGATGGTGCTAATAACTGGGACAGTTGATGCACTTTAATAAAGAAAATAAATAAATAAGGAATACATCATAAAAACATATTATATTTATCGTTCACTTATGATTGAACACATGACTCGCACCTTGAGAATAAAACTGTTGCAACTGCAAAATCACTAATTTTAAGATATTGAAGAAATAAGATTTTGAAGAAATTTAAAACCTAATAACTTTTTTCCAAATTATCGTAGAAGTTTGAAACTTTGTCAGGTTCATTCTAACTGTTAGTTTTAAATGTTGTGATACAATTTTTGTCGAAGAAATTCATAGTTTCAATTTTCATTGCAGTTGTCACCACAAATTTTTTAGTTATTTTACAAAAAGCTGCATTCTGTTTAGGATTATAATGTTATATCTGCAAATAATATATATTTTCTTTATTATTTCACAAAATATTACTTTTTGTTGGTGACCCAAAGTTGTATCTCCAACTAATACTTTTCAGAAATTTTGAAAATTTCGCTTTATATAATTTTTTAATTGTAATTGTTTAAGGTAACACATTCCATAACTGTATTACAGATAGAGATGGGCAGCGGGAAAATTCCCATTGGGAATTTTCCCGGGAATATTCCCATTTACAATTACTTTACTATTACTTACAATTAGCTGTACTTTACGATTACTTTACAATTAACTGTATTATTTTACAAATGCGTTTTTAATTAAAGACCGCGACACCGATCCCCCAATTTATGTGAATATCCGTTTTACGGGGATTCAATTTATGCAGATAAAAAATCGCGTAAATTAAATCTGTCATTATAAAAAAAAATACTGGAAATAAAAGCTACCAAAAATTGTAGAGAATTTATAGAAAAAATAGGTTTTGACAGTCCCAATATGTGAGGAATACTCACAACTTGATTTGCTTAAGCCTTCAAAAATTTCTTTATTTTTGAGCTGCGATACACCGTTTACGAGATATTTACGATTAAAAGTTTACGTTTTCGAAAAGTATTGAAAACTAATTTTTTTAAAAATATTTTATTTGTGACAAAACCAATTTGACTAGTGAGTCCGAATCAATCAATTATAGTCAGTTTATGATGAGTAACTCGGTATCGATAATTTTCGATAAAGAAAAGTAAGTTTTGATAGTCTCAGTATGTTCGGAATACCCACAACTTGCTTCGCTTATCCTTCAAAAATTTCGTTATTTTTGAGCTATGTTGCACTGTTTACGAGATATTTGTTCAAGAGTTTACGTTTTCGAAAAGTATGAAAAACAATTTTTTTAAAAATATTCTATTGCCGACCGAATCGATGGGACTAATAGAGCATAAATTAAGCCATTATAATCAATTTATAATAATTTGTTAAACATTAAGTAGTAAAAGTAATTAAACATATTTAACTGAAAATATTATGTTATTCTTCTTTTCTTATATTATAACTACCTATTAGGAATATGTAACTATTAGGGATTCGTTGCTACAATTTTATTTTGTTTTTGGATTTTAATTTACTTATATGGTTTCTTACAATTTCTTTTATATATCAATATTTTGCCGACTGAAGTTTTTTCCACGCTTGTCGGTTTTTATTATACAAATATTCCGATTAAACTCAGATATTTTAATGTCACATTTTAGTTTACATTTTTGTACGGAATATCCTGATTTAATTTTTGTTTTTGCCGGAAAAATTTCTAAGTTTTCAGTGAATAATATTCTGACCCTGTATTAATTAAACCTTTTTGTATATTTGTCGCCCGTAAATCGCGATTTCGCTTTCGTTCCTTTCCTTCCAAAACAGGTGTTGGTCAATTTCCATTAGTATTATTTGGGAAAGTTTCGTCTAAATTAAAATATATTTCCGAATTGGCAGCAACAGTTAAAGCAGAAAAACAGAAACTATCCATTATTTAAGGGGAGGGTAAGGTTTTAAAAGCGAAAAAAAGGTATATTTTCATGATTTTTTTTTGGAGATATGAATAATGTTGGCTTATTTATTTCATATACACGTTATAGTATAACATCTGAAGTATCTTTGGAAAAATTATCAATTACAAACATCGATAAATAAGTCCATGACAGCGAATTTCCGGAGGTGCCTCGAAAAAAAGTTGTTTTGCGGTGAACATCATAACTTTGTACCGGATCATCCGAGACAAAAAAATGGAAATGCGTTTAAAAGGCGATATGTTTCCCTAGGGAGTCAGGAAGAGCTTTTTGTATTTTTTCGATTTTTTTATTTTTAGCAGCATTTTGAAGTGAAAAACGCAATTTTTGCTAAAAATTTCGGTTAATTTGTTATTATAAACTGGGAAAAAATAGCAAAAAAAAAACTCGACCTGATTACCTGTTGATTTATGTGTAGAAAAAGTGTACAAAATTTCAACAAAATTGGTGAAGTAGATTTGAGTTATGATGTTCACGAACTTCAAAAATGTTGTTTGCGAGAAAATGGATTTAAAGTTTTTTATACTCAAAAATCCAAAACTAAGCATCAATAAAATGATATAATTTTTTATACTTACGCGAGTAATTATAGTAAGTATTTGTTTTGTATAAGATTTGTAAGTATAAAATTAAAGTAAATCTTATACTTACCAGGTACGCGCGTCGCGCAGCTACCAGACAGGTATCAAAATCGAGCATGAGGGCCGGTCGCTTGAAACGCTGTATCTTTATTAGTTTTGCTCGGATTTATTTGAAATTTTGACACAACACGCTCGACATGTTGTACATTGAGAAAAAAAATTTAAGAAAAAAATGCAAAAAAAAAGTTTAAAAACCTTCCCCCCCCTTTTAAATGAATAAAGTTGTTTAAATTGTTTAAGTTTTATGGTTTAAGCTGTTTAAATTGAATGGTTTAAATTGTTTAAATTATAAGATTAAATTCCGAAGGAGCTGTTAAATTAATTTTTTCTTTATCAGCGCCCATATTTTGAAATTAAAATAAATTATTATTATATTTTAACAACAATAATGCTACGAAAGGATTCGTTTAAATTCAATAAACATTAAATATGACTAACCTGTGAATACGTCATTATTTACTTACATTTTAAAATAATAACAAAAGAGGAATATCAAAATGCGTGTACAATTCTGAACGTACCTACCTACAATCCACTCCAACTAACAGCTGGTACCTGTTTATGCACTTAATAAATAAAGACACATACATACACCTTTTTCAATCTAAATAAAAAATAATTTTTTGTTTTCGCTTTGTTACAACTGCACATGCAACAATAATTTTTTAAACCATTTATTCTTAGGTTTAGAAAGTTTATGCACTATAACTTTTTTATTTTCTAGAATTTTAGGATAAAAATTTCACCAATCGATAGCTTAAATGTAGCTGAATCCAATGATATAAAAATCTCAAAAACGAAAAATTTGCAGTTGCAACAGTTTTATTCTCAAGGTGCGATGTATACATGCTATACAGGACACGGTAGTAGTCCAAAGTGTCTATATCCACAAATACATATAAGTATAAATATTGTTAGATATGTTACAGATAGTTACATATATAGCAAATATTTGTTGGTTTTACTACAAAAATTTTTAGCACTTTCTAAAAAATAGTCGCCAAAAACCAAATGTTTGAAATACTTCCCAGAACCGCCACATTAATTTTTGGAGTAAATCATCATATTACGTCATTTTAAACGCTGACATTTTATTGTATAGATACCAATGAAAAAAACTATACCAAACATAAATACATTCAAGTAAAATTGAAGATTATTGTTGGAAACTATAACTTCATTATTGTTGGATTGTTATTTCTTTGTCTCTAATGTTTGTTATTTTTGTTACATTACAAGTAAAAGTCTCGAGGCTGGACCTACCGATTTTTATGAAACTTCATATGTTGTAGAACACCCAAAAATAAGCGACACGTATTATCTTTAACAGCAGAAAAACGGTTTGAAGAGGTGAAACTGTCCTTCAAAATTTGGGAAAAAATTTTTTTAAATATTTCGAAAACGGTAAGAAATAGAGCCAAAGTTGATGATATTGTTATTGTTGTTGTTTTTCTTTCTTTCTTTCTTTTTTCTTTTTTTTTTTAAGCAACTATCTATTGATATACAATTTGTAAATTACGTCAACAAGGGTGTTTGGAGGTTAAAATTCGGGGGTTAATTATATAAAAAGAGGGTGAAAAATTAAAAAAATTAAAATTTTGTTTACAGATTTCGCATCTACGTAAATAAATCTAATTGACCTGTTTTTGCTCAATTTTCTAATGTTAGGTCTAGGGGTCGTTAATCAGGTCGTGACTGTGTCGAAGTAATTGTACTATTTGAGTAGTTCAAGAAGCTCTTCTTCATGTCAAATAATTTTAGACAATTATGTAGAATAAGGTGGGAATAAAATTTTAGAATTCAAAATTCAGTCTGAGCAACATTGAAGAGGGGTGGGAGTTAGTCATCCTCTTAAATTACGTACTAATTTCCATGTATTCATTATTACTATTAATACACTAGCGGTAAGTAATGATATCACAATAAGTACCTACTTCTAAAATATGACCGTCATATGTGAGACTTTTATTTTTTATTTTTAAATGATTCTTTTCGCATTATCATAAACTTATCGTATATTATTTTGACAGAAACAATACCGCTGCCTGACAACGAGAGAGAATGTATTGCGCCACAGAGCACTAGAAGGTACGTTCCTATCTCTATTCTAGCGAAATCAGCGTCTTCAAAAGATGACGTTAAATCCCCATCTATATGTTATGTATATACAAAGAGCTTGTGCTTGATATGTGCCATGTGTGTATGTGTGTGTGTGTGTGTGTCATCGCAGTATTCTGTGGTACATACACTATGCATACATATAATATACATCATTGCTGACACATAAACAATGCATAAAATAATTTTACTTACTTAAAGAAAAATATCACTTTGTTTTGAGTATTTTTAGCTAATTTCCAGAATGGAAACCCGGGATTATAACAGAAATTTATTTTGAGGTCTCTAGAACCAGAAAATAACATTCACTAATATATATATATATATATATATATATATATATATATATATATATATATATATATATATATATATATATATATATATATATATATATATATATGTATGTATGTATGTATGTATACGTATTTATATGTCGTGACCAAAACTTTAATAAAACTTATTAAAACCGGACGACACTGGAGATCCCGTTTGGAATATTGAGGATCCCCACTTTCTTTTAACGATAAACGAAAGAAACGGAGCTTTGACTTGATTTAAATCTTTGTTGATATATTTGCCCACTTTAGTCAGACTTTATTCACTTTTATTATGTTTTATTTACTTTAATACTTTTACTTATTTATTTTTATTAACTTATGAAGCGTTGATTTTCTTGTTTAAGTTGTTTGATATGATTTGGTAATGAAAATGATTGGGAAAAACGAAGATTCGAATTAAGTTAATTTTATTAAAGTACAATCATTACAACAACAATTAAAATATTAATGTACAAAGATCTGAACATAACGACGAAATTGATCAAAATTAGTTAAAATTGGTTAAAAATGGGCAAAACTTAGTCAAAACTGAATAGGCTATTGACTATGTAGTTGAATAAGGAACTAATTCGTAACAGGTGTTTTATTGTTTCATATGTTCAATTGTATCCCAAAGATGATAAATTCACAAAGTGCTATTAAATTTAGGCGTGCGTTTTTACGAACGGCGTAAACTTATCGACGCTTACGTTTTTTAACTATAACTCAAAAACTATGCATTTTTCGTAAATACACATGATATGATTTTTTGTATAGAATTAAATTTCTTATCGAAATGGCACTTTATGAACTCAAAAAACTTTTTTCTCAACAAAATAAGTCAAAAAAACTATTTAAAGAAAAGCTCAAATTTTTCAATTTTTCTTTTCTTTTAAATTTTTGAGTAGTACTTTTTTCTGAGTGAATTTAGGTATAGGGATTGGTTCACAAAAAAGAAAGCTGATGTAATTCCCGTCAGAATGGTGACCGATAAAACTATTTTCGATAACAACCGGCTAAGATACAGTCGTTCAAATTTACCTACTTTTTTACAATTTTATTACTTTTGACTTTTATACCATGTTATTTGTAATTTTTACACGCAAAAACTATTTTTATTGAGTAGAAAAATTATTTCTGCTTTATCAGAGGTAACGATAACATTATTTGCTAAAAATTTTGATATTCATATGATCTTAGGTATAAAAAGAAACTTTAATATTATACTAAATTACAGTTCTAATTTTTAAAAAAAATTAAATGTACCTATTATATTTCTCCCATAATGTTTTCTAATTCAATATTAATATCTTCATCAACATCGTTTTGGACATCTCCTTCTGTAATTTCTGGAACATCGGCATTTTCACAATTTTCTGGAACAGCCGCATTTTCGCAAATAAATTCTTTGCAGCTAATTCCTAATTTTCTACAGCTGCAATTTCCGTGACAACCTTTTATACACCCGCAAGCTATTTGTTCCAGTAAATTCTGCAGTGTAGGAGGTTTTGTTGTTTTAATTGGCACTAATCCATTTTTAGATTTTTTCCAACCCCACTCAAATGGATTTAAAATATTTCCTTCCCACTGTTGAATTTGGTGGTACGTCCTTAAACCGTGATATTTAGTGGCATCAGAAGTTAGTGGGAAATTGGTTAGAGAAAATTTTGTGCTTTTTGATAATTTTTGAAAAAGTTGTAACCGAGAACTACCCAAAGTGTTGGCCTTAATACCATAAAGAGAAATTACGATTTAATTCTATTACGTAAATTGCGGCTGTAGAAAATTATCGGAATTAGCTGCTCCATGTTCTGCAAAGAATGTATGGGCCTAAATTGTGAAAATGCGGATATTCCAGAAATGACAGAAGAGGATGTCCAAAACGATGTTGATGAAGATATTGATATTGAATTTGAAAACATTATGCGAGAAATATAATAGGTACATGTAACTTTTAAAAAAAATTAGAACTATAAATTAGTACAATATTAAAGTTTTTTTTTATACCTAAGATCATATGAATATCAAAATTTTATCGTTACCACTTTTATCGTTACCTCTGGTAAAGCAGAAATAATTTTTGTACTCAATAAAAATAATTTTTTTGTGTAAAAATTACAAATAATATGGTATAAAAGTGAAAAGAAATAAAATTGTAAAAAAGTAGGTAAATTTGAACGACTGTATCTCAGCCGGTTTTTATCGAAAATATTTTGATCGGTCACCATTCTGACGTGAATTACATCAGCTTTCTTTTTTGTGAACCAATCCCTATACCTAAATTCACTCAGAAAAAAGTACTACTCAAAAATTAAAAAAAAAAGAAAAATTGAAAAATTTGAGCTTTTTTTTAACTAATTGTTTTGACTTATTTTGTTGAGAAAAAAGCTTTTTGAGTTCATAAATTGCCATTTCGATAGGAAATTTAATTCTCTACAAAAACTCATATTATGTGTATTTACGAAAAATGCATAGTTTTTGAGTTATAGTTAAAAAACGTAAGCGTCGATAAGTTTACGCCGTTCGTAAAAACGCACGCCTAAATTTAATAGCACTTTGTGAATTTATCATCTTTGGGGTACAACAGAACATATGAACCAATAAAACACCTGTTACAAATTAGTTCCTTTTCCCCCTGTTTTTTTGTACATAGTCAATAGCCTAGAAAATAGTGAAGTTACATTGAATTTATAATAAATTTTATGTGTAGCTTGCAAAATTTACTTAACAAAGATAGAAGTTAATTTTTTATTGAAATATAATGTATAAAATAGAAAATGTATTTTATTTTAATATGTCTAGGGAACATCCGGTAGTTGGCTCGTGGATTATGCAGTTTTCTGCATTTTCACATCCTGTGGATCGATATGTTGCGTTGATCTCACGGTGATGAATTTTATTGAAATTTGTAATTTTTATGCGTTGTGCATGGCATGACACTCTTCCCACATTAGAAAGGTTCCTGCGGGATTTAGAATTTAACTGGGCGAACGGGACGGTGTCCAGATACGCCTGATGATAAAGTTTGAATTCTTCGGTCCTTCAAGAGTACTGTTTGGCTGTTGGACTCGAAGATCACTTCGTGATTGTATGGCTTACGGCTGGACTTGATTCCTCCAGTTCTCCCCGAATAAGCAATTGTAGAAATTGAATGTGTTGCCTCCTGATTTGGTGCATGGGCATCGGCATTTGAATAATCTTGATAGTAACGTCGCTATTACTTTGAATATTCCATATTTATAAAAGTAGTAAAGTAGTAGTACAGCTATGATTCCAGTATCAGTGTAATATAACCAATTGTAGATAACGTCTTCGTACTTGATAATAAATGGTTTGTTTAACTGGCTTTGAAGATTTTCGTCCATCTTCTCCAATTTATGTTGAGTGTACTTGACTTCGTTGAGGTCCAGATTTGTTAACATTATGGACTTTCAGTACTGTGGTTTGAGAGCCTCTTCTTTGTGTAAACATTTGCCGCAGTCATCTTCTAGGATGTCGACTGCAGGAATGTGTATGTAGAAAGATAGGTTTTTGATTGACATTTCAGATTGTAGTACCACGTTATGTGTCATGAAGCGACAGTTGTTTGGAATTTTGAGAAGTCCTATTCCATGTAGACTTCTTTCTTCATCTGGATACTGTGTACAGAGTACGGTTCCCTTTGTCGGTCTTGATAATATGAACAACCATTGATTTTGGGATATTTGTTTCCAGATTTCGGACTATGCTTATATGATAGTTTTCTTGCATGACTTTGGAATGGATGCTTCTTGAAGATCGAACATTTCTAACTCGCAGATGTTGTCGATTCTTCTTTGTAGTGTGTCAATGTTTTTAGAGATGTACACATCATTGACTAGTGTACATGAATCGAGCTGTTTTAAAGTAGCGAATTGTGATTCCCTCTGCTGGATGGTATGTAGGAAAATCTATGCTAATACAGGATACTTGTGAGGAATTTCGTAATGGTATTGGAAGTGAAAATGCTTGATATAAACTGTATTCCGCAATTTGCGCTATTGGAACTTTCAATAAAATTACTAATATATTATCAGTCTTAAAACTAGCTTCCAGTAATTCATAATAATTTTCAGTAGTCTCTGTACTAACTTTAATTGGTAATTCAAGAGACGAAATTTGACTTAATTCATTCATAAGGTTTGTAGGAGTAATTATATTGTAGTCAATTATTCCATGTCTTATTAAGGGCAGGGTAAGGTATTAAAATAATTTTCTTTTTGCTTTTTGTTTATTTTTTTAACTGAATGCATAATATCTCAAGAATATTGTCTCAAAATTTCAAGTTGATTGGAGCAAAATTCACGACGTTATAAGCATTTTTGTTGTTACCTGGCAGATGTTTCACTCTTATCAGTTTTATACAAGAATTTTTTTTAAAACGTTTTCCCCACGGCTCACGTTTTCAAAGTCGGTGCCCCTCATAACTTCAAAACTACAGCACCGATCCTTTTGGAATTTTGAACACTATTTCTGTACATAATTTACGAGGTAACTTAGGAGAGTTTTTTCAAATTTGTTAATAATTTTTATTTTACAATAACAAATTAGCCGATTTTTTTCGCAGAGTCGTGTTTTTCCTTTCTAAGTGTTCCAAAAAAGTGAAAAATTGAAATTTCGAAAAACCCTCCGAGCGTTACCTGAGGAAAACTATTATCTAACGAATGAACATTAATTTTTTTATTTCGGATAATCTAGCACCAAGTTATGAGGGGCACCGCAATTCTACTTTTTTCCGAGACACGTCCGAATAATTGCTGCCATTACTGTATTTTTTAATATTTCTTCGTGAAAATTTTACACAATATTCTTCGAATGTCATGCTTTAATGTACCACTGGTTTTAGTAAAAAGATTTTAACTGTGTCGTCACAAAAAATAACAAAAGCATGCCTTTTATTGTACGAATTAACCTTACCCTCTCCTTAATGTTAGTGTCATAAGATTGTAAGATTGTAACTGTTTTAAATTTAAATATTTTATTTGTTTGATTAACAACAAATGGTCTAAAAGCTCGATTTCAAGTGAATTGCGATTAATGATGCTAGAAGAATTAGATATGTATTGATTAAAAGTTTTAATATTTATATTTAATTCTTGTTCCGCGTCTTGAATAGTATTTAATGTTTTATTTAAAGTATTCATTGTTTCTGATAGAATTTTTATTTAATCTTTCATTAAGAAGTGCGTTGTTTTCCTATCGTTAATAATAGAATTTATTGAA
The DNA here is from genome assembly GCA_035578155.1 of Brachynemurus nebulosus. Taxonomy (NCBI): domain Eukaryota; kingdom Metazoa; phylum Arthropoda; class Insecta; order Neuroptera; family Myrmeleontidae; genus Brachynemurus; species Brachynemurus nebulosus. The sequence goes on from JAPWDM010000001.1 coordinate 105,058,027, forward strand.
TTTGTATAGAAAGTTGCATCGTCGGGGTCAGGTGAACCTATAAGCCACTTTAGTATTTTAGAACCTACATTTAAAAGTCCTCTTCGTCTACGTACATGATGAGCTTGAATAGTTTTAGTTAATGTTTTAATTTCTTCCATTTGCTGTATTAATAATTTTTGTTGTAATTTACATCTCCCGGCGTTGGAGTGATTACTTGGTATCATTTTGCAGAAGATATATGATTATGGTATAATTATGGTATTATTCTTGAGCCTTTTTTAAATTTTCTTCGAATGTATTTGTATTGATGTAGTGCATTAGTGTGAATTTTTGGTTACATATTTTCGCGTCCCCTAGTTTCTTGAATAAAATTCCCGGCGAAGTATTAATTTATTCCACCTGTATTTCTGCCGTCGTTTGGTGTATAAGCAGTAGTATTAGTAACAACGTTGATACATAACTTCGCCATCTGAAACGTAAGGTTTCAGGTTATTTTCGTGGAATGTTTTATTTGTATTTCTATATCTAACTCTAACTGTGTGAGTATCAGGATGGACAGATATGATTTTAAATAGACCTTTGTAGCGACAGGATAATTTCCCTGGAGCGGATTCGCTTTCTTTTATTAAAACGTATTCTCCTACTTGGAAATTTCTTACTTTTGTTTGTTTGTCGTATTGAGCTTTGTTTTTGATTTTACTTTGTTTTAAATTTTCTCTTACAGCTAATCGTAATTTCTTGATTTTTTCTTGCACTTCTTGTGACGGTTTTTGATATGTTTTTGCATTATTTGTGTTTCTTTCAAACGATATTGGAATATTCGGATCGATTCCAAATACAAGTTTGTATGATGCTTCGTCAGTGGAGCGATTTTTGTGGGTGTTGAATGAGAACGTAGCTAAATACAGCATTTCATCCTAGTCGTTAATTTCGGTGTTGATATACGATCTTAAATAATTTTCAATATACGAATGTGTTCTTTCTAGTGAACCATTTGCTTGAGGATGATATGGAGATGTCTTCTGCTTAATGCTGAATAACTTATTGACTTCTTTGATGACGGAGCTGGTAAAAACAGGATCTTGATCCATCAAAATGGACTGCGGAAAACCAAATGTGCTTGCATATTTCAAGAAAAAGACTGCTGTTATTTTCGCTTTTCTATTCTGAAGGGGATAAACTTGAAGATTGTCCTGGATCGTAAGGATGAACTTATTTTGATTTCTTGTTACGGGTAGTGACCCGATAAAATCCATTGAAACCTCCTCATTTAAATTCTTTGCTGTTGTGGTGATTACCATTGGTGCTTTTCCAATACGAGTTGTTTTTGTTTTTTGACATATGGGACAATTTTTGATGTATTTTTCATACATTTCCAAAAGTATTTTTATCGAAGATCGCTGTATGTGCGGGCAATACCTAGGTGACCTCTTATTGGTGAATCATGGTATTCGCGCAGTAATTGTTGTTTTTCGCTTCTATTCTGACGATGATAGTTTCCACTGTTTCTTCATTATTTGTTTCTTGATTATTTATTTCTTCGTTAATTCTTTTTTCATTGATGATTTCTTCATTAACAATTTCTTCATCACTTGCTTTTTCATCTATTGGTATCGTTTCGATTGCGTTATTTTCATACCTGAAGTGATTGGAATTGGTTTTTCGTTGATTTGATTTTCCGCAATTTCTTGTTGATTGTCAGTTTCGCTGTCCATACTTTCTTGTTGAATTTCGTTTAATTCCTTATCTAATATTTCTTGTGTTGCTTCTTCTGTTAAACCTTCTTCGATTGTATTACTTCTTACACCTAATTCTTTTTCTAATACTTCTTGGATTTTCTAATACTTCTCTTCAGTTAATAGTGAAAAAAAAAAAACAGTATTATTTATATCGATTATTTCGATGTCGTCGGTGAAATCATACGATTGTAAATTATTTATGTTTTTTTTTTGTCGTTGAAATCATACGATAGTAAATTATTTGTTTTTTTTTTTTTTTTTTAAATTTAGTGTATGCAGTTGTTCCTTTAGATATTTGAATTCAAAATTTTACTTACAAAAATGATATCATTATAATGCAACTTTTTAAATAAAAGAAATACGTACATAATTGATGTATCCTCATGTAAGATGTATATTCTGATTTATTTAAACATTAATTGATAGGCTTTTAGTCACATATGTACATATTATTTTCAAATCTTCAAATTGTCATATGTTTATGTATTTTTTATACAAAATAATAAATTAATATATTAGATAATTAAATACATATTTAGTTTTGAACAATAGTTATATGTGCGTTTTTCACGATGTTTTTTCTCAGAAACGATATCATAACATGAATATTTAAAAATATTTTTAACTTCAAAAAAGAACTTTTTTTATTTTATTTTTTATTTTTAACACACTTATGTTACCTTTATTGCCTTTATGTGTATATCTATATATGTGTACACCTATATATGCTTCACTTATAGTAACATAGAAAGAGACAAACCTTTCTTGGTGTACCGTTTTGCGCAGCATTCGTGTACATTAACTTTGTTTATGTTTTGTTTTATGGTAAATATAAATGGATGGAAATCTGATTGGTATGAAAATGACATAGGCGTACCTCAAGGGAGCAATCTTAGTCCAATACTCTTCTATTTATATATAAATGATCTACAGGAATATATACATGACTCAAAGGTTATTATGTATGCGGATGATACTATTATAATCATAGAAGCATGGAAAATCTTGAAACAAAAGTAAATGAGTGTCTAAAAGATTTCAGCAACTAGTGTTGTAATAACCATCTTATCTTAAATCTAACTAAAACACAGTATGTATATGTTACTAGGAAGATCGAATAATCTTACCACTTATGCTATGAATATCAATTTAAATAATCAATGTATTACTCAAACTGATACTGCAAAATTTTTTGGTATGCAATTGGAGTCAACACTTAAATGGTCCAAACATGTGGATTATATGTGCAAAAAATTTGATAAAGTTTATTACTATATTAATCCTAAAACTTTATATGAATCATGATGCATTAATTTCAGTTTATTATGCATTTGTTTAAAGTGCGTTTAAATATTGTATTGTTCAGTGGGGTCATAGCCCAGATGGTGTACATGTGTTTTTAAATCAAAAACGGATTATCAGGCTAATGTTTAATTTGGGATTTACAGACTCTTGTAAGAAATACTTCCAAGAAAACTAAATTTTAACGTTTTATGCTGTTTACATTTATGAATATATGTCTACATTAAAAATAATCAACACCTAGTGCAATTCAATACTAATATACATACTTATGAAACAAGATCTGGTAATAATATTTTTGTTGAAAGATATAATACAGTTCGTTATAGTAACAGCCCATTATGTTAGGGCATACAACTGTACAATAAATTGCCGAATGATATCAAAAATATTAAAAATTTCAATCAGTTTAAAAGAAAACTTAAAATGTATTTGATTGATAAATGTCCATACTCGGTGAATGAATTTTAACAATATTTGTGTTATTTATATATTATTTTATTTTGTTTACTATTATTGTTATGAAATAATTATGTACTGCTTTTTATTAATTTGTATTGACGAATGTATCTCTTTTAGAGCTTGCAATAAATTATTATTATTATTATTATTATTATTATTATTTTATTTTTTTTTTTAATTAAAAATTGAGGTACTGCTGCCGGTGGATGGCGCGGTCAGCAGCACCCGGCGGCATCGCCTACCAAGGGCATGCGCCGCCATAAACGATAAAGATAAAAACATACACAAAACAGACAGGAACACATAAATGCAATAGACAACGGACAAACATACACAAATAAAAACCAACGATGGGCCCTGCCATCCCAGGGCTTAACAGGAGCGGACAGTCCTTGGTGACGGTACGATAAGTACTAGACAAAGCGTCCGGTCACCAAGGTCTGAAGACCATCGCTGCGACTCCCCCCGGGCTGTAAATAGCACCGGGCTGGAGGAACCAGACTAGAAACACACAAACGACTAGAAAAAATCTCACTAAAAGTATCACAGATAAAACTTATTGCGTCACTGGGAAGCCAGAGGCCGACCAGTGACGCAATAAGGAGTTAAAACAATACCGCTGTAGAGCCATAACAACAGGCCTACTGCGGCATAACAAAATATCACAGGTAGTAAAAACAAATGATCTACCACCTCGGGTGTAAAGAGCCCTCGGTGATACATCGCTAAAAAACAATAACAAGAACAACAAACATGTATAAATAACAACAGTACCACTAAGGGTGTAAAAGGCCCTTAGTGGCATAACGAAACACTAAAAGTACCCTGCCAGACCAGCTGGAACAGGGTATCGTTAATAAATAAGACGAACACAAATCATTTTTACACATAGAAATTAAAAACAAAGCTGAAAGGTTTAAAATATCGGGGGAGAATCAAGAGACGACTTCCAATAAAATTTAGAGATGTAAAGCCCCTACAGTCTCTGAAGAAGATGCGAATTTCGGAGAAATTCAAGCATCTTTCTTTCAGAGACAGCATCGTAAGCTAAAGCTTCGGCTACACTATCTGGGAGCTGCAACCTCTGGCGCAGTGGCTCAAAGGTTACACATTCCTCAACTATATGCCTCACGGTTAGCGCCGTCCCGCAGGCGGCGCACCTTGGCTGATCCTCACCGGCGAGAAGATGACGATGTGTTAACGCCGTGTGGCCCAAGCGTAAACGCGTCAGGGCCACACTCTCTCGCCGGCTCAGATTTACAGGTGCCGGAGTTCTTCGGACCTCAGGTTTCACCTGTCTGAGCTTCGCCGTGAGGTTGTTCCACTCACGTTGCCATTTCTGATCGATCGCGGATCTAATGCACACTCTCAGATCCTCTGGGCGTATGGCAATGTCCTGTGGCTCACCGACTTCGGCTGCATGACGTGCTGCCTGGTCGGCGAGTTCATTGCCAGGTATCCCTACATGTCCGGGAATCCAAAAAAAGGTGATAGACTTTTCGCGGAGCATGTAGAGATATGTCAAGATGTTCTGCACCAGTGGATCGATGGTATGAGAGTGGCAGATCGCTTGCAACGCGCTCAACGAGTCGGAACAAATGAGGAATGCGCTGTCTTCGGATGTTTGACAGAATCGCAGGGCTTGCAAAATAGCAAATAATTCCGCAGTATACATAGTGGCCTGGGGAGGAAGTGTCCAAGCGTGAGGATCGTCACGAATGACGATGGCACTTCCCACACCCGTAGCTGTTTTGGAACCATCTGTGTATATACAGAGAGAGTCAAGTTCGCTAATGATCTCATAAAAGCGGGATCGGTATTCGAATGAACGGGTCTCCTCCTTGTTGAGACCAGTCAGGTCGAAACGACACCTTACGTTAGGGATCAGCCAAGGAGGTACTTCCATAGGACGTTTGGGAAGTACCTTGGCGAACTGTAAGTGCAGACTCTCTAATAACTCCTGCGTTCGAACGGCCACTGGTCGACTTACGGTGGGACGTCGACCGTAGAGCCCCTGTAAACGGTATTTGAATAGAGTCGGGTAATTGATATGCGTAGGTGTTGCATATACCCCCGCTGCATAATTGAGCAAGAGACGCTCACGTCTCAGTCGCAGCGGAGGAAGACCCGACTCTACGCAGAGGCTCATAGAAGGGCTCGTTCGAAATGCTCCCGTAGCCAGTCGTATGCCTGCATGGTGAACAAGATCTAGGAGTAGAAGCGCAGACGCCCGGGCGGAGGAGTAAGCAATGCTGCCGTAATCAATCCTAGTCAGAACTAGCGATTGATACAGGCGAAGCAACGACTTCCGGCCCGCACCCCACGATGCACCAGCCAAGCACTTAAGCATGTTTATTGTCCTGCGACAACTCGCAGCTAAGGCTTGGAGGTGTGGACGCCACGTAAGTTGTTTATCAAATATGAGTCCTAGAAACCTGACGCTATCAACGCACTGAAGGTTGGATCCTTTTAATGTGAGAACAGGATCCGGATGTGCGTTGCGCTTTCTGCAGAAGTGAACCACCGATGTTTTTTGTGGAGAGAAACGAAAACCAAGAGCTTCTGCAGAAGTCACCACTTCGTTGATGCCTTGTTGCAGCCGTTGTTGGATATCCTCGATGGAATCGGCTGCATAGAATATGGTGAGGTCATCAACGTACAAGCAACGACGAATTGGGGCTGAAGCTGCAATATGACTGACTGCGATGGAAAACAAGGTGACACTAATGGTGGAGCCTTGAGGAACACCATTCTCCTGGGAGTGGGCCTCAGACTCAGTGTCACCTACCCGGACACGAAAAGAACGGTCAGTCAGAAAACTTTTTACGAACTGCGGGAGGTTACCTCTTAAACCCCAGTCGTGCAGCTTCTTGAGAATGCCATACCTCCAGGTCATATCATAAGCTTTCTCCAGATCGAAAAACACAGCCACAAGGTGTTTTCGTTGGAGAAAGGCGTCTTGAATGGCATTCTCGAGACGAACAAGATGGTCCGTAGTCGAACGGTGTCGCCGGAATCCACATTGATGTTTAGGAATGAGATTGTGGGATTCCAGCCACCAGACGAGACGGTTGTTCACCATTTTTTCCAATACCTTGCTGAAACAGCAAGTCAATGATATTGGACGATAGCTAGATAGTTGCGATGAATCTTTACCCTCTTTTAGCAGCGGAATGATGGTAGCTTCCCGCCACTGCGGAGGGTAAACGCCTTGCCTAAATATTTCGTTGTAAAGATCCAGTAACCTACACTTACCAGGATAAGGCAGGTTCCGGATCATGGCGTAGGGGATCTCATCAGGTCCAGGGGAAGTATCCCCAGATCCCCGAAGCGCCTCCAGTAATTCTTGCATAGAAAACGGTTGGTTGTACTGGAGGGATTCATCTGAGAAAAAATCAAGATCGTTTTGTTCGTGTTCGATCTTGATCCGCAGGAAGTCCGGGTCATAGTTTTGGGAGCCACTGACGCGCTCAAAGTGTTTAGCTAAACAATTAGCTATTTCTGTGCGTTCAGTGATGTTCCGACCGTCGACGACGAGAAGGGAGGGCATTGGTGAACGGGAGGATTTCCCTGTAATGGCCCTCACTCTTCTCCATACCTCTGAGGTGGTGGTGGAGGTATTAATGGCCGAAACATATTGCTCCCATGATAGCCTCTTTTGCTCTTTAATTGTTCTTTTACATCGTGCTTGAGCACGCTTGTAGGCTATCACATTTTCCTGCGTGGGGCGACGTCTGAGTTCGTTGTACGCCCGCTTTTTCTCTGCAACTGCTACACTCACGACTTCATTCCACCATGGTACTTGACGTTTGGGTGGAATGCTGGACGACTTTGGTATACTGTGATATGCTGCTTCAATGACACTGGAGGACATTTTCCCCACATCATCTTCTACGTCTCCAGTCAGCTCGGGTGTACGGAATGAATCAGCGTACATTTCCCAATCAGTTTGACGGAGACGCCATCTCGGCGAAGACGATTGTGGAGTCATCGGCGTGGTACTATTCAATATAATGGGGATATGGTCACTACCGTATGAATCAGACGCCAGCGTCCATTCATAACGGTGTGCCATGACCGGTGAGCCGAGTGATAAGTCGATAGCCGACAACTCACCGGTTCTTGCGTTAATGAAAGTACCTTGACCGGTATTCAACAAGACCGCTTCAGACTCGTCTAGAAACCGTTCTATGAGTCTTCCACGGGCGTCTTTTGTGCTACAGCCCCACATGGGGCTGTGAGCATTAAAATCTCCTAGTAACAAAAATGGACGTGGTAACTGTAATGTAAGCTCGGTCAAATCTTCGACGTTCCAGTCGAAGTCTGGTAGATAGACCGAGCATACTGTGAACTGGGGCGGTTTCATAAAACGAACTGCGATGGCTTGTAGGGGAGTGTTTAATGGGTGGTCCCGGAAAGGGACGCCATCTTTGATAATGATGGCAACACCCCCCCTCACCCTGATGTCTGGCTGTACGTCGTGCCGGCGGATTTGATGGTATTTGATAGTAAATTGTTCCGCCGGCCGTAAATGTGTTTCTTGGAGGCACACGCACATAGGCGTGTGCTCAGCCAGAAGCATCTGCAATTCACAGTAATGGTGCTTTACACCATTACAGTTCCACTGTACGATAGCGATTTCTGTTACTACTAGGGTTGCTCCCTAGGAAGTGTGGCTACTTCCTAGGTTTCTCCTTAGGCCAGCCTTTTTTTCTTTTTGTAACTCGCACCTCGGCGTCGGAGTTGTCCGACTCCGTAGCCGAGGTGTTGGTGTACGCGTCGGACGTCGGGCGTTTAATACCCGAACGTGCCGGCGTTGTGGCACTTTCCGAGTCGCTCATGGGTGTTATCATGGAGCGACTCGGGAGGGGGGCGACCGGGCGTGTTGGCGTGCCCGGTCGAGACGACTCCGTCGATGTTGCTTGCGGAGTCGCCGTGGGTGTCGGAGGCGGAAGGAATTCCGCCTCCGATTTGGAGGTGACAGGTCCCTTTTTGGGGGACCTTGGTTTGGTCACCTCTTTTTCCCCCTCACTACTTCGTCTTCGCCCAGGCGTGGTCCTCTTTGGTGAGGACTTCTTCCTGGGGGAAGTTACCACATTCTTGACTATTGGTCCCTGAGGGGTTGGTGTTATAACCCTCTTCGTCTCAGGGACCTTGGCTGACCCGACAGCGGTTGTACTTGGTGTAGAGCTAGCTACACCTAACGAACGCAATAGGCTCTGCTGCATACTTTCTATAGTAGCTTGCATTCGTTTCATCCTTTCTTGGAGTTCATTCACTTCTTTATTTCTCTCAACCGCTGCAGGGGCGGGGGCTGCAACAGTGCGTGCGTAACCATCTAAGGCTGAACGACGGGGCATACTGCCCAGAAGTTTCCGGCGGGCCTCTGGATAAGATAACCTTTCCAGGGCTCTCAGCTCTTGGATGGCTGACTCTTGTTTGTAGATGGGGCAATTTCTAGATTTTGCAGAATGATTGCCACCACAGTTGATACATTTGATCGGTTCGCCGCACGGTCGTCCCTCGTGCATCGGCTTACCGCACACGCATATCTGTTGCTCGACATTACAACGCTGTGAGACGTGCCCGTACCGTTGACAGTGATAACACCTCATAGGTGCTGGTATGTACGGTCGCACGTCCACTTTGTTGAAAAGACCAATGACCACTTCTCTTGGTAGTGTGGACTTGTTGAAAGTTAACAGTATGAGGGGGGATTCTGGGTGTTTATTCCCCCTATTATATTTCAACCTTTTGGCCTCTATTACCCCCTGAGGAGACATCTCCGACACTATCTCTTCCAGGGTACAGTACGCTAATGAAGGGTGAATAATGACCCCTCTGGAGTAATTTAATACTCCATGAGGCGTCACCTCAACCGCGTACTGTCCTAATTTCTCTAGATTTTGAATTTTCGATGACTGTGCCGGTGAGGATGCCTCCACGAGCAACCCTTTGCCCGCATCTTTTACCTGCCCAATATCACTATTCACTAACTTACTTAGAAGGAAGGGACTGATCTTGCTGAAGTCTCCTTCCTTCGGTTTAATTACGAGAAATCTAATATAAGAATCTTGCACTCTTGGGGCGTCCAAGGGAATCAGACGCCCACGATTTTTCCCTTTTGATTTCTTGCTGGGAGGAGGGCTACCCCCCGAAGACTTAGTGACTGGACCACCGGCTGGTGGTGCGGTCACGCTTGATGAGGTAGTGACTACAACCCCGCTACCGTTGCTCCCACCAGATGTTGTCGGTGGAGCAGGGTTCGCGTCCGGTTTGTTGGGCCCGGACTCGCCCGAAGTTAAAATATTTGTTTCCCCCATAAAATTTTATACCAAAAATCCCCCACCCCGCTCCCCACCCTCCACGGAGCCTCATAAGGGACGTGGGACTCCCACGCCAGGGATACGGGAATGAGGGGCCCTAGGGACAAGCCCATTGCCCCAGTGACACGCACGACCCCGGGGCGCTCGAATTTACTGCGGCCGGTGCATAACCGCAGCCACGGTCTATGCTTGAAGCCAGGGCCAAAGTGAAGTGTTGTTCCACCGTACTCGCAAGTACGGCTTCCCTCAGTCACCAGGATCCCCTTTTCCAAACAACGCCGCTAAGCCACACACGAGCTAGTGTGGGTCCCGAAGATGACTTGAAGTTGGGACAACAAAGAAGAACGAAAACAAAGCAAAACCAAAAACAAAACAAGAAACAAAAGATAAAAGAAAACCTGAAACAAAGAGAAATAAAAATAACGAGAACAAAAAACAATAAAAACGAAACGAAATAAAAAACAAGGTTAAAAAATGAACGATCGAGGATTTCTCCTCTAGATCCGGCATCTTTTGTGAAAACAGTGGTACCTCGAGAAGGAAAGGTGCCGATCTTGGGTAGTCAGAGGCTAATGGAATCCGAAGATTACTGTATTGCGCATAAACTACCCCTGGAACCCTTAGCCTCCTTGACACCAATGCGGGATAAATATCCCTCACGGGTGCCAAGGGCAGCTGCTATAGGTGTCCTCACCACCATTATTATTATTATTATTATAGACTTTTACGCCAACCTGGCGCTCACTACTCAGTAGGACAGTACTGGGTAACATTCACCTATACCGGCATTATGCAAGGTATTAGGCTCTGTGGAAGGGTAATGTGCCAAACCAATCCGTAAAAGTACCGTAGTACATTCACGGACGGGTTTGTCACATCACTCCCTATATTGTTGTTATTGCTACTTGAAACGAGGTGTTATTCGTCTATTTTGGTGTACACTGGGTCGTACGGCGAGACTTTTGTGGGAGCGTAGATGTTGGCTCAATGACAGAGGGCTGTGAAAGCCTAGTTCGTTTTCGTGTCCTCAGATGGTAGGTAGGAGTAGGGACAGAGGGAAGGGAAAGGACTGTTTGTGTTTGTGTGTGTGTTTGTGTATGTGTGTGGATGTGTCTTTCTATTTTACGTTTCTTGGTGTAGATGTTTTCTGGTTCATCAAATTGCTCATTAAGATCGGGTGTTCCTGGAACTGCGCGTTTAGATGGTACAGAGGTTGACGGACCTTGTGTGTTATTGAATTGGGGAGGATTGTGCACCAGAGCGGTAACAGTGACAGTGCGGCAGTTTATTATTATTATTATTATTTTTTTTTTTTTTTTTTTTTTAGTTAAAATTGGGGTACTGCTGCCGGTGGATGGCGCGGTCAGCAGCATCCGGCGGCATCGCCTACTAAGGGCATGCGCCGCCAAACACAGTAAAAATAAAAACAACACGTAAAGACAGGAACACATAAATGCAATAGACAACGGACAAACATACACATATAAAATCCAACGATGAGCCCTGCCATCCCAGGGCTTAAAAAGAGCGGACAGTCCTTGGTGACGGTACGATAAGTACTAGACAAAGCGTTCGGTCACCAAGGCCTGAAGACCATCGCTGCGACTCCCCCCGAGGCGTAAAGGGCCTCCGGGTGGAGGGACCTGACTAGAAACACACAAATATCACAGCAATTATCACAATAAAAGATCACAGATAATACTTATTACGTCACTGGGGAGCCACAGGCCCACCAGTGACGCAATAAGGAGTTAAAACAATACCGCTGTAGAGCCATAACAACAGGCCTACAGCGGCATAACAAAATATCACAGATAAAAACAACAATTGATGTGGCACCTAGGGTGTAAAAGGCCTTCGGTGGCACATCGATAAAAAAAACAATAACGAAAACAAATAACAAGGTATAAATAACGAAGTACCACTAAGGGTGTAAAAGGCCCTTAGTGGCATAACGAAAATACTAAAAGTACCCTGCCAGACCAGCTGGAACAGGGTATAGGTAATAAATAAATAAATTAAGACACACACAAAAGCATTTTAACACAAAAATTTAAAATAGACTGAAATTAAAACACTATCGGGGGAGATAAAAAGAGACGACTTTGATAAAATATGAGATGTATTATTATTATTACCATTATTATTATTATGTATACCACTTGACGCTAATCTGTAACTACTGATAGTCTTTAGAATAAAAGTCTATAGACACCGGTCATTTATAGTGAAAATAATCGCGCACTTTTTGTGTTTCGTATGGAAAATACAATTGCCAATTCACACGCACACACCGTTATTAAATAACTGACAGGAGAAGATCAATGCTACCGCTACTAGTTTGACTTGACATGTGTCATTATTTTGAACAAAATTTTCCCTATAAATGGCCGGTATCTAGACTCTTATTATAGGGATTCTAATCCTTTACCACTGACAATGACATCTGTTCTTGTTATGAGGAACTATTCTTGACCACTCACGTCATATACGCCAATGAATCGTTCTCATCACATCAACCGCCAATTCCAAATTCAAAATTTTCGTTTAAAAAAATAAAATATTTATATATTTTTTTAAATTAATTTAAATGGTTAATCATTATTATCGAATTATACTCTATGTTATTCACAATATTTCATTACCAATAACTACATCAGTCAAATACCCAATTCGACATAATCGTCATTTGATTTCAATAACGAAATCTATTAGGTATATAGATAATCCATATCAAATATCTCAGTATTGCTCCTCTGAAAAAACTCACCATACCTAAATTAGAATTAAGTTTTTATTAATTAATTAGAATTAAGTTTAAATTAAGGCAAAACTCATGAAAGTGATTAAAAATTCCATGAATATAGAATTTAAAATTGTTTTTATTGGTGCGATTCCACTATAGTTATCAATTGGCTAAAAGATTCCCCGAAGGTGTTTGTGGCCAACAGGGTTGCTCAAATACAAAAATTATCAGATAATGAAGTTTGGCACCATGTTAGTTCCAGCAGATATATTATCCAGAAGTATGAATTCGGAAACTTTACTGAATTGTTCTCATTGATGATACAGGCCACCCTGGTTGGAGTTTAGCTCAGGGCATTGGCCTCAAGGATTAAATTCTGATATAATGGTTGATAACTTACCTGAAGGTAAATCAAAGGTTATAACAGCAGTCACGACAGCAACCTCAATTCGAATTATTTGAAAAGTATTCATCACTTACTAAATTGCTTAGAGTTGTTGCTTACTGTTGTAGATTCATAAAAAACGCACGATGTGGCAAAGCTAGTCGCGAAATAGTTCATTTTCAACAATGACCGAAAAGGAAACACGTATAGCAAGTAGTATGAGTAATGTAATGGGACATGTAAATGAATACGTATCGAGTATATTGAGCGACTGGAACAATTTTTTAATTTAAACAACATTGAAGAATCAAGAAAGGTATCATTTTTTATTATTTATATTGGCGCGGAAACAATTCAGTTCTGAAAAAACTTTTTGCACCGGAAATACCAGCAAAAAAATCATATTTCGAATTAGTAGGCAAATTAAAACTAAATTTTACGTCCTTAAGAAACATCATTGCGGAACGGTACAAATTTCATAAAGAAGATCAAAAAGTGGGCTAATCAATTCCTAAACATGAAGTTGAATTGAGAGCACGTGCGCAAACTTGCAATTTCAGACCATTTCTGAACGATGCAGTGCGGGATCGATTCGTATTTGGGTAAATCAGTGAAGAATTAAGAATGACGTTATTAAAGGAAACAAATTTGTCTTTAGAGAAAGCGGTTACTATAGCCATTAGTTGGGAATTAGCTACTAAGTAAAATAAACGTATGTCGGTACAGGAAGTAGAGAAAATTTACACACCAACATCACGATCGCGGTCAAACCGACGACATCGTTCGTTTCAATCTTCAGAAGTTTTTCCAAGGTCAGAGAAATTTGCAGCTGTTGTGGGAATTCACATCCATGTTTACTGAATTTTTATGAATTTATTTTATACAACAAATTATTATAGTTATGTTGATTTTCCATAAAGTAAAAACCACTAATGCGAAATATTTTATTAGCAAAGATATAAAATACCCCTGTCGCATCATCTGCATAACATAGCGAATTTCCAAATACTGAGCACTGCCGGATCTCACCTAATAACTGTTATACCCATTTAAAATAGTTTAGCTTTCTAACAGTGAAAAGATTTTCAAAATCAATTGAGTTGTTAATTTAAGAACCCTAGCGGACCTAAGATAATAATAATAATAATATGTTTGTATTTAAAGCTTCACGCTTATTACAGAGAGAGAGATCATTACACAAAATTACATTTTTTTTTAAATACAAAGCGTTCACTAAAAACAAAAAAATAAAAACAAATTAAAACAATTTAAAACAAATAAGATAGAATGTGAGTATCAGTCGCTAGAGATTCAACATAAATGCTCTTATTCTTAGAGCTTCCAGCAAAAAATTGGACACATCAAATATCTGAGATCGATTAGTGAAATGAAGAAATATACTGAAGTAGTTTTCATGTGTTATAGGGCACGTAATATATTTATGAAAAATTTTGTCTCGTATGGCTTCATACGTTGGACATTCCATAATCATGTGGAAAACTGATTCAGGTTTCTGAGCATCACAGATCGTGCAGGGTTCAGATGGGTCTATTTTATGCCATAGAAGGCCGTCAGTGAATAATAGTTGCCTTTCATTAGAGATACGTAGCTGATTGTATAGTCGAAGAATTCTGATCGGCACACACACTGCGCTTAACATATTAGATAAAGGTAGGAGTAGTCGGTACGATGGATTACTAAGTGAACTAAGAATACGTTAAGTATCTTCCTCAACAAGAATTTTTTCGTAAGCATTCAGAATCTTAAAGCGCTTATCCCGAGATAAAAGTTCTTGCATGTCCCTGCACGGCACGGTGTGTTTTACTTTGTCAAGAATTTGCTTAACCTGTGTCACCCAGTTATACTTGGCCTCATTATAAGGACTTCGGTCCAAAACTACCAGTCTATTAAAGCATGCCCTCGTAAGTCGCGTGTCAGGCATCCGTAAAATATTTTATAAAGTTCAGTACACGCTTAAAGACATCCGCTTCCAGTCTAACTGCGCCAAACTCTCTCCTAATAATGTGGCCAGAAGTACGGTTAAATAACATATAAACAGATTTCAAGAAGCCCGTCTGAACCCTTTCCAAAACATCTGCGTAACGTAATGCCCATACTTCAGCCCCATATAGTAAAGTTAATTCAATTAGTGCTTTAAATAACGTAATTCGTTCACGGTGGCTTTGCATCTTGACTCTATTCATTATTTGTTTTACCCGAGATATTGCTGTGTTTGCTCTGACAATTGCATGTTTTATAGCGTTCAAAAAACTCCCAGATATATAAATTCTTTTACAATTTCGAGCGGCTGGGAATTAAATAAGAAAGTGTCGGTGACACATTTTCCTGATTTTTGAAATATGATAACTTTAGATTTATTCGTGTTAACCGCAAGAAAATTGTTTTTACAATATATTTCTAAAAATTGGAGTGATTTCTTTAATGTTTTCTGACGTAGGCCCCATTAAAACCATATCATCGGCATAAAACAGCGCATTAATATCTGTAACACCATCTATACTAATACCTAACACGTCAAATTCACGAAGCCCTGCTTCGAAGTCAGCCAAAAAAAAGAGCAAAAAGCAACGGACTCAGCGTGTCACCCTGTAGAACACCTTTTTGTACGTCTATCTTTGTACTTAAATAGCGGACCTAAGATAGTGCACCATATATCTATTTAAAATAGTTTCATTTTTTGATGGTGAAAACATTTTCAAAATCAGTTGCGTAGTTCATTTTTATACCCATCTAAAATAGTTTAGCTTTCTAAGAGTAAAAGAATTTTCAAAAACGGCTGAGTAATTTATTTTTAGTATTTTTGGGACCCTAGAACCCGGATGCATTTTGTATAGCATAGTTGCTATCCATCTAAAGTAATTTGGTTTTCTAGTGGCGAGAAAATTTTCAAAATTGGTTCGGTAGCTTATTTCTGGCGTTTCCGAATCTGCAAGATACTGGTGTGCTTCATTAAAAAATCAACTCGACCATAAATTCTGGGTGGACCTTACATAATATCACCTATAATATATCCATCTAGGATATTTTAGCTTTCTAACAGTGAAAGTATTTTCAAAACCCGTTGTATAGGCGAGAAAATTTTCAAAATTGGTTCGGTAGCTTATTTCTGGCGTTTCCGAATCTGCAAGATACTGGTGAGCTTCATTAAAAAATCAACTCGACCATAAATTCTGGTTGGACCTTACGTAATATCACCTATAATATATCCATCTAGGATATTTTAGCTTTCTAACAGTGAAAGTATTTTCAAAACCCGTTGTATAGTCTTCTTTGCCGCTTTTGGATCCGCAGGACACTTGCGGATCTTAGATAACACAACTTCTGTAACAGTGAAAAAATCTTCAAAATCGGTCAGTTATTTTATTTTTGACACTTTTTAAGAGTTAAGAGAGAGTTAAGCTCTCTAACAATGAAAAATTTTCAAAATCGGTCGGTTAGTTTATTTTTGGTCCTTTTATGATCCCAGGACCCTAGCCGACCTCATACAATATATAAGCTATATCCATCTAAAATTGTTTACCTCTGTAACAGTGAGAAAATTTTCAAAATTGGTCGGTTATTTTATTTTTGACACTTTTGGGTTCCATGGACCCTGGCGGAACTCATACAACATAACCTTTATTCATCTAAAATAATTTTAGTAAAAAGTTTACTTCTCTAACAAAAAAATTTTAAAAACAACTAACTAGTTTATTTTTGATGTTTTTGGATCTTCAGGATCCTAGCGGATCTCATATAACTTATGGCGGTCGGTGAGGGTCTTTCGGACGTCATTTAATAACTTAACTAATTCAAATAATTTAGCTTACTAACGGTGAATAAACTTTCAAAATCGATATAATATATTACATTACATATATAATATACTATATGTTTTCGAATTTTTTCTAGGTATGCAATTATATATGATGGATTTTATGTAGATCCAGCATTGGTCGGTTTGGGTTGGTTTGCTGAATTTGGATCTTTTTGTTTGTTTCGGGTGTAGTCGTGCTGCTAAGTTATCATATCTCCATAATGTAATCACGTAATCAGAAGTAGTAATGAACTATTCGTGGTTGAAGCGAGGCGAAGTGCTCAGCAAATTCATGCTCATTGTCGGAGCTACTCGAAGGGTTTATTCGATTGTGTCAATTTTCACGTTAAAGAAATATGTTTAATTTGTAACTTATTTGTTAATAAATTGGTTATACATTTTTTCGTATACAACAATCATTTTATTTCTTCTTGTAACAGTAAGGGCCTTCTTTTGTACCAGTTGGGCTTTTCTGAGTGGTTTAAATTTGAATTTGGCGCCGAAACTGTTACTTTAATTTCCATATATTTTTGTCGCCAAGTAATTAGCGCTATATCGGATGCCAAAGTGTGGATTCTAAAACATGCTTACGCGATGCGATGTGTATTGCAAATTACTTTATTTTCCAAAAAAAAAAAAAAAATGGTTTTACAATAATATTCACAACAAAAACGACGTAATAATTTGGTATTCCTACTCAATATATTAATTCAAAAATGTTCGTCACACGTTCACACTCAATATTACGGTGGTCTTGAATGAATGATCCTGCCTTTAAGACGGCTTATATTAAACCACACCGCACCATTGTATTCGCGGAAAATATAATATAATTTTCTCCCCACCTAGTCGTGACGACATCGCGCACACTTTGTTCAGTCGAAATACAATTAGTTCAGTTGAGAACCATAATGGTAAAGTTTTACTTATGATATAATTACAAAATTCACCACTAGATGGTGTTATGGATGCTGTTAAAAATACTGCAATTTTAATTTATTACAGAAATTAAATGCTAAGGAGCTTAGAGCTGCGGTTCGTTACTTGAAATTTAAACTTTAGTACACAAAATGACCGCTAGGCGTCACTCCGCTATAACCGCTACTACTATTCACGAGAATTCATCTGCTCATTTATTGTTGGTCCTTCGAGCCGGCTTTCGCAAGCCAGTGGCCGTCGTTTGGAATTCATCGTCGTCGAGAAGAGAAATTTCGGAAAATCGCGAAAAACGCGTCGAAAAACCAATTTTTTCATCGTTTTTGGAGGGAAATTCGTTTGTTCAACGAACAAAGGAATCGTTCGGACATCTTCGTGTGGTTACGGACAGCGAAGATAGTCGAATTGTGCTTGTGTACTTCGAAATTTCCCCTATAAACCACGGAAAATTAAATAATAGCACCAAACCCTGTTAATACATTTTTTCAATACTATATTATGTACTCTTTATGTTTTGGACAATATTCCTTACCTTTCATAATTATTTTCATTATTCTTTATAGCTAAAAATAGGGTATTTTTCAGAATTTCTTAAAAAATTGATCATTTTTGTGGTTTTTACATTTTTTTTTTTACAATCTCCCAGCAGTTTGCCGTTTATATATAAGATGAAGCATATTGTGAACAATAATAAATACAAATTTAAAAGTGTTGGTCCACTACGCTCATATATTACGCAACCGTATACATAAGTGATAACTGCGGATCATCATTTTTCACGCATTACTTTGTGCAAGTATAATCATGTCGCAACTTGTCGAACGCCTACAGTGGTACCTAAAGGCCCTTTAAACGATCTTGTCAGTTCTCAGTTCAGTTTCAATTTGAGTCAAACTGTCAGTTTTTTCTACGTGTAAAAATTAAAACCTGAAAGAACTGAATCGGAGACTGAGAACTGATGGGATGGATAGACCTATTTATTTCATTTCAATTCTTAGAATCCGTTAAATACAACTGCACATGCCTCAATCATTTCGCGCACGTCAGTTTTCTTGAAAATCAGAGAAACTTAGACTGCACAAAGAACTGAAACTACTGAGAACAGTGAGAACAGTGAGAACTGAACGGACCGTGTAAAAGCAAACCTTCCTTCGAACTGAAATGAAACGAGAACGGAAATTGAAACTGAACTGAGAACTGATATGACCGTTTAAAAGATCCATTAAATATACAGATCTTTTTTAAGAATCAGTGTTATTATTGTTACGCACTTGCTTAGCAATAAAAACGGTTTAGAAAACTCGCTACTAACAATAAGTGTAAATAGTTGATAAGATTTATTTTTACAGTGGATTATATTTACCACAATTGTTACTACAATTGATACTACAATTTGTTTGTAGCTCTTTTTGTTTTTTAAATTAGATATATAAACACAATATAAAATGAACAAAAATATTTTTTGTGATTTTTGTTCAAAGTTTCTACAGTGACTACATCGCACCAAAGGCACCACTATATCACAGTGATCTAATAGTAATAACGAGAACTCAGATTAATTCTTTTTACTATTTTCGTAAGTAAAAAATTTGGGGGACAGGTCTACCCACACTGTCAACTTCCCATTGGGTGTTCTTAAAGCCTAGAGACTACTGTACATAAATAATTCTTTTTTCATTTCAGGCAACTTCTCCCCTGGGTCCAACAAAAATTTAAATTATCAAATTTTTTGATAACGCAGTTCTCCGATAACAATGGAAAATGTTGTAATAAAATGTCTTCGAAAATTTGATTTTCAAATAAAGAATATTAGTAAATCACTAACAATTTTACTTTTTAATATAAATAATATAAATTGAAGGAAAATTTCTAGGTAATTCAAGTAATTACCTGGAAACAGGTCCGGACCCCTTGGACTTCCCCGGTTGTTGCGCCTCTGTCGAAAAGAGCCCATTTTATGTTATCTAGACTACAGTTTATGTAGTTTATACCCACTTTCTTTTTATATTGACGCACCATGGTGTATGAATTCACCTCACCTATAGACAATTTTTTGTTTATCAATTTATAAAAAAAATTAAGCACAATACAGCTTTCATTTTTGGTACATATATTGTCAAAAAAACGCCAAACATTTTGTTGCCAGTTATATATATATATATATATATATATATATATATATATATATATATATATATATATATATATATATATATAGTTACGTTACGTAACAATTAAAGTTAGTATTTCAAAAAATTTATTTAAGTTTAAAATTACAAATTTAATTACAAAGATGTCTCACCATTAGCTAGATCGAACAAAATCAGATAAGTTACAGAGTTACATTATTTATACATAATTTAGACCAAGAAATTGCTGAATAGGCAAAAATGAGATAGATTCAAAAAGATGTAACTAAAAATGATATCAACGTAATTCTATTGTTTTAATACATTGTATTTAATTATTTTGATGATTAAACTTTTAAATATTAATTATATTAAGTTACATGAAAAATAATTATATGAATTCCTTATAAGCTTTGTTGATGCAATTTTATAGATTGAATTCTTACTTATTATCTACATACATTGTACTTAATATTACAAAAATCTGATTAAATATATAAAAATATAATATGTGTTAATTAAGTATTAGGGCGGATGTGATGGTTACATGACTCCTCCCCTCTGAATTTCTGGCTTAGACCATGTGAGCCTTTGGTTCATTGGGATGGCCAGACGGCAAATAATTTATTTGTGTTGTAGATGATGAATTTTTTTCCAGGTTGATTTTAGGTAACAATTTTTGTTCCTTAATTTGGAGTTTGTGTGGAAGTAATATATGAAGTTGTTGTGTTTTGTTGAGTTCCTGGTTTTTGTATAGGACGTTGTTTATGATAATTTCACATTGGTGAAAATAGATGAGTATTGCCCCTTGAGCCGTTGGTTAATACCGCAAGTACTTGAAATTGATTGATTTTTTTAACGGTTTTCAATATAACGTGTTGTGGTGTTAGACGTTTGACTATTGTTTGTTCGTTGAATTCCTCGTAGATGCAACTTTCCATTTGTCCACGTATTGCATAGTTAAAGCAGTGGTCTGATGTAGGTACTTTATTAGATCTTCTTTGCCGCATGTGTAGATTTTATTTAGCCGTAAACATTCTTTCTGTGAAAAATAACTTACATATTTCCTGCTTAGGATATAAGGATAGGGAGTTACTACAGATTTGCTTTTAGTGGGTAATGGTTTAATTCTACAGGAGTTAATATTAAGGTAGGAAGTACATTGAGTTTTGCCAAATTTAGAGCTTGAGCTAGTTGAATCAAATGTGAATATAGGAGGTCGATATAAATTATATGATAGGCATATTGTATTGAATTTAGAAAGTTTTATTCGTGATTTGTTAAACTAAAGGTTAATTATGTGTATAAATTTGCTAAATTCTTAATTAAGTTTCGCTTGTCCTATTTCTGTAGCCACTAGTCCCGGGTTGTTCGTTAGGTCGCGTATCTCGATTTTCTGAGTCGTCACCATTATTGTCATTATTGTTAATATTGCCCTGTAACAAAGGTCGTCTTAATTTTTGTTTGGGAATTTTACGATTTTTATCGTCTGTTACGGTTACCTTATTATTAATTTTTACTGTAATCTGTTTAAATTTTGGGTGTAATTTGGAATTATGTTTATTTTCTTGAAACTATGTAGTTTGATTTTCGTTATAATCAATTGGAGGTTCGCGATTAATATTTAAAAGATTAATTTTGTTTTCTTTTTGCTGAATTTGCTTTTGATAAGATTCTTGTTGAAATTTTTCGCGTTCTTTTTGTACTATTGCTGGATCGGCAGTTAATTTAATATCATATTTACGTCCGAAAAATAATTCATATGGTGTACATTTAATCGCAGTATAAATTGAATTATTGTAAACAAGGATTGTATGTAGCATCTTTAAATCAGCTGAACTGGTCTTATCAGTTGCATAGATAATAGATATTTTTCAAGAATAGAAGAATGAAATCGCTCAACAGGAGAATTTGATGTTGAACTTCTAACAGCTGTTATGTGTATATTAATACTGCACGTGTCGCAAAATTGTCGAAAACGTATTGAGTCAAATCCTTTTTTTGAATCAACTACAATATTTTTAGGACTACCGTATTGGGATATGTATTGTGCTAAAGCCTCAAGGATATGGGATGTATTTCTTGTTTCGATTGGGTATGCTTGTCCAAAACGTGAAAATTTATCTACAATTGTTAAATATATGAATTTGTCCAAATAAAATATATCAATGTGTACAATTTCGAGGGGCTGTGACGGTCTTTCTGTTAACTCAAAATTTTGTTTTGGTGGTCGTCTGTCGTATTTATTTTCGTTACACAATTTACAATTATTAACATAATAAGAAATTTTTGATTTTAAATTTGGAAAATAATGTTCTCTTCTAATATGATTAAAAGTTTCGTTGATGTCTAAAGTCATGATACTTTTTTATTAAAACATCTTGTTGATCATCTTCTAAAACGTCTTCTAATAGTTTAGTTGCTCGAATAATTTTCTATTGTTTACCTTGAGAGAAATAATCAGAATATATTCTTTGAATTTTAATAAATAATTCGTCATCAGGACAGTAAATAGCTAAAATAACCTTCGATGGAATGTTTTCTCGTATAATTGAGATTAAGATATCGTCATCGTCAGCAGAAGGAGTAATTGTAATACGTCGACGTGTATTAAAAAGAATTTGAAATTTGCGTTTAGTAGCAGTTTGAATTCATCTTTTAATATGATTAATTGATTTTTGAAATCATTAAGGGGGTTTTCAGAGATTCGAATTAAGGAGGTATCATCCTCTGATCCACTATGTACTGTTTGTGTAGAAGTGTCCTTTGTGGAATCGTCATTAGTATCCGGGGTTACTGTCAATTATAATTCGTGAGAGGGCATCTGCGTTAGTATTTTGCCGACCTGGTTTGTGTATAATTTTGTAGTCAAATTCTTCAAGTTTAAGTCGCCATCTTACTAATTTACTGTTTGGTTCTTTAAGTGACATGAGCCATCTGAGTGGTTGATGGTCAGTAATTATGGTAAATTTTCGTCCGTATAAGTAAGGCCTGAAATATTTGGTTGCCCATACGATAGCTAAGAGTTCTTTCTCGATGGTCGAATAGTTTGATTCTGAGTCCGTTAAAGTCTTAGAAGCGTAACATATTGGGTTATCTTTACCAATAGGTCCTTGGGAAAGGACTGCTCGGATTGCTACAGTGCTTGCCTCCGTTGTCAAAAGAAATTCTTTGTTAAAGTCTGGATAGGCAAGGATTGGATCGTTTGTCAAGAGGTCTTTACATGTTTCGAAACATTTAAGGAACTCGGGTGTATGTTTAACTGTTTCACCTTTTTTCAAACATTTAGTCGTTGGTTTTGTAACCTATCGAAATCTTTAATAAATTTCCTGTAATATCCAAGAACTCCTAAAAAAGATTTAATATCTTTTTGTGTTTTGGGTACAGGGAATTTCCTAATAGCAGCTACTTTATCAGGATTAAGTTTTACACCTGTTTCTGATACTATGTGTCCCAAAAAAGCTACTTCCCGTTTTAGAAGTTCGCTTTTGTCTAACTGAATTTTTAAATTTGCGTCCTTTAATCTGCTAAAAACTTTATCGAGATTAATAATATGTTCTTGAAGCGAAGTGGAAAAGATAATTATATCATCCGTGTATACAAGACAAATTGTACCCTGTAGATCTTTTAGAACGTTATCCATAACTCTCTGGAAAGTTGATGGAGCGTTTTTTAGTCCAAAAGGCATGCGAACGTGCTCGAAATGTCCGTGGTCTACAGTAAAAGCAGTTTTCTCAATGTCCCTAGGATGAACTTCTATCTGATGTAAACCAGATGCTAAGTCTAGAGTAGTGAAATACATGCATTTACCGAGTTTGTTCAGTATATCTGTGATGTTTGGGATTGGATATTTATCCCCTATAGTTTTTTCATTAAGTTTTCTATAGTCCACCACTAATCGCCATTTTCGTACTCTGCTGTGGTCTAGTTGTTTAGGAACTATCCAAATTGGACGACTCCACGGAGAATAGCTCGGCCTTATGATGCCTTGATGAAGGATCTTATCAATTTGCTTCTTAACCTCCTTGCTTCTTAACTTATGCCTACTTTCAATTCTCGCAAAGTGGACCGAGTATGAGAGTGTAGAAGGTCATTTCATGGTTCTTCGTGGCTGGTGTTATAACGGTATTCCGACTTCAGCCAACTTTAGCGATTACTTCGTCGAGGAACTTCGATCGAGAGTGTAGAGCAGGCATCAGATTCTCATGTAATAAAAAAAAAAACATTCAATGATTCATTTATTCATTCAAAATATTTCTTAAAAACATAATTCAAAAACAAGTAGGTACAGTTCAACAAATCTGACTCTGCCGCTTCAAGGTCATTTTTTCTTTATATTAAGTACTATCTCATTTCTTTAAGAATGCATTTTTAATGACCTTGAAGAGGTAAAGTCAGATTTGTTGACCTGTACCTGCACATACACATACCATGAATATCACCAAATATGTTTTTATTTTTTTTCAGTATGTTCCACCCTTTTGACAAAAATAAAATTCAGGGAGGTGAGAGAAGTGCTTGAGAGCTTTCTTTTGGTAGTAATAAGAAAGTGGTCACTCTTGTACAAGTAGCTAAAAAAATCTAATGAATTTTTTTTTTTCATATTTTATAAAGGGTATTTAATGTCAATTTTAAATGAAAAAAGTATATAATAAAATACTGGACATAGCAAACAATATGGATTTTGTTTCATCGTTTTATCTGTAATAGTTTACGAGAAAAAAAAGTTTGAATAAGATCACTATTTTTTAGTATTTGGTATTATAACTCCGCAAAATGTAAAGATATTGAGGGAAAATCCATACGTATGGTTTACTCTTTCACTAAGCTACACAATCGCATACATATCGTTGAATTTCATTTCTTGGGCAAATTCACCTATGGTAATGGTTCCAGACCCTTTTGTAAAAAATGGTAATTTGACTTCTACAGTAACAGTATTACAAAATTGACTGTCAGTATCAATCAATTCTGTAACCTCACAACAAATATTTTGATTGTTTGAATTTAAATGATCATAGTCAGGATCTTTTAAGAAGGAAGGTCCATGCCACCACAGAGGATCTAAAGTTAAATTTGTCATTTTTCTTGTTATTAAATCAGCAGAATTTTGATCGGTACTGACATATAACCAAGTAAAGGTGTTCGTTAAAGTTTGAATTTACTTAACTCTATTCGCTTCATATGGAACAAGTTTGACTGATCTAGTCTTAATCCATGATAGTGTAATTTTAGAATCAGAATATAAATAAATCTTGTGTATTTTATTTTTTAATACCTTGTACACCTTGTTAGTTAATTTTGCCAATAATAAAGCACTATTAAGCTCCAATTTTGGAATTGTTAATTTTTTACTCATTGGTGCAACTCTATTTTTTGAGCAACATAAATTAGTAATTACATTATCTAAATGAATAACTCTGACATATAAAACACAACCATACCCTTTCTCAGAGGCATCACAGAATCCCACGAGTTCAACCTTATCTGAATCTGTTAAACTTAAATCTCTGTTAATTATAATAGTAGGCATATTAACGAGATTTGTCGCAAATTGCTTCCATTCTTTCATTAAATCATCTGACAATGATTGATCCCAGGCAAGATTATGTTGCCACAATTTTTGCATGAATAGTTTTGCAGTAAGGAGAATAGGACTAATCAAACCTATAGGATCAAAAATTTTACAAATGAAACTAAGAACCTCTCTTTTAGTCCAAAGTTTGTCATTTATTTCTGTTTGCTGACATGACATTTTAAAACAATCAGATTTAATATCAAACGAAAGACCTAATGTTTTTATGATGGTATTATTTTTGTTCAGATCAATCTCATCAAAGTATTGCAATTCATTTGGAATATCTTCTAGAAGTGATGGATTATTTGAAGACCATTTGTGTAATTCAAAACTGCCTTTTTTTAGTAATTCAATTAATTCCTGTTTTAACTTTGATGCTAATTCAAATGTGTCAGCTCCTCCAATAATATCATCAACGTAAGTATTTTTTAGTAATGATTGCGCCGCTAAAGGAAATTCCCCCATATATCTATTGGCTAATTCAATTAAACATCGTGTAGCTAAAAAAGGAGAACTTTTCAATCCATAAGTTACTGTTTGTAATTGAAGACATTTTAACTCAGCATCAGGACATTCTCTCCAAAGTATATTTTGTAAAGATCTATGTGATGGATGAATAGTTACCTGCCGATACATTTGTTTGATGTCAGTCATGATAACAAACTTATAAGTTCTAAATAAAATTAAAATATCAAAAAGTTCATTTTGTACAACAGCTCCATTAAATAGATAATCATTAAGTGAAACCTTATTTTTTGTAAGCATGCTACCATCAAACACTATCCTGACCTTGGTAGTTTTCTTATCCTTTCTTATAACTGGATGATGAGCCAAGAAATAGACTTTATCATTATTTAAGTCATAATGATTAATTTTATAAACCTTAGCATGACCTAAATTGATATATTCATTAATAAATTTTGAATATTCTTTGAATAAATCTTTATCTTTTTGCAAACTGTTTTCCAACGAATGCAGTCTCTTCAAGGGAATAGAAAATGAATCACTAAGATCAAGTTGAGAAAACTCACATTTTAACGGCAGCTTAACCTGAAACCTGTTATTAATGTTTTCTACCGAATTTTGGAATATTTTTTCACATGCTTCAGCTTCAGTAGAAAATTCTTTATAAAATTCAGGTACTTTTTCAGTTTCCCAAAATTTAGTAATAATGTTTTCTAAATTTGATTCATTGTCATCATTTATAAATGAATGTAAAGCAACGACATTACAAACATTGCTACTTTGTATATCATTAATATGTGGAATGATACCACTCACAATAAAACCAAAATATGTATTTTGTAAAATCAAATTATTAACACCTAATTTAATGGTTCCTGTTAATAAAATGTTGAAAAAGATATCAGCACCGAGTAATAAAGAATTCTCTCCAGGAATATTGAAATCAGCATCTGCTAATAATGTCTGTTTAGGAATGTTTATCTCTGAGGTACTAAACTCATATTGAGGTAATTTTGATGTTATAGTATCAACAACTGCACAATTATTGATTTTAATAGAATAATTAAAAACACAAGACTGAATTTCTAGATTTGTTGATTGATTTATCTGTTTAGTAGTGTTAGCAATTCCTAGCACACTAATTGAGTTCTCAGAAGTTTTAAGGACTAATTGATTAACTAACTTCCTTGAAACAAGTGAAGTCTGAGACCCAGAGTCTAAAAGACATTTAACCACTATTGAATTATGAGGACCTACGATCCTTACCTTGGCAGTTGGTAATAAAACTTTATTAGGAATATCTTTATTAATAGCATAAGCTAATTGATGTGTTGAAATTATTTTGGTTTCATTGTGCAATAAAGTATTATGGTTTTGTTTGCAAATTGAACATTTAAATGAAAATGAGCAATTTCCTTTATGCTTATTTAAGCAAATATTACATAAATTATTATTGTTAACAAAATCAATTCGATTTTTTATATCAGTTTCTTTAAATTGGACACATCTATAAACTTTATGTCCTTGTTTATTACAAAATAAACATTTGTTAAATTTGTTTTTCTTATTCAAAGTTGCCGCTAAATTAACAGTTTTATGAATTTTATTGTTGCTATTACAAGCAGCAGCAGTGTCTAAAGCTGTGGCTCTTTCTTCCAAAAATTTTAGAAAATGTTGTAAATTAGAACTTTCATGAAAACCCCGTGATAATTGGTATGCTTTATTTGTATTTTGATCTAATTTTCTTGACAAAATACAAACCAATATGTCATCCCAATATTGAATTGGTACATTAAGATTTTTTAATGCTGATAATTGTTGATTAACTTTTGAAAGAAATTCTCTTAAATTTCCAACATTGTTGCCATTCACTGTACTGTGAATATCTAATATAGCATTTATATGAGAATTAATAATCATTACTGAATTATCGAACCTTTTACTGAGAATTTTGAGGGCTTCATCATATGATTCATTGACAAGAGAGATTATTTCAAGTGCCTCAGCTTTTAAGTATTTTTTCAAATAGAACAATTTTTGTACATTAGATAATGTTTTATCTTTATCAAATACAGCAACAAACAAATCAAAAAATGGTTTAAATTCATGAATTTTCTTACCATCAAAATATAGGATATCAATATTGGGCAACCTTGAATGAGAAACTTTTGACATGTGAGATTCTACTTCACTGCTTTTAGTTGTGGTGCACAAAGAATTAATTTTTGATAAAAGATTCAAATATTGTTCTTCAACAAATTCAAAATCATCATCCTTTTCATCAATTAACCAAATAACGAATTGAACATTTTGATATTGCTTAAAAACATCAACTAACCTTTCTTTTCTTACTTTTACAGCTTCAACATCTATGTCTGCTGCATGTTCGTCAATATAATTTTGAATTTTGTCTATATTTCCTTTTAACTGTTTCCTTTTTATTTTTAATCTTTTTAATTCAGCCATTGTAAATTAGAATAATTATAAAATAACACCACCAAATCAATAATCAAACAGTGAAATAAATCTTATTTTGGAAAAAATCCTTTTACAAACTGTTAACTTTAACTAATAAAAAATTATTTTTAAATGTCAAACATTTAAAACAAAATATTAAGAGAAAAGAAAATGTTATTAGTGGTTGCTATGAAAATAATGAAAAATCCAACCACTTGTTAAATGTTCACGTAAAGTTAACTTCTTGATTTAACTAACACGTGTTAACGTAAAAAATAGTCAAAAAATAATAAAATTAAAGCAACATTAAAGAATAAATAATTAAAAAAGCAGAAAATAATAATAATAAAAAATCTTATCTGGGGTTAAGCTAGCAGCATAACTACAGAAACCAAGAAACAAACACTTTTTATTTTTATCTGTTGATTTTGTTTTTAAATAAATTTCTTTTTTCAATTTTTCTAAGATTTTTAGGCGAAATTAAAGAACACAATGAAACACGTTTAGCACAACTTTTACAACACTAAACACTTATTTCACTTGTTTTTCTTCGACGGACTCATTCAAATCTCATAGGCTATATTCCAGATCTTCGACTTTGTTCTTTAAAATTCCAGCACATCAATTTTCTTTTTCGAACATCCAAAATATCCGGCTCGAAGGACCATTTTCATGTTATAGCATGAAGAAGTATACCTTTTACGGTATTAAACACACAACATTTTCAATTTATAAGCAATTTATTTGCACAAAAAAATAGTTGTATGAAATTATAATCAATTGTTAGATTTTAAAATAGTTTTACATTAATACAAAAAAAATCAATTACAATTCACTATAAAATGGTAAATAAAAATGAAGCGCATGTATGCATACATGCGTTCTGTTTGAATTGTAATTTTATAATGAACTGTTTTTAGTTTTTTATAAACAAATTAGATATTTTTATGTTTTTTACAAAGGTTCCTACAAAATTAAATTATTATTAAGTTAATAACAAGTTTTTGTTTAAAAAATAAAATTTATTTCTGGAATGGTTTCCAATCAAAAAATATGTTGGAACATTGTTTCCAACATGATGGGGGCAAGAAAGAAAAAAATTATGAAAATATTAGCTATTAGCCACCACAACATCAAATATTACCTTTTAGACAAATATGATTAAGAAAATTAATGAAATTTAAGTATTTGAAATATAAATTCAAATTATAACTGAAAATAAGTTTCCAAAAATAAATCAGTTTTATAAATGATTATTAGAACAAAATTAAATTAAATATTATAATTTTTTCAACAATATTAAATTGAATATTATTTTAAGATTAGAATAAATAATTCCTAAACATTATTTTTAATATCTGAAATGTTACGTCGATAAGTACCTGTTTTTGTTTTAACTTCAACCACACGTACTTTATTATCAACACCAGGAAATACTGATGTGATTCTAGCTAATGGCCAGTTTAAAGGTGAAACATTTTCTTGCCTTAACAGAACTAACATACCAACTTGAACATTTGGAAATTCTTTTTTCCATTTTGGTCTATTTTGTAATAGAACTAAATAATCAGAATGCCATTTTTTCCAAAAATGTTGTTGCAGCTGTGTGCAAACTCTCCAAAATTTTAATCTATTAGTTGGTATACTAGTAATATGTGGTTCAGGGATAGTATTCAATGGTTCGCCTATTAAAAAATGAGCTGGAGTTAAACACGATAAATCATCTATATCTTGAGATAAAGATGTGAGTGGTCTTGAATTCAATACTGCTTCTATTTGAGCTATCACAGTAGATAACTCTTCGTAAGTAAGCTTATAATTACCAATCACTCTTTTTAAATGATACTTTGTGCTTTTTACTCCTACTTCCCACAATCCTCCAAAAACTGGAGAGTAGCTTCGTATGAAATTAAACTTAATCCCCATATTTGCGGAAGAGTTTTCAATAATATCTTGATGCTGCTATGAACTCCATAATTGATACAAAACTTTAATTTGGTTATCTGCTCCTTTAAATGTGGCCTGAACTCAGACGTCGCCCCACGCAGGAAAATGTGATAGCCTACAAGCGTGCGCAAGCACGCTGTAAACGCACTATAAAAGAACAAAAGAGGCTATTATGGGAGCAATACGTTTCGGCCATTAATACCTCAACCACAACTTCTGAGGTATGGAGAAGAGTGAGGGCCATTACTGGGAAATCCTCCCGTTCACCAATACCCTCCCTTCTCGTGGTCGACGGTCGGAACATCACTGAACGCGCAGAAATAGCTAATTGCTTAGCTAAGCACTTTGAGCGCGTCAGTGGCTCCCAGAATTATGCCCCGGACTTCCTGCGGATCAAGATCGAACATGAACAAAATGATCTTGATTTTTTCTCAGATGAATCCCTCCAGTATAACCAACTGTGTTCTATGCAAGAACTACTGGAGGCGCTTCACGTTGCCATCAGAAATGGCAACGTGAGTGGAACAACCTCACGGGTAAGCTCAGACAGGTGAAACCTGAGGTTCGAAGAACTCCGGCACCTGTAAATCTGAGCCGGCGAGAGAGTGTGGCCCTGACGCGTTTACGCTTGGGCCACACGGCGTTAACACATCGTCATCTTCTCGCCGGTGAGGATCAGCCAAGGTGCGCCGCCTGCGGGACGGCGCTGACCGTGAGGCATATAGTTGAGGAATGTGTAGCCCTTGAGCCATTGCGCCAAAGGCTGCAGCTCCCGGATAATGTAGCCAACGCTTTAAGTTATGATACTGTCTCTGAAAGAAAGATGCTTGAATTTCTCCGAAATTCGCATCTTCTTCAGAGACTTTAGGGGCTTTTTATCTCTGAATTTTAGAAAGTCGTCTCTTTTGTCTCCCCCGATAGTTAAAACTTTTATTTCCAGCAGTGTTTTTATTTTATGTGTTTAAAATGATTTGTGATGTGTTATTTATTAACAATACCCTGTTCCAGCTGGTCTGGCAGGGTACTTTTAGTCTTTTGTTATGCCACTAAGGGCCTTTTACACCCTTAGTGGTACTGTTTGTTATTTATACATGTTTTGTCGTTTCCGTTCTTGTTTATTAACGATGTACCACCGAGGACCTTTTACACCCGAGGTGGTACATCACTTGTTTTTACTATCTGTGATATTTTGTTATGCCGCTGTAGGCCTGTTGTTATAGCCCTACAGCGGTATTGTTTTAACTCCTTATTGCGTCGTTGGCGGGCCTGTGGCTCTCCAGAGACGTAATAAGTATTATCTGTGATTACTTCTGTGATTTATATCTCTAGTATTTGTATTTTCTAGTCGGTTTTTCTCCACTCCGAGGCCTTTACACCTCGGAGGGAGTCGCAGCGATGGTCTTCAGGCCTTGGTGACCGGACGCTATGTCTAGTACTTATCGTACCGTCACCAAGGACTATCCGCTCCTTTTTAGCCCTAGGATGGCAGGGCTCATCGCTGGATTTTATTTGTGTATGTTTGTCCGTTGTCTATAGCATTTATGTGTCCCTGTCTTTACGTGTTGTTTTTATTTTTTCTACAGTTTTTGGCGGCGCATGCCCTTCGATGGCGATGCTGCCGGATTCTGCTGACCGCGCCATCCGCCGGCAGCAGTGTCCCAATTTTAATTTAAAAATAATAATAATAATAATATTTATTTATTCGTTTTTACAAATTTACATTTGTGTGAATAGCGTCAACCAAATTAATTTAAAAATTCACTTAAGGTATAAAAATTCTTTTGCAATAAATACTGTTTCAGTGTTATTTTGAACTTTTTGGGACACTGCGCAATTTTTATGTCATTACTTATTTTATTATATATTCGGATCACAGAGCTACGTGCATTTTTAAAGGAAACGTCAAGTCTAACTGCATCCAATATCAGTTTGTCTTTACATCGTGTTGAATAATCGTGTGTTAAACGATTACTCTCAAATAATTTAGGATTTCCTTTTACAAAACATGCGGACTCTAGTATGAAAGTATCAATAACCGTCAGAATGCGATATTTCCTCCCGCTATTATTCGAACGAATTTTTTTTGTATTTTGAAAATTTGCTCCGCGGCTGTTGAGTTGCCCCAGAAAATAATCCCGAATTGGATTCGGGAATGCATAAGTGCATGGTAAATCATTGTCATAGATTGAATAGGCATTCGTGATTTTAAAAATCGTATTACGTATAAAGTTTTACTAAGATTTGTACTTAGTGTATCAATATGA
Organism: Brachynemurus nebulosus; assembly: GCA_035578155.1. Lineage (NCBI taxonomy): Eukaryota > Metazoa > Arthropoda > Insecta > Neuroptera > Myrmeleontidae > Brachynemurus > Brachynemurus nebulosus. The sequence goes on from JAPWDM010000001.1 coordinate 105,090,562, forward strand.
TTCTTCCAATTAATTTTGGAATCTATTTTCAATTCCTAGAAATTTTACATGTTCGGAAATAGATAAGTTAGTTCCTAACAGCGGAACCTCCTCTGGAAAGTCAAAGTATTTACCGAATTTAATTAATTCTGTTTTACTTATATTAAGCGCTAAGCCATTAACCATAAGAGGGCTGGAGCAGCTGAACGACGTATTTTTATATGCGATGGGGGCTCTTGAGCACTGAGCTAGTATTTACCACTTAATGAACTTTCTGTTTATTATAATTTTTGTTATTTGTTGTTACTTATAAATGTTAAATGACCTTCCCTGGTGTAAAAGATTTTCTTAAGCAATAAAAATCATTATTATTATTATTTTTTTTTTTTTTTTTTTTTTAGTTAAAATTGGGGTACTGCTGCCGGTGGATGGCGCGGTCAGCAGCACCCGGCGGCATCGCCAACTAAGGGCATGCGCCGCCAAAACGAGAGATAAAAACATACACAAAACAGACAGGAACACATAAATGCGATAGACAAGGGACAAAACATACACATAATAAAATCCATCGATGGGCCCTGCCATCCCAGGGCTTAAGAAGAGCGGACAGTCCTTGGTGACGGTACGATAAGTACTAGACAAAGCGTCCGGTCACCAAGGCCTGGAAGCCATCGCTGGAACTCCCTCCGAGGTGCAAACGGCCCCGGAGTGGAGGAACCTGACTAGAACAACACAAAATATCACAGAATAGTATCACAAAAATATATCACAGACAGAACTTATTGCTTCACTGGGAGGCCACAAGCCGACCAGTGAAGCAATAAGGAGTTAAAACAATACCACTGTAGAGCCATAACAACAGGCCTACAGCGGCATAACAAAATATCACAGATGGAAGAACAAATGATGTACCACCTCGGGTGTAAAAGGCCCTCGGTAGTACATCGTTAAAAAGAAATAACAACAACAAAACAACACGTATAAATAACAACAGTACCACTAAGGGTGTAAAAGGCCCTCAGTGGCATAACGAGAGACTAAAAGTACCCTGCCAGACCAGCTGGAACAGGGTATGGTCAATAAATAAGACGAACACAAAAATCTTTGAAACACATAAGTTAAAATCGCTGAATGAAATAAAATTTACTGTCGGGGGAGATAAAAAGAGACGACTTTCTAAAATTTAGAGATGTAATGCCCCTAAAGCCTCTGAAGAAGATGCGAATTTCGGAGAAATTCAAGCATCTTTCTTTCAGAGGCAGCATCATAAGCAAGAGCTTCGGCTACACTTTCTGGGAGCTGCAACCTCTGGCGCAATGGCGCAAAGGTTACACATTCCTCAACTATATGCCTCACGGTCAGCGCCGTCCCGCAGGCGGCGCACCTTGGCTGATCCTCACCGGCGAGAAGATGACGGTGTGTTATTATTATTATTATTATTATTATTATTATTATTATTATTATTATTTTTTTTTATTTTTTTTTTTTTTTATTTAAAATTGGGGTACCGCTGCCGGTGGATGGCGCGGTCAGCAGCACCCGGCGACATCGCCTACTATGGGCATGCGTCGCCATAAACAGTGGAAATAAAATATACACAGAACAGACAGGGACACATAAATGCAATAGACAACGGACAAACATAAATTAAAACAAAATAACGGGCAGACCCTGCCATCCCAGGGTCTAGTGAAACGCTCGGTTAAGGCAGGACATGACGCACTAGGCGATAAGATGTAGTGTCCTGTCCTCAAATGGGCAAAATTACGTTCTTCACACCACTGGTACAGACACAAAACTCAGTGGTGCGGAGCAATTTCACAAATAATCAATGCAAAAAAAAGACGACACGAAACAAGAAGAATTAAAAAAAATACCGCCAGGGGTGTAAAGAGCTCTCTGGTGGCATAACAAAAGATAAAAAAGTTAAAACAAGCACAAGGCGATTAAAAACAAACAACGCAATCTTTGATTAAAAAATAAAACAACAATATCACATAAGTTCCAGTCGAATTAATTGCTCTGTGACACGATCCTGGTCTCCATAACTCCGACAATTCCGAAACTGCTTCGTCAACTCATAGGAACTCATCCGTGTAAGGAACAAGTGACGTCTGCTTACTAAGTGAGTAACTTACAACCTTTCAGTCAGACGTCGGGGTTCAACTTACACGGGAGACCGGTACTTGACTCAGCGACGTTCGTCCGAATCGGGCCTACAGGGAACAAGACAATGCCACAGAGTATCACAGACAAAATCTGACCAAGACTGTCTTCACCATTCCGGCGGGGCGGAAGCGGCCACATCGACGCCCAGAACCGCATCCATATGAGGGACGACGACGTCTACTTACTAGGCGAGCTCGCTCAAGCTGTTCGGTTAGACGTCGACTCATACAGCGAAAGAGTGCGTCGAGTACCACATTCCTACCAGTCGAAATAACAGACAAAGATCGAGAAGTATCACAGTAAATAAATATCACAGATGTGTAACACTAGTGTGCACAAACCAGTGTACACTATAAAGAGTAAAAACAATAATATCACAGGACGAAATCTATCACAGATCAGACTACCACAAATCACAGCATAAAAATATCACCAATCGACTGGGCGGAACACGACTCACGACTTTGAAAATCACACACATACGGATACTAAACGCACACGAACTGTTGCCAGACATCCGGGCGAGAAGCTATTGCACAATCAGACGATGGTGTTTCTCTCATACGGTGGATATCTCTATCGGTCATACGACGTTCGTCCTCGTCAAAAATTTTGATCCGGCATCTTTTGTAAAAACAGTGGTACCTCGAGAAGGAAAGCTGCCGATCTTAAGTAGTCAGAGCCTAATGGAATCCGAAGATTTCTATATTGCGCATAAACTACCCCTGGCACCCTTAGCCTCCTTGACACCAATGGGGGATAAATATCCCTCACGGGTGCCAAGAGCAGCTGCTATAGGTGTCCTCACCACCATTATTATTATTATTATTATTACTATTATTATTACTGTTATTATTATTATGTTTACTTTAAAATTAAAGCAGTTACATTTAAAAGCAAATGAAAAAGCTACAAACCTGTAAAAGCTCAAAAAAATATTTCAAAAAGTGATGAAAAAAGAAATCTAAAACGATGGAAAGTTATTTCATTTACATTTACAAAGTGTTAATATTATGACAATTTTAATATCTTTAAAACGTGTTCTGTGTTAAAACGGTTCTTCATATTTGTGAACTACAGTATTATTAAATAAAACTTTTAATGAAATTACACAAATTTTATTTAATTACAGCATTTCCTAAATAAAATATAATAAATAAATATACTTAAAGTATAATTTTATTAATTCTATTTACTTTAGTGTGTAATCAAATTGCATAATTGTTTTATTGCTTCCGAGACTACTAAAGCGGCTGAAGCATTGTCATCACTTTTGAGAAATAAAAAAATTTTTCCCCTCCAAAATAAAATTTTTTACGCACATTTTACGTTTTAGAGCTTCCTGAACAATTTTGGTTTGATGTCTGTCCGTCATCGAAGTGGCATAACTTCTGAACTATTCAATTCATTTTTATGAAATTATCAGAAATTATGCGTTCTGCTTCCTAGATGGTCCCCTATAAATTTCATTGCATTCGGAGTAATAGTATCCACGGCACTACCATGAAATCCCATTAAATGTCAATATCTTATTTACTGCTAGTCCCACTTCGCTCAATTTTTTATGAATCGTTTTGTTTATTTATTTTTATTAATTTATATACCTATATTAAATTACACAAAGATATATTGGACATTTACGAGTACGAGAAAGCTGTATGCCACACCCCATTGGCAGCGTATTTTTGTATTTTACAAAACTAAATTTTTGTTATTTTAGTTTGTAACCAAATGATCGTGGATCATTTTCTTGGTATTGCCTTGCCATTTTATCGTTAATTATTTCGTTTTGATTATTATTTAGAATTTTTCAGGATATAAAATAAAATACATTTTTCATAGAATAAGATTGATTTATTCTTAAGTACTTAATAAAAATATGCAATATTTTAATATGAGCATTCATAATTTATGAATTTTAATTCGCTATTTTCTTCTATCACGATTCGCTATCCCTAAATTCTATTTTTATGTTAAACTCAGAGTAAGCTAAAATCAGATATCACTTATCTGTCAATTTACTTTGCATTTTCATCATTGTTTAACATAATTATTATTTAATTATAACAATTACTGCATCACGTTCAATCTTTTTCATTTTTCGAATTCGGAAACATAGTTAAATTAATTAAAGTACCTTCAATTAAAATATTAATAAATAAAATTTTAAATTATATTATTCTCAAAATGCCTGCCATCTACATGAATACAGCTAGCTACCCTTCTATGAAATCCCTGGTGGACATTTTCTAGCATCTCTTAAGGGATATTCCTGATGGCTTCACGAATTCGATCTTTCATGTTTTCCCTAGTGGTTGGTTTAACCGAGTAAACCTTTTCTTTGATGTAAGCCCAAAGGAAATAATCAAGGGGATAAGATCGGGACTTTTCGAAGGCCAGTGAATCAAATCACTGTGCCTACCTATCCATCTTTGGGGAAAAGTTTCATTTAAATAACTTGCAACTAATCTACTAGTATGAGCTGGGGCTCCGTCTTGTTGAAAAAGTAAATTTACCCTACTTTCTAAATCAACATCTTCTAAGGCAACGGGAAATTCCTCTATTAAAAGATGTAAATATCTTTCACTATTTAAAACCTCATCAATGAAAATTGGCCCTATAATTTTCCTATTCAAAATTCCACACCAAGTATTTAACGACCACTGATGTTGATAGTTGATCGTACCTATCCAATGCAAATTTTCCATCGCCCAGTAATGAAAATTATGCCTATTTACCTGACCTGTACTTTTAAAAGTCGCCTCATCACTAAACAAAATATTCCTAAAATAATCATCCTCTTTATTTTGGACCCATAAACAAAAGTCTACTCGGCTTCTAAAATCTACTTCAGTTAAATGTTGGGACCAACTAATATGATACGGATGGAATTTTTCTTGTTTTAAAATTCTAACGACGGAGCGTTGACTAATTCCAACATCTGTAGCTGTCTCTCTAGTACTACAGTGTGGCTTCACTGCAACAGATGCAAGAACTACAGTTTTATGTAATTCGTCAGTGACGTTTCTTGAATGATTATTTCTAACGGGAATCAAACTCCCTGTATTTTCTACTCTATCGAAAATTTTCCTAATAGCTTGGTGTGACGGATACCTCCGTTCAGGGAATTTATCTGCATAAACTTGTGCCGCTTGACGATAGTTCATGTCACATCGTCCTAATTTTTTTTTAAATTAAAAGCAATTAGTATTTTTAAACAACGAACCTAAAACTAAAATAATATCCTGAACTTCTCTGTTAGTATAAATAGACATTATTAAATTATAAATAAACTAAGTAAAGTAATAACAAAATATACAAATAATGTAATACAAACAGTAATTCCAGTGATTTTTACGCAAACGAAATTATAATTTTTCTTTTTTGAAAGTAAATATCATAGTATAGAAACACGTTTCTACACGTTATGAATCTTAAAAATTATTTTAAACAATCAAAGTTTAAAATTTCTACCTGCCTTACCTACTACTTCGATTCGTGGTATAAAAAATTCTAGCGCATGTGCACTATTAAACCGCGCAAACAAAAATTCAAATTATTTGACGTTTACTACCATATTTGGAAACTTGTAGACATTATATATTTAAATTTTTGCTAATATGTTCGCGCGGTTTAGTAATGCACATGCGCAAATGCACTGGAATTTTTTATACCACAAATCGAACAGGAGGCACTTGAAACACAAATGGTTATATCAACCTTCATAATTGCCAAATTCTTCCGATAGGTATCGCATAATCGAAAGTGACAGCTGTCAAATACATGTGTGTTTATGTATATTTTGATTTTTCACATCAAGTACAATTGAATCAGGTATTTCAGAAACAACATATGTTACATTTTTCAAATTTTGAGTAAACAACAAAAAACTGTATAGCTCATACAATTTGTGCACTAGAAATCTGAAAAAAATGTACGTTGTAAATAAACTATATTTATGTCAGTTGACAAGTTTTTGTTTCTTTTCACGTGTTGTTTCTGTTCTAAAGGAAAACTTCAAGATTAGACTTCAACGGGTTGGGTTAATGTTATGTGTGTTTTTTCTGCACCAAACGATGCGTCTTGGTAAACTATATACAAATCCATCTCTAGTTGAAAATAGCTGAAATTGTTACATGTGTTGTTTCTGAAATAACTGATTCAATTAATAGTACAACAATCCGAAGATGAAGAAAAAATTAAAAGTGTTCCTAAAATTGAGTAACTAAGTACTTTGTCAAAAAATTGATTGAAGTTTTATCCTTAAGGGGAGCTCGACCGTCTCGGTTTTCCTGACAAAAAAGGCATATTTTAGGTACACATTACTTCGGAATAGTAACTCCTATTAAGTCAATTTTTTTTTGTTTGATCACAATAACAGTCCTCTATAAATCTTAATTTTTAGTCGAATTTTCTCCGAAAAATTAGACTTATACAGTCTATACGATAAGAGCTGCGAGAGGCGAGAGTAGGGGCGCTATCCGTTTTCGGACCCGTAGAACACGAATATGTAGAAAAAAAATGTCTGATATATATATATATATATTCCCGCCACCTTTTAATTTGTGTAGGGCCCCCCTATGGAAGTTAAGAAATGAAATTTGGTAAATGGGGCTCATTTTCGAGGCACCTCATACTATCAAAGGGGGGTCAAATTTTGGGCAAATTTTTTTTCTGACCCGACCTTTAAGGGGGTGGTGGGGGGCGGAAAAGCAATAAAACTTTTCCAAACTGGTTTTAAATAATGTTTCGATCAATTATCTACAACATATCCAAAATTCAGCTTCCTAGGATGATTTGGTGGGAGTAGAGGGGGGAAAAACGATTTTCGCTGGATCTAACAGGCCCCCAGCCCCCCAGAATTAACGTAGAGGGTTGAAATTTGGTGTGTTGATAAAGTTCGTACCTAGGTTGTGCTTATTGGAGGTTTTAATATTTTACCCCCTCCCCCCTCATTTTTAAGCTACAATTTCATGCATTTTCGACGTTTTCGAAGTTTGTACCACTCGTACAGGTCACCCAAATAAACCTAGACGGCTGAAATTTTGTGTTCGGATTGAGTTAGTATCAAGGGGGTGCTTTTGGGGGTCTCGACTTTTAACCCCTACCCCCACCATTTTTATACCCAAAAGAACATGATTTTTCTTGTTTTTTAACAGTTTCGTTCGGGTCAAAATCTCCCCAAATTAACCTAGAGGGCTGAAATTTTGTGTACAGGTTAAGCTAATAGCCAGACACTGTTTTTTGGGGGTTTCAACTTTTAACCCTTACCCCCACGATTTTTACGCCAATATTTCCTTAATTTTTTTGCTTGTTTTCTAACACGTCTAGAGACTCTCTAAGGAAACCTAGAGGGCTGAAATTTTGTACGTGTATTCAGTTAGTATCCAGTTAGTACCTTTTAGGGAGTCCACATTACTTTTCCCTCCACTTCTTCCATTTTTACATCGGAATTGAATGCTATTGTTAAATGTGTTTTAAATGCATTACTTTTATTCTAAATACAAGTAGGCGAATAGTAATTTTAAAAAATTTTAAAAAAAGTGAATACAATTTTTTAACAAATGAAATACATACATATTAAGTAATTTGAAAATGTTATTAAAGTCACTGTTTATTTATAAATTAGGAATTTTGGATTTTTATTATTTATAAAATAGAAATTTTGGATTTTTTTGGAAAGAAAAAATATCTTCATAAAAGCCTTCCAGTTTACTATTTAAGTTCCTTTTTTAATATTTAAAAATAAAACACAAAGGCAATTGGCGGATAAGCATGAATAGAAATGCCCTCGTACGAATTGTGTTGGCTTTTTCCCTGTTAACTGCTATCGGCACAAAATTGAAATTTACTGAGATTCAGCCCTTAAAAACTTAAAACCTTTTTTTAAAGCCCCGATCAACCGGACACTCATCATCAGTTTTGAAACCACCAAAATTACAAATCGCTTGTGGACTTTCAATTATATTTCGCTTGTAGACACTCAATACCGAAGATGAAAGGAAAAATTCGACTTCCGTGATGGGGCTCCGCTGCTCACGGCGTTTTTTTTTTTTTCATTACATATTGAGTGAAGCGTAAAAAATCTTGAAAAAAAACTTTTTAAAATAATTTATAAAAAAAAGTTTACCATCTTTTATACTTTTTTTCCGCTGGGATTGTTGGGCTAGTAGTCTAGTATTAGCACAAAAAAAATTGATACGCATAGCATCAATGTTTCAGAAGAAATATGTACCCGAGTATCAAAAAATGCTACTTTTCAGAAGAAGCATTTTTGTAGAAAGCTTGAGTCGTCACCTGCCAACTTCTATTTCCCTTATACTTCTATGTAAAAATCAATTTTCTAAGGTCTCTGGATAACCTCCTAGTAATGGTTATACTCAGGTTTTGTTTGCATTACTCTTTTCTTATGAATAATTTTTTTTTACGTGGTAAATTTTAGTTTAAATGTGGTTCCGTGTTAGACATTTTTTTTTAAAAAACAACCGAGAAAAGCTCTATTTTCTAACCTTCAATATGCATTTTAGATGACTTCTGGTGGTCGGATTCACATGAGACCAAGACCGTCGTGTTCTGGATAATATCTACATTAAAAATAAAAAAATTCATTTTTTTTTTTTTTTTTTTGACTGAAATTTGGTCTAGCTCCCCTTAAGTTAACGAAATTATAAAAATCAATTTTTTCCAGTCTTCTGGTAAAATTCTCTGACTTTTCCAGAAAGTTTAGAATTCCTTGACATTTCCAGCTTTTCCAGGAATGTGCCATCATACTATGCCGTTTCCAGATGATAAAACAGAATTAAGTTGGAAAACAGTTTCAACGCAAGCAGTTTATAAAGACAATTTACCTTAAGTGCCGGATTTACCTTAAGTGCCGCTCTAGGCTCAGTGAAAAATGCCGCCTCTGAAAAGGTAAAAAAAAATTTTGCCGCTTTTTCGCCAAATTTGCCGCCCCTAAAAGTGGTCGCCCTTCTTAAAAAACGTAAGTGACGAGCAAAAAAAAAAAAAAAAAATTCTACATTTTGTCAAATTATTAAATAATAAAAATAAACATACAATGTAAATTCAAATTACTGTTTTATTAAAAAATCATAATTTCTGTTAATCGTTATACAATTTTACAATAAAATAATTTTCCGTTGATCAGGGCTGGGAGTTATTTAAAATTATTTCATTTTAAATATGTATTTAAAATACAAAATAGCCTTTGCCATTTTCTATTTTAAATAAGTTCGGTCAAACCATTTTCCATTTTGTATTTAAAAAGAAAATTTGAATCTATTTTACATTTAAAATGAAAATGCATGTATACTCAAATTTATGTGCATAAATTATAGAACTTGAATTGAACGATCTGAAGTCTAATAAATCGTAAATTAAATGTAAGTTTATTTAATTGATTCAAATTTTTTATAACTCGAGTTGCAAAGTCACGGGAGTTAAATTTATTACTAGAGTTGTAGTTCTCTTAAATCAAACTTTTCTGACTCAAGTTGTGTACTATTATCTTTAAGACACGGCGATAAAAAATGTTTTAAGTAGTTACAAGTAGTAATAATAGTAATAATACAGTAATAAGTGTTACAAGTAGATGATTTTCATAATTTAGAAGTCGCAGTTGTAGGGTTGTCAAGGTTTGAATATGTCAAGGCTGAATTAAATTTTACAATATTTTAAAGTAACAATATTTCAAGAGTTAAATTTCGTTTTCATATCATGTAAACTTTACAAAATTTTCTCAAAAGACTGCCTTTATTTAATTTCAGTACGTTTAAAATTTTCTTAACTTTTTTTTTTAATATTGATTAAAAAAATTTATAGTATTTAAAGTAAAAAAAGCATTTGGCATTAGGATTTCCGATCTCGATTCGATTTTATCGGAAATCGATTTTTGGAGAGCCGATCTTCTATTTTTCGAATCGATTCTTTGGAGAGTAAATCGATACAGAGATCGTGAAAAATTTGCGGGATCGGAGATCGATCTTTTCGAATTTAAATTAGGATATTTTTAGTAAAAATATGATATTTTTTCAAAATTATTGTAAAATATATTTTAACTATTTATGTTGTTAAATAATTTTACCACTTTTATGATTCATTTATAGAAAATTGAGTCAAATTTTGGAATTATGTGACACTTTTAGCGCAAACTGGAAACCATTTTATTCATATTAAATTCAGCAGTTCATCTTCAAAGAAAATTAAAAACTGATTTGTGATAACCCAATAAGAAACTTCATTAAAACTTTTATATATCTTTTATTTTCTGCAAGTTCAAAAATTGAATCGATTTTCGTCAGATCGATCTTTTGTAAGCCGATTTTCTCCTGCATCGACTTTTGGTTTGACGATTCGAATCGATCCACAAGATCGATTTTTTGGCCAGAGATCGGAAACCCTATTTAGCATTTTATAATCCATTTTAAATAGCTATTTTGTATTTTCTATTTTAAATATGTTCAGCAAAACCATTTTCCATTTTGTATTTTAAATGCATTTTTGAAAACCATTTTCCATTTTCTATTTTAATTCTATGAACCATTTTGCCTGCTGGTAGTTACGTATAACCAGTGATAGATTTACACTACGGGCACGCGGGGCAGAGGCCCCGCGTGGCAAATTTTTAGGGGCAGTTTCCTCGCGTTAACTTTTCTATTTCTTGAATTTTTTCCACAGAAGTACCATGCTTTAGCAATTTTATATTAACTTCATACTGAACCAGAGCTTTACAGAATCCTATGAAATAAAAATTTTCGTTACTTACATTGTAAATAATTATTTTGAAATTGTGAAATTACCCTTACCTTTTAAAATAACAATGATTAGGAACATATTAGAGGTTATGTCATTTCGAAAACTTCCATGAAACTGAATTAAATATGAGAATAAAATCGTTATTCTATTTTCAGTAAACACAATAATAAGTTATTAAAAATACTCCAATAAAGTACCTAAAACTGAATTACATAAATTATCGAAATATTGTAAATTTAAAAAAAATTGCTTAAAACGAGGTCAGTTTTTTTTACCATTTAATGACGTTCCGTGTTTTCTTAATTCATTTTTTTAATTAGTTACAATCCAGGTAGATAAATTTTAGTTGTAAATCAATATAACACAAAATATTGAATAAAAATTAATAAAATTTTGGTATTTAAAGAGCTGACATTTTGAATTAGTCATTTGTGTTGTATACGGTAAAGCCATCTACAGCCATCTATGTAGCATAAATACAATTACTGTTTAGCTGCACAATTATTTAATGGCTGTTATAAATAACGATGGCTGTTTGAATAAAGCACTCTTAAATTTCACAAAATTAACTTAAATAAATTACTTTTAAGCGCGAAATTTGCAAAATTTGAAAAAAAAATTAAGGTAAAAATTTTTATTTTTTTATTTTTTTATTTCTGTTGCTCTATTGAATAATTTTTATCAACAAATAAGTATACTATTCCATTTAAAAAAAGGTAAGTTTGTATCATAGCTCGAAAACCAGAAGAGCTATAAAGCTCCTGATTATCGCAGTTGGTTGCCCCCGTCGATATCTACAACTCTTATTTGAACAATTTTTCGATTAAATCAACGGTTTGGCTGTAATAAAAATGGCAACTCCAACAACAAAACTCACACAGTATATATATATATATATATATATATATATATATATATATATATATATATATATATATATATATGTGTGTGTTTTTTTGTACAGCAGTTTGTTTATAAGATTTCAAAATGCGCGTCATTTTTAAAAATTATAAACCATGCGTCTGTAGGATAACAAAATACAAAGATGTCACGTTCACCGCTTTCCTTTGATGACTAACTCATAACTGACAAAATTCAGTATCATAAATTGATCTATGGCCTTGTACGGTCATAACACTGACGAAGAAATATCGAGAACCAGCTGTATCTAGATTGGTCGCTACTGTCCAGATTCGCCCCAACTGATGTTATGTAACAAAAAAATTTCATAGCTTGCTTCAGAGTTTTAATTCGAGAATATCTATCCTCACTCCTTTCACTATTTCCCAATTGCTTGAAATTTAAGCCCCACATTTTATTGCATTATGCAGATGTTTTAGCTGATTTTGGACCCTTTTGGAATATTTGTAGCATGAATTTTGAAAGAAAACATCGTGAGTCTAAGATAGCTACTCATGTTTCGATTAACAGAAAAAATATTACTCATACTTCTGGTATTAAAAGTCAATTAAAATTTAACTTTCTATTACGCGAAGGGCAATTTAAGAAAGTTTTTACGACAGGTCCACTCTCTTCTCTTGATAACTTAAAAAATTTGAATTATTACTTGTTTTCTTCATTACTTTCAATAATTAGAGGAAATATTTCAGTAACAAAATATATATTTTATATGGGTAAGAAAATAAGAGAAGGAGCTGTGTTAATGATGACTTCGGAATATGGACCTTCATTTTTTTACTTACATCCCGTGAAAAAATGATTGGATCTAATTTGATCCATTTAGATCTACACCACAAATCCAATTTTACGTAGTGGCTGGTGCAAATTTAAGGGGAAGTACGTAAAATCAGAAGATCAGGAGAGTCGGTAAACTTTTGTTTCGGGGGTTGGTAAATAAATTTTATCTGAATTTATTTAAAACAGTATTATCTTAAGAAACAATTTCCACCTAAAATTCGATTGCATAGATAAACGGAATCCAATGTTATATTAATGAATATAAGTGGTAACTTTTAGAAAACTAGCAAAGATGTTGAAAAACCAACTTCACCATCGAATTCATCAGCGTAAAAGACGTCAAATAGTGGAAGGTAACAAAAATTCTAGAATATTCTACTCGTCAACTAGTAGAGATATCAAAAAACAGACTTCACTATTAAATTGGCTATTAAAAATTGAATTAAGCAGCGCATTTTGGCAAAAATTCTAGAATGTTCGATTCGTCGTCTAACAAAGATATCGAAAAATCGATTGCACCATTTAATTGGTCATCGAATAAAAGACGGAATAGCACATTTTGATATATGTTCTAGAATATTCTATTCGTCAAATAGCAAAAATTGTTTGTCAAAATCGGACATTTCGTTTACATTAGTTTAATTTCGGTTGGACAATTAAGTGGTGCAGTAGATTTTTCAATATCTTTGTTAGTTGACAAATAGAATATTCTAGAACATTTCTCAAAATGTGTTATTTGGTCTCTTTTTTGGTAGCCAATCCAATGGCGACGTCTGTTTTTGAATATCTTTGCTAGTTGACGAATAGGATATTCCAAAACATTTGTCAGAATGTATAATTTGACCTCTTTTTCAATGGACAATTAAATGGTACAATTGATTTTTCAATATCTTTGCTAGTTGACAAGTAGAACATTCTAGAATTTTTGTCAAACTACACTGTTTAATCTCATTTTTATGATCAATTCAACGGTGAAGTCTGTTTTTTGATATCTCTACTAGTTGACGATTAGAATATCCTCGAATTTTACGTTAATCATTTTGTATTTACATTTTGCATATTACGCATACAGAATATGTACATATATATCTGCAGTGAAATTTTAAAATTTTTTAAAGGCTACGAGATCCTCAGACAATATTACCTACGGCCCTGACTCTGGCTTGGTACAAAAATTTTCACCAACTCAGACAAACAACAACATATCTGTGAGAGGAGAACCCCACTAAATCGCTAACGTCACCACGTAAAATCGGAGTACGTACCATTGGATGGCCACTGTAATTGAATCCAATATTTGATCCAATTTAATCTAAATTTGATCCCAATATATCTAATTTTTTATCTCGCTTATCCAATTTGATCTGATGTTTTCTTTTTTATTTAATTGGTCAGATCCAATCGTATCCAAGTAGATCCAATTATTGATCAAATTTGATCCAATTAGATCCAGTTAGATCTGGCATTTTATTTTTCTTTATTTGTCAGATCCAATTAGATCTAATATTTAATTTTTTTGTTATTTGGCAGATCCGATTGGCTCTGATAATTTAATTTTTGATTAGATTAAACAGGTCCGGTTGAATTTGATTTTTAATTTTACTTGTCAAGTTCAGTTGTATCTGTTATTTTATTTCTTAATGAACGATCATCAAATCTAATTTGATATTTTGTTTTTGTTTATGAATTAAAATAGGACTTCAAGTTAAATAAATTACTTAATAAGAAATTTCAAAAATAAAATAAGGATTCATGAATAAAAGAAGGCTTTTTACCAATATAACATAATATTTTATTGCAAATCTAAAAATTTATTTTTATAGAGGTATATTTCGATAGAAAAACAATTTAAAGGGGTGAAATTATCCTTCAAAAATTAGAGCGAAATTGTCAAATATTTCGAAAACTCTAAAACATAATATAAAAGTTTAAATTAGCGATGTTGCTCTTTTTTAAAAAGCTGTCAGGGCAGCTATGAGGGATGATTAGGGGTTAATTCTATGAAAAGAGAACAAAAAAAAGAAATACTAAAATGTGATCTCATCTGTTTTTGCATAATTTCATAATATTAAATCTAAGGGTAGTAAGTTGGAGATGACTAACAATAAGTCGACAATTTAAATAACATAGAAATGAGATTCTCCAATTCAAGGGATGACTCACACCCCAACATTGTGGGGGGTGAGTCATCAATAAGCTTTCCGTGATGTCAGTATCAAATTAATACTTATATTTCGCCTTTTTTTGGATATCAATAATTCCTTATAATTTCTGATATACATAGTTATAATTAGGAGTGTGCGAATTATTCGAAATGTCGAATAATTCGTACCAAATCTAATAGTAATATTCGATTTGAATTATTCGTTTTTTTCGAATAGTTCGAATTTTTGTTTTTCGTTTGATTCTTAGAGATTTTGAAACATTTAATTTAAATACAAAAAAATCGCATCCATTACAATAATTTTATAAATGAAAAGTTACATTATGCCTAAATAACAGGATAAATCAATCAGTAATAATAAAACATGGTGGCCACATTACTGGAAAACCTGGAAAACCTGGAAATGTCAGGGAATTTTTACTTTCTGGAAAAGTCAGGGAAAGGTCAGGGAATTTTACCAGAAGACTGAAAAAAATTGATTTTTATATAATTTTTCACTTGTTTTGAGATTCGATTTAAAAATTATTGCCTATTTCTGATTAGATTTAAAAATTAATGCGTATTCCTTGTTTTTTTTTTTTTCTCGTCATTTACTTTTTTATGTCAGAAATTTTTTTTAGCTTTTTTGGGATAAAGTAGGGGTGGCATTTTTCACAAAATAGTCAGGGAATTTTTTAATAAAATTTCTGGAAAACCTGGAAAAGTCAGGGAATTTGATCTTCAAAAATCTGTGGCCACCATGTAACAGTTTGTTGTTACAAAAACTTATGTAGTTATGTAACGATGGATTAATAATTATATTATACGTATATAAATTTTAGTGAATATCATTTTCGAATTTCAAGGATCTCAAAGAAAAATTTCTGCCATTGTCTCGGACTTAAGTCGCCCCATGACAATGGTTGTAAGAGCTAAATTTTCATTTCGAAAATTAGTTACAACATAAAAAAATGCGACAAGAGAACCCACTGCATGTTAAAAATACTTAATTATTTTTTGGATGAATCTGCTCTGTAAATCAAACTATACTTATAATATATAGGTATATAAATTATATTATTAAAGTTCTTAGTATGTTTGAGTCTTAGATATAAAAAAAAAGTTCAAGTTATCCGACAAAATGAAACGAATAACTCGGTTTTTCGAATTATTCGAAAAAAACGAATAATTCGATTTTTCGAATTATTCAAAATAAGTCGAATTATTCGTTTTGTTTCGAATAATTCGATTTTTTTTCGAATAATTCGAAAAATCGAATTATTCGATTCGATTCGAGCACTATTCGCACACCCCTAGATAATAATTTATAATTGCTGATATTTAACTGATAAAAATATTATGGTGAAAAATTCTTATTTTACTTTTCAAGTCTAATAGTAAATAATGGTTACATCTAAAATTTTGCCATTAATAAATTTATTAATATTAACAGTAATTTTTTATTAGGTAGGTACTTATTAATTTAAAAACAAAAGGTTATAAATATTCTAACAATTTCTTAAGTTTACTAATTTATTAAATGTATATTAATACTATGTATTAATATTCTTAGTATATAATAACAAATATAAACAAGGATAGCGTAGCCTAGTGGTTAAGAGTGCTATGGATATTTTAAAAGATGACGTCACGTTCTACACCTTCAGCTTGAACAGTGATCGAATCCCACAAGAGTCAACATTTACAATAAAAAAAATGGTACATAGTTGGTAAGATACTTTACAGAGAACGTGGAATTTTGTATAGTACATATAAAGAAAGAGAGATACCGTCAAACGGGACTATTTGAAAAGGATGGGGCTATTTGGAACAAAAAAAAAGATTTAAACTCCTAAAGAAGAGTTTTTAAAATGATTTAAACTCTTAAAGAACATCCTCTATTAAAGAGGCATTAACGTTATGAATCGTTTAGAAATCAAACAGATATAATAGCTTGAATCTTTTTCCTTTTTTTGTTTCAAATAGCCCCACCGTTTTCAAATAGCTCCGTTTGACGGTAGTAGAAAAGAGATAATAAAAAAAAATTTGCGTTCATGTTGGATCCAACTGGATCCAAGATTTAACAATACACCCGATAATTCAGTCCCAATTGGATCCAATTAGATATGGTCAATTTTAGGATCCAATTGGATCTGCTGATATATTTATATCCAATTTGATCCAATTAAATCCAATCATTTTTTAACGGGATGTAATTGTTATAGAATCTGCTAGTAATGTGATCATAATAACATCATATATTGAAGACTTTATATTTAAGGATCATTTCCAAGCGTATGAAATAGAAGAATCGCAAAAACAAACTTGGCGCATAATACAGTTATCTGAATTAAAATTTTGTACAATAGTTAGATTGGTGAATACAGCAAATAAGAAAAAGTATATTCCAAAACAGATTTGATGTTATTTCGTCTTATGTATAAAATAATATTAAAATAAAAATTTTTTGAGAATATAAGACGTGTTTAATTAATTAATTTTTAAATACTGATGAAATAAATTTTAGTTTTTCAAATGTGTTGAATATGATTTTCACAAAACTTATACTATATTCCTATTTTAGAAAAATCCTTATAGGTTAAAATAATATTTCTTGTTTTCTACGTGCGAAAAAGCCAAATTATGAAAGTACAATCTATAACATTATCTTTGGCGTTACTATTTTATTGGGTAAGATACTCCAGATCACAGACCAATCAACACTATTATATTATACTACTAGACAAAGCGTAAAGCCAGTTTCTACGCATTTTTCTTGAAGCAGGTCAGCGGGTGAGACGGGTGAAATTTAATGAAATAATATAACGTCAATTTTTGAGCAAATGCGACTATAATTATTGCAGGACATAATTTGTATACGTACGTATTTTGACAATAACACGAATACCACTTTTTTTTCTTTCAAAATTTTGCAGTTTCTTCTCAAAAAAGTAAAATTTTATTATCAATATTATATTTTGACAATAATTATTTGAAAACGTAACTACGGATACAAATCCATTACTATATAACAGAATACTATTAAGGTCGGAACTTGGTCGTAACTGGTTGCCTCAATTACACATTTATATTATCAGTCTATATAATATAATATAATATGTTCACTGGTCTGTGCTCCAGATTCAATAGTAATGTGTACAATTTAAACATAGGTATGAGTACCTTGTATGTTTATGAACATATTAGCCTGTACTATGTCACATAGAACTCGCTACTATATTAAATAAAAGTATGTACTACATTATGAAGTAGCTAGAGATATACTGACATAGTTCTGATTACTTTTAAACATAAGAATGTGAACCAAATTTTTCAAACTAATTTTATCGTCATACGTCATGTTATCTGAATATCATGTTATATAGTAATCAGTACTATGTTGTATAGAAGCCACATCTATTCACTTTTTTCAGGGAACCATTTAGCTTTTTAATTTTGGCCTTACTTGATGATTCTTGGGGACAATTTTGAACTTACTCCACTTTTTAATTTAATATTCTGAAGTTCTCTACAAAATTAGTTACTTATAGTGCTTCATTTCGTTCACTCAACGAATGTAAAAGTAAGTAATACTCATATTTTATAATAATATAAAGTACAGAGCCGGATTTACATAAGGACACTTGGGGCCTCTACATAATAGGAGCCTCAAGAAAATCTCTTAAAAGAAATTCCTTTCGAAATTTTCTTTTAGCAATTCCTTATCGCCTTGATAGAAGTCTCCATAAAAATACTGAGGGGCCTCCACATGTGAAATACTTAAGGGCCACGACATCGTAAGTGCCTCGGGGCCTCCACAGAAGTAAATTCGGCCCTGTTTTAATAACATATCTACAGTAGAATCCCTCATAAGTTATAAGCCTCTCGTAAGTTATATTTTCTCCTTTTTTGGTGCATCTACCACAGTTACAAGCGGAAGCGTAGTTGTCTAAAAGTGAACCCGCCGTTTTTGTAGCGTACTTGCATATGGTACATACGACATACATATATGTAATATATGATTTATTTATTTACCACTGAAAGACTTGTTGGAGTCGGCTATTTATTTACCAATGAATAGCCGAGGTTGTGTTATAAAACATAACCTCGGCTATTAATTTTTAAGTTTTATAATTACATACTACGTATTATTCACATGTAAAAATTAATTTATATAATACTAGCTGTACCCGCGACGTAGTTCGCGCGACCCATTGTTATCAATAAGCGCGGTAGCGCGTCGGCAAGTTCTCACCAGCCGTACGTGCACCAAGCTATATTTACACGAACCATTTCAAGGCATTTTTGACCCCGTTAAAAATCTAGTTCTATTTGTTATATTGAATTAAAATTTTGCATATAAACTCTATGAGAAGTATATAAGTGTAATACTTATACATAACTTGCATAGAACAATAATTTTTGCGTAATGCATGCACATACTCAAAATGGTTTTTCTATTTTTTCGTGTGAATGAAACATTTTCCCATAGTAAAAAGCACTTAGATGTTGACCCAGGTAATAAGTTATCATCACACCAAACTTAATTAAAATCCGTCTAGTAGAGTTATCATTCCGGACATAGGCCAAGTACACTCTACGAATGTGCCAACATAATCAGTCAGATAATGAACACTCATCCGGCTGGTCATCGCCAACCAGATAAAGGACACTCATCCGGCCACACAAGAAACACTCATCTGTACAGCCATGGTCCAAACGATAAGGGCAGTTACCCAGGAAGTCACCACCACTGCCCGGCCCACGCATAAATTATCCAATATATAGAATAATTCTTTGTCAATCAGGCAGTCTTTAATAAACATTCGTCATATATACTTTAATGTAATCTTTTATTATTGTAATTATTGTGATTAAGCAAAGTCATATTTGTGTAATTCGTTTAAAATAAAATCATTTTTTTCAACCTTTTAATAATTGAATTGTTAATTATAGTTTTTACGTAATGTGTAAACATACTCAAAATGGTTTTTCTATTTTCCTGTAGGAATGAGACATTTTCCCGGAATAAAAAGTATCTTAGATGTTGACCCAGGTAACAAGTTATCATCACATCAAATTTCAGTAAAATCCGCCCAGTAGTTTTAGCGTGATGCGTGATTTCGAAATATTTGACAATTTCCGTCTCTAAACTAAAATCCGCCTTAACCTGAAATAAAATTATAATTACAAATGAGTACCGTTTTTTCAAAACTGCATAACTTGAAAAAAATCAAAAATGTTTTTTTTTATAAAATTATTTAGTTTAAGTACCCAGTGTTCAAAACGTTTTATCATTTTTCAGAAAAACTAAATACAAATTGAAGTTTTTTTAATGAAAAAAACTGCCAGTTTTTCAAAACTGTATTAATAAGGTTTTTTACATTTATAAGATATATCAAAACTATTTAAAGAAAATATCTCTAGCGTTTATGATACCAAAACTGTATAATTGCATTATAGTTATATATTTTTACTAAATATTCTCTGTCTGTTGCATTTGTTTTTGTACTTAATTGTGGCACATGGATTATTAAGTTGTAACTACTGTTATTTAACGTAAATTTTTGAATAATTCAAATATTTGTTTGTTGAAAATAATTTCGTTCAGTTTTTATTTTAAAATTTTAAAAATAAAAGTGGAACTTGTCAAAATATTAAAATTAGTCACTCAAACATGGATGCATTTATTAATGAAGAATATTCTTGTGATATACAAATAACTGAAAACGGTCGTAAAAGTCAAAAAATTACACAAAAGAAAATTAATAAAAGTTCAAGGAAAGTTTGAGACATGGTTTTTGATTGTCCATATCTTCAAGGATCCAATTAAAAAGCTAAATCAAGATGCAACGCTAGTATATTAACACCAAATGATGCTGAGAAATTCAGAAATACGTTTTTGAATAAAGCAAGTAAGTCGAAACAAGACGAGTTTCTACTTAAATTTATAAATGCTAAGTTTACAAAAAATTCAAAATCAAAACATATCATCTTAAATCACGCTCTTTCACTGCTACCTATTTAACAAAGAAAGATCAAGATGTTGTCACTGTTTGTGCGAAATTTTTTTGAACATACTTGGAGTTCACGCTTATAGAGTTACTTTATTAGCAAAAAGTTTTCTTTGGGAAAATATGACTCCAAAAGAAAGACGAGGCGGTGACAGAAGTACTGAGCAAGACAAGCAGATCACAGAAGATATAAAATCTCATATATTAAAATTTAAATGTCGAGATAACCATCATATACGAAAAAAAATCAAACGTTCTTATTTATCACCAGAACTTAATATTGAGAAAATGGGCCTTTTTTGTAAAGAACGAAAAGTTCTGAACTTGAAAAGTTGTTCACCGTCAAAATATAAAAAAGTATTCCATAAATATTTTTAATAAAACTTTAGTTAAGATTGCTTTTGATTTGTAACAAAATCAACCATTACCCAAATTATCAATAGGAGAAATATTTTACTTTCGTTAAGTTTGGCTTTACAATTTTACTATATTAAAATTAGAAAATGGTCATCACAAATATGTTATCTTGTTTACTTGAAACAGAATCTTACAGAGGATCAAACGAAGTAACTTCCTGCTTACTACATTATTTAGCAAATTTAGAGGCTACTCATACTTCCGACACAATTCGAGAAATATAACTTTTTTCTGATTCCTGTGCTTCTCAAAATAAAAATACAATCGTTATGACTTCTCTTATTCATTTCTTGGAAAAATCAAAAACAAAAATTTGAAATAATCAAGCATTACTTTCCCATCAGAGGTCATAGTTTCATGCCTCCGCATCGAATTTTTGGTGGAATAGAAAAAAAAGATAAGAAAAATGGAAACAATAATATCACCGACTGAATATCATAAAATATTTGCAAAATTTAGGGAAGTAAAGATATATGGCAAGGATTGGCTAGCCAGGGACTATAAAACAAAAAGCAAACAGATTTTAAAATCAAGAATGCCGTTTAAGATCTCCGAGTCAAGAGTAATTTGTTACACTAAAAACAAAAAAGGAAAAGTTACTGTTTCCTCACATTTAGTGGAGAGGCTGTCGAATGTGAAGTTCTAAAAAAAAACACATTATGCTAGCCTTATTGGGAAAGCTTCTCTGATAAATAAAACTAATACTGTCAGCATAAAAAAGAGTTACGATCGTCGATATGAGAAGGCTTTTGAAGTTACCGACGACTGTCAAGATTTTTACAGGAATGTGCTGAATGCGATAAATTCCGATGAAAATACCGATAATTCGATCAGAATCTACGAGGAAAATGATGACATTCCAATTTAAATTTGTCAGTTATAATTATTTTTTTATTTTTTTGTATTACTTAATGAAATTAAGAATAAAAGAAGGAAAAATCAAATGCGTTTTATTTACTTATTATTTATAATCTATAGTTTCATCAAAACTCCATAAAATTATACACTTATGCAGTTTTGAAAAAACAGTAGATTTTTAGGAGCCGCTAATTTCAACAGGTACTATACTATAAATTTTCAAAAAAGCAACACCTTCAGTCAAAGGGGTGATAACTAATTTAAAACAAAATTGTTTCCTGAAAAATTACAATTTTAGTCCAATCAATCTATGAAAGCATAATGTTAATTTTGCAAAAATTGTTAACAGGATAAAAAAAAATATGGTCGTGTAGAAGAGAAATCTAAGAAAGATAGCGTTTTTGTCCCCTAAAAGTTTCATGGCGAACTTAGCCTAAAAAATTCGTAAAAGTAAAAAAAAGGTTTTTCGCTGATAGAAAAGAAACTTGAAGTCGAATCGAAAAAAGTTAAATTAGAACGTTGTAGGTATTAAAATTATCTATCGAATGGTGTACAATAAGTTATAGGTTGGTGCATAGGCCATAGAGAAAAATGGAAAAAACCGTTAAAAATCACATTTTTTTAAATTTGTTACTTTTTACTTTTTTTTAACGCAACTTAAAAATTTGTTATTTGGTAAAAATATAGCCTCTCGTTAGCTAAAGAAGTAATTTTTTTTTTGTTGCGAAATCTTAAAAACTTTTCTTGAAATTTCAGTTTTTGTAAAAAAAAGCCTTTTTCCAAAAATGATGCTCTTGGTCAGGGGATTATTGTAGAGCAACGCTTAAGAGCTCAAAATCTTCTCAAAGATTTGTTCTACCATATGCAAGTAAATAAAGCTTGATTTTTTAAATTTTCGATGTTCAAAATGGCACCCAAAAATAGTGCCGATTTAGAGGTTAGGTTTTTCCCCTGGATTTTTTTAAATTTAATATTTATCGAAATTGGACTAGGGACAATCAATAGTCGTTATTTTTTTTACGTATGCCAAAAAGAAATTTTATCGTACGACCGTCTGGCGCTAGGATAATTTCTTTTTAATATTATGATTTAACATCGATTCTTCTTCTTTTTTTTCCTCTTTTGTCACCGGTACTTAATGGATCTTCGAAATTTAGTGCAACTTTTCTATCTTCAATGCTTGCAACGTCCTTAAAATTTCCTTCCTCCTCATCTAACGTACTATCTTCTGTTTCCCTAAATTCGCTTGAATTATCATTTAAATTACTAGCGTGTGTTCTTTCAAAATTTGAACATGGCGTCTCATCGCAATTAACACATACGTTCGTACACTTCAAACCACGCTTCTTACAACTGCACACTTTTGTTTTGTAGCTTCTCTCGCAACGGCACGAATTTTTTTTTTAAAATATCATTAGGTATTAATGGTTCATCGCTATAATTAGGCAACAACACTTCATTAACAACCTTCCAGCCCCACTCTGTAGCATCATAATCATTTCCCAGCCATTTTTACAATTGTAAATATGTCCTAAAAACATGTTGTTTTGCTGCTCCTTCAGTCGGTGGAATGCTTTGTAATTGAAAAGTAGATCGAGTTGTAGACTTTAAAAATTGTTGGTAACGATGTTCATTCAACGATCCCGTTTCTTTTTTAAAATACATTAAAGAGATTATTTTACAACCATTCGTTCCGATTAGTTCTCTAGCCGCATTTTTCTCGTAAAAAA
Organism: Brachynemurus nebulosus; assembly: GCA_035578155.1. Lineage (NCBI taxonomy): Eukaryota > Metazoa > Arthropoda > Insecta > Neuroptera > Myrmeleontidae > Brachynemurus > Brachynemurus nebulosus. The sequence goes on from JAPWDM010000001.1 coordinate 105,114,324, forward strand.
TATCAATTAGTTTTAGAAGAGCTGGTCTATCGCAGAATATTTTTAATATTTTGTTTTTCCCTTGTTTATACATACAAGAAACTGTGTCGCAGCCTGTAAATATAAGGAAAAATGAAATGTATTTTTTCAATTGCGGAAAACGCAGGCTGGTATTTGTATACCAGCAATCAGGTTGGTCACCTTTACTCTTTTTAAGAAAGTAAACAGTGAGATCATCTGGAGTTTTTTGTGTCAACATCACTAATAAATCAATGTGTTGACCGACCAATATAACGTGATTTCCGCTTTTAGCTAAATTGATCGAAGATTCCACAAGCAATATATCAACATCTTCTTCAGCTATATTGCTAGTATAACCTGCCTGTATAATAGCACGCAATAGTAAATTTATCAGTTTCTTTTTATTTTTACTATTAGATAAAAACTTTTCTTGCGCTAACGTTATACGAGTGTTTAAGTCAAAATTTATTTCACGTCCTACAGTTTTCTTTTGCCTACGTATGCGTTCCACCGTTTTCAAACTATTTGTTAGGTCGTCTGGATAGCCATCAAAAACTACTAGGGCGTTTTTATAATGATTATTAATGTACTGCACATACGTTTTAATTATTTCTTCAACAGTTTTATTATTTTGCCAAATCACTCTGTGTAAGAGATAACCACCATCAATAACATAAACAGAATGTTCGTCTAAAAATGGGGGTGTACGTATACTTTCAAAGTTTTCATAAAACACCGCTTTTGCTGTTTTACGCATGCCATTTTCATCAAACAGAGACATAGGAAAAGTGGAGAGTTCATGGCGTAAGTATATTTTCATGTCTTCTCGGTTTGAAATATTTAACGAAATCCTTTGGAAGATTAATAGTGGATTTATGGTAATTACATTTTCGTGTAACTAAATGCTTGATGTAATTGAGCCTATTGGGCGTATTCTCTATCTTCTTTTTGATTTCATTGATTCAAAATTTTCTCCGACACAATTTTCCAGAATTTTTTTTACCAATATCTAAAGCGTTATGGCAATTTATTTCTTTACTTCCCACGAGTCCCGAGTATATAGACATAATCACTGATGTTTCAGGTAAAGGATCGTACGTTTGGTAAAATGTCATCAACTTTTGTAAGTCAAGGGCATCCCTTGAAATTCGTGATATTCTTGTGTCCACATGCTGCTCAGATGTATCATAAGACACATTACAGTATTTTTCCAATTGGTTTGATACTTCGGTTAAAACAATACTTGACAAAATCCATTTCGCAACTGTACTTTCACTTATCCGGCGACCACGAGTTAGTCCTCCAATCATGCTCATAGCTTTCATGAGCACTTGTTCAATCGTAAGATCCGACCAAAGGCCAGACCAACTTTTGTTTGTTCGCCTAATAGCAAAAAAACCCTGCTTTGTAAAGGGCATAGCCGGGTAAGATAGGGAAAACGGCCCTTGACGCAAAATTGATTGTTTTTATAGGAAATAATACTTCTTAGCCCCAGATACATTCCTGCCAAATTTCAACCCTCCGAGGTTAATAGTTTATGAATACACAAACAGACAAAAATTTTCAAAAAAAATTTTTTTTGACGAAATTACTGAGCCGATTTATTTGAGTTTTATATATATTGTGTACCCACATTAGGCGAAGTAATAAAAAAAAAATTAACGCTATATCCCTTTATTATACTAATTTTTTTAAATTTTTAAATTTAAGAAAATTTTTTTTTTGGCACTTAGGCGTTAGCGACACCCACTATTTTTTGTTCAATAATTGGTCTCTTAGTACTCTATAACATATATTTTTATGGAAAAATTTTAGTTGGTAGAACATAGTAATATTTCAATACAAATGCATGCCATGTTCGGTACTACATATATTACTTATGTATAAAAAGGACCATAAAGTAAAGCATCTGCCTTATTTCTAAAACACAGTAGAACTCTAAGCAGTGCAATAAAATGTTCTCTTCCCCCCTGAGTTGCAGTTCTTGGAGTTCCTTTGACGGTCTAAAAAAATATATATTTTGAGCTGTTATAAAAAATATGTTTTAACTTGGTAAAAAATAATTTTCAAGATTAATTTTACCATGAATCTGAATATTTGAATGAAATCAATAAAATTATCTCAGCATACTTACTAATTAAAATTATATCTAACTCAACAAAAATTCTAAGTTTTAGAAACTTTATTCAAATAAAGATACTAATAATAACAATAATACGTCTTAAATGTTATATTGCTTTAATAATAATAAACATTAACTTAATAAAATGGAACAAAAAACTTCAAAAATGTATAGTAATAACAACAATCCGGCTAAAACCTGTTGTAGTTATTACATGTACATATAACTAACTTGAAGGAAGTAGTGTACAATTGTACGCAATATGTAGCTCGTCCCTCTCACTTGATGTTTTTGTTGCACTTCTTAAGGAGGTGCAGAAAGTGGATTTTTTCTGTAATAAAATTACATACGTTCATAACTACGACAAACAAGCTTAGACAAACATCTAGCTTTATCTGCCGTCTGTCTTATTTTGTTAACACGATGACGGGTCATGGGGATTTATAACGAAATTACCAACCGGTATACTATTTTGACAGCTAATCAACTTTGTATGAAATTGTTGACATCGTAGGACGTGGTGTATGAGCTAACAAAGTTTCACTTGACGTCTTACAAAGGAAAAAACTCTAACAAAAGAGAAATCAATGTCTATTTTGTTTTACTGATAAAAAAAGACAAACGGCAGATAGTGTTGGACTTTTGTAAATTTAAACTAGTTTATCGTAGTTATGAACGTATGCAATTATATTATTTTAGAAATAGGGTAGATATTTTACTTTATAGTCCTTTTTATACATAAGTAATATATGAAGTACCGAATGTGGCATGCATTTTTATTGAAATATTACTATGTTCTACCAACTAAAATTTTTCCATAAAAATATATGTTATAGAGTACTAAGAGACAAATTATTGAACAAAAAAAGGTGGGTGTCCTTAACGCCTAAGTGCCAAAAACAAATTTTCTTAAATTTAAAAATTTAAAAAAATTAGTATAATAAAGGGATATAACATTAATTTTTTTTTTATTACTTCGCCTCAAGTGGGTACACAATATATATTAAACTCAAATAAATCGGCTCAGTAATTTCGTCAAAAAAAATTTTTTTTGAAAATTTTTGTCTGTTTGTGTATTCATAAACTATTAGCCTCGGAGGGTTGAAATTTGGCAGGAATGTATCTGGGGCTAAGAAGTATTATTTCCTATAAAAACAATCAATTTTGCGTCAAGGGCCGTTTTCCCTGTCTTACCCGGCTATGCCCTTTATCAAACTCAAAAATATCCATTGATTTTTCTAACTCCAACATATCCGGTAAGTACAGATGACTAGATTTTGCTTAACGATGGTGTCCACTTGTGTGAAAATATGGTAACATACTCTCAACGCACCTCAAGTACAACATCCAATTTCCGGATCGTTCAGCTTCTATGAAACGTTTTACAGTGTTAATCATGATGACATATTCTGCCCACAGAGTGGACGTTGGACCTCTTGCTTTTAATTTTTCGATCTGAGACATGGATTTTTCTTGTATTTTAACAACTTGCTCATTAATTTCTGCACTTTGTGTTTGAGATTGATTAATATTGTTAAAGTACGTATATAAGCATGAAATTTCATTGTTGTCCAATTCCAGTGTTTCAAAAATTGTTGACGCCAGTGCTGCTTGATTTAAAATGTGTCCTCTTATAGCTCTTGCAAATGCATGACTCTCCAATGTTTTTCAGCAGATTTTTCAGCATAAATAGAAGTGATAAAACCAACTGAACCTAAAAACGACATAAGCATATGAAAGCCACCGAGTCTAACCGTAACACAACATAAATTGTGTGGATCGTGGTTCGGATCAACACGGGACAAAATGTCTCGAGCTTTCCAGTAAAGAGGCTGATCAAAAGTAACGACGCAACGCTCTTGCGAGTACCAACCTGCACTTCTGCGCTGCTTCGACGAGAACGGTAAGAATAGTATTATTATCACTAGGTGAATTATTAACAAATGGAAGTGGTATAATTTTAGTTGTACAAAAAACATCATTTTCATGGCATTTCTCTTGGAAATCACTCCAGCCTTTAGTTTCAGTGGGTCTTTTTATTTTTTCGTGCAACCAAACTAAATCATCAATAGATACGTCAATTTTTTTACGGAACAAGACATCGTCGAATTTTTTCACAATAATTTTACTTAAACCTGCTGATGTACCTTTTTCATAAAACTTCAATGGAATAAACCCAAATTGTCCAGTAGTGTGAGATGGTGTGATATTTTTCAATCTTACTATTATTTTATTAGATGTTACGGAAGCAGAGGGAGTAACACACATTATACCGCCCATCGTATGAAAGGTTCCGAAACCGTCGATTGTATTGACATCGTGGTCAGCATTATCCAAAGAAAATTGCACAAAGGAATCTCCTGAGATTTTGTATTGTTCGGGATCGCTTATTATAGATGATTCGAATAACTGCGTCTCATGATACGAAGCACATAATCCGAGATGTGAAAAAGCATCAATAAGCCCCTTTGCAGCAAATTTCTTATGCATCATTGTTGAAAGGCCTAATAAAACTGAAGACAGAAAAGTTCGTGGTCTAACACAGGAAATCAAAATGTGTGCGACTGTTGATATTCGGTTGACCCATTTGTCACTCTCTTTTTGTTCCGAACATTTATGACTTTTGATTAATGTATTCAAGAATAATTGTAAACTTGATGGGACTTCAGATTCGACATCTTGTAAAAACGAACTAGGTGCTTTGTAAGTTCGCGTATCGTAATGACGATTTCTTATGTCTTGTAACACAATATTCGCAGCCATTTCAACAACCCGAAGGCGTTCTTCTTCTTCAGAGGGTACTTTTTGAGAGTACCAATCATCTATTAATATTTTGCCTTGAGTATTGCTAAAACAAATGACAATATCGTTGGGAATTTTATGTAATTCAATTTCATCTCCAAAATGATCTTTTAATTTATCTGCGATAGAATCAATTCGAGGTAATTCTCCATCAAAAGTCGCAAGAATGTCTTTCAGTGAAAACTGAGAATAGTCTGAGTGTTCAAGTATGAAAGTAATAACATGTTGCAAAAGCAATGACATATTTTCATTTAGTGGACGACCAACAGAATTCGTAGGCCGATACCTGAAAAATGTGGATAAACATTTTCTGTGATAACGTGTCTCCTTTTCTTTTAAATTCAAAGCGTTTATTAAACGAAGTTGTAAATTTTTATTAAATTCCGTTTTCGGCTGCACTTTTAACTCTTCGAGTATGGAAGCTTTTGTTTCGTCACTATTAACGAAAGAAATTGTTTTTTTATGAATATCTTTGACTGCATCGTATCCACATATAAAGCAAAGGTTTTTAAAATCAAACCGACGGGCTTCCTTGCTAATTCGTCTTTTCAATGTTAACTTTTTTGTAAGGCGTTTTTCTTCAGCTCTGATGTTGCTTTCTCGAACATAGCTAGTATGACACTGTTTATGAACAACTAAAGATAAACGACCATCAAGCTTAACATATTTATCATCTTTCCTCCTTTTGCTAACGTCTATCATTGATTCGATGGCACGCTCACCGATATTCTTTTTATCTTGATCGGAATAACTTTTATCGCACAATAAACAAATGTTTTCCGAAGTTGAAGCCATTTTTAATAAATAACTATAGCTGAAAATAAAATTATTAATTTGATAAACCATCGAAAATAAAAACTAACCAACCTAAATATCTTAATTTAATCAAAGCGATTATAACACTTTTGTATATTTAAGTACCTATATAAACTAAATTATACTTACAAGGATATAGTAAAAGAGTATATATAAAGTATCAAGCACAATTACGCAGAAAAAAGTACTGTGTGTATTAGAAAACTGGATGTATGCTCCACTTCAGCACTATTATTTTGACACTTATCGCTGCTACAGAATTTTTATATACTTAAACTATAAATTGTTGTACCTACAAGTAAACGTCCCGAGGTCGGACCTATCGATTTTGATGAAACTTAGATATGTTGTAGAACACTAAAAAATAAGCGACACGTATTTTTCTTTATTGGCGGAAAAACGGTTTGAAGGGGTGAAATCGCCCTCCAAAAATTGGGGTAAAAATTTAATTTTTTAAATATCTCGAAAACGGTAAGAGATAGAGCAAAAGTTTAAATTGGCGATATTGCTCTTTTTTAAAGAGCTATCTATTGGTATGCAATTTGTTCAAATTACATCAACAGGGGTGGTTGGGGGTTAAAATTTAGGGGTTAATTTTGCAAAAAGGGGGTGAAAATTAAACAATATAAAAGTTTTTTTAAAAGATTTGAAATCTACGTCAAAAAATCTAATTGAACTGTTTTTGCTCAATATCCTAATATTAAGTCTAGGGGTAGTTAACTAGGGGGTGACTGTGTCGAATAGTCGTACTACTTGGGTAGTTTAAGAAGTTTTTCTTCATGGAAAATAGTTTAAGACATTAAGAATAACGTAGAAATGAAATTTTCGATTTCAAAATTCAGTTTCAGCAACATTGGAGAGGGGATGAGTCACCCTCTTAAATTACATATTAGTTAACATACACTCATTTTTAATATTAACACACTGACAGTGGGTAATAATGTCACAATAAGTGGTTCTGAAGTTGGACTGTCGTACTACCCCTAGACTTAATAGTAGGACATTGAGCAAAAACAGGTTAATTAGATTTTCTGACGTAGATTTCAAATCTGTAAACAGAATTTTTATATTGTTTAATTTTCATCCCCTTTTTGCAAAATTAACCCCTAAACTTTAACCCCCAGCCACCCCTATTGACACAATTTGAACAAATTGCATACCAATAGATAGCTCTTTAAAAAAGAGCAATATCGCCAATTTAAACTTTTGCTCTATCTCTTACCGTTTGGAGATATTTAAAAAATTAAATTTTTACCCCAATTTTTGGAGGGCGATTTCACCCCTTCAAACCATTGTTCCGCCGATAAAGAAAAATACGTGTCGCTTATTTTTTAGTGTTCTACAACATATCTAAGTTTCATCAAAATCGATAGGTCCGGCCTCGGGACGTTTACTTGTTAGAAGGATCTAGTGATATATTAGGTATCCTGCACGATCTCATAGAAAAAACACTGATATTGGAAAATTGGATGTACGCTAAATTTTTATGCTGTTATTTTGACGGATTTGACCAATCAAATCATAACGAATATTTTTATTATTGCAGACTAAAGGGCTATTCTGTAAAAAAATCTATAACGATCGTTATATACCGAACTATTGTTTTCGTTACAATCATATAACGAATATTATGAATTTGGTATTCAGTAACCTTTTTCGTTAGATTGTACAAATTTGTTACAAGGAAGATACACATTCGTTTACAGCACACTGAAATGGAGTTCAGTGATATATTTCATCTTTATTTATTATATGTATACCTATATTTACTCAACTTTGTTGAACTATTTGGCTAAAATTTTATATTCACACATGGTTACTGCGGTTACTGCTATACAATATTGAGTTGAATTTGTTTTATTATTTCATCTGGTATATTTTTGTGATCAATAAATTGTCAAATAATTTTTTGATAAAAATGGAAATCAATAAAAGAAGTTGCGGAAAAACTAGCGTAAAACAATATGAAATATATATTGAAACACTAAAACAAAAGAGTGCTTTGTTATATAATAAAAATACACCGGAAAATCCTAATGCAGTAGCTGAACCGGAAAGAAGTTAGCGCCAAAAGTTGAAAAATCTTTTTGTTTGTATATGGTTAAATTGCTCCCAAATTGCTCTTTTGAAATCAGTAATTGCTCCACCTGAAACTTAATTATTTAATTAGTTATTTATAAAGAAAAAAATTTTTTTCCGTTATTTAAGTTATCAAAATCTCCCAAAATAATACTTTTTTATATAATTTCTTTACGTCAATAAATTGTTCCCAGTTTGCTCTATTTAATTTAAAAGCTAAATCTTAATTTTTTTGAATAATTATTAAAATATTTTGTTTTTTTTATAATGTTATTTAACTTGTCAAAATTCAATTATCCTTAAATATATGCAAACGACTTAAAGGTATAATGGATTGCCTATACGTTTTAATAATACATAACCTAATTCATAATATTTTTTATTTTAATATATTTTAATTATTATTCAGAGAAATTAATAACTAACTTTTAAATTAGATGGAGCAAATTGGGAGCAATTTTTTGATATAAAGTAATTGTATAAAAATGCATTATTTGACAAGATTTTGATAATAGAAATAGTCAAACAAAAAAGTTTTTTCGTTTGTAAATAACTAATTAAGTAATTAAGTTCCAGGTGGAGCAATTACTGATTCCAAAGGAGCAATTTAGGAGCAATTTAGCCATATAAAAAACAGAAAGATTTTCCAACTTTCGGCGCCAACTTTTTTCCGGTAGTAGTTGATGCTTGGCGTGTATTAATGGATAAATTAAACGCGTGTGGAACAGGGCCCCAAAAAATGTGGAAACATGGAAAAAAGTAAGTAAATAGCTCTCATAAACTTATATTTAAATATCTATTATTATGTGCTCATTATGAAGGATTCAAATTTATTATCTATTTATACATTTTTTCAGACATTTGCTGACTGGAGATCAGTTGTTAAGAAAAAGGCACGGCTTTATTTTAATTTAAAAAAACAAACGGGAGGGAGTCCACCACCGGAAAATCCACTAACGAAAATAGAAAAGGAATTATTGGAAATAATAGGTGTAATAAATGTTGAAGGCACACCTAACATAGGTGAAGCAGGTTTAAGTGAGCCAATTGTAATTCAAGAAGGAAGTGCAAATGTCGCTGAAAATTCCACAGACGTTACAGAGCCAGTTGAATTGGATATCCGAGAAAATTTAAGTGTTGAGAAATTAGGTGAAGCTGAAAAATCAAAACGTAAACATTTTAATTTGGTTTATCTACTAATTTATCTAATTTTTGTCAATTAAAAAAAAAATAATAATTTTAGGACCTGTCAAGCGAAAAAGGCCAGTTACCCAAAAGCCCTATGAGGATGTAAAAAAAATATTTTTAGAGGCTCAAGGGAAACAAAATGCTATTCTGACAAATTTAGCAAATGTAATCGTTGAACAACAAAAAAGCATTGATAAGCAGACAGCGGTACAATCCGAATTATTAAAATTAAAAATAAAAAATCAATGAAAAATATTTCAAGCTAAAATTGAAAATTTATTTTATTATAACTACTTAAATTTATTTTGATATTTTATAATAAAATAATAATAGTAAACTACTTTTGTTATTATAATTTTTTACTAAAAATTTTCCCTAATAAATATATTTCTCCTTCTTCTCCCTTCGTCGAACCAATTCCCTGCAAAGTTAACGTCTTCATTGTTTCCTATAAATTCATTTTCCTCGATTTCATGGTTTTCTTCAACCTCATGTACATCATATCTGAGTGAAATAATTATGTAGCATAGCACAAGTATAAATTATTTTTGCTGCCGTTTCTGGGTTATAGTGTAGTGTCGGATGCTGTAAAAGGCAACGGAATCTATTTTTTAATATCCCGATACATCTTTCTACCGTATTTCGTGCTCTTATTAAAAAGTCATTGTACCTACTTTCCGGAGTATTGGGAGCAGCATTGTTTACTAACGTAAATAAGAACGGTTGCAGTGGATATCCAGAATTTCCAATGAGCCAGGAATTTCTTTCACCTCGTCTATATTGTTCACATAAATGTCTATATATGGACGAGGTCTGCCATATGGCTGAATCATGGGTAGATCCAGGATACCGCGCATTTATTGCCTGAATAACTAAATTGGCGTCACAAATAATTTGCGTATTATTAATACTATGATAGCCTTTTCTATTTATATACGCCAATCCTGGGAACTGTTCATTTTCTGCAGCTGCAGCTACAATGGCGATATGTGTACAATCAATCGCTCCTATTACACCGCCATACCCGAAGCGATCATAAAAACCAATTTTAACTTCCTCTTGGTCTTCATTACTTGTTGGAAATTTAATGTATTGGTTTACTAAATGCGTGCAGAAGACGTTAGTTACATCACGAATACATCGACTGACGCTTGATTGGCTTAATCCAAAAACACTGCAAACGTTTATTGATTTTTGATAGCTCCCATGGTCGCAAAAGAATAGTGTTGCCAGAATTTTTATAATTAATACGGTATAGTCGTATTTCTTTGCGTTGGTAAATGTTGGCTAATGTTTTCGCAAATATTTGCAACTGCTTCTTTTGGCAATCTGAATAATTGAATGAAATGGTTGTCTGATAAGGCGAATGGATTTGAATTATCTCGAAGCAGGCGATACTCAATTCCTAAATTTCTTCTGTAATTAAAAAATAGAATAGTTATAAAATAGAATAAGATAGAATAGTAAGTTATAGTTAACCATAAAATAACTTATTTTTTTAACTTTTAGTAATTAATTTAGATATATATAAAATACATACCTATTTCCAATATTTTCCTGTTCTTCTCTAGCGAGCAAAAGCATCAGTAAAGCAGCGTTATCCATAGTCAATTTCTAAATATTTAATTTGAGAATAAAAAGTAAGGAAATTGTGCTAAGATATTGAAATTATATAAATTACTAGCTGTGGCCCGTGGTTTCACCCACGTAAAATTATCTTAATTATTAGTCAAATGATTAGATCAATTTTAAATTAGATATTCGGAAATTCTGTACATCAATTATTTATAATGCCTGGCTACGCTCGTCAAACGACTCTAAAGTAACAATCTTCACATTTCAATAGCATGGCTAATTTCCGCACCTTTATGTACTTAGATACCCGTATCAATAGGTAGGTTTAGGACTATTTCCATTTTAGGCCTTGCTTGGGGCACCAAGACCGTAGGGGACAATTTTAATATCACAATTAATTTGGGTCTTATTTGATGGCCTTGACGGACAATTCTGACCTCCAGGTTCATTCAAATTTGATATTCTAAAATTCTGGGCATAATTCTCGCCTAATAACCCTAAATTAACCATATTTATATTTCTATAGCATATTTAATTTTCATAAAATATTGTCAAAATCGAACCGTTTAATCTTAATCCTATTAGATAATGCTGGGGGTTAATTTTGAACTCACTTTACATTTAAATTAGATATTCTAAATTTTTTTATAAAATCAGTTTCTTCTAGTGTTCCGTTCCGCTCGTCCAATGATCTTAAAATAGATATATTCATATTTATAGTGTACAGCGGAAAGTCGATATTTCGTCACTCTGTAACTCATCATATTCTATAATAATTCGTCGCTCCTAAAAAAAATGTACGTAGTGTAATTGGTTTTCTACTTAACTTTTGAAATTTAAATAGAAAATACCCCTGTCGCAGCATCTGCATAACATAGCGAATTTCCAAATTTTTGGGACTGGTGGATCTCATCTAAAAACTGTACCTATTTAAAATAGTTTAGCTTTCTAAGAGTAAAAGATTTTTTAAAATCGGCTGGGTAATTAGTTTTGATATTTTTGGGACCCAAGAACCCGAACGGACTTTGTGCAGCATAGTTGTATCCATCTAAAATAATTTAGTTCTCTAACAGTGAAAAAATTTTCAAAATCGGTAGGTTAGTTTATTTTTTACAATAATGGGATCAGTAAACCCTGGCGGAACTCATACAACATAACCTTTATTCATCTAAAATAATTTTAGTAAAAAGTTTATCCTAACAGTAAAAAACGGGTCCTAGGGATCTCATATAACTTATGGTAGTCCGTAAGGTTCTTGTGGACATCATTTAATTACTTAATGAATTCAAATACTTTAACTTACCCACGGTGAAAAAATTTTCAAAATTTTCGACATTCGCTAAAAAAATCATTGAAAAATATTTGATATGTTTCGATCAATTAATGGTCAACATCAGCAAATAAAAGTTACTCAAATCGAAGAAAAGAATGAGTTATTTGTCCGTAGAAATTAAAATACAAATTCTGAAAACGAGCAAAGAAATATTGAAAAAACTCGATCGGCAAAACATTCTGACAAATAACACTACCCAACTAATACTCGCCAATTTGAATGAAACTTAACATACTTATTAAACAGCGAAAAATATTAAATACGTGTTTTTTTTATTTCGGCTAAATACGCTTTTTAGGGGTAGAAAACACCATTCAACCCCTGTAGATGAAAACAGTTATAGCTAAATATTTTTGAAACGACATATTTTCTGAAAAAAGGGCTGAGTACCAAATTTGTAGAATTTAAAGCGATGCACTTGATAGTGACCCTGAAATCGATTTTCAAGGTCAGTTGAAAATGATTAGCCATTGCCGAACTTTGACCATATCCTGTACCTAAAAGCAGTAATTTCATGTATTGACTCAATCTACCTTCAAAATTGATTTGTTGCGTTATTTTTCTAAAATAAATAAAATAAAAAACCTGACGAAATGGAAAAATAGGCGCAAATTTATAGAAGAAATTAGAAGAAAACATTTTTGTAAGTAATTTTAGAAGTAAAGTTAAGAAACGATTTAATATCACTCCAATTGTAAGTTAAACATTAACTTTATGTTATATTAGAAATTTTCAAAATTTTTTAAAATTTTTATTGCTACTCTGTAGTTATCATATTAGGAATTCAATTGAACATATGATTAACTATTATTTTTCCGATTGCGATTGAGCAAGTATTTTTCAAAATTACTTCTTGATCACTTATTTTCTATCTTGCATGTGAAATTCGTTCGAATATACTTTGAACCATTTAGGGATGAAAAGTAAACTATTCCTTTTGAAAAATATTAAATGATTTTCAAATGACTTTGGAAATTGACCCCAAGGTCAACTTCAAAGTCATCATCAAGTGCATCACTTTGAACTCTATAACTTTGGTCCTAAGCACTTTTTTCAGAAAATATATCGTACCATAATCCACTTCTATGTTGATTCCTGGTCTCTTTTCCTGCGTTTCTAATATTTATGTCAATAAAAAATAGGCTACCGTAGACAAGGATGAATAGGGACGCATTCAGACTTCACACCGTATTTTTTTGTATTTATTTTATGAGTACCTAATCTTTAATATATTAAAAATTTACGCGAAGATGGTCCACTTTATCAACAGTATCCAAAAAAATTTAAAAATATCCGTGTTTTTTGAAAAATTAACAAAAATCGTATAATTTCTTCTCTATGAAAAATTGGGGTCAAAAGAGACGAGAAAAGAGTAAATGGGGACAACCCGTAGGGTCGACCAAAATTGAAATTCTAATATAAAATAATTTCGAACTTTTTGCATTTATACATTCAAAAAAGAAATAATAGGTACTTGATGATTTTCTGTAAAAATAAACGTAGAATCTAAAAGAAAGTTTATATACCCCTGTCGTTTACCCCTAAGTTTATATTCCTCCTATTCTTATTTTAGTTCAAAAAATAATTTTTCAAAAGACTACAAGACATAATACTTAATAACAGTGAGATTCTACGTCCGTTTTTCAGACTTTTGTCTAATATAGACGCCACCTAGAATTTTTTTTATCTACAAAAACATCAGTCTACAGAATTCAATTTGTTAGTTAGGAAAATAATTCAAATATGTATCACTAACAATAAATGTCTTAAATGAGTTTAAAAAATCAAAACGATACTGTTTATTAAATTGCGTAAGATCTGACACCGATTATTTAAAAGTAGTCAAGTGGGAGTAAGCTAGTAAATGCAAGAACAGATATGATGAATTTATAAGGATTTTCTTGTACTACAAAATCTTAAAAATATGGGAACGCGTACTTTTTTTTCGTTAATTGTGTTTTATTTTTTTGCACAAAATTTTAAAAATACTTTATTTTCTTAAGAAAGGGAGGCAACTTTAGTCACAGATATACCTATGAAAAGTTTTTGGTAATCCGGGAAAAACGAAAACACTTTTTAAAATTTTTTTATTGTTAAAATCGAAATGTTCTTTTAAAGAGGGTTAAAATTACCATATTTTACTTTAAAATTTTGACACAATCACTCCCTAACTAACGAGCCTTACTTAATATTAGAAAATTGAGAAAAAACACGTCAATTAGATTTTTTTACACAGATTTTATTTGTTATATAATTCAAAAGGATATTTTAAAAATGTATATGAATGGCTTTCATTAAATAAATTTCAATATATTTTCCATTTATTTTAACAGTGGAATGTCCTTATTAGTGGCTATACTTTCGGCTTGAAGCGAATTAGACGAAGATTTTCTTCTAAAACCAAATTTAATAATTAATTAAAGAAATAAAAAAAAAAATTTGTGGATTTCCTACCGTTCAAATATAATCTTTATTGTATGTAAAAATGTTATTACATTTTTTCAAAAAACTGTAAGTAAACTGTAAAATTTTCTTTACAAATATGTTAAAATTGATAAATGTTTTCTTTTTAATTTATTTTTAACTCTTTTTAAATGATTCACTTTAAAATTTTTTAATATTTCTTAATCGAAATTTCATAAAAGAATGTGTCAAAATTTAAAAAAAAATTTTTTTGTTAAAAAAAAAAATTGAATGTGCAAAATTATTTAATACTAGAATACTCTCTTTATACAATTCTAATCATAACTGTATTGTCAACTGGATAGAAAATTACGTAAAAATATTACTGTTTGAATATGATTTAACGTAATTTTTATACGATTGAAGCAAACTCTTATTAATTTTAGGAAGGTGTAAATATAATCTAAATTCTGATCATATCACATAACAGATATCGTCGGGAGTTTTTTTGTCAAAAAAAAATGGAACAGAGATACATTATAAAAACATTTAACTGACAGAGAAATAGAATATAGCCGAATCGTTAAATTGGATTAAAAAAATCATGACACGCTACTTATAAAGCGGTTTTTTTCGAATTTAGCTCGCAAAAAATGAGACAGAAAAAAAAAGAATGTGAGTGCGAGTGAAATGGAGAACGACATATTTCCTAGTTTTTCTCGAAAAGTAAGTAATTTAGAGGAACGGTATAAAAACATTTTTTATGCATTTTACCTTTTACTATGGCTTGGTATAAAAAAAAATTTGAAAAATTGCTTAATTCTGGCAAAAAACTCATTTTGTTGACAAAAAACGCCCGGAAAACCTACTTCTGGGCATCCGACGTGTCTAGCTAACGAACTCATCCAACGATTTGGAAAATCGAATTTGCACACAAAATTTCATAAGCATTAAACGTTTCGTTCGAAAGTTATCGTGGCGACACATATATATATATATATATATATATATATATATATATATATATATATATATATATATATATATATATATATATATATATATATATATATATAAATTTTACTGAATATCATTTTCGTATTCTGGGGACCTCAAAACATATTTCTGTTATGGTCCCGGGCTTAGGTCGTGTCATCACACCTGCCGTAAAAGCTGAATTTCCATTTTTGGAAATTCGCTAAAAATTAAAGTGTATCGTCCCTAGTTGTAAAAATTCCATTAAACAACGAATTACTCAAAATAAAGGGATATCTTTCTTTAAATAAGTAAAAATATTTAATTAATTTTTCTCTTTGTTTTTCATTTTCAGACATATTTCATAATTCGTCTATTTCTGTAATTTATCACCTCTCCGGCCCCGAGCATGATGAATTGTCGAGTTTCTACTGTAGATATTTAATTTTCATGCCTTGAGACATTCCGTAGATACTCCAGCCATTAATTTATTGCGTCTTGTATTACTCCAGAATCCTAGGCAATAATTTTAATCTCACTTAATTTTTTCAAAATATCAATGTTTAAGTAAAATTTAGTCAAGATTCGCCGTCTTTTTTAGACCATTTTTGGGTCATCAGCACCCTAGGGGGTCATTTCAACTTCACATTCGTTTATTTCATGACCTCGGTAATGTTTGAGCAAAATTTGGTCAAGATCCATCCATTCTAGAGAGCTTTCATTTTTTAGGATCTCAGTATTATTTAAGCAAAATCTGGTAGAGTCCAACCGTTTACTTTCCAAAGTCCAGCCGTTTACTTTAGAAGTCTATATTAGAACATAAGATATCACGTATCCACCAATGAACCAATTTTTGAAAGTTGCTCTGCTCGTCAAACGACTTCAGCCTAGCCATATTCTTATTTCAGAAATATAGGTACCTAACTTGAACAGTTTGTGACTTTTCTATAGACAACTATACTTATTTAAATTTTTAGGAGTGGAGTACCGTTGGTCATTTAATTTTGCGTAATTTTTATTGCTTCACACTCCTGGGAATCAATTTTAAACTGACGTTTATTTATTCCGAGATTTTAAAAGGGTTTGTGTAATATTTAATCAAAATTCATCAAACCATTTATTTGAATTTTTTGAAAATAGTATTTTGTACAGTAAATAACTAATTTCATAGTAGTCATAGACAAAAATAATATTATAGGGTATCTATAGAAATACTTATTAATACTTACAGAAATTCCAATTTTTTTTTCTCCAAATGCTTAGCAACTATCTAAAATTTTTATGATTTATTGATAAATTGGCCACAGACTGCTGTATACAGGAATAAAAAATTGATATTTTACGATTTTTCGTAAATTTCGACGGTTAGACAAACAATTTTGCAAAACCCTTTCTTAGCGAGCGCTAAGAAATAGGAAAAGAATCCTAGGGAGCGCCCAATAGGGACCTACATGCCAAATTTCAAATTTGTAGGTATTGTAGTTTTGAAGAATTTGTGATATACTTATAAGTCAGTGGTATTTCGCATTTATATATATATATATATATATATATATATATATATATATATATATATATATATATATATATATATATATAAAAAGAATGGTGTAAATTGGCCCAGAAATGTAGGAGAAATCGGTGTACATACATAAAAAAAAAAAAACATACGGGTTGAATTGAGAACCTCCTCGTTTTTGAAGTCGGTTAAAAATAAACTGTCGTTTTTTTTTAATAATTCTCGTTTTTTTTTAATAATATATATATATATATATATATATATATATATATATATATATATATATATATAAGAAGAATTATTAAAAAAAAAAACGACAGTTTATTTTTAACCGACTTCAAAAACGAGGAGGTTCTCAATTCAACCCGTATGTTTTTTTTTTTTTTTTTTATGTATGTACACCGATTTCTCCTACATTTCTGGGCCAATTTACACCATTCTTTTTTTTATTAGTAGATAAAGCTCTCCAGGTGGTCCCATAAAAATTTTATTAACATTGGTTGAGTAATTTTTTAACCATTTTCAATAATATGAATAATTATGGCAATTTTAAAATTTGTATGTATGAGAGACTCAGTGGAAAACTGGTACAAGTGTATATTGCTGATACTGAGTTATTGAATTTAACGTATTATGGAATGATAATTATCATTCCATAATATGCTAAATTCAATAACTCAGTATCAGCAATATACACTTGTACATGAATGAGGGGCTCAGTGGAAAAGTGGTACAAATGTATATTGCTGATACTGAGTTATTGAATTTAGCATATTATGGAATGATAACTATCATTCCATAATATGTCAAATTCAATAACTCAGTATCAGCAATATACACTTGTACCACTTTTCCACTGAGCCCCTCCTATGTAAAATTATTTACTTTATTTACTTTAAAAACAATAGTAACATATTTTTTTATTAATTTATGTTGATCCAATTATCCTAAAATTAATTTTCTGTCAGTAACTACCTAGTTTAAAAAAATTCTTTGATGACCTGAAAAATTGGTTGATTTTCATCGATTTTTCATTTTCCTAGTAATTTACTACTTTAAACACTAGGTATGTTCCAAATTTTCTAAGCAAAGTCAGTGCGTGGCCAAAATTATAATTTTTGGACACTGGTATTTTGGAAGCTATTCTACCTAAACGTATGAAATTTGTAATTTATGAAAAAAAATTTAAAAACCAAATAAAATACAGTCGACTCTCGTTAATTCGAAACTCGAGGGATTCTTAAAATATTACGAATTGTAGGGAAGTTCGAATTATCGCAGGTAACAATTTTAATTTCTTAAGCATTTGCGATGAATGGACTTGAACTTGTCCCAAAATGTAGTTACAATCTTTCTGTCTCTTTCTCTATGCAACTTTGAATTGTCGAGTGTTTGACGCCGATGAGTTCCAATTAACGTGTCGTTATGTTACGTAGCAATGATTTTTTAGCAATGATTGGTAAGCATTGTCACTAAAAGTTATGAAATAAAACTTTTTTTAAAAAACCGGCTTCAAAAAGTTATAAATAATTAACCCTAGAATCATACGTTGGTCTACGAGTCAAGTTAATCATACATCGGCGTCGTTTCGACGAATGGACTTTTTACGGGGAGTTTTAGAGTTTATTTGCAAAAAACATTTTTTTTACATAACAATACTACAAAAGCGAACAAAATATTTAAAAAAATTGGATTTGGAAAAATTTCTTAATGTAAATATTTATTAATTTTTTTAATCTTTTTATCAAAGCATATTTTCATTATAAAAATTAAAAAATATATAAATACATCAATTGTAATAATTAATTTATGAACTATTATGAATCAGTGGACACGTGTGACTTTACAGAATGTGAAATTTGTCAGTCATAAATATTCCTATAGATATGTAGTTATTTCCCCATTAGGCACATTTGTAAATTTTCTAAAATTTGTTAGTAATTTTTCGAATAAGATCTCAAAAAATAATAAAAATTAAAATATTTTCCACAAAATAAATTGTTAATCTTTTATTAAGTCATTCGAAACGCATTCTTTAGTTTTCGTTTCAATATATTCAAACTTCAGTATTATGTCGTCTCTATAAGTCAAACAGCTGTAATCATCTTTTACATTATCATAATCATTGAATAAATTAATTATAACATCCATATCTTTAATAAATTTTAGAAAAATTAGGAAAACTTTTATATGTGGAGTACAAAATCTTTAAAAAAAATATAGGTTAATCATACATCGTCGTCTTTTTGACGCACACTATTTCAGTATAAAAAAAACGACAATAGCTATAAAAAAAATTTATATGTCTTATGTGTTATAATAACAAATAAATTAGATAACAGAAGTTTCACAGCGAGCAGGTACCGACAAGTCACAATATTGAAGCAGGTAGAGAAGTTCGTTCGTCGTTTTGACGAGTATGTATGATTCTAGGGTTAATAGCACGTATTTTGAAGTCAGGCGTAAAAGCGTAGTATAAAGATGTAGATCCACGAGAATTCATTAATTTTACAAGCACATCCGATCGCATTTTTTTATAGCACGCTTTTACGCCTGACTTCAAAATACGTGCTATTAATTATTTATTACTTTTTGAAGTCGGTTTTTTAAAAAAAGTTTTGTTTATTTACCTTGTTAGAAAAATACCATAGTTACATTAATAATCTTTATACAAACGAAAGGTTGAAATTTTCGTTCAGACAACGAAGATCGTCATAGCTATAACGAATATATTTCCGTTAGTGAATCGCATTTTGAACTACTTTTCGTTACAGAACGAACTTTCGGTATATAACGTTCGTTATGTAGTTAGTGAATAAGCAAGTAAGTACTGAACAACAAAAGATGTAAATTTCAAACGTCTTGTATAAATAGAATGGACTCAGGAACTTTTAGAAAAAAAAAAATTATCCCAGCGCCAGACGGTCGTACGATAAAATTTCTTTTTGGCATACGTAAAAAAATAACGACTATTGATTGTCCCTAGTCCAATTTCGATAAATATTAAATTTAAAGAAATACAGGGGAAAAACCTAACCTCTAAATCGGCACTATTTTTGGGTGCCATTTTGAACATCGAAAATTTAAAAAATCAACCTTTATTTACTTGCATATGGTAGAACAAATCTTTAAGAAGATTTTGAGCTCTTAAGCGTTGCTCTACAATAATCCCCTGACCAAGAGCATCATTTTTAGAAAAAGGCTTTTTTTTACAAAAACTGAAATTTCAAGAAAAGTTTTTAAGATTTCGCAACAAAAAAAAAAATTACTTCTTTAGCTAACGAGAGGCTATATTTTTACCAAATAACAAATTTTTAAGTTGCGTTAAAAAAAAAGTAAAAAGTAACAAATTTAAAAAAATGTGATTTTTAACGGTTTTTTCCATTTTTTTCTATGGCCTATGCACCAACCTATAACTTATTGTACACCATTCGATAGATAATTTTAATACCTACAACGTTCTAATTTAACTTTTTTCGATTCGACTTCAAGTTTCTTTTCTATCAGCGAAAAACCTTTTTTTTACTTTTACGAATTTTTTAGGCTAAGTTCGCCATGAAAATTTTAGGGGACAAAAACGCTATCTTTCTTAGATTTCTTTTCTACACGACCATATTTTTTTTATCCTGTTAACAATTTTTGCAAAATTAACATTATGCTTTCATAGATTGATTGGACTAAAATTATAATTTTTCAGGAGACAATTTTTTTTTAAATTAGTTATCACCCCTTTGACTGAAGGTGTTGCTTTTTTGAAAATTTATAGTATAGTACCTGCTGAAATTAGCGGCTCCTAAAAATCTACTGTTTTTTCAAAACTGCATAAGTGTATAATTTTATGGAGTTTTGATGAAACTATAGATTATAAATAATAAGTAAATAAAACGCATTTGATTTTTCCTTCTTTTATTCTTAATTTCATTAAGTAATACAAAAAAATAAAAAAATAATTATAACTGACAAATTTAAATTGGAATGTCATCATTTTCCTCGTAGATTCTGATCGAATTATCGGTATTTTCATCGGAATTTATCGCATTCAGCACATTCCTGTAAAAATCTTGACAGTCGTCGGTAACTTCAAAAGCCTTCTCATATCGACGATCGTAACTCTTTTTTATGCTGACAGTATTAGTTTTATTTATCAGAGAAGCTTTCCCAATAAGGCTAGCATAATGTGTTTTTTTTAGAACTTGACATTCGACAGCCTCTCCACTAACTGTGAGGAAACAGTAACTTTTCCTTTTTTGTTTTTAGTGTAACAAATTACTCTTGACTCGGAGATCTTAAACGGCATTCTTGATTTTAAAATATGTTTGCTTTTTGTTTTATAGTCCCTGGCTAGCCAATTCTTGCCATATATCTTTACTTCCCCAAATTTTGCAAATATTTTATGATATTCAGTCGGTGATACTATTGTTTCCATTTTTCTTATCTTTTTTTTCTATTCCACCAAAAATTCGATCTGGAGGCATGAAACTATGACCTCTGATGGGAAAGTAATGCTTGATTATTTCAAATTTTTGTTTTTGATTTTTCCAAGAAATGAATAAGAGAAGTCATAACGATTGTATTTTTATTTTGAGAAGCACAGGAATCAGAAAAAAGTTATATTTCTCGAATTGTGTCGGAAGTATGAGTAGCCTCTAAATTTTTTCAAGTTTCTTTTCTATCAGCAAAAAACCTTTTTTTTTACTTTTACGAATTTTTTAGGCTAAGTTCGCCATAAAAATTTTAGGGGACAAAAACGCTATCTTTCTTAGATTTTTTTTTCTACACGACCATATTTTTTTTATCCTGTTAACAATTTTTGCAATGACTTGTGTAGATTGATTGGACTATTTTTATATTATACAGTTTTGAAAAAATGCTAATCATTAATATTTTCAGTCTTACAAGGAATGTCATGGAAGTGTCCCCCTGCGATTTCGTTCATTTTGAAATATATTGTAGTAATTGACAAGGTAACACACATATTTTAATTGTACGTGCCCAATAGCATATTTAGGGGGTAAAACACACCTTCAAAAATTGGCTGAAATATCATATTTTGGTATTTTCTCATACTAGCCCTTAAGCAATTTTCATGAAAAGTAGTCAAAAGATTTAGACTTAGAGCCAAGACACACGAACCACGCCACGACCACTTTTTTGTGGTTGTCGTGTGGTTGTACTGTCGTTCGTGTGTCTTAGACGGCGACTTGCGAGCCACTTTTTAGTGGCCGAATGACGTACAGCACGTACAGTCACTGCTAGGAGGCATCAAAGCCACTTAATACTGTTTGTTATATACAGTGTCTGCGTTAAGTATTCATACAATAATTGATTTATCAATACTGAAATTTAAGGAACTTAAAATTTTGCAACGTGAAGTAGGTACGCTAGGATAAAAATAAACAAAATTAATCAGAGAGGTGATTCTTCTTTTAAATAATATTTCTTTTAAAATACATATCGGTATTTTGGTATTACATATTTTTGCAGATTCAATTTTTAAAATTATTTGATGAAACAATTCAAAAATTTTCAGCTCTTTATTTCTTTGAATTTTTAATTTTTTTCTATTATTATAAAACTAAAAAGGTTTAAATAATTATATAGCTTATTTATCTAATAATAGTCAATAATCCACGTTCAAACAGCAGGAGAGCTTCTAGTACATGCTTTTATTCTTAACCGAAGGGTTTTTCCATGCCATAAAAATGTTTCAATTCTGTTGACCAATTTGCCTTTATAATAATTATTTTGTATTACATAAATAATTCTGCAAAAATAAATCAATAAACAATATATATACAGGATACGTTTATAACAGCGGTACCTTTATTGTAAATAAAATGTGTCATAAAAAGGTTTATATTCAATTTTTTTCTTTCTTTTCTTTATTTTCAAAGTTATCATAAAATTTGAAGCAAAGATGTTCCCATGCCTTTACTTTTTCCATCCGGTTACTATATCCCGAATATGTGTAATCCCAGATTGCGGGTAAATTCCGGATTTCCTCAATAAATAATTCCGTATCAAATGAATCTTCGTTAACCATTGTCATTTTTTCAAGAAAATAAAAACAAAGAAACAAAAACAAAAAAAAAATTAAAAAAGACCAAAACAAAAAAGAAAGAAACAAAACAAGAAAAAACAAAACAAAAACAAAAAAACAAAATAATAACAAAAAAACAAAACAATCAAAAAAGACCAAAAGAAATAAAAATACACACAATTAAGAAAACTAAACAAAACAAAAATTACAAAACACCTGCTTGAGTCGTATTATTCAATGATTTCTTGTAATGTTCGAGAGACACTGTAGTACTAGTAGTACGTATCTGTCGCTTATAAGTGGTCCATTGGTCGCAAGTTTTAGCGACTAAAAACGACAATACGACGACACATTGCGACAGTGTCCGATTACGACGACAGGCTGTGGCTCGTGTGTCTTGAAATTTGTGTTTCCATAAGAAAAGTACATGCATACATACCCGGCCACAGAATAGCCACTATTTTGTCGCTGTCGCGTGGTCGTGGCGTGGTTCGTGTGTCCTGGCTCTTAAGCTGCCTGCTGTAACAGTAGTGGGCGTCAGCCGAGAACTTTAGGCAATCGAATTTACACTAATGTAGTGTTGATTGTCGCCGCGATATTTGTTAATTATCATGGGTTCAAACCCCAGGCGATGTGTTTGGTGGCGCCAACTAGCGGCCATAATATGAACTATCTAAGGCCGCTATCATTATTCCGACATATTGATTTCTTACACCAATGCTTCATATTGTAGTTCCCCTAATTAAGTGGTTTTTTAACACAGGACTTGATACCAGAACGACCAATGAACAACGGTGAACCTGATATACGATGCTTTGTGCATCACACACTCACAAACTGACCTCAGATTGGTCCAGACGTTATTTTTTAAGTGTCACAATTTTTACAGTAGTGTAATAATATGTAAATTTAATAAGTTAAATAACCTACTGTTAATATTAATTTTTAGTATAAATAAATTTTGTAAGGAAATTTTTTATAAACATTTCTCAAAATAAAAGTGCTTAAAAAATATGATAAATGTTAAATATTTAAATGAAATGAACTTTTATTATTTAAAATACCAATTAGCCATCTACTTACGAACTATACTATTTTATTTTATAAACAAAAAAGTTTGACACAAGCCACCATGCCTAATTCTAGTCTTCGGAGGATTATTCCTCACAAGTAACCCACAAATATAGGGACAAATATAATTAATGGCATCCAACAACAATATATCGTAATTTTTATGGCGCCAAAATCAAGTTTTAAATATATGCAAGAAATCCGCAACCATTACACTGCACACTGATAAAGCAAAAACGCTGTAAAGCAAATCGTTTTGTCTAATGTTAAAACGATTTGACACACACTTAAAGAGCAAAAACGTTCTTATACAAAACATTTTCTTGAAAAACAAAAGCGTTTTGCTTTATATTGGCGCACACTGATCAAACAAAGATATTTTGCCATTTTTGCCGTAGAACAAAACGTTTTTGCTTTATCAGTTTGTCCATTGTTTCTGAGTGTTTTCATTTGGTGCCATGGATTCGAACGAGGAAGAAGTCCACTGTCATGTGTCTTTGGATATATTTACAAATGTGTAATCAAAAAAGTGAAAGAAATTACTGGATACATCCTATAAACGAAAAATGGATTAAAGAAAACACTCTTAAAATATTTATTTCGAAATTAAGTAAAGATCCTGTAAAATTCGTTAATTTTACTAGATTAACTCCCGATACTTTTGATTACGTTTTAAGTTCAATTGAAGATAAGATCAGAAAGCAAGATACCAATTTACGAAGAAGTATAAGTTCAGAAATGTCTTTCAATAATACTGCGATAGTAAAATAACTTCGTCTTCAACTACTATTACGTTTTACTCACTCTTGAAATTTTTTTAAACAAAAAAAAAATATTAATAAAAAACGCCGTGACCAGCGGGGCCCCATCACGGAAGTCGAATTTTTCCTTTCATCTTCAGTATTGAATGTCTATAAGCGAAATGTAATTGAAAGTCTACAAGCGATTTATCATTTTGGTGGTTTCAAAACTGATGATGAGTGTCCAGTTGATCGGGGCTTTAAAAGAAGGTTTTAAGTTTTTAAGGGCTGAATCTCAGTAAATTTCAATTTTGTGCCGATAGCAATTAGCAGGAATTAAAACGCCAACACAATTCGTACGAGGGCATTCCTACCCATGCTTATCCGCCAATTGTCTTTGTGTTTTATTTTTAAATACACCAATACCTCGCTTTGCGTCATTTCGTTTTGCGTTTCTTCGAAGTTGCGTCGCTGCTGAATTAGTACTAATTTTCACTGTGCGTCGATAGATTTTCGAAGTTACGTTGTTTTGGGTTCAAGTCTTTAAAATTTTTTTTCGAAATTTTTTGAAGTCTGCTATAGAAAATCATAATTTACTTTGCGTCGTTTCAATTAGCGTCATGTTTGTTTGGAACGTAACCACGACGCAAATTGAGGTATTGGTGTATTAAAAAAGGAACTTAAATAGTAAACTGGAGGGCCTTTATGAAGATATTTCTTCTTTCCAAAAAAATCCAAAATTTCTATTTTGTAAATAATAAAAATCCAAAATTCCTACTTTATAAATAAACAGTATAACGGAGTCGGATAAACAAAGTATAAGGAACTGTTTCCCCCCTCAATTTTTTTTTTGTAGCATGTTAATTACATCGAAGACTATACGAAATGAACATTTTCTACCACTTGCAACCGCCGCTACGAAAGTTATCGGTCATTTTGTGAAAAATCGACCATTTTAGTCGTACTTTCTTAATATAGATGAATATATCTCGGTATGTGTAGGTCTAAAAAAAAATGAAAAAAATTGAGGCTATTCACTATGATATAGTCTACCAGCGGTTACAGTATGAAATTTTTATCTGCACACATAACCTTAAAAAAAAAATAACTGGAGATACTGCTAAATTTTGGTTTTTTGGTCTTAACTTCGGATGTTTTAAGTGAAATTTGATGAAATTTTCTGAAAATATACTTTATAACGTGGACAATAACTGGTTAAAATTTCAAGTCCAAATATCTAACACAAACCCCGAAAATTAACGTCAAATTTGAAAATTGACTGGCCAATGATTTTTGTGCATTTTATCGTATGAAGTTCTTTTTTTTTTTCTTAAATTGTAGGTTTTCTTATGCACTTTATGATGGTGAACAAGAAAAAATTTTTAATGTTAATAGATTTGAGCGTTAGTTTATGGTATTCCATATTTGTAAATAATAAACAAATATTTTACTTCGCAAAAATACCACTTTTATTTTGAAACTGTGACAATATTGTTTCAAACTGTCAATTCATTTTCAAAAAATTTTTAAACTTTAAAAAAGTGAAAAAATCGATATTTTGTATTTTTTAGTCAATTTTTTTGAAAATTTTCATTTTTTTTGATGAAACATTTTTTTTATAATTAATAAGTAATTTTTGACATAATTATGCTGATAAGTAATTTTTGACATAATTATGCTGATCTATTGAATTATATTAATCGTCGTCGTTTTGCATCTCTTGATAACAGATCGTCACTCTGATCATCATTGTCGCTTGAGGCATAATTATAAAATGCATCATTATTTTCGGTTCTATCAATTTCTTGATCAATCGACGTATCAATAAATGATAATGAAGATTCGCTAACACTATCATGTATCTCTCTGTCAGTTGCACATGCACCTGACTTTGCACCTAAACTTTCAGTTACAGAAAAAATTTCAGAATTATTTTCCAGTTCTTCATCTAATTCATCAATTTTTTCTGTTTCGGGTACGAAATCTTTATCTTCACAGTTAAAGCAATTTAAGCCTTCGCAGTACTTACGTGCTACAGTGCATTTTAGTCCCAATTTTTTACAAGAACATGCTCTAGTCTGACACTTACTACTATTTAATTTACAGCTGCATGCAATTGATTTCATAAGTGAATCTGGTAATTTTTTAATGTTTCTGGGAAGGCTCACAGGTAATAAGCCATTGGACGTCATGTGCCATCCATAGTTGCATGCAAATTTAGTGTTTTTTGGGAACAACCATTTCTGAATTTGATAATACACTCTTAAAGAATGTTGATTTGCAGCTTGTGAGGTGGGTGGTAGTAAAGTCAGTTTACATGCTGTTCATGTCGTGTATTTTTGAAAACAATTAAATCTTAAATTTTCTAAACTTCCTTTTCTAAGTGGGTTGGATCCGTATAACTCTTGTATGCAACCTGCGGCTGCTGAAAATAGCATAGTCTCTGTTGCTTCAGGATCATAAAAAACAAGTGTGTCTTGTTTAAAGCTACAAATCTAAAGATAACACAGACAGGGAAAAATTTTTCGAGTTGCACGTCCTACTGAGATCATGTTTAAAATATGGCGGTGTATTTGACTTAAATTATTTTTCAAATACTGTTCAAAAATTGCTTAATTTTTAATACTAATTGTACGTACAGAATAAAAACAAAAATTTCGAAAAATTAGATCAGTATATGTCAAAAATTACTTATTAATTATAAAAAAAAATGTTTTATCAAAAACATGAAAATTTTCAAAAAAATTGACTAAAAAATACAAAATATCGATTTTTTTCACTTTTTTAAAGTTTAAAAATTTTTTCTTGTTCACCATAATAAAGTGCCTAAAAAAACCTAAAATTTAAGAAAAAAAAGAACCTCATACGATAAAATGCACAAAAATCATTAGCCAGTCAATTTTCAAATTTGACGTTAATTTTCGGGGTTTGTGTTAGATACTTTGACTTGAAATTTTAACCAGTTATTGTCGACGTTATAAAGTATATTTTCAGAAAATTTCATCAAATTTCACTTAAAACATCCGAAGTTAAGACCAAAAAACCAAAATTTAGCAGTATCTCCAGTTATTATTTTTTTTAAGGTTATGTGTGCAAATAAAAATTTCATACTGTAACCGCTGGTAGACTATATCATAGTGAATAGCCTCAATTTTGTTCATTTTTTTTAGACCTACACATACCGAGATATATTCATCTATATTAAGAAAGTACGACTAAAATGGTCGATTTTTCACAAAATGGCCAATAACTTTCGTAGCGGCGGTTGCAAGTGGTAGAAAATGTTCATTTCGTATAGTCTTCGTAGTAATTAACATGCTACAAAAAAAAAAATGAGGGGGCAAACAGTTCCTTATACTTCGTTTATCCGACTCCATTAGTGACTTTAATAACATTTTTAAATTACTTAATATTTGTGTATTGCATTTGTTATAAAAGTAAATTCATTTTTTTTTTAATTTTTTAAAATTACTATTCGCCTACTTTGTATTAGAATAAAAATAATGCATTTAAAACACATTTCACAATACCATTGAATTCCGATGTAAAAATGGGAGAGGTGGGAGGAAAAGTAATGTGGAATCCCTAAAAGGCTCTAGCTGGATACTAACTCAATACACGTACAAAATTTTAGCCCTCCAGGCTTCCTTAGAGAGTCTCTAGACGTATTAGAAGAAAAGCAAAAAAATTAAGGAAATATTGGCGTAAAAGTCGTGGGGGTA
Organism: Brachynemurus nebulosus; assembly: GCA_035578155.1. Classification (NCBI taxonomy): domain Eukaryota; kingdom Metazoa; phylum Arthropoda; class Insecta; order Neuroptera; family Myrmeleontidae; genus Brachynemurus; species Brachynemurus nebulosus. The sequence continues at coordinate 105,142,709 of JAPWDM010000001.1, forward strand.
AGGGTTAAAAGTTGAAACCTCCAAAAAACAATGGCTGGCTATTAGTCTAACCTGTACACAAAATCTCAGCCCTCTAGGTTTATTTGGGGAGATTTTGACCCGAACGAAACTGTTAAAAGACAAGAAAAATCATGTTCTTTTTGGTATAAAAATGGTGGGGGTAAGGGTTAAAAGCTGAGAGCCCCAGAAGGCACCCCCTTGATACTAACTCAATCCAAATACAAGCCTTCAGCCCTCTAGGATTATTTGGGTGACCTGTGCGAGTGGTACAAACTTCGAAAACGTCAAAAAAGCATGAAATTGTAGTTTAAAAATAAAAATGAGGGGGTTGGGGTAAAATATTAAAACCTCCAAAAAGCACAACCTAGGTACGAACTTTATCAATACACCAAATTTCAACCCTCTGCGTTAATTCTAGGCGGCTGTGGGCGTGTTAGATTCAGCCAAAATATTTTTTCCCCCTCTACTCACTCCAAATCATCCCAGGGAGCTGAATTTTGGATATGTTGTAGATAATTAACCGAAACATTATTTCCAACCGGTTTGGAAAAGTTTTATTGTTTTACCGCCCCCCCCCCACCCTCTTAAAGATTGGGTCGGATCCAAAATTTGTCCAAAATTTGACCCCACTTTGATAGTATGAGGTGCATCGGAAATGAACCCCACTTACCAAATTTCAGCACTTAGCTTTCATAGGGGGACCCTACACATATTAAAAGGTAGCGGGAAAAATACATATATATATATATATATATATATATATATATATATATATATATATATATATATATATATATATATCTATATATATATATATATATATATATATATATATATATATATATATATATATATATATATATATCAGACTTTTTTCTACAGAATCGTGTTCTACGGGTCCGAAAACGGATAGCGCCCCTACTATCGCCTCTCGCCGTTCTTATCGTATAGGCTGTATAAGTCAATATTTTGTATTTTTTTTCAAGTATTTATAGGCTGTATTTTTTTCAAGGAAGAATTCAACTAAAAATACTTGAGTTTGTCTATGTACAATATTTATGAATAAACAATGATAAGGGAGAGAGAGAGATAAAAAATTAAATTTTTATGAAAAAATAAGTAAAATATTTACTTCAGTTTACAAAAAATACTTTCAAAAAATTATTAAAGTATTTAATTAATTATTCACTCAAATACACGCAAAATATTACGAACAAATGTCAAAAAAAAATCTTTATTAACAACAAAATAAGGTAGTTTTTGTGTCCTTAGCAACCCATATCTGATTCTAAAAATTTTGCAGACCATAATGTAATACATTAGCTTAATGGCATTTACTTAACCATTTGTGTATCTAATAACTATGGGTTAAATATTGGATGAAAATTTGTATGAAAATTCGTCATTTTTGAAGTTAGAGATATATAAAAATATGTTACTATGGACTATTCAAATAAATAATATTTTCTACACTGATTGACCGACAGCACACAGCCTAAACTGTTGGGTTTAGAAGGACGAAATTTAGCACAGAAGATATGAAGATTTATGTTTAGGCTTCTATTTATAAAAAAACGCCGTGAGCAGCGGGGCCCCATCACGGTAGTCGAATTTTCCCCTTCATCTTCGGTATTGAATGTCTACAAGCGAAATGTGATTGAAAGTCTACAACCGAATTGTCATTTTGTTGGTTTCAAAACTGGTGATGAGTGTTCGACTGATCGAGGCTTTAAAAAAAGGTTTTAAGTATTTAAGGGCTGTATCTCAGTAAATTTCAATTTTGTGCCGAAAACAGGTAGCAGAAAAAAACAAACACAATTCGTACGAGGACATTCCTGCCCATGTTTATCCGCTAATTGCCTTTATGTTTTAGTTTTAAATATTAAAAAAGGACCTTAAATAGTAAACTGGAAGGCCTTTATAAAGATACTTTTTCTTTCAAAAAAAATAAAAAAATAAAAAATAAAAAATAAAAAATAAAAAATAAAAAAAATAAAAAATAAAAAATTATTTTATAAATAATAAAAATCCAAAATTCCTACTTTATATCTATGTATACATATAGAATTACCTATATGTAATATAATATGTATGTATGCAACTACCTATATGTATGTATTGCTTTTGTTAAAAAAGTAAATTCATTTTTTTTTTAATTTTTTAAAATTACTATTCGCCTACTGTGTGTTAGAATAAAAGTAATTCATTTAAAACACATTTACAATACCACTGAATTCCGATGTAAAAATGGGAGAAGTGGGGGGAAAAGTAATGTTTAATCCCTAAAAGGCACTAGCTGGATACTAACTCAATACACGTACAAAATTTCAGCTCTGTATGTTTTCTTAGAAAGCTTCTAGACGTGTTAGAAAAAAAGCAAAAAAATCAAGGAAATATTGGCGTAAAAATCGTGGGGTAAGGGTTAAAAGTTGAAACCTCCAAAAAGCAGTGGCTGGCTATTAACTTAACTTATACACAAAATTTCAGCCCTCTAGGTTTATTTGGGTAGATTTTGACCCGAACGAAACCGTTAAAAAACAAGAAAAATTATGTTCTTTTTGGTATAAAAATGGTGAGGGTAAGGGTTAAAAGTTGAGACCCCCAAAAGGCACCCCCTTGATACTAACTCAATCCCAATACAAAATTTCAGCCCTCCAGGTTTAATTGGGTGATCTGTGCGAGTGGTACAAACTTCGAAAACGTCAAAAAAGCATGAAATTGTAGCTTAAAAATGAGGGGAGTGGGGGTAAAATATTAAAACCTCCAAAAAGCATAACCTAGGTATGAACTCTATCAACACACCAAATTTCAATCCTCTACGTTAATTCTGGGGGGCTGGGGGCGTGTTAGATCCAGCGAAAATCGTTTTCCACCTCTCTACTCCCTCCAAATCACTCTAGGAAGCTGAATTTTGGATATGTTTGGATATGTTTGGATATGTTTTGAAGATAATTGATCGAAACATTATTTAAAACCGGTTTGGAAAAGTTTTATTGTTTTATTACCCCCCACCACCTCCTTAAAGGTCGGGTCGGAAAAAAAATTTGCCCAAAATTTGACCCCACTTTGATAGTATGAGGTGCCTCGAAAATGAGCCCCATTTACCAAATTTCATTTCTTAACTTCCATAGGGGGGCCCTACACAAATTAAAAGGTGGCGGGAATATAATATATATATATATATATATATATATATATATATATATATATATATATATATATATCAGACATCTTTTTTTTCTACATAATCGTGTTCTACGGGTCCGAAAACGGATAGCGCCCCTACTCTCGCCTCTCGCAGCTCTTATCGTATAGACTGTATAAGTCTAATTTTTCGGAGAAAATTCGACTAATAAAAGTCAATTGTGTAAACGTTTCTAGTAATTCATTCCCTAAAGGGTTAAAACATGAAATGAAAGTTCGTATGGGAAGTTCGTCATTTTTGAAATTAGAGACGTGGAAATTGGTATTTAGGCTTTTGAACAACATTGAAAGTGAGCAGTGAGTACCTAATAAAAAGAGGTTGCCGATGGGAAATCCCATCGGGTATACGGCTAGTATGTAATAAATTGAAATAGGAATGTAGTCTAGTTATAGTTTCGTTAGTAATTTTTTCGTAGTTACCAGTTTTGTATACATATACAAAAAGTAAATAAGCAATCGTTACTATGAAATTATGTTAGCAAATAAACTGAAGATGTTTAATTACTTATATTATTTTACTTTTAAACTGATTCTATTTACTTTCATTGGATAATAATAATAACTAAATTTCATTGAAACACATGGAGAAAAGTTTATTTCAATGAAAGAAAATTACACTCTTGGAAAATACTATTTTGTACAAATAAAAATTTGCTCGCTAAAATATTATACAGTAAAGATAATATTTAATAATTTGTTAACTTGAAGTATTTTCACCAATATATCATCAATATTGGTGGAAATACTCCAAATAAACAAATTATTAAATAGTAATCATCAAAATCATCCACTTACAACTAAATATAGGTGTTTGTGTTTCAAAAAACATTTAATTTCCAAATATTCAATTAAAATAAAGAACGCAAAACGTTATTTATAGGCACTGAAAGTTGCGTAGATTACATTTAGTTTTTTTTGCAAAAAGAAACTTAATTTTCGATATAAAAACCACGCGGGCGGAATTCAAATTTTTCCTTAAATTTATTAAAATTTTCATATCTTTCGATACTCCCCGAGGCATAAGTGCAAAAATCGCGGAAGGTTTTCTGTTATCTCCCGGTCTATAATTCTTTCGATAAAGTTATGTAGATTAAATTAACATTTTGAATTTAAAAAAATATTGCGCCAAAAATCTTCGTTCCTAAAATAGTATGACGTGCATGTGTCAAATCTGTTAAAAAATTTTAAGTGGGAGAAGAGGAAAATTATAACTTATGAAAGGTTTTCCGGTCCCAACTGTATCTATAGCTTATGAGGGGTTCTTCTATAATTTCTACAACATATTGTCGAGATCCGCCCAGCTGTTTAATTTGGGTTTTGTTGGGATCCTATAGTTCTGGATGACCTTACGTTAATTTTAAATCAGATATTCCGAAATTCTGTACAAAATTAGTATCTTATTTTCATTTAAATAACAATATTACCGTTACTGGATATCAGTTGTTTATATCCGTTTCTATAGAAATGAGTAAACAATTTTATTTTACGTATAATACTTCCCCTAAAAAGATTTATGAACTTTGAGGACTCGTAACTCAAAAATGAAACCGAATTTCAAAATTCGAGCTCCGTTGTACCATTCGTTGTATCATTCCTGGAGTGATCTTCTACTGATAAACATCTCACTTATCGAAATCCGTTAAGTAACCTTAGTTGTGTACATTTCACAAAATTTTACAAAATTTTTTCTAATTCTATTATACATATAATTATATAACCCACGTTTTTTTTTTTTACACACACAGGATTTAAATACATCGGGCGTTCAAATGTATCCTGTGTATTAATAAAAAATTTCTGTTAGAAATAAGGAAAATGTTATATTATCTCCGGAGTGAATTCTGTTTATTTGATCTAACCAGTCTAAGAAACAACAATTTTAAATTATAAATGTACCTAAGTTACATTAGGATATTGTAGTGCACTTTAACAAAACAACATTAAATAAAATATTTAATGCCCAATTTAATGAGTAGTGGGTTAAATACATTTTAGTAATTATCTTAAAATAGTAATGCTTAGAGTTTTTGCTTTTTATTTTCGTTGCTAAATTGTTATAAAAAACAAAATCAAAAATATATATCATATTCTAATATTAATAACAAAACCCATATCAAGCACTTTTTAAACAACGTATTATTAGTGTCAGATTGAATGAAAGGCGGACCTCGCTATCCCTACCTTTATAGCAATATTGTACCCCGCAGATGATGGTCCCCCGTACGATGGTCGCTGTTCTTCTGAAGTAGTCAGTCCTCTTATTATATTTTACTTATATTTATGTGTATATCACATTGTGTAAGCTGTTCAAGTTATATAATTATATTGTGTGTATATTGTATTTTAGTAAGAACGTATTGTATTGTATTTAATACTAAACGTCTGTTCAGAGACGTAATGAGTTATTTTTTAAAAGGAAATCATCTAAGCCCTATAAGATACCAAGCACAAAAACAAATATATATATATATATATATATATATATATATATATATATATATATATATATATATATAATATATATATATATATATATATATATATATATATATATATATATATATATATTTATAGTCAAAGGTCGACATGTAGTCTCTTCGCGGAACGACTCGTTTATCCTAGGTTTGGCTAACGCCTTTCAGCAAACCCCGAAATAGGTTCCTATTTCGGCCTTTGACTGATTTATTTTTAGTCAAACCTAGAAATATCTAACTTTTTAGTCAAACGTCGAAAGTAAAATAATTTCTTTCGGGGTTTTCCTAGTCTATCCTAGAAGCGACTAAGGCACATTCGGTCAAACGTCAATTTGTACTGCACTTGTATCTTTTAATAAGTTTTTGCATGCGAGCCTAACTCTTTGCGGTACCTATTCTAATAAATGTATTTGTAATTCCGTATTTGTGTATTGAACGTGTGGGAGTGTAAGCTTAAAGATGTGTGAATCAACCTGTGCTGTGACTGCAAACGCGGATAAATAAGCTTTGAAAGCTAAGTTTATGCAGAAAATATCTAATCTGAATGAATAAGTATAAGTGTTCATTTTATACAAAGTAGGGACAAAATACGGAATAATAAACACACATTTTGTTAGGAATCAGATACAAGAATGCAAAGACAAATTTCTTAATTTGGAAGATGTGCCCGACGTTCAGCTTTGTCTGAGGGAGATAATACAAAAGATTCTAATTTTGGGGGCCAAGGTTTTATAAAATGCCACTGTAGTAAAAAGTACTCGCATCAAAATTGTGTAAATGTAAAAGATTGAACGTATTGTGCAACTAAAAATGCCATAGCGCATCACCTTGTCAAAATAAAAAGTAATTTTTTTCATTAATTACATACCTATTGTGATGATACAAAATAATAATAACCAATTTTATTTCTTGTTCTGATTATTTGTCAATTCATTACTAAAATATAGTAACAATAAACATTAAAATTACAAATATTCTTTTATTATAGCTAATAATTAAATAATTTAGATCCGACTGGTCAAACCCCGATCTCATCAAATTGAGTTTCGGCGTTTGACCGTACAAATTAGTCTCTCCTAGGATTAACCAAAAATTCATTAGTCAAAGGTAGAAAAGTGCTATTCGTTTGGACTTTGACTGAGACGTTATGTCAGACCTGAGGTTTAACTAGGCAAACCTAGGAGCGCCGGCGCTTCGATGTTTGACTATAACATATATATATATATATATATATATATATATATATATATATATATATATATATATATATATATATATATATATATATATATATATATATATATATATATATATATATATATGTATGTATATATAATCAGTTTAATACAATGTTACTTTTTTAATACCTATTTATACACCCATTAAGCGCATAACAGGAAAAAGAAAACTGCAGAACTTTGAAATAAACTTCGTAACGACATTCGCTGATTTTAAAATCAAAGATTCTGTGGTGACGATGCTGGTGAGCACTGGACTGTTAATGACATGTTTTTCGATTCTGTTTACATATTTTTAACTTATATGTCGGAAATCTACTCATATTACAATAATATGTTGTACAACGTATTATGCTGCTAATGTCTACTGTGTGATCAAATCGTGTCAAGATATTTGGCAAATAAGCACTAGAGATTACTTATGCAAATATTTGAATATGAATGTTCATTTTTGAACCTTCTCCCCCATTGTCACGCTGCATCACATTTGGTCGAACCCCCCTCTAATATTTCGTCGTCAACCTGCCCCCCCTGCCCCAAAGAATCGATTAAATAATATACAGTTCATTTGCTTCACGCGAAATTAGTTCTGTAACCTTGCTTTTCAGAAAAATATTCCTTATTCTATTATATACCTATACCTACATATATATATACGCATATACACTTTCATCGCTTACGTAGCAAAAACGGTGATAGATACAGTAAAAAGTGTTAAGACCTTTTTTGTAGAGAATCGAATTCTCTGCGAGAGCACCTGTCTATTTTTTACAGATAAAAAAGTACAGTGCTTCGAACGTGCACTCAAAAATCGACTTTTTCGAGCATTCCGACAGTGTGCCGTCGAGCGCCTTCTTAATTAACAATTAATCGATTAGAAAATGACGATTTTTGACTGCGCGTTCGGAGCACTGTACTTTTTTACCTGTACAAAATAGACAGGTGCTCTCGCGGACTTTTTGTAGAGAATTCGATTTTAACACTTTTTACTGTATCTATCACCGTTTTCTCTACATAAGCGATGAAAGGTTAAAAAACGCGTTTCATCAATTTTCAAAATTGTTTAAATAATAATAAAAATCATTTCAGGAAGTTAACATTTTGCATAAATGTTCTCCTCGTTAATTCCTATAAAAATCTCTTCTCAAAATTTTTTTATCTTCATTAGAAATTAATGTGAGATAGGGAAAGAATTTAGTGCTACTGGGCTATTAACGCATTACTTTCTAATATAATTTGTTTATTTTGTTTGGGATTTGAACACCATATTTCTTTCTTTGTTTTGCACACTTTTGCTATTCTGCAAAACAGAGAAGGAAATATGGTGTTCATATTCCAAACAAAATAAACAAACTATATGTATGATGTTCTTTGCTCGTTGCGTTAGTCCCTATCAATACGAAATGTTTTCTTGAATCACACGATATACAAATAGATAGATAAATTTTTGTTGGTTACCTTACACTTAAATTTCCCAAAATTTTTAATGCCAAATCTGGATTTAATTTTAACGATGCAACACAAGCGTTGAAATTGTAACGTGGACAACAGAAGAAGAACGAAAACACAAAGCATAAATCATCCGATCTGACATTGTAATGTTAGCTGACTTTGATCTAATAGATGGTTAGTTTATTCCTTCGTTCATTTTCATGTCCGCTGTGTTTGCCGTCTCCGCTATACTGTGTTGTGTTGATTACAGTTAAAATTCCACAACCGTGCCCGGCCCGTTTATATTTAGAGTATTACGTATACCTAACTAAATATACCTATATATGCACTTAACACATCACATAAGGATAACCTTATGTTTCTTGCTATAATCACTCTTTTATAACTTATTATTACCACATAGTTATCATCTATTTCGATTCAAAGAATAATTCAGATTTTGCAAAACACATTACCCCTGCCGCAGTATTCTGCCAAACATAGCGAATTTTCGGTTACGAAAATTACTTTTTTGTACAGCATTCGAGGAGAATATTTTATTTGCTGGAACGTGTCTGTCAATCTTGTACGGCTAATATGAACTACGGATGCATGTCCCGAAACGTACAGACAAATTTCGTCGAATTTATTTTTTATAAACTAGCCGTATACCCGATGGGATTTCCCATCGGCAAAATCTTTTTATTAGGTAATCACTGCTCACTTTCAATGTTTTTCAAAAGCCTATATACCAATTTCCACGTTTTAAAAATGACGAACTTTCCATTCGAACTTTAATTTCTTGTTTTAACCCCTTAGGGAACGAATTTCCAGAAACGTTTACACAACTGACTTTTATTTATAAATAGAAGCCTAAACATAAATCTTCATATCTTCTGTGCTAAATTTCGTCCTTCTAAACCCAACAGTTTAGGCTGTGCGTTGTCTGTCAATCAGTGTATAAAATATTATTTATTTGAATAGTCATAGTAACACATTTTTATATATCTCTAACTTCAAAAATGATGAATTTCCATACAAATTTTCATACTATATTTAACCCATTATACTTAACCCATTTAGGGGACGAATTTCCAAAAATCCTTTCTTAGTGTTCACCTACGTTATATAGGGAACTCCTGTGCAAAATTTCATTCTTCTAAATCCAACGGTTTAAGCTGTGCGTTGTCAGTCAGTCAGTCAATCAGTGTTAGAAATTTATTAACGCCTTATCGCATACAAAGCCATATATGGATTCTAAGTTTTACTATTTTTTTTTCAACATATTAAATTTTTTTTTCAAATGTTAAATCCTAACTTTATACTCCTTCGAGTAACGGAACCTAATTTTTGTTATCTTTGGTAAGTACGGGTTGTCAAATTATTTGAAGTTATGTTCAGGGTGTCCGACCATCACAGTGCAATTAATTGGTGCTAATTTTATTTGTGAAAACTAAACAATAAAACGGTAAGTACTAAAATCAGAAATTTTCAAAATACATTCTTTATATATTCAAGAACATGGAATAGTTGTGATTCGTGTGTGTTTTCTTGTTTCCTTCGATTTTTGGGGCTTATTTTGAAGTTGCCATATTTGGCTTTGTATGCGTTTAATCCAAATTATTATTGGGCATATATGGCGTCGTATCGCTTTTATGGTACATCCCAGCATGTCAATTCTATTCCTGGTGATGGCTTCGTGAGTGACGATGATTTTGCTTCTGATTCCCCAGTACTCCCGCCAGCCAAGGCAGTCCATCAACTTTGGTGGCCAGAAAATGTACTGCAACAAGGCGAAAAGGTACTCCATCTAGCTTGCCCGGCTCACCTATACTCATTGAAAAACTCCAGCTAGGCATCAAGACCTCCCTTTGAAGTCTGTGCGATCAGACAAGGTGGCCATTTCCCCGAATGGACAAAACTAAATTGACAATTATGTCAAAACTGCTCAAAATTCCGTTCATTCGCCAAATGTGGAAAGTGTCAAGTTTATTTATGTTACAATGGCAAATAAAATTGCATACAGATTTTCATAAAATATAATTGTATTTTTTATTTAACACATACGAAGTCATATATCGATTATAACTATAATACTAAAATGCATACGAAGCCATATATGGCTTCGTTAAGTAATTTCTGAACAATAAAACTTAATTTTTTTTTCTTAATTTGACTACTAAAATAAAAGAAGTGAAAAACATTTTCAGTAAAAAAAATTTTTTTCTTCACCTCCTTCATAATTGATGCAATAAGGGATTAAATAGATTTTTATTGTATCAGTTTTATAAAGTATGAATAACGAAAAATTAATCGAATTTGTTAGGAAATAAACATTGTCTATGCATATGAATAATTTTAATAACTCTTAGTGCCTTTTTAGAGTTCCGTAAAAAAAGTAAAATACCCCTGTCGCAGCACCGGCATAACATAGCGAATTTCCAAAGATTGGACACTGGCGGATCTCATATAACAACCTGTATCCATCTAAAATAACTCCCTAACCGGGAAAAAATTTCCAAAATCTGTTGAGTGGTTAATTTTTGGTGCTTTTGGGTCCCCAGGACACTGGCGGATCTTATATACATAGTATATCATATATGCATTTAAAGGAATTTAACTTTTTAAAGGTGATAAAATCTTTTTAAGAAAAAAAATAAAACCGACGTCAAAATAATAATAATAATAATAATAATAATAATAATAATAATAATAATAATAATAATAATAATAATAATAATAATAATAAACCACGAGCTTGCTGGCGTAGGCGCATTTTTATTCACAGCAGCGCAACGTGCCGCCGATATCTTGGGCTTAGCCTTCGATCCGCGTAATCGCGACGGTGATGACAACATTCTTTCACTATCACAGTCGCGCCAAAAGTCGACAATCAAGAGAGCCGAGCAACAACATCTGCTCAATAAACATCGCGACAAAGTTCACCAGGGTATGTTCTACCGTCACCTTGACAACCTTGGCCTTTCGAGCGAACTCACTTGGGCTTTCTTGAGAGCTAATGGACTTAAATCGGAAACGGAGGGTTTTATCATGGCAGCTCAAGATGGAGTGTGGAACACCTTAACACACCAAAAATATGTGATGGGTATTAAAGGGGTTTCGAATACCTCGTGTCGGGCATGCAAAGCATACCCGGAAACCTTAATGCACCTGACTTCAGGTTGTTCTTATTATGCTAAATCCACCTATATCCATCGCCATAATGCTGCGTTGCGCGTGCTCTACTTTTATCTTCGTCATCATTACGAAGTTGACAAAACACCAGTCTTGCCCTACGATCCTGCGGAAGTAGAATCCTTTGTTGCCAACCAAAAGTGCAAGATCTTTTGAAATATTCCGGTTGCAACTACCAGGCAATTGAGCGCTAATAAGCCTGATGTTGTGCTCCAAGATTTAACATCTCAAACTATGTACGTTATCGAGTTCTCCGCTCCGGCGGAAACTAACATAGTCGAAAAGGAGGAGCAAAAAAGGATTAAATATCAAGATCTAATACATGAACTGCGACAACTGTACCCGGGCTATACTGTCCGGTCGTACTTATAATCGGATGTCTGGGGGGTATGCATAACTCCTTTGTGCGCAATCTTAACATCATTTCGGCTTGTAGATCTCACGCGAATATGTTAGCGGCGTCAATGCAGAAGGCAATTATTAGAGGGACGCTCCGCACGCTTCGGTCGCACGAGACGAACTTTTCCGGGGGTTCATGAACATCTTTGAATCCCCATGCCCCGTTTAGAGCGGGTCCTCGAACATCCATTGGACCTGCCCTCGAATCTCCCACTGCGAAGGTCTTGCAGCGAGGTTCGGGGATTTATTAGGTAGGGAAGACCAGGAAGGGGATGCTGTATGACGGACATTACGTACCTGACTTTGAAGTACCTGACCTGGTACGCTGCACGGACACTTTTTCCTCCGCCTGGGGGTTTTTGAAGTGCAGTCGCATTTATTTCGTTAACATAATAATAATAATAATAATAATAATAATAATCATAATAATAATAATTATAATAATAATAATAATAATGGTGGTGAGGACACCTATAGCAGCTGCCCTTGGCATCCGTGAGGGATATTTATCCCCCATTGGTGTCAAGGAGGCTAAGGGTTCCAGGGGTAGTTTATGCGCAATACAGTAATCTTCGGATTCCATTAGCCTCTGACTACCCAAGATCGGCACATTTCCTTCTCGAGGTACCACTGTTTTCATAAAAGATGCCGGATCAAAATTTTCGACAAGGATGAATGTCGTAGGATCGACAGTGTAGCATTCCCGTATTGAGCGAAACTTCACCGAACGTACAGATTGTGTTTTGTTGCGAATTGGGGCTGACATATACTCAATGACTGACGGATGGGAATGTAGTAGCTGGTATGGGCATGTTTGCGTTTGTTCGTGAATCGCGTCAGACGAGTCGAAAAGCGTGATATTTTATCTGTGATTTCTGGTTTTGCTGATCTGTGATTATGTTATATCTGTGATATTTGTTATGCCAACTAGGGTTTTCACGCCTTCGTTGGTATTATTTTAATTTTTTGTTGCTGTGATATTTCCCTGGCCTTGTTCTTGTCATTTCGATGGTAGGAATGCGACTCTTGACGCACTCGTTCTCATCGGCCACGCGTGCGAGGCGACGTCTGCCCGAACAGCTTGAGCGAGCTCGCCCAGTAAGGAGACGTCGTTGTCCCTCGTACGGATGCGTTCGTGGGCGTTGATATGGCGGCTTCCGCCTCGTCGAAGTGATACGAACACAGGTCAGATGTTGGCTCTGTGATACTCTGTGGCATTGTCCCGTTCTCTGTAGCCTCGACTCGGACGAACGTGGCCTAGTTATCGTACCGGTCTCCCGTGTAGGTTGACCCCGACATCTGACAGAACGGCACATGTACCCAGTAATCAGTTATCTGACAGAACAGTACATGTTGCTCAGTAATCAGATGTCACTGTCCCTACACATGTGAGTTCCTAGGCGTTGACGAAGCCATTTCGGAACTGTCGAGACTATGGGGAGCGGAATCGTGTCACAGAGCAAGAAATTTCTGAAATCTGTGATATTGTGATGTTGTTTTTATTTTTTAATAAGATTGTGTTTAATCCGTTTTGTTTTAACGATGTACCACTGAGGGCGTTTTCCACCCGAGATGGTACATCACTTGATTTTATTTATCTGTGATATTTTGTTATGCCGCTGTGGGCCTGTTGTTATGGCTCTACAGCGGTATTGTTTTAACTCCTTATTGCTTCACTGGTCGGCCTGCGGCCTTCCAGTGACGCAATAAGTTTTATCTGTGATACTTACCGTGATACTGATCTGTGATATTTATTTGTGTATGGTCTAGTCAGGTTCCTCCACCCCGAGGCCCTTTACGCCTCGGGGGGAGTCGCAGCGATGGTCTTCAGGCCTTGGTGACCGAACGCTCTGTCTAGTACTTATCGTACCGTCACCAAGGACTGTCCACTCTTTTTAAGCCCTGGGATGGCAGGGCTCATCGTTGGATTTTATCATGTGTATGTTTGTCCGTTGTCTAATGCATTTATGTGTTCCTGTCTTTATGTGTCGTTTTTATTTTTACTGTTTATGGCGGCGCATGCCCTTAGTAGGCGATGCCGCCGGGTGCTGCTGACCGCGCCATCCACCGGCAGCAGTACCCCAATTTTAATAAAAAAAAAAATAATAATAATAATAACCTCGTTTCAAGCAACAACAACAACAATATAAGGAGTGATGTGACAGGCCCGTCCGTGAATGTACTACGGTAATTTTACGGATTGGTTTGGCACATTACCCTTCCACAGAGCCTAATACCTTGCATAATGCCGGTATAGGTGAATGTTACCCAGTACTGTCCTACTGAGTAGTGAGCGCCAGGTTGGCGTAAAAGTCTATAATAATAATAATAATAATAATTCCTAAACATCAATGTGGGTTCCGCCGATACCATTCGACTACGGACCATCTTGTTCGCCTCGAGAATGCCATTCAAGACGCCTTTCTCAAACGAAAACACCTTGTGGCCGTGTTTTTCGATTTGGAGAAAGCTTATGATATGACCTGGAGGTATGGCATTCTCAAGAAGCTGCACGACTGGGGTTTAAGAGGTAACCTCCCTCAGTTCGTTAAAAGTTTTCTGACTGACCGATCTTTTCCTGTCCGGGTAGGTGACACTGAGTCTGAGGCCCACCCCCAGGAGAATGGTGTTCCTCAAGGCTCAACCATTAGTGTTACCTTGTTTTCCATCGCAGTCAGTCATATTGCAGCTTCAGCCCCAATTCGTCGTTGCTTGTACGTTGATGACCTAATCATATTCTATGCAGCCGATTCCATCGGGGATATCCAACAACGGCTGCAACAAGGCATCAACGAAGTGGTGACTTCTGCAGAAGCTCTTGGTTTTCGTTTCTCACCTCAAAAAACATCGGTGGTTCACTTCTGCAGAAAGCGCAACGCACATCCGGATCCTGTTCTCACACTTAAAGAATCCAATCTTCAGTGCGTTGATAGCGTCAGGTTTCTAGGACTCATATTCGATAAACAACTTACGTGGCGTCCACACCTCCAAGCCTTAGCTGCGAGTTGTCGCAGGACAATAAACATGCTTAAGTGCTTGGCTGGTGGATCGTGGGGTGCGGGCCGGGAGTCGTTGCTTCGCCTGTATCAATCGCTAGTTCTGATTAGGATTGATTACGGCAGCATTGCTTACTCCCCCGCCCGGGCGTCTGCGCTTTTACTCCTAGATCCTGTTCACCATGCAGGCATACGACTGGCTACGGGAGCATTTCGAACGAGCCCTTCTATGAGCCTCTGCGTAGAGTCGGGTCTCCCTCCGCTGCGACTGAGACGTGAGCGTCTCTTGCTCAATTATGCTGCGGGGGTATATGCAACACCTTCACATATAAACTACCCGACTCTGTTCAGATACCGTTTACAGGGGCTCTATGGTCGACGTCCCACCATAAGTCGAACAGTGGCCGTTCGAACGCAGGAGTTATTAGAGAGTCTACACTTACAGTTCGCCAAGGTACTTCCCAAACGTCCTATGGAAGTACCTCCTTGGCTGATCCCTAACGTAAGGCGTCGTTTCGACCTGACTGGTCTCAACAAGGAGGAGACCAGTTCATTCGAATATCGATCCCGCTTTTATGAGATTATTAGCGAACTTGACTCTCTCTACATATACACAGATGGTTCCAAAACAGCTACGAGTGTGGGAAGTGCTATCGTAATTCGTGACGATCCTCACGCCTGGTCACTTCCTCCCCAGGCCACTGTGTATACTGCGGAATTATTTGCGATTTTGCAAGCCCTGCGATTCTGTCAAACATCCGAAGACAGCGCATTCCTCATTTGTTCCGACTCGTTGAGCGCGTTGCAAGCGATCTGCCACTCTCATACCATCGATCCACTGGTGCAGAACATCCTGACGTATCTCTACATGCTCCGCCAGAAGTCTATCACCTTTTTCTGGATACCCAGACATGTGGGGATACCTGGCAATGAACTCGCCGACCAGGCAGCACGTCATGCAGCCGAAGTCGGTGAGCCACAGGACATTGCCATTCGCACAGAGGATCTGAGAGTGTGCATTAGATCCGCGATCGAACATAAATGGCAACGTGAGTGGAACAACCTCACGGTGAAGCTCAGACAGGTGAAACCTGAGGTCCGAAGAACTCCGGCACCTGTAAATCTGAGCCGGCGAGAAAGTGTGGCTCTGACGCGTTTACGCTTGGGCCACACGGCATTAACACATCGTCATCTTCTCGCCGGTGAGGATCAGCCAAGTTGCGCCGCCTGCGGGAGGGCGCTGACCGTGAGGCATATAGTTGAGGAATGTGTAACCTTTGAGCCATTGCGCCAGAGGTTGCAGCTCCCAAATAATGTAGCCAACGCTCTTAGTTATGATGCTGTCTCTGAAAGAAGGATGATTGAATTTCGCAGAAATTCGAACCTTCTTCAGAGACTGTAGGGGCATTACATCTCTGAATTTTACAAAGTCGTCTATTTATCTCTCCCGATAGAATTTTAATTACAGTCGATTTTAACTTATGTATTTTCAAAAGCTTGTGTGATTGTCTGAATTTATTTATTTTTATTGCCTATACCCTGCTCCAGCTGGTCTGGCAGGGTATTTTTAGTTTCTCGTTATGCCACTAAGGGCCTTTTACACCCTTAGTGGTACTGTGTGTTATTTATACCTTGTTATTTGTTTTTTTATTGTTTTTTAGCGATGTACCACCGAGGGCTCTTTACATCCGAGGTGGTACATCATTTGTTTTTTTATTATCTGTAATATTTTGTTATGCCGCTGTAGGCCTGTTGTTATGGCTCTACAGCGGTATTGTTTTAACTCCTTATTGCTTCACTGGTCGGCCTGTGGCCTCCCAGTGACGCAATAAGTCTTATCTGTGATACAACTTGTGATAGTTTTTCTAGTCTCTGTGTGTTTTCTAGTCTGTTCTATCCACCCCGAGGCCCTTTACACCTCGGGGGGAGTCTCAACGTTGGTTTTCAGGCCTTGGTGACCGGACGCTCGGTCTAGTACTTATCGTACCGTCACCAAGGACTGTCCACTCCTTTTAAGCCCTGGGATGGCAGGGCCCATCGATGGATTTTATTATGTGTATGTTTGTCCGTTGTCTAGTCCATTTATGTGTTCCTGTCTATTTTGTGTGTTTTTTATTTTTACTGTTTATGGCGGCTCATGCCCTTAGTTGGCGATGCCGCCGGGTGCTGCTGACCGCGCCATCCACCGGCAGCAGTACCCAATTTTTAACTAAATAATAATAATAATAATAATAATAATAATAATAATAATAATAATAATAATCCCTTCCCTCTGTCCCTAATCCTACCTATTCTCTGAGGACACGAAAACGAACTAAGCATTCACAGCCGTCTGTCATTGAGCCAACATCTACGCTCCCACAAAAGTCTCGTCGTACGAACCAGTGTACACCAAAATAGACGCATAACACCTCGTTTCAAGCAACAACAACAACAATATAAGGAGTGATGTGACAAACCCGTCCGTGAATGTACTACGGTACTTTTACGGATTGGTTTGGCACATTACCCTTCCACAGAGCCTAATACCTTGCATAATGCCGGTATAGGTGAATGTTACCCAGTACTGTCCTACTGAGTAGTGAGCGCCAGGTTGGCGTAAAAGTCTATAATAATAATAATAATAATAATAATAATAATAATAATAATAATAATAATAATAATAATAATAATAATAATAATAATAATAATAATAATAATAATAATAATAATAATAATAATAATAATAATAATAATAATGGTGGTGAGGACACCTATAGCAGCTGCCCTTGGCACCCGTGAGGGATATTTATCCCCCATTGGTGTCAAGGAGGCTAAGGGTTCCAGGGGTAGTTTATGCGCAATACAGTAATCTTCGGATTCCATTAGCCTCTGACTACCCAAGATCGGCACCGTCCCTTCTCGAGGTACCACCGTTTTCACAAAAGATGCCGGATCTAGAGGAGAAATCCTCGATCGTTCATTTTTTTAACCCTTCTTTTTATTTCGTTTCGTTTTTATTGTTTTTTTTGTTTTTCGTTATTTTTATTTCTTTTTGTTTCAGGTTTTCTTTTATCTTTTGTTTCCTTTTTTGTTTTTGGTTTTGTTTTGTTTTCGTTCTTCTTTGTTGTCCCAACTTCAAGTCATCTTCGGGACCCACACTAGCTCGTGTGTGGCTTAGCGGCGTTGCCTGGAAAAGGGGATCCTGGTGACTGAGGGAAGCCGTTACTTGCGAGTACGGCGGAACAACACGTCACTTTGGCCCTGGCTTCAGGCATAGACCGTGGCTGCGGTTATGCACCGGCCGCAGTAAATTCGAGCGCTCCGGGGTCGTGCGTGTCACTGGGGCAATGGGCTTCGTCCCTAGGGCCCCTCATTCCCGTATCCCTGGCGTGGGAGTCCCACGTCCCTTATGAGGCTCCGTGGAGGGTGGGGAGCGGGGTGGGGGATTTTTTTGTATTAAATCTTATGGGTAAACAGAATAATGTCTCTTCGGGCGAGTCCGGGCCCTTAAATACGGACGCGAACGCCGCTCCACCGCCGTCAACTGGTGGTAGCGAAGGTAGCGGGGCCTCTCCAATTACCCCAGCTACATCACCGCAAGTAACCTCGCCCCCAGTATCTGGTGAGGTTACTAAGCCCAAGGGGGGTAACCCTCCTCCCTCAAAGAAATCAAAGGGAAAAAATCGTGGGCGTCCAATGACATTGGACACCCCAAGAGTGTCAGTAGAAAGTTACATAAAGTTTTTAGTTTTAAAGCCAACGGAAGCGGACTTTAGTAAAATCAGTCCCTTCCTTTTGGCAAAACTTGTTAGAGAACATATTGGGCAGGTAAAGGATGCCAAACTGTCGGGCAAAGGGTTGCTCGTCGAGGCATACTCACCGGCACAAAGTGAACGAATACTAAAACTGAAGAACCTAGGGCAGTACGCGGTGGAAGTAACGCCTCATGGTGTATTAAATTACTCTAGAGGGGTTATAATGCACCCGTCCTTAGCGTACTGCACCCTCGACGAGATTGTGTCGGAGATGTCTCCACAGGGGGTAGTAAATGCAAAAAGGCTGAAATACAACAGGGGGAACCAACATCCCGAGTCCCCCTTAATATTAGTCACTTTTAATAAAACCACGCTTCCAAAGGAAGTGGTTATCGGTCTTTTTACAAAAATAGACGTTCGTCCGTACATTCCGGCACCAATGAGGTGCTACAAATGTCAGAAGTACGGACATGTATCTGAAAAGTGTAACGTCTCGCAACAGATCTGCGTGTGCGGAAGGTCGTTGCATGAAGGACGACCATGTGACGATCCTATTAAGTGCGTAAATTGTGGTGGCAACCATTCGGCTAAGTCCAGAAATTGCCCCATATTCAAACAAGAATCAGCCATCCAGGAGCTGAGGGCCTTGGAAAAATTAACATACCCCGAGGCACGTCGTAAGCTTTTGGGCAACATGCCCAGACGATCGGCTCTGGATGGCTACGCACGCGCTGTTGCGGCCCCCGCCCCTACAGCGGCTGAAAAGAATACCGAAATCAGGGAATTGAAAGAAACAATGCGCCAGATGCAATTAACCATGCAACGCATCCAAGAAAGTCTTGTGCGCTCAGTGGGTGTACCTGTTTCCACACCCACCACAGCCGCTGCCGTGTCAGCCAAGGTCCCTGAGACTAAAAGGGTGATAACAACCACCCCTCAGGGACCAGTCGTACGTACTGTGACGTCTCCTTCCAAAAAGAAGACGTCACCAAAGAA
This sequence comes from Brachynemurus nebulosus, assembly GCA_035578155.1. Classification (NCBI taxonomy): domain Eukaryota; kingdom Metazoa; phylum Arthropoda; class Insecta; order Neuroptera; family Myrmeleontidae; genus Brachynemurus; species Brachynemurus nebulosus. The sequence goes on from JAPWDM010000001.1 coordinate 105,162,379, forward strand.
GTCACCGCCAAGAAGGCGTCACAGTGAGGGGGAAAAGGAGGTGGTAAAATCAAGGTCCCCCAAAAAGGGACCCTCCACAACCACCTCGGAGGCAGAAACCATGCTGCCTCCACAATCGACGGTGCCACTGCCACAACGGCCAACGGCACCGTCCCGACCGGGCACACCCGAACGCCCGGTCACCCCCCTCTCGAGTCGCTCTATCCAAACACCGATGAGCGACTCGGAAAGTGCGACCGCGTCGGTACGTACGGGTACAAAGCGCCCGACGTCCGACGCCTATACTAACACCTCGGCCACCGAATCTGACAATTCGGATGCCGAGGTGAAAGTAATAAAAAGAAAAAAAGGCTGGCCAAAGGGGAAACCTAGGAAGTAGCCACACTTCCTAGGGAGCAACCCAAGTAGTAACAGAAATGGCTATCATACAGTGGAACTGTAATGGTGTTAAGCACCATTACTGTGAATTGCAGATGCTTCTGGCTGAGCACACGCCTATGTGCGTGTGCCTCCAAGAGACACACTTAAAGCCGGCGGAACAATTTTCAATAAAAAATTATCATGTCCGCCGGCACGACGTACAGCCAGACATCAGGGCGAGGGGGGGTGTTGCCATCATCATTAAAGATGGCGTTCCTTTCCGGGACCACCCGTTAAACACCCCCCTACAAGCTATTGCAGTACAATTTTTAAAACCGCCCCAATTCACAGTATGCTCGGTCTATTTACCAAACTTCGACTGGAACGTCGAAGACTTGACCGAGCTTACAATACAGTTACCACGACCATTTTTGTTACTAGGAGATTTTAATGCTCACAGCCCCATGTGGGGCTGTAGCACAAGAGACGCCCGTGGAAGACTCATAGAACGGTTTCTAGATGAGTCTGAAGCGGTCTTGTTGAATTCCGGTCAAGGTACTTTCATTAACGCAAGAACCGGTGAGCTGTCGGCTATCGACTTATCACTTGGCTCACCGGTCATGGCGCACCGTTATGAGTGGACGCTGGCGTCAGACTCATACGGTAGCGACCATATACCCATTATTTTGAATAGTACCACGCCGATGACTCCACAATCATCTTCGCCGAGATGGCGTCTCCGTCAAGCTGACTGGGACATGTACGTCGATTCATTCCGTACACCCGAGCTGACTGGAGACGTAGAAGATGATGTGGAGCAAATGTCCTCCAGTGTCATTGAAGCAGCACATAAGAGTATACCTATGTCGTCCAACATTCCACCTAAACGTCGCTTACCATGGTGGAATGAAGTCGTGAGAGTAGCAGTTGCCGAGAAAAAGCGGGCGTACCACGAACTCAGGCGTCGCCCCACGCAGGAAAAGGTGATAGCCTACAAGCGTGCGCAAGCACGCTGTAAACGCACTATAAAAGAACAGAAGAGGCTATCATGGGAGCAATATGTTTCGGCCATAAATACCTCCACCACCACCTCAGAGGTATGGAGAAGAGTGAGGGCCATTACAGGGAAATCCTCCCGTTCACCTATGCCCTCCCTTCTCATCGTCGACGGTCGGAACATCACTGACCGCGCAGAAATAGCTAATTGTTTAGCTAAACACTTTGAGCGCGTCAGTGGCTCCCAAAACTATGACCCGGACTTCCTGCGGATCAAGATCGAACACGAACAAAACGATCTTGATTTTTTCTCAGATGAATCACTCCAGTATAACCAACCGTTTTCTATGCAAGAATTACTGGAGGCGCTTCGGGGATCTGGGGACACATCCCCTGGACCTGATGAGATCCCCTACGCCATGATCCGGAACCTGCCTTATCCTGGTAAGTGTAGGTTACTGGATCTGTACAACGAAATTTTTAGGCAAGGCGTTTACCCTCCGCAGTGGCGGGAAGCTACCATCATTCCGCTGCTAAAAGAGGGTAAAGATTCGTCGCAACTATCTAGCTACCGTCCAATATCCTTGACTTGCTGTTTCAGCAAGGTATTGGAAAAAATGGTGAACAACCGTCTCGTCTGGTGGCTGGAATCCCACAATCTCATTCCTAAACATCAATGTGGGTTCCGCCGATACCATTCGACTACGGACCATCTTGTTCGCCTCGAGAATGCCATTCAAGACGCCTTTCTCCAACGAAAACACCTTGTGGCCGTGTTTTTCGACTTGGAGAAAGCTTATGATATGACCTGGAGGTATGGCATTCTCAAGAAGCTGCACGACTGGGGTTTAAGAGGTAACCTCCCTCAGTTCGTAAAAAGTTTTCTGACTGACCGTTCTTTTCGTGTCCGGGTAGGTGACACTGAGTCTGAGGCCCACTCCCAGGAGAATGGTGTTCCTCAAGGCTCCACCATTAGTGTCACCTTGTTCTCCATCGCAGTCAGTCATATTGCAGCTTCAGCCCCAATTCGTCGTTGCTTGTACGTTGATGACCTCACAATTTTCTATGCAGCCGATTCCATTGAGGATATCCAACAACGGCTGCAACAAGGCATCAACGAAGTGGTGACTTCTGCAGAAGCTCTTGGTTTTCGTTTCTCACCACAAAAAACATCGGTGGTTCACTTCTGCAGAAAGCGCAACGCACATGCGGATCCTGTTCTCACATTGAAAGGATCCAACCTTCAGTGCGTTGAAAGCGTCAGGTTTCTAGGACTCATATTCGACAAACAACTTACGTGGCGCCCACACCTCCAAGCCTTAGCTGCGAGTTGTCGCAGGACAATCAACATGCTTAAGTGCTTGGCTGGTGCATCGTGGGGTGCGGGCCGGGAGTCGTTGCTTCGCCTGTATCAATCGCTAGTTCTGACTAGGATTGATTACGGCAGCATTGCTTACTCCTCCGCCCGGGCGTCTGCGCTTCTACTCCTAGATCCTGTTCACCATGCAGGCATACGACTGGCTACGGGAGCATTTCGAACGAGCCCTTCTATGAGCCTCTGCGTAGAGTCGGGTCTGCCTCCGCTGCGACTGAGACGTGAGCGTCTCTTGCTCAATTATGCAGCGGGGGTATATGCAACACCTACGCATATCAATCACCCGACTCTATTTAGATACCGTTTACAGGGGCTCTACGGTCGACGTCCCACCGTAAGTCGACCAGTGGCCGTTCGAACGCAGGAATTATTAGAGAGTCTGCACTTACAGTTCGCCAAGGTACTTCCTAAACGTCCTATGGAAGTACCTCCTTGGCTGATCCCTAATGTAAGGTGTCGTTTCGACCTGACTGGTCTCAACAAAGAGGAGACCAGTTCATTCGAGTATCGATCCCGCTTCTACGAGATCATTAGCGAACTTGACTCTCTCTGCATATACACAGATGGTTCCAAAACAGCTACGGGCGTGGGAAGTGCCATCGTCATTCGTGACGATCCTCACGCTTGGACACTTCCTCCCCAGGCCACTGTGTATACTGCGGAATTATTTGCGATTTTGCAAGCCCTGCGATTCTGTCAAACATCTGAAGACAGCGCATTCCTCATTTGTTCCGACTCGTTGAGCGCGTTGCAAGCGATCTGCCACTCTCATACCATCGATCCACTGGTGCAGAACATCCGAACGTATCTCTACATGCTCCGCCAAAAGTCTGTCACCTTCTTTTGGATTCCCGGACATGTGGGGATACCTGGCAATGAACTCGCCGACCAGGCAGCACGTCATGCAGCCGAAGTCGGTAAGCCACAGGACATTGCCATTCGCCCAGAGGATCTGAGAGTGTGCATACGATCCGCGATCGATCAGAAATGGCAACGTGAGTGGAACAACCTCACGGCTAAGCTCAGACAGGTGAAACCTGAGGTCCGAAGAACTCCGGCACCTGTAAATCTGAGCCGGCGAGAGAGTGTGGCCCTGACGCGTTTACGCTTGGGCCACACGGCGTTAACACATCGTCATCTTCTCGCCGGTGAGGATCAGCCAAGGTGCGCCGCCTGCGGGACGGCGCTGACCGTGAGGCATATAGTTGAGGAATGTGTAACCTTTGAGCCATTGCGCCAGAGGTTGCAGCTCCCAAATAATGTAGCCAACGCTCTCAGTTATGATGCTGTCTCTGAAAGAAGGATGATTGAATTTCTCAGAAATTCGAACCTTCTTCAGAGACTGTAGGGGCTTTACATCTCTAAATTTTATTCTAAGCCGTCTCTATTTATCTCCCCCGACAGTGAATTTTATTTGTCAGCTTTGTTTTTAATCTATGTGTTTTCAAGATTTTTGTGTTGTCTTATTTATTAACAATACCCTGTTCCAGCTGGTCTGGCAGGGTACTTTTAGTCTTGTTTTTATGCCACTAAGGGCCTTTACACCCTTAGTGGTACTTTGTTATTTATACGTGTTACTTTGTTTTTGTTATTGTTTTTTAACGATATACCACCGAGGGCTCTTTACACCCGAGGTGGTACATCATTTGTTCCTTTTATCTGTGATATTTTGTTATGCCGCTGTAGGCCTGTTGTTATGGCTCTACAGCGGTATTGTTTTAACCCCTTATTGCTTCACTGGTCGGCCTGTGGCCTCCCAGTGATGCAATAAGTTTTATCTGTGATCTTCTACTGTGATAATGGTCTGTGATACTGTGTGTTTTCTAGTCGGTTCTCTCCACTCCGGGGACCTTTACACCTCGGAGGGAGTTCCAGCGATGGCTTCCAGGCCTTGGTGACCGGACGCTCTGTCTAGTACTTATCGTACCGTCACCAAGGACTGTCCGCTCTTTTTAAGCCCTGGGATGGCAGGGCCCATCGATGGATTTTATTATGTGTATGTTTTGTCCCTTGTCTATCGCATTTATGTGTTCCTGTCTGTTTTGTGTATGTTTTTATCTTTACCGTTTATGGCGGCGCATGCCCTCTGTTGGCGATGCCGCCGGGTGCTGCTGACCGCGCCATCCACCGGCAGCAGTACCCCAATTTTAACTAAAAAAAAAAAAAAAAAAAAAAAAAAAAAAAATAATAATAATAATAATAATAATAATAATAATAATAATAATAATAATAATAATAATAATAATAATAATAATAATAATAATAATAATAATAATAATAATAATAATAATAATAATAATAATAATAATAATAATAATAATAATAATAATAATAATAATAATAATAATAATAATAATCGTCCTATGGAAGTACCTCCTTGGCTGATCCCTAACGTAAGGTGTCGGTTCGACCTGACTGGTCTCAACAAGGAGGAGACCAGTTCATTCGAATATCGATCCCGCTTCTACGAGATCATTAGCGAACTTGACTCTCTCTGCATATACACAGATGGTTCCAAAACAGCTACGGGTGTGGGAAGTGCCATCGTCATTCGTGACGATCCTCACGCTTGGACACTTCCTCCCCAGGCCACTGTGTATACTGCGGAATTATTTGCGATTTTGCAAGCCCTGCGATTCTGTCGAACATCCGAAGACAGCGCATTCCTCATTTGTTCCGACTCGTTGAGCGCGTTGCAAGCGATCTGCCACTCTCATACCATCGATCCACTGGTGCAGAACATCCGAACGTGTCTCTACATGCTCCGCCAAAAGTCTATCACCTTCTTTTGGATTCCCGGACATGTGGGGATACCTGGCAATGAACTCGCCGACCAGGCAGCACGTCATGCAGCCGAAGTCGGTGAGCCACAGGACATTGCCATACGCCCAGAGGATCTGAGAGTGTGCATTAGATCCGCGATCGATCAGAAATGGCAACGTGAGTGGGACAACCTCACGGCTAAGCTCAGACAGGTGAAACCTGAGGTCCGAAGAACTCCGGCACCTGTAAATCTGAACCGGCGAGAGAGTGTGGCCCTGACGCGTTTACGCTTGGGCCACACGGCGTTAACACATCGTCATCTTCTCGCCGGTGAGGATCAGCCAAGGTGCGCCGCCTGCGGGACGGCGCTGACCGTGAGGCATATAGTTGAGGAATGTGCAACCTTTGAGCCATTGCGCCAGAGGTTGCAGCTCCCGAATAATGTAGCCAACGCTCTCAGTTATGATGCTGTCTCTGAAAGAAGGATGATTGAATTTCTCAGAAATTCGAACCTTCTTCAGAGACTGTAGGGGCTTTACATCTCATATTTTATCAAAGTCGTCTCTTGATTCTCCCCCGATATTTTAAACTTTTCAGCTTTGTTTTTAATTTCTATGTGTAAAAATGATTTGTGTTCGTCTTATTTATTAACGATACCCTGTTCCAGCTGGTCTGGCAGGGTACTTTTAGTGTTTCGTTATGCCACTAAGGGCCTTTTACACCCTTAGTGGTACTGTTGTTATTTATACATGTTTGTTGTTCTTGTTATTGTTTTTTAACGATGTATCACCGAGGGCTCTTTACACCCGAGGTGGTACATCATTTGTTTTTACTACCTGTGATATTTTGTTATGCCGCTGTAGGCCTGTTGTTATGGCTCTACAGCGGTATTTTTTTAACTCCTTATTGCGTCACTGGTGGGCCTGTGGCTCCCCAGTGACGTAATAAGTTTTATCTGTGATAAATTGTGATATAAATTTCTAGTCGTTTGTGTGTTTCTAGTCAGGTTCCTCCACCCCGAGGCCCTTTACGCCTCGGGGGGAGTCGCAGCGATGGTCTTCAGGCCTTGGTGACTGGACGCTCTGTCTAGTACTTATCGTGCCGTCACCAAGGACTGTCCGCTCCTTTTAAGCCCTGGGATGGCAGGGCCCATCGTTGTTTTTTTATTTGTGTATGTTTGTCCGTTGTCTATTGCATTTATGTGTTCCTGTCTGTTTTGTGTATGTTTTTATTTTTACTGTGTTTGGCGGCGCATGCCCTTAGTAGGCGATGCCGCCGGGTGCTGCTGACCGCGCCATCCACCGGCAGCAGTACCCCAATTTTAACTAAAAAAAAAAAAAAAAAAAAAAAAAAAAAAAAAAAAAAAAAAAAAAAAAAAAAAAAAAAAAATAATAATAATAATAATAATAATAATAATAATAATAATAATAATAATAATAATAATAATAATAATAATAATAATAAACACGACATATTACACAAACACACAGTACACACACAATACGAGGAACCCAATAAAACACTCACAGAGATCAGAGATACGCTTCATCAAAAATTAACAGCACTAGCGAAGCGCTTACGAAGGTATAAGACCAGTACTGAACGCAAACGACAAAACCAAGCGTTCAGCAAAAACGAGAGACGATTTTATCAGTCTCTAACGAACACGGTAACTGACAGTAATGGTCTACCGGAGAAGAACGCACTCCATAGTTTTTGGGCGAATATATGGTCCAACACCATTGACCATAATGACAAAGCCAGCTGGATCGATACAGAGTACAGGAATAACGAACATCTTCCGGAGATGCCCTATACGGACATTACTACAGAGGACGTCTCCAGAGCCTTACAGAGATCGCATAACTGGAAGGCACCTGGCATCGACAACATACAAAACTACTGGCTCAAACACTTTACATCAACACACAAGTATCTCGCTGAACAATTTACACTATTTATAAGAACACCAAACCTGACACCGAAGTTCCTAACGCAGGGTATCACATATATGAAATCAAAAAACAGTGATACAAAAAATCCTGCTAATTATAGGCCTATCACCTGCTTGCCTACTGTGTATAAGACTTTGACGTCCTGTCTGGCAGAAAAGATCAATGAACATTGTCAGATTAACACCATACTGACAGAAGAACAAAAGGGATGTCGAAAGAGGTCACAAGGTTGCAAAGAGCAGCTTCTGATTGACTCCGTAGTACTGGAACAAGCGAAAGGAAGACAACGTAACCTGTATACAGCGTTTATTGATTATAAAAAGGCATTTGATTCGGTGCCGCACTCCTGGTTACGGAGAGTATTGGAGCTGTATAAAATACACCCAAGTATCGTGAACTTCCTTGGAATGATCATGTCCGAATGGCGAACGACCTTACATTTGAGTATTGGTAACGAAAAAACAACAAGCGATCTTATTCAAGTAAGACGCGGCATATTCCAAGGCGACTCATTGAGTCCATTATGGTTTTGTCTCGCAATGAATCCACTTTCACGCCTGTTAAATGAAACCAAATACGGTTATAATGTGGGTACAAAAATGAATTCGCGCCATACTATTTCACATCTAATGTACATGGATGATATAAAGATCTACGCAGCAACTAAACATCAATTACAGAAGCTGCTGGGACTTTCCAGGGAAGTTTCGCGAGACCTCTGCATGGAGTTCGGGATTGACAAATGTCGGACACAGTGTCGTTCTGGGGGAAAACGAGATGCGGTCGCATTTGAACTCGAACCGGAGTCTGTTATGCAGCCAATGGACGAGGGAGAGTCGTATCGGTATCTCGGATTCAACCAGGATGAACGTATAGATCACAGCGCTGTAAAACAACACCTAATGCAGCAATACCTAGCGCGTGTACAGAGATTACTGAACACCCACCTTGATGGAAAAAAAACCATCAAAGCAATTAACACCTACGCAGTTCCAGTGCTAACGTACTCATTTGGGGTAATCAAATGGACGCCTACGGACTTGACAAACATCGAGATCAAGACCCGCGTTCTTATGACCAAATACAGAATTCATCATCCCAAAGCAGCGATAGAACGACTGACGCTGCCAAGAGCCGAAGGTGGTCGGGGTCTTATAGACATAAGGAACATGCATAATAAACAGGTTCATAACTTGCGAGAATACTTTTACGTCAAAACACACACATCACACCTACACAATGCAATAATCCAAGCCGATAAGGCATACACACCATTAAACCTCTCACACACAGAAATGCCAGATAGTTTTTGCCCCTTGGTCACGAAGGAGGACAAAATCCAGCAATGGATCCGCAAGCCTCTACATGGAAGACATCCACATGATCTTAACCAGAGTAACGTCGACAAAGCAGCGTCGCACGCCTGGTTGAGTCAAGGAAGTCTTTTCCCGGAGACTGAAGGATTCATGCTGGCTATACAAGATCAAGTAATTCATACAAAGAATTACTCAAAATACATACTTCGGGACTCGTCAATAACATCTGACTCATGCCGGAGATGCCATTCCAAATCTGAAACGATCCAACACATCACAGCTGCCTGTACTCAGCTCGCTCAGTCCGAATATAAACACCGTCACGACCAGGTTGGCAAAATCATATACCAGAAACTGGCGGTTAAGCACCACCTTATAACCGATAAAACCCCTTACTACAAGCTCACACCAAAAGTAGTAGCGGAGAATGACTCCTGTAGACTTTACTGGGATCGGTCGATTATTACAGATAAGACCATAAATCATAATCGACCAGATATCACCTTCGTAATGAAACAAACTAAGACCACCTATCTGATCGACATTGCGGTTCCGAATACACATAACTTACAAAAAACACACGCAGTTAAATTGGAGAAATACACTGACCTCGCAGCCGAAATAAAACAACAATGGCGAATGGAACATGTCCACATTGTTCCAATAGTACTCAGTGCCACCGGGGTCATTCCACACACACTACACAATAGCTTGAGCCTCTTGGGTCTCCCAAAGTACACATATGTCACTATGCAAAAGGCAGTGATCATAAACACGTGTCGTATAGTACGGAAGTTCCTCAGTAATACGAATCCGACTGCGATATGTGAAAGCACAAGATCTGCTTCTACTCCATCTGAGCCATCTACAGTGAGTGAAGAACACACTGACACTGATCTTACAGACACACAACACACATACATAAACACACAATACGCTAACACTGAAACACAAACACTTAACACACATACAGAGCGAGATTCGTCTGATGGAGAGGGAGGATCGACCAACTCCCGCACTGTCACTGTTACCGCTCTGGTGCACAATCCTCCCCAACTCAATAACACACAAGGTCCGTCAACCTCTGTACCATCTAAACGCGCAATTCCAGGAACACCCGATCTTAATGAGCAATTTGATGAACCAGAACACATTTACACCAAGAGGCGTAAAATAGAACGACACATCCACACACATACACGAACACACACACAAACACAAACAGTCCTTTCCCTTCCCTCTGTCCCTAATCCTACCTATCCTCTGAGGACACGAAAACGAACCAGGCTATCACAGCCGTCTGTCATTGAGCCAACATCTGCGCTCCCACGAAAGTCTCGTCGTACGACCCAGTGTGCACCCGAATAGACGCATGACACCTCGTTTCAAGCAACAACAACAACAATATAAGGAGTGATGCGGCGGGCCCGTCCGTGAATGTGCTACGGTACTTTTACGGACTGGTTTGGCACATTACCCTTCCACAGAGCCTGGTACCTTGCATAATGCCGGTATAGGTGAATGTTACCCAGTACTGTCCTACTGAGTAGTGAGCGCCAGGTTGGCGTAAAAGTCTATATAATAATAATAATAATAATAATAATAATAATAATAATAATAATAATAATAATAATAAACGCCCTGTGGGTGGGGGCTTCACTTTGCAGAATTTGCCCACAGTAAGTCCTGCTTGTCGTAAAAGGCGACTAAAAGAACAACCCATTAGGATGGTGCGATCAAGAAAAAGGCCTCGGAAAACTGCCGCTGCCGGTGGAGCGACCGGGCGCATCAGGGTCACCACTGAATGTGACAGCTCAGATCACGGCGACGACAGGTTGGGTTCTAGGCAGCCACCTGTCAGCTGTAACAACACCTTCAGCCAAAACGCTACTGCCCTACTTACGGAGCCCTCAACACCTTTGGCTCAGCCGACTTTAAGTGTTTCCTCAGAGCATCCTTTGGGGACCACTAAAGCTGGTAAGAAGCGTGTGCGTATGCAATGGACAGATGAACTGAATGAATTCATCGTACGCACATACTTCAAAGTTACTAGACTTGAAACGGACAAAACTGGTTACCGTACAAAATTACATCAAGAGTTCGCGCGCAGCTACCCTCACCTAAGTCGCGTTACTGAACAGAGACTGGCAGACCAAAAACGTGTCATTTTTACCAATAATCTTATCCCTTCCTCCCTCATAAACACCATTAAAACACAAGTCGCACATCAATTTGCTCAAAATGAAGAAAGTCAGGCCGACGGCCCACCAGAAATGGGAAGCCCCACACAAAACGACATTCAACAACTTGTCGAGAATGAGCCTAACCACCATGAGACAGCAGTAAATGACACCCTACTGCAAGAGATCGAACTGGAATTTAACACAGCGCTTACTGAATTTGAAGGGACGGACCCCACACATAGGTACTTGTTGCCTAAACAACACACCTCACGTAGATTGGCTGAGATCGTTGAGATATTAAATAATATAATACTGCCTAAACACTTGGAAACATGTGACAATTTTATCGAGTTACACACAGCTATTTACTGTGGAGCCGTTGCCGCTATACGTTGTAACGGTTCCGACGTAACACCACCTGTAGCGCACAACTCGAAGGAGCAAAAAACTCCTGCCTGGGAAACACGATTGAATAAACGTATCAACAACATCCGATGCAATCTCGGCAGGATCACCCAATACCAACAGGGTACGAGGTCCAAACGGCTCAACAAATACATACACGACATTTTACACAAACACACAGTACACACACAATACGAGGAACCCAATAAAACACTCACAGAGATCAGAGATACGCTTCACCAAAAATTAACAGCACTAGCGAAGCGCTTACGAAGGTATAAGACCAGTACTGAACGCAAGCGACAAAACCAAGCGTTCAGCAGAAACGAGAGACGATTTTATCAGTCTCTAACGAACACGGTAACTGACAGTAATGGTCTACCGGAAAAGAACGCACTCCATAGTTTTTGGGCGAATATATGGTCCAACACCATTGACCATAATGACAAAGCCAGCTGGATCGATACAGAGTACAGGAATAACGAACATCTTCCGGAGATGCCCTATACGGACATTACTACAGAGGACGTCTCCAGAGCTTTACAGAGATCGCATAACTGGAAGGCACCTGGCATCGACAACATACAAAACTACTGGCTCAAACACTTTACATCAACACACAAGTATCTCGCTGAACAATTTACACTATTTATAAGAATACCAAACCTGACACCGAAGTTCCTAACGCAGGGTATCACATATATGAAATCGAAAAACAGTGGTACAAAAAATCCTGCGAATTATAGGCCTATCACCTGCTTGCCTACTGTGTATAAGACTTTGACGTCCTGTCTGGCAGAAAAGATCAATGAACATTGTCAGATTAACACCATACTGACAGAAGAACAAAAGGGATGTCGAAAGAGGTCACAAGGTTGCAAAGAGCAGCTTCTGATTGACTCCGTAGTACTGGAACAAGCGAAAGGGAGACAACGTAACCTGTACACAGCGTTTATTGATTACAAAAAGGCATTTGATTCGGTGCCGCACTCCTGGTTACGGAGAGTATTGGAACTGTATAAAATACACCCAAGTATCGTGAACTTCCTTGGAGCGATCATGTCCGATTGGCGAACGACCTTACATTTGAGTATTGGTAACGAAAAAACAACAAGCGATCTTATTCAAGTAAGACGCGGCATATTCCAAGGCGACTCATTGAGTCCATTATGGTTTTGTCTCGCAATGAATCCACTTTCACGCCTGTTGAATGAAACCAAATACGGTTATAATGTGGGGACAAAAATGAATTCGCACCATACTATTTCACATCTAATGTACATGGATGATATAAAGATCTACGCAGCAACTAAACATCAATTACAGAAGCTGCTGGAACTTTCCAGGGAAGTTTCGCGAGACCTCTGCATGGAGTTCGGGATCGACAAATGTCGGACACAATGTCGTTCTGGGGGAAAACGAGATGCGGTCGCATTTGAACTCGGACCGGAGTCTGTTATGCAGCCAATGGACGAGGGAGAGTCGTACCGGTATCTCGGATTCAACCAGGATGAACGTATAGATCACAGCGCTGTAAAACAACACCTAATGCAGCAATACCTAGGCCGTGTACAGAGATTGCTGAACACTCACCTTGATGGAAAGAAAATCATCAAAGCAATTAACACCTACGCAGTTCCGGTGCTAACGTACTCATTTGGGGTAATCAAATGGACGCCTACGGACTTGACAAACATCGAGATCAAGACCCGCGTCCTTATGACCAAATACAGAATTCATCATCCCAAAGCAGCGATAGAACGACTGACGCTGCCAAGAGCCGAAGGGGGTCGGGGTCTTATAGACATAAGGAACATGCATAATAAACAGGTTCATAACTTGCGAGAATACTTTTACACCAAAACACACACATCACACCTACACAATTCAATAATCCAAGCCGACAAGGCATACACACCATTAAACCTCTCACACACAGAAATGCCAGATAATTTTTGCCGGTTGGTCACGAAGGAGGACAAAATCCAGCAATGGATCCGTAAGCCTCTACATGGAAGACATCCACATGATCTTAACCAGAGTAACGTCGACAAAGCAGCGTCGCACGCCTGGTTGAGTCAAGGAAGTCTTTTCCCGGAGACTGAAGGATTTATGCTGGCTATACAAGATCAAGTAATTCATACAAAGAATTACTCAAAATACATACTTCGTGACTCGTCAATAACATCTGACTCATGCCGGAGATGCCATTCCAAACCCGAAACGATCCAACACATCACAGCTGCCTGTACTCAGCTCGCTCAGTCCGAATATAAACACCGTCACGACCAGGTTGGCAAAATTATATACCAGAAACTAGCGGTTAAGCACCACCTTATAACCGATAAAACCCCTTACTACAAGCTCACACCAAAAGTAGTAGCGGAGAATGACTCCTGTAGACTTTACTGGGATCGGTCGATTATTACAGATAAGACCATAAATCATAATCGACCAGATATCACCTTTGTAATGAAACAAACTAAGACCACCTATCTGATCGACATTGCGGTCCCGAATACACATAACTTACAAAAAACACACGCAGTTAAATTGGAGAAATACACTGACCTCGCAGCCGAAATAAAACAACAATGGCGAATGGAACATGTCCACATTGTTCCAATAGTACTCAGTGCCACCGGGGTCATTCCACACACACTACACAATAGCTTGAGCCTCTTGGGTCTCCCAAAGTACACATATGTCACTATGCAAAAGGCAGTGATCATAAACACATGTCGTATAGTACGGAAGTTCCTCAGTAATACGAATCCGACTGCGATATGTGAAAGCACAAGATCTGCTTGTACTCCATCTGAGCCATCTACAGTGAGTGAACAACACACTGACACTCATCTTACAGACACACAACACACATACATAAACACACAATACGCTAACACTGAAACACAAACACCTAACACACATACAGATCCAGATTCGTCTGATGGAGAGGGAGGATCGACCAACTGCCGCACTGTCACTGTTACCGCTCTGGTGCACAATCCTCCCCAACTCAATAACACACAAGGTCCGTCAACCTCTGTACCATCTAAACGCGCAATTCCAGGAACACCCGATCTTAATGAGCAATTTGGTGAACCAGAACACATTTACACCAAGAAACGAAAAATAGAACGACACATCCACACACATACACGAACACACACACAAACACAAACAGTCCTTTCCCTTCCCTCTGTCCCTAATCCTACCTATTCTCTGAGGACACGAAAACGAACTAGGCATTCACAGCCGTCTGTCATTGAGCCAACATCTACGCTCCCACAAAAGTCTCGTCGTACGAACCAGTGTACACCAAAATAGACGCATAACACCTCGTTTCAAGCAACAACAACAACAATATAAGGAGTGATGTGACAAACCCGTCCGTGAATGTACTACGGTACTTTTACGGATTGGTTTGGCACATTACCCTTCCACAGAGCCTAATACCTTGCATAATGCCGGTATAGGTGAATGTTACCCAGTACTGTCCTACTGAGTAGTGAGCGCCAGGTTGGCGTAAAAGTCTATAATAATAATAATAATAATAATAATAATAATAATAATAAAATCGCGTCACTGAACAGAGACTGGCAGACCAAAAGCGTGCCATTTTCACCAATAACCTTATACCTTCTTCCCTCATAAACACTATTAAAACACAAGTCGCACATCAATTTGCTCAAAATGAAGAAGGTCAGGTCGACGACGGCCCACCAGAAATGGGGAGCCCCACACAAAACGACACTCAACAACTTGTCGAGAATGAGCCTAACTACCATGAAACAGCAGTAAATGACACCCTACTGCAAGAGATCGAACTGGAATTTAACACAGCGCTTACTGAATTCGAACTGACGGACCCCACACATCGGTACTTGTTGCCTAAACAACACACCTCATGTAGATTGGCTGAGATCGTTGAGATATTAAATAACATAATACTGCCTCAACACTTGCAAACTTGTGACAATTTTATCGAGTTACACACAGCTATCTACTGTGGAGCCGTTGCAGCAATACGTTGTAGCGGGTCCGATGTAACACCACCTGTAGCGCACAACTCGAAGGAACACAAAACCCCTGCTTGGGAAACACGATTGAATAAACGCATCAGCAACATCCGATGCAACCTCGGCAGGATCACCCAATACCAACAGGGTACGAGGTCCAAACGGCTCAACAAATATATACACGACATATTACACAAACACACAGTACACACACAATACGAGGAACCCAATAAAACACTCACAGAGATCAGAGATACGCTTCACCAAAAATTAACAGCACTAGCGAAGCGCTTACGAAGATATAAGACCAGTACTGAACGCAGACGACAAAACCAAGCGTTCAGCAGAAACGAGAGACGGTTTTATCAGTCTCTAACGAACACGGTAACTGACAGTAATGGTCTACCGGAGAAGAACGCACTCCATAGTTTCTGGGCGAATATATGGTCCAACACCATTGACCATAATGACAAAGCCAGCTGGATCGATACAGAGTGCAGGAATAACGAACATCTTCCGGAGATGCCCTTTACGGACATTACTACAGAGGACGTCTCCAGAGCTTTACAGAGATCGCATAACTGGAAGGCACCTGGCATCGATAACATACAAAACTAGTGGCTCAAACACTTTACATCAACACAGAAGTACCTGGCTGAACAATTCACACTATTTATAAGAACACCAAACCTGACACCGAAGTTCCAAACGCAGGGTATCACATACATGAAATCTAAAAACAGTGATACAAAAAATCCTGCGAATTATAGGCCTATCACCTGCTTGCCTACAGTGTATAAGATTTTAACGTCGTGTCTGGCAGAAAAGATCAATGAGCATTGTCAGATTAACACCATACTGACAGAAGAACAAAAGGGATGTCGAAAGAGGTCACAAGGCTGCAAAGAGCAGCTTCTGATTGACTCCGTAGTACTGGAACAAGCGAAAGGGAGACAACGTAACCTGTACACAGCGTTTATTGATTACAAAAAGGCATTTGATTCGGTCCCGCACTCCTGGTTACGGAGAGTATTGGAGCTGTACAAAATACACCCAAGTATCGTGAACTTCCTTGGAACGATCCTGTCCGACTGGCGAACGACCTTACATTTGAGTATTGGTAATGAAAAAACAGCAAGCGACCTTATTCAAGTAAGACGCGGCATATTCCAAGGCGACTCATTGAGTCCATTATGGTTTTGTTTCGCAATGAATCCACTTTCTCGCCTGTTAAATGAAACCAAATACGGTTACAATGTAGGTACGCAAACGAATTCGCGCCATACCATCTCACATCTGATGTATATGGATGATATTAAGATCTATGCAGCTACTAAACATCAATTACAGCAGCTGCTGGGACTTTCCAACGAGGTTTCGCGAGATCTCTGTATGGAGTTCGGAATCGATAAATGTCGAACACAATGTCGTTCTGGAGGAAAACGAGATGCGGTCGCATTCGAACTCGAACCAGAGTCTGTTATGCAGCCCATGGACGAGGGAGAGTCGTACCGGTATCTCGGATTCAATCAGGACGAACGTATAAATCACAGCGCTGTAAAACAACACCTGATGCAGCAATACCTAACGCGTGTACGGAGATTACTGAACACCCACCTTGATGGAAAAAAAACGATCAAAGCAATTAACACCTACGCAGTTCCGGTGCTAACGTACTCATTTGGAGTAATCAAATGGACGCCTACGGACTTAACAAACATCGAGATCAAGACCCGCGTCCTTATGACCAAATACCGAATTCATCATCCCAAAGCAGCGATAGAACGATTGACGCTGCCAAGAGCCGAAGGGGGTCGGGGTCTTATAGACATAAGGAACACGCATAATAAACAGGTTCATAACTTGCGAGAATACTTTTACACCAAAACACACACATCACACTCACACAATGCAATAATCCCAGCCGACAAGGCATACACACCATTAAACCTCTCATACACAGAAATGCCAGATAGTTTTTGCCCATTGGTCACGAAGGAGGACAAAATCCAGCAATGGATGCGCAAGCCTCTACATGGGAGACATCCACATGACCTTAACCAGAGTAACGTCGACAAAGCAGCGTCGCACGCCTGGTTGAGTCAAGGAAGTCTTTTCCCGGAGACTGAAGGATTCATGCTGGCTATACAAGATCAAGTAATTTATACAAAGAATTACTCAAAATACATACTTCGTGAATCGTCAATAACATCTGACTCATGCCGGAGATGCCATTCCAAACCCGAAACGATCCAACATATCACAGCTGCCTGTACTCAGCTCGCTCAGTCCGAATACAAACACCGTCACGACCAGGTTGGCAAAATTATATACCAGAAACTAGCGGTTAAACATCACCTTATAACCGATAAAACACCATACTACAAGCTCACACCAAAAGTAGTAGCGGAGAATGACTCCTGTAGACTTTACTGGGATCGGTCGATTATTACAGATAAGACCTAAATCATAATCGACCAGATATCACCTTCGTAATGAAAAACACTAAGACAACCTATCTGATCGATATTGCGGTTCCAAATACACACAACTTACAAAAAACACACACAGTTAAATTGGATAAATACACTGACCTCGCAGCCGAAATAAAACAACAATGGCGAATGAAACATGTCCATATTGTTCCAATAGTGCTCAGTGCCACCGGGGTCATTCCACACACACTACACAATAGTTTGAGCCTCTTGGGTCTCCCAAAATACACATATGTCACTATGCAAAAGGCAGTGTTCATAAACACGTGTCGTATAGTACGGAAGTTCCTCAGTAATACAAATCCGACTGCGATATGTGAAAGCACAAGATCTGCTTCAACTCCATCTGAGCCATCTATAGTGAGCGAACAACACACTGACACCCATCTTACAGACGCACAACACACATACATAAACACACAATACGCTAACACTGAAACACAAACACTTAACACACATACAGATCCAGATTCGTCTGATGGAGAGGGAGGATCGACCAACTGCCGCACCATCACTGTTACCGCTCTGGTGCACAATCCTCCCCAACTCAATAACACACAAAGTCCGTCAACCTCTATACCGTCTAAACGCGCAATTCCAGGAACACCCGATCTTAATGAGCATTTTGATGAACCAGAACACATTTGCACTAAGAAACGTAAAATAGAACGACACATCCACACACATACACGAACACACACACAAACACAAACAGTCCTTTCCCTTCCCTCTGTCCCTAACCCTACCTATTCTCTGAGGACACGAAAACGAACTAGGCTTTCATAGCCGTCTGTCATTGAGCCAACATCTACGCTCCCACAAAAGTCTCGCCGTACGACCCAGTGTACACCAAAATAGACACATAACCCCTCGTTTCAAACAACAATAACAACAATATAAGGAGTGATGTGACAAACCCATCCGTGAATGTACTACGGTACTTTTACGGATTGGTTTGGCACATTACCCTTCCACAGAGCCTAATACCTTGCTTAATGCCGGTATAGGTGAATGTTACCCAGTACTGTCCTACTGAGTAATGAGCGCCAGGTTGGCGTAAAAGTCTATAATAATAATAGTAATAATAAGAGCACTGAAAAGTATAAAATAATTACGCAATTAATCAAGATATAAATATAAAAATAAAATTGTCCAGTTTTTGAAGTTGGTACCAATTGCCTACTTGATCATTAAAGATAATAAAAGTCGAAACAAGGTTTCTGTAAGTGAGTTTGCGGAGGTGCCCTCTGACTTGACACCAACTTCAAAAACTGGAACATTTTATTTTTATATTTATATCTTGAATAATTGCGTAATTATTTTATACTTTTCAGTGCTCTTATTTTTTTTAAATTGGGGTACTGCTGCCGGTGGATAGCGCGGTCAGCAGCACCCGGCGGCATCGCCAACGAAGGGCATGCGCCGCCAAACTCGGAAAATAAAAACATACACAAAACAGACAGGGACACATAAATGCAATAGACAACGGACAAACATACACATATAAAATTCCAACGATGGGCCCTGCCATCTCAGGGCTTAAAAAGAGCGGATAGTCCTTGGTGACGGTACGATAAGTACTAGACAGAGCGTCCGGTCACCAAGGCCTGAAGACTATCGCTGCGACTCCCCCCGAGGTGTAAAGGGCGTCGGGGTGGAGAGAACCTGACTAGAAACACACATACCACGACTAGAAAAATATCACAAATGGTATCACAGATAGGACTTATTGCGTCACTGGGAAGCCACAGGTCCACCAGCGACAAAATAAGGAGCTAAAACAATACCGCTGTAGAGCCATAACAACAAGTCTACAGCGGCATAACAAGATATCACAGATAATAAAAACAAATGATGCACCACCTCGGGTGTAAAAAGCCGTCGGTGGTACATCGCTAAAAAGAAATAACAAAACAAAAAACATGTATAAATAACAGCAGTACGACTAAGGGCGTAAAAGGCCCTTAGCAGCGTAAAAACAAAACTAAAAGTACCCTGCCAGACCAGCTGGAACAGGGTATAGGTAATAAATAAGACAACACAATATAATTTTACACATAAAGATAAAAACAAAACTGGAGAGTAAAAGTTTAAACTATCGGGGTGATAAAAAAAGACGACTTTAGTAGTATGGCTAGGCCGGTTCTGGGCCACCGTAAAACTAACCTTCACCTTCACTTCTGCAGAAAGCGCAGCGCACATCCGGATCCTGTTCTCAATTTGAAAGGATCCAATCTTCAGTGCGTTAATAGCGTCAGGTTTCTAGGACTCATATTCAATAAACAACTTACGTGGCGCCCACACCTCCAAGCTTTAGCTGCGAGTTGTAGCAGGACAATCAACATGCTTAAGTGCTTGGCTGGTGCATCGTGGGGTGCCGGCCGGGAGTCGTTACTTCGCCTGTATCAATCGCTATTTCTGACTCGGATTGTTTACGGGAGCATTGCTTACTCCGCAGCCCGGGCGTCTGCGATTCTACTCCTAGATCCTGTTCACAATGCAGGCATACAACAGAAGAAGGTGATAGAGTTCTGGCGGAGCATGTAGAGATACGTCAAGACGTTTTGCACCAGTGGATCGATGGTATGAGAGTGCCAGATCGCTTGCAACGCGCTCAACGACGCGGGACGGCGCTGACCGTGAGGCATATAGTTGGGGAATGTGTAACCTTTGAGCCATTGCGCCAGAGGTTGCAGCTCCCGAATAATGTAGCCGAAGCCTTAGCTTTTGATACTGTCTCTGAAAGAAGGATGCCTGAATTTCTCAGATATTCGCATCTTCTTCAGCGACTGTAGGGGCTTTACATCTCTGAATTTTAGAAAGTCAGTAGCATGGCTAGGCCGGTTCTGGGCCACCGTAAAAAAAACCAACTTGAACCCTTTTGCCAATGTTTGAAATCGTGTAACTTTACGGTACTAGACATTCCGAACTGATGAGTCATCAAATTGTATCGATGTGCAAACCTTAACCTTTGACCCGGCACGTACCGAGTACATGTATTTAAAATTTGTTGTTGACATTTGACCCCAACACTCGCTCATACTGTTGGCCTTGAAATTCCAAAGACATGAGTCATCACCTCAACAACCACATAAGTAGTTAACCCATTATGCGTCACCACAATTTAGTTATCACAATTTAGTTTTGTGTTAACCCATTACCCGCCATAGTTTTTGAATGCAACCTAACGCATGCGCAGACTGAATTTTAGAACCCGACGCATGCGCAGACTGAATTTTAGGCTACAAATTGATAGATGGGGTACACTACCGCGTCAAAAATGTGGGGTTACCCTAACTCGGGGGTGGCCCCAAACTTTTGACACCGCAGTGTATTTAAATTTTTGGTACACTGCGGTGTCAAAAGTGTGGACCCCCTGACTAAAAAGGTATCCTATCACTTTTTGAAGCGTACTGTGCTTATTACGTGCAAACCTTGGCCTTTGACCTCAACACGCGCTTGTCTTAACTGCGTCATCTTAAACGAAAATTGGGAGGCCACTAAATTTTGTGGGGGCACTGTACCAAGTGCTACCGCAAAATTAACTTCAGACTCCAGGGTCCAGACTCCAGATTTCAGACTCCAGACTCCAGATTTCTGACCGCTACTGTACTGCCGGAAATTTGGGTGTCAATTGTACTTGAGGAGTATTTTTGTATATGAGTCAGCACTTTATAAGATGTTTATTTAGTAAAAAACTCATGACTTTTTATACGGTTTGAGGTTGTTTATTTAAGATTTTTTAGCTGACTATTTGTAATTTCATGATAAGTTTGCAAATAGATACATATATTAACATATAATATCACATATAGTATATAACGGATGTATATTTAATATTTTTAATGAATGTTTTCTTATACAGGGTGTATCATGAAATATACTTTTCAATTAGAATAGTAAATAAGATTTTTTTCAATACTTTTATAGGATAACGAAAGTAACTTCTTCCTGTAAAAAAATAGGGGAATTTAGGGTAATAATTAAATAAAACGCACATAATTTTCTTTTTTATGTGTACAAAAAAATTAAATTGCTTAAATCTATATATGACTTATAATCTATTTATTTTCCATATAAAAATTTTTTAAAAGAATACAATTTTCTAATGAACAAATTTTATCTGAATGAAGCATACAACGTCTTGAATAATATTCAATTCGCAGAATGGAAATCTTCGGTACATCAAATATTTCTTCCAAATTCAAAATCCACGGCTGGTTTTCGGTACCATCAAACAAATTTGAAATTCATTTCTTCTTTTCACTGTCCTTGACGTATATGACATCATACTTCTTTAATACAGGTTTCAATATTAAAAATCACAAAGTGATTGAAAAAATTATCCGGATCGGCCGGGAATCGAACCCAGGATCTTCTGGTAACTAGCCAGGTGTGCTGACCTCGACACCAACGATCCCATGCTCGGTAAGCGGCCGAGCCGGACACCCATTCATGATACACCCTGTATAAGAAAACATTCATTAAAAATATTAAATATACATCCGTTATATACTATATGTGATATTATATGTTAATATAATATATGTATCTATTTGCAAACTTATCATGAAATTACAACTAGTCAGCTAAAAAATCTTAAATAAACAACCTCAAACCGTATAAAAAGTCATGAGTTTCTTTCTAAATAAACATCTTATAAACATCTTATTGGAGGTGTGGGCGCCACGTAAGTTGTTTATCGAATATGAGTCCTAGAAACCTGACGCTATTAACGCACTGAAGATTGGATCCTTTCAAATTGAGAACAGGGTCCGGATGTGCGCTGCGCTTTCTGTAGAAGTGAACCACCGATATTTTGTGTGGAGAAAAGCGAAAACCAAGAGTTTCTGCAGAAGTCACCACTTCGTTGATGCCTTGTTACAGCCGTTGTTGGATATCCTCGATGGAATCGGCTGCATAGAAGATTGTGAGGTCATCAACGTACAGGCAACGACGAATTGGGGCTGAAGCTGCAATATGACTGACTGCGATGGAAAATAAGGTGACACTAATGGTGGAGCTTTGAGGAACACCATGCTCCTAGGAGTGGGCCTGAGAGTCAGTGTCATCTATCCGGACACGAAAAGAACGGTCAGTAAGAAAACTTTTTACGAACTGAGGGAAGCTACCTCTTAAACCCCAGTCGTGCAGCATCTTGAGAATGCCATACCTCCAGGTCAAATCGTAAGCTTTCTCCAAATCGAAAAACACGACCACAAGGTTTTTAAGGTGTTTAGGGTCACGGGCGGGTCGGTGTGCCCGGTCGGAATGGCACCTTTTGCCGCTGGGGCAGCGGAGCCGTCGTTTGAGGAATTGGTGAGCCACATCCTTCTCCCCCTCGCTGTGATGTCTTCTAGGCGGACAACTTTTCTTCGGTGATGATTTCTTCTGTGTAGAAGACGTGTATACGTCCGTCCGTACATCACAGTTCTTATTGTCCCTAGGGGGTGGTTGTAATCACCCTCTTGGCCTCGGGGACCTTGGCTAGCACGACAGCGGCTTGAGTGGGTGTAGGTACAGGTACACCCACTGGCTCCCAGCTCTTGGATGGCTGATTCTTCTTTGAACTTGGGGCAATTCCTTGACTTGGCGGAATGATTGCCCCCACAGTTCACGCACTTAATCGGCTCACCACACAGTCGTCTTTCGTGAAGTGGTTTGCCGCACACGCAGATCTACTGCTCGACGTTAAAACGCTGTGATACGTGTCCGTACTTTTGACATCTGTAACAGCGCATTGGCGCTGGGATGTACGGACGCACGTCCACTTTGTTGACTACTTGTTTAGGTAGATTTGTCCTATTAAATGTAAGTAGAATTAAGGGGGATTGTGGGTGTTTGTTCCCCCTGTTATACTTAAGTTTTCTGGCCTCTATTAACCCCTGAAGAGACATTTCCGACACTATCTCTTCTAAGGAGCTGTACGCAAGTGATGGATGCATAACGACACCTCTAGAGAAATTTAATACATCATGTGGTGTCACTTCCACCGCGTACTGACCTAGAATTTTCATGCTCTGTTTTTTTTTTTTCGGACTGTGTCGTT
Organism: Brachynemurus nebulosus; assembly: GCA_035578155.1. Lineage (NCBI taxonomy): Eukaryota > Metazoa > Arthropoda > Insecta > Neuroptera > Myrmeleontidae > Brachynemurus > Brachynemurus nebulosus. Next base: position 105,186,298 of record JAPWDM010000001.1, read on the forward strand.
GAGAATGCCCCCACGGGCAATCCTTTGCCCGATATTTTGGCATCCTTGACATTACCAATTTCATTGCTGACGAGCTTAGCCAGCAGGAAGGGACTTATTTTGCTAAAATCACCTTCCGTTGGCTTCAAAACTGAAAATTTTACAAAACTTTCTGACACTCTTGGGGAGTCCAAAGGAATTAGACTCCCACGATTTTTTCCTTTTTTGGCGCGGGGAGGAATACTTCGTTTTCCTTGTGTACTCACTGCACTGGGTAGTGGAGCAAGTACAGATGTCGAGGAGGAGTTTCGCTACCATTGCTTTCGCCGGTTGTTGTTGACGGAGCAACGTTCGCGTCCGTATTTTTGGGCCCGGACTCGCCCGTATTTAAAATATTGTTTTCTCCCATACACGTAACACAAAAAAAACCCATTCCGCTGCCCATCCTCCACGAAGCCTCATAAGGGACATGGGACTCCCACGCCAGGGATACGGAAATGAGGGGCCCTAGGGACAAGCCCATTGCCCCAGTGACACGCACGACCCCGGGGCGCTCGAATTTACTGCGGCCGGTGCATAACCGCAGCCACGGTCTGTGCTTGAAGTCAGGGCGAAAGTGAAGTGTTGTTCCGCCGTACCCGCAGGTAACGGCTTCCCTCAGTCACCAGGATGCCCTTTTCCAAGCAACTCCGCTAAGCTACACACGAGCTAGTGTGGGTCCCGAAGATGACTTAAAGTTGGGACAACATAGAAAAAACGAAAACAAAACAAAACCAAATACAAAAAAGAAACAAAAGATAAAAAAAATCTGAAACAAAAAAAAATAAAAATAACGAAAAACAAAAAGAATAAAAACGAAAAGAAATAATAACAAAGGTTGAAGAAATGAACTACCAGAGCCTCGTTAGCCTGCTAGCCGAAGCTAACAGTTACCGCCGAGCATAGGCTCTGTGGAAGGGTAATGTGCCAAACCAACCCGTAAAAGCACCGAGGTACATTCACGGACGGGTTCGTCACATCACTCCTTATATTGTTGTTGTTTTTGTTTGAAACGAGGTTTTATGCGTCTATTTTGGTGTACACTAGATCGTACGACGAGACTTTCGTAGGAGTGTAGATGTTGGCTCAATGACAGACGGCTGTGATAGCCTAGTTCCTTTTCGTGTCCTCAGAGGATAGGTAGGAGTAAGGACAGAGGGAAGGGAAAGGACTGTTTGTGTTTGTGTGTGAATGTGTCGTTCTATTTTACGTTTCTTGGTGTAAATATGTTCTGGTTCATCAATTTCTCATTAAGATCGGGTGTTCCTGGAATTGCGCATTTAGATGGTACAGAGGTTGACGGACCTTGTGGGTTTTTGGGTTGGGGAGGATTGTGCACCACAGCGGTAACAGAAACAGAGCGGCCGTTGGTCGATCCTCCCTCTCCATCAGACGAATCTGAATCTGTATGTGTGTTAAGTGTTTGTGTTTCAGTGTTAGTGTATTATGTGTTTATGTATGTGTGTTGTGTGTCTGTAAGATGAGTGTCAGTGTGTTATTCGCTCACTGTTTATGATCACTGCCTTTTGCATAGTGGCAAATGTGTATTTTGGGAGACCCAAGAGGCTCAAACTATTCTGTAGTGTGTATGGAATGACCCCGGTGGCACTTAGCACTATTCGAACAATATGGACAAGTTCTATTCGCCATTGTTGTTTTATTTCGGCTGCGAGGTCAGTGTATTTATCCAATTTAACTGTGTGTGTTTTTTGTAAGTTGTGTGTATTCGGAACCGCAATATCGATCAGATAGGTGGTCTTAGTTTTTTTTCACTACAAAGGTGATATCTGGTCGATTATGATTTATGGTCTTATCTGTAATAATCGACCGATCCCAGTAGTATCTACAGGAGTCATTCTCCGCTACTACTTTTGTAGTAAGGGGTTTTATCGGTTATAAGGGGGTGCTTAACCACTAGTTTCTGGTATATAATTTTGCCAACAGGACGCCAAGTCTTGAAAATGTGATACGGATATCACAATTTCACTGTTGTTATTTTTGTCACATTTGCAATTTCACATACCAGATGTGATATCAACAAAAAGAAAGTCTTGAAATTCTTGCGTGATACTGTGAAAATATACTTAACACGTACAGATCACGTAGAATATGTGTTAAATATAACCACATATAACTATAGAAATTACAAATTGCATAAAATTTTTTTTATAATATTAAATTAGATAGACAATATTTGACATTTCAAACTGTCGAAAAATGCACAATTTTTTAAATCAACAATTTTTTTTTTTTAGTTACCTATTAAAAAAAAAACGCCGTGAGCAGCGGGGCCCCATCACGGAAGTCGAATTTTTCCCTTCATCTTCGGTATTGAATGTCTACAAGCGAAATGTTATTGAAAGTCTACAAGCGATTTGTCATTTTGGTTGTTTCAAAACTGATGATGAGTGTCCGGCTGATGGGGGCTTTAAAATAATGTTTTAAGTTTCTAAGGGCTGAATCTCAGTAAATTTCAATTTTGTGCCGATAGCAGTTAGCAGGAAAAAAGCCAACACAATTCGTACGAGGGCATTCCTACCCATGCTTATCCGCCAATAGACTTTGTGTTTTATTTTTAAATATTAAAAAAGGACCTTAAATAGTAAACTGGAAGGCCTTTATGAAGATATTTTTTCTTTCCAGAAAAATTCAAAATTTCTATTTTATAAATAAAAATCCAAAATTCCTACTTTATAAATAAACAGTGACATTAATTACATTTTTAAATTACTTAATATTTATGTATTGCATTTGTTAAAAAAAAAGTAAGTTCATTTTTTTTAGATTTTTAAAATTACTGTACGCCTGCTTGTATTAGAATAGAAATAAAGCATTTAAAATACATTTAACAATACCATTTAATTCCAATGTAAAAATGGGAGAAAAGGGGGGAAAAGTAATGTGGAATCTAACTGAATACACATACAAAATTTCAGCCCTCTAGGTTTCCTTAGAGAGTCTCTAGACGTGTTAGAAAACAAGCAAAAAAATTAAGGAAATATTGGCGTAAAAATCGTGGGGGTAAGGGTTAAAAGTTGAAACCCCCAAAAAACAGTGTCTGGCTATTAGCTTAACCTGTACACAAAATTTCAGCCCTCTAGGTTTATTTGGAGAGATTTTGACCCGAACGAAACTGTTAAAAAACAAGAAAAATCATGTTCTTTTGGGTATAAAAATGGTGGCGGTAGGGTTTGAAAGTCGAGACTCCCAAAAGGCACCCCCTTGATACTAACTCGATCCGAATACAAAATTTCAGCCCTCTAGGTTTATTTGGGTGACCTGTGCGAGTGGTAGAAACTTCGAAAACGTCGAAAATGCATGAAATTGTAGCTTAAAAATGAGGGGGGTGGGGGTAAAATATTAAAACCTCCAAAAAGCACAACCTAGGTACGAACTTTATCAACACACCAAATTTCAACCCTCTACCTTAATTCTGCGGGGCTGGGGGCCTGTTAGATCCAGCGAAAATCGTTTTTCCCCCCTTTACTCCCACCAAATCATCCTAGGAAGCTGAATTTTGGATATGTTGTAGATAATTGACCGAAACATTATTTCCAACCGGTTTGGAAAAGTTTTATTGCTTTTCCGCCCCCCACCACCCCCTTAAAGGTTGGGTCAGAAAAAAAATTTGCCCAAAATTTGACCCCACTTTGATAGTATGAGGTGCCTCGAAAATGAGCCCCATTTACCAAATTTCATCTCTTAACTTCCATAGGGGGGCCCTACACAAATTAAAAGGTGGCGGGAATATATATATATATATATATATATATATATATATATATATATATATATATATATATATATATATATATATATCAGACATTTTTTTTCTACATATTCGTGTTCTACGGGTCCGAAAACGAATAGCGCCCCTACTCTCGCCTCTCGCAGCTCTTATCGTATAGACTGTATAAGTCTAATTTTTCGGAGAAAATTCGACTAAAAATGAGACAAAGATATTGTTTCAATACTTTCAATACAATACATATTGAACAACTACCAATTGTTTTGCGTAAAAACACGTAAAAAAATTCCTAGCTTTCTACATGTATTCTATAACGTATTCAGACATATATTCTATAACGTATTACTTATTACACTGACAGGGAAAGCATTAGTAACCCAAAATTTTTATAAATTACAATTTTCTCGAAAACTACTTAATATAGAAAGAAAATTATAAGAACATTTTCTTCATAATTTTTTTTCGTAATTTCAACGATGTAAAAATCGAACTGTTTAATGATAGGATCGAATGATAAAAAATGGCCAAAAAACCTTCTTCTGGGCATCCGGCTAACGAACTTAGCCGAGCCAATCCAGATTCCAGTTCGGACACCAAATTTCATAAGCATTAAACATTTCGTTCGAAAGTAATCGTAGCATAATAATATTCACAAAAATTTATATATATTATATTATATATATATATATATATATATATATATATATATATATATATATATATATATATATATATATATATATATATATATATATATATATATATAAATATATATATATATATATATAAATATATAAATATATATAATATTCACAAAAATTTATATATATTATATATTATATATATATATATATATATATATATATATATATATATATATATATATATATATATATATATATATATAAATATATATATATATATAAATATATAAATATATATAATATTCACAAAAATTTATATATATTATATATTATATATATATATATATATATATATATATATATATATATATATATATATATATACATAATATATAATATATATAAATTTTTGTGAATATTATTACGCTACGATTACTTTCGAACGAAATATTTAATGCTTATGAAATTTGGTGTCCGAACTGGAATCTGGATTGGCTCGGCTAAGTTCGTTAGCCGGATGCCCAGAAGAAGGTTTTTTGGCCATTTTTTATCATTCGATCCTATCATTAAACAGTTCGATTTTTACATCGTTGAAATTACGAAAAAAAATTATGAAGAAAATGTTCTTATAATTTTCTTTCTATATTAAGTAGTTTTCGAGAAAATTGTAATTTTTAAATTTTGGGTTACTAATGCTTTCCCTGTCAGTGTAATAAGTAATACCTCAACACATATTTCTGTTATAGTCCCGGCCTCAAGTCGCGTATCGGAACGGCTGTAATAGCTGAATTCTAGGTTTGAAAATTCGCTAAAACAAATAAGTAATTATTGTAACGAAATTCAGCAAATTTCCATATTTTTCTCAAAAGCTAGTTCACCTAGAACATTGTTTTAAACACTTACATAATATTTTACGCTCTTTCTGATGGAGTAAAAAAAAAAATTGAAATCTAGCCATTTTTGCAAAAAACCACTAAAAATGGCGAAAATTAGCTAAAAGGGCATAGCCGGGTAAGATAGGGAAAACGGCCCTTGACGCAAAATTGATTGTTCTTATAGGAAATAATACTTCTTAGCCCCAGATACATTCCTGCCAAATTTCAACCCTCTGAGGCTAATAGTTTATGAATACACAAACAGACAAAAATTTTCAAAAAAATTTTTTTTTTATGAAATTACTGAGCCGATTTATTTGAGTTTAATATATATTGTGTACCCACCTTAAACAAAGTAATAAAAAAAAATTACCGTTATATCCCTTTATTATACTAATTTTTTTAAATTTTTAAATTTAAGTAAATTTTTTGGCCACTTACGCGTTAGCGACACCCACCATTTTTTGTTCAATAATATGTCTCTTAGTACTCTATAACATATATTTTTATGGAAAAATTTTAGTTGGTAGAACATAGTAATATTTCAATACAAATGCATACCATGTTAGGTACTACATGTATTACGTATGTATAAAAAGGGCTATAAAGTAAAATATCTACCCTATTTCTAAAATAATACAATTACATACGTTCATAACTACGATATACTAGTTTAAATTTACTCAAGTCCAACATTGCCTGCCGTTTGTCTTTTTTTTATTAGTAACAAAATAGATGTTGATTTCTCTTTTGTTAGAGTTGTTTTCTTTGTAAGACGTCAAGTGAAACTTTATTAACTCATACACTACGTATTACGATGTCAACAATTTCATACAAAGTTTATTAGCTGTAAAAGTAGTATACCAGTTGGTCATTTCGTTATAATTCCCCATAACCCGTCATCGCGTTAACAAAAGAAGACAAACAGCAGATAAAGCTAGACGTTTGTCTAAGCTTCTTTCTCGTTGTTATGAATGTATGTAATTTTATTACAGAAAAAATCCACTTTCTGCACCTCCTTAAGAAGTGCAACAAAAACATCAAGTGAGAGGGTCTGTTCAAGTTAGTTATATGTACCTACATGTAATTTACCTACATATTTTTATAACCAGGCCCGACGAAAGGGTGGGGTAGCCGGGGTTCCAGCCCCGGGGCCCGGACTGGAAGCGGGGGTCCGTAGTTGTCGTTAAGGGGTCCAAGAAAAATTAAAAAGAACTTTTTTTTGCTCGTCACATTTCTTGGGGGGAATTTTTTTTAAAAATGTGATTTATTCCCGGGGCCCGGCATTTCTCTCCACGGCCCTGTTTATAACTACAACAAGTTTTAGGCGGACTGTTGTTATTACTATACATTGTTGAAGTTTTTTGTTCCAATCTATTAAGTTATTGTTTATTATTATTAAAACAATATAACATTTAAGACGTATTATTGTTATTATTATTATCTTTATTTAAATAAAGTTTCTAAAACTTATAATTTTTGTTGAGTTTGATGTAATTTTAATTAGTAAGTATGTTGAGATAATGTTATTGATTTCATTCAAATACTCAGATTCATGGTAAAATTAACCTTGAAAATTATTTTTCAACAAGTTAAAACATATTTTTTATAACAAGTCAAAATATAAATTTTTTTAGACCATCACAGGAACTCCAAGAACTGCAACTCAAGGGGGAAGAGAACATTTTATTGCACTCCCCAGAGTTCTACTGTGTTTTAGAAATCAGGCAGATGCTTTACTTTATGGTCCTTTTAATACATAAGTAATATATGTAGTACCGAACATGACATGCATTTGTACTATGTTCTACCAACTAAAATTTTTCCATAAAAATATATGTTATAGAGTACTAAGAGACATATTATTGAATAAAAAATGGTGGGTGTCGCTAACGCGTAAGTACCAAAAAAAAATTTACTTAAATTTAAAAATTTAAAACTAATTAGTATAATAAAGGGATATAACGTTAATTTTTTTTTAATTACTTTGTTTAAGGTGGGTACACAATATATATTAAACTCAAAAAAATCGGCTCAGTAATTTCATAAAAAAAAAAAATTTTTGAAAATTTTTGTTTGTTTGTGTATTCATAAACTATTAGCCTCAGAGGGTTGAAATTTGGCAGGAATGTGTCTCGGGCTAAGAAGTATTATTTCCTATAAAAACAATCAATTCTGCCTCAAGGGCCGTTTTCCCTATCTTACCCGGCTACGCCCTTTTGGCTTACAAAAACCGGACTCGGACGTATCTGGCTGACGAACTCGTCCAAGCTTTTGAGACTTGATCTATACACCAAATTTCGTAACTTATATATAAATAAATAAATAAATAAATAAATAAATGAATATATATATATATATATATATATATATATATATATATATATATATATATGTATGTGAGCCGTTTATTTTGAAAGTGGGCAAGTCCATTTTTGAAAAAAATGAAGATAATGGTAGTTATCGATAAAACTTAGTATGATCTTTTTATCTGTCAACAATTTATAATCGAAAAAGTTCAGAAGCCTAATATTTGGAAGATTGAAGTTTTAGCTCTTAACAGTATTGTAAATCTGTTTATTTTGATAGTGGTGCAAGTCCATCTTACAAGTAAAATATCCGAGACCGGACCTATTGATTTTGATGAAAATTAGATGTGTTGTAGAACACTAAAAAATAAGTAACACGTATTTTTTCTTATCTGCGGAAAAGCGGTTGAAGGGGTGAAATCGTCCTACAAAAATTGAGGTGAAAATTTAATTTTTCAATTACTCGAAACGGTTAGAAATAGAGCAAAAGCTTAAATTGGCGATATTGCTCTTTATTAAAAAGCTATCTATTGATATGTAATTTGTTTAAATTACACCAACAGGGGTATTTTAGGGCTAAAATTTGGGGGTTAGTTTTGCTAAAAGGGGTAAAAGATAATATATAATAAAGTTTTATTTACAGATTTCAAATGTACGTAAAAAAATCTAATCGACCTGTTTTTACTCAATTTCCTAATATTAAATCCAGGGGTAGTTATCTACAGGAGTGACTGTGTCGACATAATCGTATTATTTGAGTAATTAAAAACTTCTTCAAGGAAAATATTTTAAAACAATTAGAATAAATTTCCAAATTCATTTTAAGCAACACTGCAAGGGGGGTGAGTCGCCCTTTTAGACAGTATATGCTTCTGAAGTTGAACTGTCGTATGAAAAGTTTTTATTATGTTTATTTTTAAATGATAAAATCTGATATTATCCATTTAAATTAACGATTACAATAATTCATTAATTTTGAAAGTGAGATAAGTCCATTTAGTTATAATAGAACCACTATTTTTTTAGCCAGCACTATGAACACTATTGGATTATAAACTTACATTATCTAATATCACAAAATACAAAAAATATGTCTACTAACACTTACCAATATTTTTAAATTTATTGAAACGTAAACCCTTAAGCATCTCACAATAACAAAATATGGACTTGCCCCACTTTCAAAATAAACGGCTCATATATATATATATATATATATATATATATATATATATATATATATATATATATATATATATATATATATATATATATAAATTTTAGTGAAGGTCATTTTCGCTTATGGTGACAGTGAAAGCTGTTTTCTCAACGTCTTTCGGATGTATTTCTATCTGGTGAAATCCACTAGCTAAATCTAGTGTAGAAAAATACATGCATTGGCCTAGTTTATCTAAAATGTCCGAAATGTTAGGTAAAGGGTATTTGTCATCAATCGTCTTTTCGTTCAGTTTTCTGGAGTCAACAACAAGTCTCCCTTTTTGTCGTCCACTAGCGTCTAATTTTTTGGCAAATATCCATATAGAGAAGCTGCGTTGTCTTTGAATTACGACATTAGCGCTGATGGTGGCTATATTTAACATATTTTACGGGAAAAAGTTTAACGTGAGTAGGCTATGTTGAATTTAAAATTTTGTCATATTTTTATAATAAATGTCAAACATGGAAAATACAATTATTACAAAAAGCGGTTTTCGAGATGTCCAAGTGACTGATTTATGTGATTCTTGTTACAAAGAAGGAAAATACTTGTGTCAAAATGGTCATATGTACACGAGATTTAAGAACTATTATATATTTGTGTCCGAAGTGAAATAACAGCCAGTTATGCGACAAACAAATATGGATACAAATATAAAACTTCATTGTAATATAACTATTAAAGTAAGTGGCTAGTTATGCATTTTTTTAAAAAGATTTAATTTAAATTTTTAGTAATAAATAAATATTTATCTGTGCGGTTACAATATTGAATTGTACGTAGTCAATTTATCTAAAACAACGTATTTAAAACAACAACAATAACTTGTAAAAAACTTATAAATTGACTTATAGAGACGTCACTAGTGACAATGGTGACAATGCAGGTTCTCTGTATTTACTTTATTTAATATTTATATATTAAAATTATAAATATTAAGAAGTAATAATTAATACAAAAGTATAAACTTGTTAATGAATTTATGTGAAAATCTATGGTTACAAAAAATTTGAAAAATTATAAAATTATTGAAAAAGGCGCCACTAGTCTTTATGCAGCTTCTCTATAGGAGAGGACCAGGGAGAGTAACTTGGTCGTATAATACCTTGCTCAAGTAGTTTGTTAATTTGAGCTTGTACCTCTTCTTTATGGATATAGGAATAACGATAGGATTTTGTGTAAATTGGAACGTCGTCTTTTGTCTTAATTTCATGTTTTATCTGATTAGTGAAAGATAGATCTTGGCCTTCTTTAAAGAAGACATCTTAAAATTGTTTGCAAACTTTTATGATTGCATGTTTTTCTTCACTATTCAAATGATCAACACGAATTAAATTTTCAATAGGTGGTAAGTTAGGATCGGGTGAAGTAATTTGATGTGAATTAAAGTCAATTTTCTCGTGTGTAAGTAGTTCGACTCGTAATGGTTGTTCTACGTAAAAAGTATGTGTGAGGTCTGATAAATTTATAACAGGGACTGTTATGTACCAATTATCAGCAGAATAAATTCCTTCAGGTATCAGGAATTTTTCTCCAATATAAATGTTTTTTGACAAAACATCTCCTTGTTGAACATCTACTGGTAATCGTATGAGTTGTTGTGTTTTAGGTTGAATTGTGTATTTGCCTGATGTAAAATTAGGTTTGAATAAAAGTCTATTTGTCGAATTTAGTGTGTTTAATGTTTTGTTATGTATGTCAATTTTTGCATGTATGTGTTTAAAAGGTCAAGTCCTAATAGTCCGTCGAAATAATTATGAAATTTGAAAACTAAAAAGTCAAATTTACCGGGTTGGTTAAATTCGATAAAAATAGGTAATGTTGCCTTTTCATTAATTTTGTGTGAACCTAATACAGTTTTAATTTCTAGTGTTGGGATAGGTTTAATATCGTTAGGGTAGACATATTCGGGATTTATTTATTCACATAAAATTAATAACATTACCTGTTTTTATCGAATTTAACCAACCCGGTAAATTTGACTTTTTAGTTTTCAAATTTCTTAATTATTTCGACAGACTATTGGGATTTGACGCTTTAAACACATTACATACAAAAATTGACCTATATAACAAAACATTAAGCACACTAAATTCGACAAACAGACTTTTATTCAAACCTAATTTTACATCAGGCAAATACACAATTCAACCTAAAACACAACAACTCATACGATTGCCAATAGATGTTCAACAAGGAGATGTTTTGTCAAAAAACATTTATATTGGAGAACAATTCCTGATACCTGAAGGAATTTATTCTGCTAATAATTGGTACATAACAGCCCCTGTTATAAATTTATCAGATCTTACACAACCTTTTTACATAGAACAATCATTACGAGTCGAACTACTTACACACGAGACAATTGACTTTAATTCACACCAAATTATTTCATCCGATCCTAACTTACCACCTATTGAAAATTTAATTTGTGTTGATCATTTGAATAGTGAAAACATGCAATCATAAAAGTTTGCAAACAATTTGAAGATATCTTTTTTAAAGAATGCCAAGATCTATCTTTCACTAGTCAGATAAAACATGAAATTAAGACAAAAGACGACGTTCCAATTTACACAAAATCCTATTGTTATCCCCATATCCATAAAGAAGAGGTACAAGCACAAATTAACAAACTACTTGAGCAAGGTATTATACGACCAAGTTACTCTCCCTGGTCCTCTCCTATATGGATATTTGGACATGTATTTTTCTACACTAGATCAAAAATTAGTTTGATTTCCTTTTAGGGATCGGTATAAATCAAAAGATCGGTTTTTTTTTCTTTAAATTTTTTTTATTAAGTATAGTTTTAAACAAAAATAGGTACACAATGATCACTTTTTTAACTTGTAAAATTTATAATTATATTAAAAATTTGTGCATATGCAAGAAAGTGCTCTGTGAGGAATCAAAGATCCCCAATTGAATTTATAATTTTTATTAAATATATGTAAAAATTGGTACAATATTGAAATTTTTAAAATACATAGTACAATTAAATAATACATTTTGAAGAGAATAAATTACAAAATTCGCCATTCAGCACCCCCAACGATTTCGAGAAAGTCCAGCGTTTTGAATTCCAGTTTATGAGTTAGTCCAATGGGTCCATTATTCATAATACCCAGTTTTGGATTGCTTTGCAACCATGCCAGGATCTGCTCGTTCAAATTGTCAAATCTCGCCGGCAATGATATGTATCCAATTTCTAATTCCAATATTGTCTTCATTTTTGATGAATCGAATTTTGATGGTAGTTGACTGGCTCCCATTATTTTATATACTTTTCCAGTTTCCATATCAGAAAGTTTAATCCATCGTTTAACAGCGCCAAGATGATTCAATTCATCCACAAAATTTCCAGCCATTTTTTGAATTAAGTCTCTGTTTCCAGATGAAGCACCAGCAGTAATGGATTCCATTGCTGGCAACAATTAACTCTTAACACACAACAATTGAAAATTCACAACAATAAGATTTAATGTTTTTTCACTAAAGTTTCGAACAAGATTGCGATTGAAGAAAATCTGTCGCGGTCTTTTATAGCAGAAAAATAGCCTGATGACGTCAGCTATCACACTTTATGTAGCCATGCAGGTTAAAACCTGTTTTCAGATAAAATTATACAATCATATGATAAAATTCATTTTTGCATATTAGACAGAAATCTTCGCTATTAATATCAGCATTCCTGTTAATGACGTCAGCTAACAGTTTAAACCTGTTTTCAGATAAAAATATTATAAAATTATGGAAGCAACACCATCTTTTCATGGAATTTTGAATCATGGTACAGAGTTCGCGGTAGTTCAGATTAGCAACGTCATTTTTTAACTATCGAAAAAAGGTTTTCGATGCCGTCTATTGACAATTTTTCGAACTTACACACAGGGATCGCTAGTATCCAGACTATGAGAGCCATCTAGTAGCGAATTTACAGGGCTCGAAGGTGGCTGAGCCATCTGCTAGGAATTTTTTTAAGCCTTAGGTTAAAAAATTTTTGTTAGGTTAGGTTAGGTTGGACAAAATTTTGTTGGGTTCTGTTAGGTGGGATCAAGTTCCATTGGGTTCTGTTAGGTTAGAAAAAATTTCACTAGATATCGTTTCACACACAGACATCTCACTAAAAACGATAGATTCAAATTCTAGTGACCTTGAAACGTAGAGATATGTCCAAATTAGCGATTCACAAAACCAAACCCATAATTTGCAATGCGAAGTCAATAAAAAAATTTTTTTTCTAAGATTTTAAAATATCCATGCACTGCTATTCAGATTGTGGCTGATTTAAATATTAAAAATATTAATGAATTTTACTTTTTTTGTCTCTTTTTTGTCGCTAGTTTACGATGGATTATTTTTTTCTAATACACTTCTAATACCTCCGTTTCTTTTATATAATATTTACTTAATGTTGCTCCAGTGAGAAAACTAACTTTCCAATCTTATTGCAGCGAAAAGATTTACAGCCTTTGCTCATTATCACCCATAGCAAAATTATTTAATTTTTAAAACACTGAGAACGAACGACAATAATATTTTGCAATATTTTTCAATTATGCGAATTTGGTAAATTTATCATGATGATAGTCTTATTGCTATGGATATACAAAATTTACTATGAATTATATTTTCGCTAAAATGACATATAATTTTGTTATTTTTACATGTATAATCGTTACGAATACAGGTAAATGCAACGTCTCCTGCCAGCTAGACCGGCCGCAGGTTGTCTAGGTCATCAAAAGGTAAGAAATACGAGAGAATGGGCCATGCTAAAATCATGTGATGAAAACGGTGGTAGCTCTTATACTATTACTGACCGGTGCCATTCTATAAATTAAGTTTGCTGATTGGCTTAAAAGTGGCAGCAAAATAATTTTTTAGTCCCTTGGGACTAAAAGTGGCACTTTACTCCCTGTTATGAGGGACTAAATCATGTCTTTTAGTCCCGGAATTGCAAAAAAACATTTCAGTCCCTTTTTGGCAATCCTGGCAGAACTAAAACACTTTTTTAAATTTTTTATTGTTAAAATCGAAACTTTCTTTTGAAAACTGTTACAATTACTATATTTTATATTAAAATGTCGACACAATTCCCCTAGTTAACCATCCCTAGACTTAATGATAGAAAACTGAGAAAAAACAGGTCAATTACATTTTTTACGGAGATTTTATTTCTGATGATTGAATTACAAAAATCAAAAGGATACTTTAAAAATATGTATTCGCTGTGAGCTTTTGCCTGGAGGAGATACAAAAATCGACTACAGCTACAGCACTCAAGATGGACAAATATATTAGTTTATCAGGACGGCATTCACACATAATTTTAATATTTTCTTTAAGAAAAAGTATTTTTTTTTAAAATACTTGTTTGATTTTTTCAAGGCGAGTAGTTATTACGATTTCTATTTACCATATTCTACAAAACAATAAAAAAAAAATCATTTGTAACACTACTGTCAAACGTCATTTTATTTTAAAATTTTCAAAAAAAATGTCATAAAAGTTACCTCTTATATATGATTTTTCTGGGTTAATTATTGAAATATATTCTATTTTCAGACATTTTTGAGGTAAAATGAGCAGATATATGCCTTTCATTAAATAAGTTTTAGTTTTTCAATATATTTTCCATACATTTTAAAAAATAGTACGATGTCCTGATAAATTGTAAATATGAAATAATCATTTGATATACGCCGCTATACTTTTAACTCGAAGCAAATTAGACGACGACGATTTTCTTCCGTAAAGAATAAAATTCTAAAAGAAAATAACAAATTGGTGAAAGAAATAAAAAAATTTACCCTTAAATTACCTTTCGAATACAATTGTTGTAAGTACCTATGTAAAATGTAAAAATTTTATTACATTTTTTCGAAAAACTGTAACTTAACGTAATTTAACTCTTTTTAAATGATTCGCGTTAAAATTTTGTAATATTTCCAAAACTAAATGACAGAATATGTCAAAATAATTTTTTTTTACCAAAAAAAAAAAAAAAAAAAAATGAATATGAAAAATTATTTAAGATTAGAATGCCATGCTTATACGTTCCAATGATAACTGTATTATCAATCTGGCAGAAATTTACGTAAAAACATTATTATTTTAGTATGGCTTAACGTAATTTTTACTCATTTGTAGCAAACTCTTATTAATTTTAGTAAGGTATAAACATAATCTAAATTCTGACCATATCACATAAAACAAATTTCGTTGAAAACTATTCTAAAAAAAAATGAAATAGATAGATTATAAGAACCTATTCAACGAGAGAAATAGAATATAACTGAACCGTTAAATTGGATTTAAAAAAATCATGACACGTCACTTATAAAGCCGTTTTTTTCGAATATATCTTGGCAAAACATGAGACAGAAAATAAAAGAGTGTGAGTGCAAGTGAAATGAAGAACGACATATTTCCTAGTTTTTCTCGAAAAGTAACTAACCTAGAGGAATGGTTTAAAAACATTTTTTACGTAATTTGCCTCGTCCTTTCAATTAGTGTAAAAAACATTTGAAAAGTTGCTTATTTCTAGCAAAAAACTCATTTTTTTGACGAAAAATGCCCGAAAACCCTACTTCTGGGCATCCGACGTGTCTGGCTAACGAACTTGTCCAAGAGTTTTGAATTTCGAAACTTTTCACCAAATTTCATAAAAATTAAATGCTCCGTTCGAGAGTTATCGTGTTCATACATACATATATACATATATATGTGGTGCCATGCACAACACATAAAATTTGCAATTTTCAACAAAACCTATCACCGTGAGATCAACGCAACATAACGACACATCGGATGTGAAAATGCAGAATACAGCATAATCCACAAACCTGCTACCAGACGTTCCCTAGACATATTAAAATAAAATGCATTTTCTATTTTATACATTGTATTTGAATATAAAAATAAATTCTATCTCTGTTAAACAAATTTTGCTAAATAAACATAAAAATTATTATAAATTCAATGTAATTTCACGATTGTTTATTGAAAAAATAATTTTAAATTTTGTTAAATAATCATAAAATATGAATCAATTATATATACCTACCTGTAAAAAAAATTTACTTACCGCTTCTTACAATGTAATGATTTAACGTAATGTTTAATTATTTTGGAAAAAGTACAGCTGATTTAAATAATATCTAAGTAAATTTGAAAACTGACCATTGCATTGTGCGATTTTATTGTACCATAGAATAGTTTATTATGCATACACAGTAAGGGGTAATTTGATTGTGTACATTTACGTTCAGTAAACTTGATCATTCTTCTATGAAATAAAATGAACTTATAAAAATTTTCAAATATATTATTTTTAATTTATCGAATTACCGGTAAAAAATTAGCGATTTACCGGTAAAAATTTTAAGGCATTTTTAGTAATTTACCGGTAAACCGGTAAATCGGTTTACCGGTATTACAATCCCTAGCTGAGAGGAACTACTCTGTAATTGAACGCGAGTGTCTTGCAACCCTAATATAACATGCAACCCTAATATAAAAATTAGTCGAGGTAATGGCATAAATAATATTAAATCACTAATAATACCAATTACAAAAGATCTTCAAATAAAAGAAGAATTAAAAATATTTATTCTAAATAATTTTAATAAAAATGATATCACAAATGTTAATATCGGTCAAATAATACTCAAAGATAAAAACAATCAAAGTATAATTTTATTAATATTAAAACATAAAATAAAAGATAAATTAAATCTTAAAATATTATATCAGGCGTTAGAAGAAATAGCCTTAACATCTGAAAATAATACAATTATTAATTTAAAACATATCGATAAAACAATAAGTGAAAAATACATAAATAATTTACTATCATATCATTTCAACGACGACATCGAAATAATCGATATAAATAATATGGGTTTTTCTTCACTATTAACTGAAGAGGAAATCCAAGAAGCATTAGAAAAAGAATTAGGTGTAAGCAGTAATACAATTGAAGAAGATTTAACAGAGGAAGAAATACAAGAAATATTCGAAAAAGAATTAAACGAAATTCAACAATAAAATATGGACAGCGAATCTAACAATCATCAAATTAACGAAGAACCAATACCAAGCACTTCAGGTATGAATAACGCAATCGAAACGATACCGATAGATGAAGAAACAAGTGATGAAGAAATTGTTAACAAAGAAATCACCAATGAAGAAACAGTTAACGAAGAAATAAATAATCAAGAAACAAATAATGAAGAAACAGTGGAAACTATCATCGTCAGAACAGAAGCGGAAAAACAACAGTTACTACGCGAATATAGGGATGGTAAAGTCGACTCCGACTTTAGTCGAAAGTCGATTATTTACTAAAAATAATCGACTTTTTAGAATCGATTTCATTTACGTCAAGTCGACCTGGAATCGACTCTCACTCGATGACTTTTCGACTTTTTGCGTATGTGCAATGTGCATTTATAAATCACGCAAAAACATTAGCTTAACATTAATTATACAGTAGCTTAACATTAGGCCGATTCGTATCGGTGTAAGCCAAAGCCGCTTGTACTCATTTTGAATCAATTTGCACTTGTTTTGAATCACATTTGGCTTGCTCTTGACATTTTTGTATATCCCTGTCTCACTTTCCATGTTCTAGAGAGAAGGGTCAAGTATTACCGTTCGGTATATATTGTATACCGTATACGCTGTATATATTTTGTTTATTGTGTTTGGAATATGAATTTGTTCTGCAAAACAGAGAAGGAAATATGGTGTTCATAGGTATATATATATATATATATATATATATATATATATATATATATATATATATATATATATATATATATATATATACCTATATATAGCTTTTTATTTTGTTTGGAATATGAACACCTGGAATGAACACCATATTTCCTTCTCTGTTTCCTTCTCGCAGAACAGATTCATATTCCAAACACAATAAACAAAATATACCGATGTATATAGCGTATACGTCGCTGTATATATCAAAACAAGTGCAAATTGATTCAAAATGAGTGCAAGCGACTTTGGCTTACACCGATACGAATCGACCCATTAATTCTACTGTCCATTTTAATTTTAATTTTAATTTTAATGTTCAACACCAAATCGCGTACAATTTATTGATAAATTATCTCTTGTTAAATTCTTAGAAATTATATGTTCATTACTTAATAAATTGTTTAAAACATACTTAATACAGTACAGATTGTTTAAAGTATATACTTAATAGTTTCTATAAATAAACTAATAAATTTTTGAAAAGTCGATTTAAGTCGAAAAGTCGACTTTCAGAGTTAATTAATCGACTTTGAGAATCGAAAAAATGAAAGTTGATTTTAAAGTCGAGAATCGATTTTGCGTTCGCCTTTTCCATCCCTACGCGAATACCATGATTCACCATTAAGAGGTCACCCAGGTATTGCCCGCATATACAGCGAACTTCGACAAAAATACATTTGGAAAGGTATGAAAACATACGTCGAAAAATACATCAAGAATTGTCCCATATGTCAAAAAACAAAAACAACTCGTATTGGAAAAGCACCAATGGTAATCACCACAACAGCAAAGAACTTCAATGACGAAATTTCAATGGATTTTATAGGCCCACTTCCGGTAACAAGGAATCAAAATAAGTTCATCCTTACGATTCAGGATAATCTGACAAAACACCTTCAAGTTTATCCACTTTAGGATAGAAAAGCAGAAACAACAGCAATCTACTTCCTGAAATATGCAAGCACATTTGGTTTTCCGAAGTGCATTCTAACGGATCAAGATCCTGTTTTTACCAGCTCCGTCATCAAGGAAGTCAATAAATTATTCAACATCAAGCAGAAGACCACATCTCCATATCATCCTCAAACAAATGGTTCGCTAGAAAGAACACATTCGTACATTGAAAATTATTTGAGATCATATATCAACACTGAAATGAACGACTGGGATGAAATGCTGTATTTAGCTACATTTTCATTCAGCACCCACAAAAATCGCTCCACTGACGAAACACCATACAAACTTGTATTTGTAATCGATCCGAATATTCCAACATCGTTTGAAAGAAACACAAATGCAAAAACATATCAAGAATTATCACAAGAAGTGCAAGAAAAAATCAAGAAATTACGATTAGCTGCAAGAGAAAATTTAAAACAAAGTAAAATCAAAAATAAAGCTCAATACGACAAGCAAACAAAAGTAAGAAATTTTCAAGTAGGAGAATATGTCCTAGTAAAAGAAGGCCAATCCGCTCCAGGGAAATTATCCTGTCGCTACAAAGGTCCATTTAAAATCATATCTGTCCATCCTAATACTCACACAGTTAAAGTTAGATATAGAAATACAAATAAAACATTCCACGAAAATAACCTGAAACCTTACGTTTCAGATGGCGAAGTTATCAACGTTGTTACCAATACTACTGCTTGTACACCAAACGACGGCAGAAATACAGGTGGAACAAATTAACACCTCGCCGGGAATTTTATTCAAGAAACTAGGGGACGCGAAAATATGTAATCAAAAATTCACACTAATGCACTACATCAATACAACTACGTTCAAAGAAAATTTAGAAAAGGCTCAAGAATACTACCACAAATCTTATATTTTCTGCAAAATGATACCAAGTAATCACTCCAACGCCGGGACTTGTAAATTACAACAAAAATTATTAGTACAGTAAATGGAAGAAATTAAAACTTTAATCAAAACTATTCAAGCTCATCACGTACGTAGACGAAGAGGACTTTTAAATGTAGGTTCTAAAATACTAAAATGGCTGATAGGATCACCTGACTCTGATGATGCAACATTCTATACAAATTCAATAAATTCTATTATTAATGATAGGAAAACAACGCATTTATTAATGAAAGATCAAATAAAAATTCTATCAGAAAAAATGAATACTTTAAATAAAACATTAAATACTATTCAAGACGCGGAACAAGAATTAATTAATATTAATATTAAAACTTTTAATCAATACATATCTAATTCTTCTAGCATAATTAATCGCAATTCACTTGAAATCGAGCTTTTAGAACATTTATTGTTAATAAAAAAAATAAATGATTTGAATTTAAAACAATTACAATCTTATAGTATGACACTAACACTAATAAGACATGGGATAATTGATTACAATATAATTACTCTTACAAATCTTATGAATGAATTAAGTCAAATTTCTTCTCTTGAATTACCAATTAAAGTTAGCACAGAGACTATTGAAAATTATTATAAATTAATGGAAGTTAAAGCTTTTATGACTGATAACATTTTAGTAATTTTATTAAAAGTTCCAATAGCGCAAATTACTGAATACAGTTTATATCATTTCCACTTCCAACACCATTACAAAATTCCTCACAAGTATCCTATATTACCATAGATTTTCCCTACATAATATCCAGCAGAGGAAAGTCACAATTCGCTACTTTAACCACTTTAGCGGATACCCCGAGTCTCACTCGGGTCTATGATTCTAACAACTAGCGGACACGACGAGTGAGACTCGTCCTCATGTCGGTAAGTCTTTGTGCTGCCACCTATTTGAATAAAAAAAAGAATACATTATAGAGAGCTTTATTTATCCTAGAATCAAACCTTTTTGACAAAGTAATCTATAAGGTGGTTAACTTGGATGGTATTTTTTTTGTCAGGTTAAAATAAAATAACAATCCGCTAAAGAGGTTAAAACAGTTCGATCCGTGTACACTAGTCAATGATGTATACATTTGTAAAAATATCGACACACTACAAAGAAGAACCGACAACATTTGCGAGTTAGAAATGTTCGATCTTCAAGAAGCATCCATTCCCAGGTCATGCAAGAAAACTACCATATACGCACAAGTCCGAAGTCTGGAAACAAATATCCCAAAATCAATGGTTATTCATCTTATTAAAACCGACAAAGGGAACCGTACTCTGCACACAGTATCCAGATGAAGAAAGAAGCCTACATGGAATAGGACTTCTCAAAATTCCAAACAACTGCCGCTTCATGACACACAACGTCGTACTACAGCCCGAAATGTCAATCAAAAACCTATCCGTCTACATACACATTCCCGCAGTCGACATCCTGGAAGATGATTGCCACAAATATTTACACAAAGAAGAGGTCCTAAAACCACAATACTTAAAGCCCATAAAATTAACAAATCTGGACCTCAAGGAAGTTAAATACACTCAACATCAATTGGAGAAGATGGACGAAAATCTTCAAAGCCAGTTAAACAAACCATTTATAATCAAATACGAAAACGTTATTTACAATTGGTTATGTTATATTGGTACGGGAATCATAGCTGTACTACTACTCTACTACTTTTATAAATATGGAATATTCAAAGTAATAGCGACGTTACTATCACGATTATTTAAATGCCTATGCCCATGCACCAGATCGGAGGCAACACATTTAATTTTTACAATTGCCTATTCGGGGAGAACCGGAGGAATCAAGTCCAGCCGTACAATCACGAAGTGGTCTTCGAGCCCAGCAGCCAAACAGTACTTTTGAAGGACCGAAGAATCCAAACTTCAGCATCATGCGTATCTGGACGCCGTCCCATTCGCCCAGTCAAATTCTAAGGTCCCGCAGGAACCTTTCTAATGGGGGAGGAGTGTGGTGCCATGCACAACACATAAAATTAGCAATTTTCAACAAAACCTATCACCGTGAGATCAACGCAACATAACGACACACCGGATGTGAAAATTCAGAATACAGCATAATCCACGAGCCAGCTACCGGACGTTCCCTAGACATATTAAAATAAAATACATTTTCTATTTTATACATTGTATTTGAATATAAAAATAAATTCTATCTCTGTTAAACAAATTTTGCTAAATAAACATAAAAATTATTATAAATTCAATGTAATTTCACGATATTCAGTTTTTGGCCATTTTAATAAATTTTGATAAAGTCTTTTCGTCGTTATGTTCAGATCTTTTTATATTGTCATTTTAATTGTTGTAATAATAATTTTTCTTTAATAAAGTTAACTTAAGTTGAATATCTTCGTTTTTCTCAGTCATTACCAAATCAAATCAAACAATTCAAACAAGACAATCATAAGTTAATAAAAATAAATAAGTGAAATTATTAAAGTAAACAAAACTTAATAAAAATAAATAAAATTTAAATAAAAGAGAACAAATTAATCAACAAAGACTTTAACTTAAGCCAAAGCTCCGTTTCTTTCGTTTTCGTTAAAACAAAGTGGCGATCCTCATTATTCCAAACGGGATCTCCGGTGTCGTTCGGTTTTAACTCTATGCGTGCCGGACTATCGGATGAACTAAAAGACAAGCGTATGAATGTTAAAAAAGGAGAGGCAATTGTTTACATACAGATTTCCTTTAATATTTTTAGTTTTGAAATTTTCTTATTCGGATTCCCTTCTCTCATATTGATATAACAAAAATAAACATTAAAATTTTTTTTTAAATACATTTTTATTATAAAGTCAGTATTAAACTAGCAGTTTAAAATTTTAATTTTCTTGAAAAATTAAGTAGAATAATTATTAACACGTTAGTTGTCGTGCATGCTGTAAAGCGTAAAGTGAAACTTGACCAATTGCCACACAACGCTGTACCGCGTCAATAATTCCATATAAAATGTATTAACTAGTTGTTAAAATAATGTACGAACTGTACATTTCGTTATCATAAGTTTGATCCTCAACATGTTAATCAGATTTTAGTTATCAATTATCATGTATATTACAATTTGATGATACCATCACAAATTTTTAAATTTCAGTTTTTGTTATTGTGTATATACCTACCATAAAGTAATTCATTTATAAATTTAAATAATTAATAAATTGTTATCATATAATACTGACTTTATTAAAGCAGGTAAGGTTTTGTTTTTTTATTCGTACTATCCTATTTATATTGTTTATATTATACATTTATACAAGCATAAATTCCTAATCAGTATAGGGTTGACCGGGGTAGCAGAAGCTTGCAATAAATTTATTTCTACAATTTTTGTTATTTTTATTTAACCTTGATTTTTTGTACAAATTTGAGCTATGGGTAACTTGCAAACAAAGAGCAATTGTGAACGCTAAAGTATGATAAAAAATTTTCAAAGTGGGGTAAATGTGAAGAATTTGAGTTGGGCTTTATTCTTATGTACCTCAACTTCTCTTGTAATGCATTCTAAATAATTTTTCTGATGGCATTCACTTTTATCCCAAAATTTATAAGATTTGCAAAACCGTCCCGGGGAAATGTAAATGGCTTATAAAATTTTTGTT
Organism: Brachynemurus nebulosus; assembly: GCA_035578155.1. Taxonomy (NCBI): domain Eukaryota; kingdom Metazoa; phylum Arthropoda; class Insecta; order Neuroptera; family Myrmeleontidae; genus Brachynemurus; species Brachynemurus nebulosus. Next base: position 105,209,423 of record JAPWDM010000001.1, read on the forward strand.
TTTCATACGAATTTGCTCAAAATTTGTGTGGTGCATCCTGAATAATATAGAATTAAAAATAGATCAACCATAATGTGATATATAAAATAAAAAATACTTAAAATAACGCTTTTATCTCAATTTATAAAAATCCATTCATAATTACCCCGGTCAACCCTAATCAAAATCATATATTACAATTAGTCGACAGCACAGAATTTTGTCAACAGCATTCTAATGCGATCCCTTGTATGTGTGTATGTGTATATTTTTATTATAGCTGATTGTGAGTGTTGATGTTTCTGTGGTTGATGAGATGGTCGAACCGTGTGAAAATTTTTTGCTAACAATAATAAACAAGCTTCCTCATATCATAGTACACTATAAATTCAATTATGTTAACACATTCAAGAAAAATTATTAGAAGCAACTTTTATATTTTTCTGTAAATATCTAAATGTTAATTTATTCACAGTATTATTTTTTTTATTATTATTTCATTTTAAAGCAAGTTGGGCAACTAGAGAGTTATCAATTTACCTTTAATTTAACGTTTATTGGGGAAAAATTTCTAACAGGAAAATAACCCTAGCGTGGATTTTTAGTGTACTTGTAATTTGTTTTTATTATAAAACTGAGGAACAATATTTTTCAATCTAAACCATTCAAGTGCAGCTCAAATAAAAATGTCAAAATGATTAATGAATGAATATAGTCTTGTCTTTTTTTGTAAGATATATTTCCCTCTTTATTTCCTTTGGCATGTTAACATGCCAATGGCACTGAATCGGTTAATAAGTTTATTAAAGTTTCGGTCACGACATATATATATATATATATATATATATATATATATATATATATATATATATATATATATATATATATATATATATATATATATATATATATATATAAATTTTAGTGAATATCATTTTCGGATTCTGGGGACCTCAAAACATATTTCTGTTATGGTCCCGGGCTTAGGCCGCGTTATGACACCTACTGTAATAGCGTATTTCCAGTTTTGGAAATTCGCTAAAAAAAACAATCTTAATCATACCCAAAATTTAAAAATTTTTACATGTAAAGTAATAACAATTTACTATTATTAAAGTGATTTAAATTAATAAATTATAGGTAATAGACATTATAGAATAAAGAATTTAAAAAAAAATTAATTGTAAAGTCCTGGTTCAAAGTATAGTTCTCTCTTATGTGCAAAATCATTTTTTTGTAAAGGGGTTGCAACTAAATAATCGAAATTCGCGTATTTTATGAGCTGATAAATCGTAAATAATATTTAATTGCTTTTAATACATATAGTTTATTTTTTTCACTTTATTATAATAGCTTTCTTTTATGTCAAGGAGATGCGGGGTGGTTTTTATAAGGGGTTGCGACTGAATAATTAGAATGCGCGAATTTAGAGCTTTATTTTTAGACATAATCTTTTTATTTTTAAAACATAATCTATTTTTGATTTTTCAAATATCTGCTTCTTCCTCAAATTTCATCAATTAAGGGTACTTTGGGACTACGGGGGTGAGCTCAAAAATCAAAATTATACTTGTTCAAAAGCTCATAAATAGCTCTTCATTCTACCGCAAAAATTGGTCTGAAATTTTTATTTTTAAGCGGGGGGGGGGGGGGGGCTGAGTCAAACTCGACTCGGCCTCCCCCACTAAAAATATTAAATTCCTACTCAGTGTGTCGAGCTCAAAACTTTTAATTCACGGAATAAGAAAGCTTATAAATAGCTCCTAATTATGCGCCATTTGTTTGTTCAGTTCTGAAAGGTGGGGGGGGGGGGCTATGTCGAGTGGGGTATAATTGTCGTTAAAATTATATTTTTCATACAAAATAGTATAATACTGATTATAATTTGTTTCATTTATTCGTATAATATCTTTGTTTTTTAAATATACTTCGTCTAGTGCAGTGTTTTTCAACCTTTTTCATAGCGCGACCCCCCTAGTATGGAAAAATATTTCGCGACCCCCTAGTATAAAAAATATTTCGCGACCCCTACCCTCTGCTATTTCTAACTTTTATTTTATTTTATGTTATAAATATCGAATTCGTTTATCATTATTGATTATTTTCAGTTTGGTGTCAATTAAATATATGTATACGTAACAAAGGATCTTAAACAGGCATATTTTTATGTCGACATCGAAGTTGACAACTTATAGTATCTTCTGAAAGCGCGCGTGACTTAGCGAGCAAGACATAGCGCAACGTGATGAGTGCTGCGTGGAGCATCAGGCGAGTAAAGGATGACACTTTTGAATTCTTTGAATTGTGAATTCGCTATTAATTGTGTTTAAATTTATTGAATTGACTTGTTTGTTTAGTAGTTGCTCACTGCCTTTTATTGTTTAATATCCAAAATTCTGTGCTCATTGTAATTATTGAAAATGGATGAGTTTCTGGAAAGACATGCAGAACCGTCAACTTCAAGTTCCAATGAGAGTAATGAAACAAAAGCAAAGAAAAAACGTCTATATGACGACAATTATTTACAACTCGGATTTACAGTTATTGAAAATAAGCCGCAGTTATTTGTTTTGAAATTTTATCAAGCGAAAATATGACACCATCACATTAATGTAACCTTTAATTAACCTTTTCTTTATTAAATATTATATACTGAACTAGAGTGGTTTTATTGTTAAAGTAACTGCGACCCCCTTAAAAAGAATTCGCGACCCCCAGAGGGTCGCGACCCACAGGTTGAAAAACACTGGTATAGTGTAATTAATTCAGTTACATTACAGTTATTGAAAATAAGCCGCAGTTATTTGTTTTGAAATTTTATCAAGCAAAAATATGACACCATCACATTAATGTAACCTTTAATTAACCTTTTCTTTATTAAATATTATATACTGAACTAGAGTGGTTTTATTGTTAAAGTAACTGCGACCCCCTTAAAAAGAATTCGCGACCCCCAGAGGGTCGCGACCCACAGGTTGAAGAACACTGGTATAGTGTAATTAATTCAGTTACATTTTTTGGGTTGATATTTTGCAGTGTCCATAGTTTTTTTTTTCCAATATCATTCAAAATATTTTTAAGTTTAGTACACCAATTATTTTTTATAATATTATTTCTGCCCAAATTAACTAAGTGATTGAAACATTTTTTAATTGTTTTTGAGTCTGGTTGTTTCAGAAGATGTAGCCACCGTTTTAACATTTTGGAGAAGACATTTACTGCTAGATGCGGCTGATATATCTCAAGTCTTATCATAAAATTAGATGTATTTCGGGGTAAATTTAGAATTTTTTTGAAGAAATTTAGTTGAACTGCTTCAATTTTGTCGAAGTAATTGCACGCCCAGATTTCACTCACATACAATAAAGTTCATTTTACAATTGAGTCGTAAAGTTTTATTTTTGATTCCTACGAGTCAGACTTGATTACTGATATTTCGTACACATCCAGATGCTAATTGGGCTTTAGTTATCATTGTTTCAGTTGCTTTTAAATATTTTCCAGTGGATGAAAATTTCAATCCCAGGTAAGTGTATTCATTGCACGTTCTCATTATGTTGTTTCCATATGTAAATTCGGGAAATTTTTTGAAATTTGGAGACTTTCTAAAGACACGAATCTTAATTTTCTTTGTGTTTATTGTAAGCTTATTTTGGTCGCAATACATTTTGAGACAGTCCAGCTTCTTTTACACATTATAAGGGGAATATCCAAAAATAATAGCATCATCTGCATAAAATAACAGAATTTCATTTGAATGGTCAATAAAAACATCTCTAAGTTCATTTTTCCTAAAAAATTCTTCCATATCATTTATGAATATATTAAATAATAAAGTTGACAAGCTTTCGCCTTGCAGTACTCCAGTATTTATTTGAATAGCATTCGTTTCTTTGTTATCAAGTTTAATTTTAATATATGCATTATCATATATATTTTTAATTATACGTATTATTTTACTGCTTATTCCTGTGTTATACATCTTGTCCCATAGCATTTCGTGATTTACTGCATTAAAAGCTCTTTTGAAGTCAATAAAAATGGGGCATATAAATACTCATTTTTGCTTTTCAAGTATATATTAATTAGTGAATCAAGTATGAAAATGTTATCCGTACAAAATCTGTTACGTCTAAATCCATTTTGTATGTGAGAAATAATATTATTCTCCTCCAGAAACGCTGTTATTCTTAGATTAATGATACTTGTGAAAATTTTTAGTAAACAATTCGCTAAAGCTATTTCGCGATAGTTATTAAGATTTAATTTATCTCCTTTTTTATATATCAAAGATACTTTAAACTGAGTTTATTTGTCGGCTACAGTTTCTTTTTCCAATATCTGATTATAGAAATTTAACAAGTAATAGAACCAATTGTTGGGTAAGTTCTTGATGAATTCGTATTTCGTAATTCTTGATGAATTCGTATTCGTATTCGGTCCGGGCGATTTTCTATTTTTTACTTTCGCTAAACCTAATTCTACTAATTTCGTCCACAGTTATATTGTAGTCAAAATTCTGGTTAAACACATCATAATATTCAATATTTGATACTATTTTATCCCAATATACTTGTTTAACGTGATTTTCACAATCTTCCACCTTTATATTTGTATGTTCAAATTTATGCTTTCTGTATTTATTTACTACGTTCCAGAACTTCACCGTATTTCTTGTGTTTGCCAAAGCTTTTATAATTTTATCCTTATATATTTGCTTTTTATTTTTAAGTAATTTTTTTATAGTGTTTTCGTTTACTATGATACATTCTTAAATCAGCGTTTTTAAAACCTTTTTTCCTCCATATTTTATAGGATTTTTTCACATTTTTTTGGCTACTTTTAATTCTTTATCATACCAGGGATTTTTTCTCGATATTATTTTCTCCGTCATAGTTTCATTTTTGCTTTTAATGCTCATACCTAAAGTATCAGCTGCGACCTTAATTGAATTAATTAAATTATCATTTAAGTCGTTTATATTTTGACTATTAAAATATATATTTTCACTGTTATTCATATTTATCCAATACTCTATTGTTTTCTTTCCATATAAAAAAGTGTAATAATTCGTTTTTATTACATAAGTTAATACAATTCTGGTAAAAAAAATTCTTTAAAAGCAACTTATATATAAGATTCGTTGATAGTGATTCGCTTCTTTCTTCCACTTCAAAGTCTTGGACTAGTTCTAAATCGTTTACATGTATCCATATTAGATTATTAACACTTTTTCCATTTGGCATTATACAAGTAGGGTGGGCAGGTTGATCACTGTACGATCTTCCATTTATAACTATAAATCCATTATCTTCCATGCATTCAAAAAGTTTTCATCAGTATCGATGCAGCTACCTATTCTTGCATTATAATCACCCGTCAATACTACAGCACTATTTAGATTACTACTTAAAGGATTGTTCCTTAAAAGTATTGATGAAATCTTCATTATCTATGTGAGGTTTAAAATACGTTGTACCAACTATGAGCGTGTTTTTAGCAAATTTTATTTTAATTATTAGTACAGTATCTGTCTTGACTAGTTCTTCAATTGCAGTTACGTTTGAATCTTTAACCAAAATCATAAGCCCTCCACTCGCACTTCGTTTTATATTTTCTTTCTTTGCTGTAACATTAAAAGTACGATAATTGTTTAAAAACGGCGATTTTTAAACAATGACAATGACGATATTTTCTATTTTTTAATAACATTTTTGAATTAATAATGGCCATTATTATTTTTTCCTTACAAACTAATTACTTAATAAGTACTTAATAACCATGGTTTTATGAATATTTACAAAATTAACAAAGAAATATATACAAAATTAAGAATATATACAAAATTAACAAAAAATATACAAAATTAAGAAAAATAAAAATCGTCTATTTTGTAATGCCCCCACGGGAGAGTTTTAAGTTTATTTTTGGGTGCTATGAACCGTTTATCATCGTCATTTGATAGTGCGGCCTTATTCACTAAGTGTGTGTATAACCGATGTTTTAGGCTTCGGAAAACACTCATTTGTTTATACAACACAGCACTTGAGTCTTTGCTCATCACACAATTTATGTAGTCTTTAACGTCTATTTCGTTTCTCACCACATCTTTCTTCACACCTTTGAGTTTTTTAATTGGAGGCTCATCACTGTCTTTGACTATACAGTAGGATTTAGCTTTAACACCGACAAATTGCTTAATTATTGTTCCAGAACACTCATCTTTAAATTTACCGAGCACTTTTTTGTTTAATTGAGGCAGGCCATAGACGTTATCCGCGGCATAGTCACTCGTGTCAAAATACTCTCTAATTTCCGGCTTGATGTCGACGTAAAAATCGTCCGTTTCTATTTGGTATATAAAACTGTCGGTATCCATGTACAATAAATCCACTTTGTCATTATATTTCGGTTTTATATAACCGTAGTGGAAATCATACATTAAAGTTTTGGATAACTCGAGCGCGCTAAATCCTACGTAAATCGGTTTGTCGTATTTCAGTTTTAAACGGTCCATTTGTATGGCGACTAGGTTTTCATGAATGATGGAGCAACTGTGGAAATTTGGTTTTCTTATTAAATTATTAGCACCCAACTTTTTACGAATGTTCTCCCAATGTGTGATTAACCGCATATCAACACGTTTGTCGACATTTTCCATCGTCTTCCCGAAAACACTGTTATTTTTTAACTTGAAATAATCTTTTTGAAAACTATTTGTCGCCTTAGAACGAAGCTCGGTATTTAAATCGATGTATTTCTTCAGCCACGGAGATTGATTAAACTGGAGCGCACGATATATTTTTTTCAATTTAAGTCCATATTTTAAGCACTGTTTTAAATTCCGATAATGGATCACATATTTCTTCTTGTCATAAACATTGGCGAGTAATTTGCTGTTTTTGGATGTGATGTATGGCGACTTCATCTGCTCCGGACAGAATGGTAGATCTTGATGATAGTCGTGCAGTGTTTTCGGGTACTCGAGGTAGACTTCCAAAATGTATCCAACATCAGCGTCATCTGGAACCATTGGTATGTCGATGTTATCCAATTCGTGTTCTGGGACCCACCGGAAATGTCTGATCGGCAAATGCTGCGACATGGCCCATCCGTACAAGTTGTTGGCGTCCAGATATTCGATGTAGGTCGACGGCTTCGTAGGGTCGTAGTCAGACATGTACTTATTGTTCACTTCACTAAAACGACCGCAACATTGAGTCAATCCACCACGCATACCCTTTTTAATGAAATGGATCATGTCGAAATTTTTAGTAGCTCCAGTTCTACTTTCGTATATTTCAACATGACGTCTCAGCTCAAGCCTGGTGCGGTGTAATACTGGCATGAATCCAATTTGTACGTATTCAGACACAGGTTTCGGAAATTTTCGAATACATCCGCCAGTGTAACACGACCGTTTTTAGATATAAGTCCGAATACTCGCCCAAAGTTTGAATGTTGAATTCTTCCCATACTCGTTGTGCAGGCTGGTATTCACTGTCGATAATACTGGATAATTTCAAGCTGCTATGGAATGCCGTTTTTGATGGTAGAGCGCGTTCATTCAGTCGTTCAACACTGTTGACGTATTCGTACGGAAATATTCCTTTTTGTTTGATTAAATTGAAAAGGCGGTCTCCAGGAAATGCTCGGCGAACTTCGGCGAACTGCTCCGGCTTTAAATTCTCAGCAAGTTTATCTAAACTGCTCGCCATAAAACGGAAGGAATCGATAAAACGTAGCTGGATGGTTTTAATTTTAAATTTGTTATCAGATTCTTCATCTTCTTCTTCATCATCAATATCTTCCACTTCTTGATTGGTGTCGACTGGTAGATATTTTGTGTAAGAAATGTAGCGTTCTTTGTTGTTCGGTATGACATCGATTCGCTCCTTGGAGGCTCCTTGGAGTGCTGATTGATTGGTTGTGCCTTTTTCAACCTTCTGCAAGATCCACTTCAACAATTCACCGTCTTCTTCTACGCTTTTTGGATTGAAGTACAATCTAGGAATACCATGTTCTTCCACAAGTTTCAATATACGATTCAGCAGTTCCGGACGAGCATATGTTATCGTTTTTCGCATCCACAACTTAAGAAAATATGTCAGCGTGTCGTTTACTTTGATACATTCTTAAATATTTCGGTCTTCTCATTCATGGCGGTCTTCTCCAATATTAGATTCGTCAAAGGTAAGTGTGAAGAGAAGATCAAAAGTTTCTACAGACGAACCTCATTCAATAGCTGATGTTATTTTTTCAGGATAAAAAATATCACGATCTCTTGATGCTATGGATCGGATCATCTCCAAATCAGAGACACCAAAATGCTACAAATGACACCAAAAATACAACAAATGACACCAAAAAATACACCAAATTACACCAAAAATACACTAAATTACACCAAAAATACACCAAATGATACCAACAATACACCAAAAAACACCAAAAATACGCCAAATGACACCAAGTGACACCAAAAATACGCCAAATTACACCAAAAATATACCAAATGACACCAAAAAGACACCAAACAGTGACTCCTTTGGAGTGAACTCTTTGGGAGTGACTCCTTGGGAGTGGCTCTTTGGAAGTAACTCCTTGGGAGTGACTTTGGGGGTGACTCCTTGGGAGTGACTCTTCGGAGGTGACTCTTTGGAAGTGACTCTTTGGGAGTGACTCCTTGGGAGTGACTCTTTGGGAGTGACTCTTTGGGAATGACTCTTTGGGAGTGACTCTGTGGGAGTGTCTCTTTGGAAGTAACTCCTTGGGAGTGACTCTTGCGCCAAAAGGCACCAAAAGACACCAGACGAAGACGCCCCAAAATACAAAGAATACTAAATTATCAATATATCGTAAAATATTTATTTTAAAATAAATTTATTAAAATAAAAAAATATGTTTTTATTTAGAGGAAAACCTGTATAAACCTGTTTTCAGATAAAAATATACAATATTATGATAAAATTCATTTTTGCATATTAAACAGAAATCTTCACTATTTGATATCAGTATACCTTCTAATGACGTCAGCTGACGAGTTTAAACCTGTTTTCAGACAAAAATATGATAAAATTATGAATCAAGATATAGAGTTCCCGGAGGTTCAGACTAGCAACGCCATCTTTTCATGGAATTTTTAATCAAGATTTAGAGTTCCCGGTAGTTCAGACTAGCAACGCCATCTTTTAACTATCAAAAATGATTTTCGATGCCATCTGTTGACAATTTTTCAAACTTACGCACAGGGATCGCTAGTATCCAGACCAGCAGCGACATCTAGTAGCGAATTTACAAGGCTCGAAGGTGGCTGTGCCATCTATTAGGGAAATTTTCAAACTCACGCACAGGAATCGCTAGTATATATATATATATATATATATATATATATATATATATATATATATATATATATATATATATATATACCAATTTCAAATAAAATTGAGCATGAGTCGTCTTCAAAGAATTAAATATTCTTCTATTCGAAACAAATTCTTTAAATTTATAAGTGATGAATCATGATTAAATTTAAGTGAAATGGACCATAGCAATAAAATTGAATTTTAAAATAAAATTAAAAATATTTTTTTCGTTTAGGACAAACTCAAAAAAGTTTATAGCACCCCAGCCCAAAATATGATACTGTGAGAAATTATTTTGTCCGAAGTCTAGTAAGTACATATCTTTCAGGAAAGCATTTTTTTCTAACTATAATATGTTTTATGAAAAATTTGTTACTAAAACTTTAAACAAGTTTTCCTCGAAATTATATTTTTTCGGTTGGTAGGTAGTAGAAACGAAATTCTAATCAACCAATCGTAATAATTTTAACACCCTGTTCTACACACTAGTTGTTTTTGTTCGAACTAAAATGATTTATTTTTAATAATAATTTCTTATTTTTTTCTCGATTTTCAACAAAAAAAATCACGATTTTTAAAAATGTTTATAAAGGCCGACATTTTGTTATTTATTAATGTAAATTATGGAGGATAAATATAAGGAGAACCATCTGGCATGGAAAACAATAAAAAAAATAGTTAAAAAATTATCCCATTGTAAGCACTAACATAAGTAACAGTTCAAAAACTCGCCAGAATAGCGCTAGAGTAGCTAAAGAATATGAAATGAACTTTACCGTTGTCGACAAAGTAAAGTAGCGTAAGTTGGGACGAATCTGGACGATTTTTTCAGTTCTTTGGCAATGAATTGTTTAGAGTTTATCTAAAAAATTCTAAAAAAAAATAATTTAAATGCTTTAATATCACGAGCATATAGGGCAGTAATAAAAATCTCAAAATTGGTACTGCAACATTTATTTATTTATTTTTTAATTTTTTTTTTTTTTTTTTTTTTTGTTATATAGTGTCTAAATTCGCCCCTATGTGTGGAGCGAATCTGGACAGTGCTTTATTTGCAATATAAATCACATTCAGTCATGTATGTGGGTGAAATCGGACATAAAAAGATAAAAATAGCTGCATTTTCAATCTGAAAATTCGCTAAGATAAATATACGATACAATATGACTTTTGATAGGTGGAATAAAACATTTTGGATTTAAATGAATTTTATTTCGATTTGCCTTTGAGTCTATCAGGCAAAGTCGATTTGGGAACATGGAAATATTCAGCAGCTTGTCTGAGCGATTTTCTTTTATTTTTAATATCGAAAACGCAACAACTACATATCTACATGGGGTCCAATAAAAATTTAAATAATCAAATGTTTTGATAACGCAGTTCTTCGATAACAATGGAAAATGTAATAAAATGTCGTCTCCGAAAATTTGATTTTCAAATAAAAAATATTAGTAAACCACCAAAAATTTTACTTTTTAATACAAATAAAATAAATTGAAGGAAAATTTCCAGGTCATTTTAGGGGGTCCGGACTCCTTGGACCGCCTCGGTTGTTGCGCCTCTGTTGAAAAGAGGCCATTTTATGTTATCTAGACTACAGTTCATGTAGTTTATACCCACTTTCTTTTTATATTGACGCACCATGATGTATGAATTCGCCTCATCTATAGACAATTTTTTGTTAATTAATTTATAAAAAAAAAAAATTAAGCACAATACAGCTTTCATTTTGGTACATATATTGTGTACAAAAGGCCAAACATTTGGTGCCAGTTACTATCTTATATATATATATATATATATATATATATATATATATATATATATATATATATATATATATATATGTATGTTTTTTTTGTACAGCAGTTTCTTTATAAGATTTCAAAATGCACGTTATTTTTAAAAATTATATACAATGCGCCTATAAAATAACAAAATACAAAGATGTCACTTTCACCGCTTTTCTTTGATGACTAACTCATAACTGACAAAATTCAGTAGCATATAGATTGATCTATGACCTTGTGCAGTCATAACACTGACGAAGAAATATCGAGAGGCAGCTCTGTCTAGATTCGCCCTTACTGTCCAGATTCGCCCAAACTGATGGTAGTTGATAAAACTGCAGTATTTAAAACTTTAATTACTTATGTTGTCCAAAAAAATTTAGTAAATATAACCTATAAAAAATCTTTAAAATTTACCCTCTGGCGCCGCCATTATTTACGCCTTTCTTCGAACACTTTTTGATACAGAGATGGTCCTCTTTATACCTACCGTCCATAATATAAGTGTTTAATCCTAGTTTGGACGAAAGAGACAAATCTATGAAACAAGAATATAGTTGATTGTTTGTTTTAGGCTATTAAAAAGGAGATCTACTGCATACGTGGACGTCCATATGATGATTTGTAGGAAGGGAGGGTAACTAGAGGGAAGGAATATTTCTAATATTTTTGATATTTTGGATGAGTAAAAGTGACTTATAAGCAGGGATAAAATTCACCTCTCAAATAAAACGCTCATTTCCCTTTCTTCTGCTTCTTTCTCTCTCCCCGACATAATCACCTAGGGGGGGGAGGGGGGCAAATCACAAATAGTGAATATTTTCGACAAAGATACCATTGACGAGCAAAAAAACCTCTTTTTTGCTTCTTCGACTTCCTTTTTTGAAATTTTCTTCCAACTGTGGTCAGCTGGGTGTCCCTGCCCCCGAGTATGGGCGCCCATGACTACATACCACCCAGTCGTGTTTTTTTCGAGGAGTCCACTTTGATCCCAAAAGACATAAACAAAGCATTATAAAATCTTGAAATAAGCTTAAGATCCTAGGCGTCATATAGATATACTGCCTTAACTCTTGAGCGTTAGTGACGTTAATCTAGTCTTTCAGACGTTTCACTTCTTTTTTTACATTAATTTCCTAGAAACATACCGTACATGTACTTATTTTAAATATTGTGATATTGTACGTCAATAATGTATTGAATTCGGTATTCACCTATTAATACTGCACGTGCATGCAATATAGGTGCCGATGCACACATCCGTTTTTTTAACATATGATGCCGCAGCATGCCATGATGCCGTAGCGGGGTAAATGTTGCGGATATTGAGTTATATTGTGTAATGCACACATACTTACGGTGGCCGTCTGGCGCCGCTGTTTACACGCAACGTGCATTTTGTGCGGAAGTTCCCTACAGCATCGCAACGGCAAACCACCACAACTGCGTTCTTACAGTACATTGTTTTGAATTGGTCAATGCATACATAGGGTTTTTTCACAGTAGAAACTATCCGACTGTTGAAAAAAGGACTTTGGAGTTTTTGCTTATGAATGGCATAAGATTACAGGTGATGAAATGCTGAATGGTACAAGATTACAGGTAATATTTTCAGTGGAATCATAAAAAGTTTTATCTATATATATTTGGATTCAATCTTCTCACCAGTATTTTCACAAACCTCATCAAGTGATTGAATGCTTATAAAGAAATTATCAAAAAATTTTCATTTTGTATCTGAAAATGATTCATTTTTGATATTTTATAAATACCCTTAAAAATTTTAACTTTTGTTCTGCCATTGTTAAAAATTACCTATTGTGTAACAAATTCTCGAGAATCATGACAAGTAGCAACTGATTTGTTTGTTAGTTTATCAATAATGTAGTACCTAATATCAGTTTTAATATATCAGGTTATAAATTTTAATGTGTAACATAGAGTTTTAATTATATTACGCAAAATTACCATAATGTTTGAAATTAAGTGGCTATTCTATAAAAAAAAAAAAAAAATAAATAAATCATTTTTCGGGCGTTTGAAAATGTATTTTGAAAATGTTTGTTTTATATTTTGTTTACATTCTGCTATTGCTTTGTCTTTTTGCTTACAATGTTTCTGCTATTGCTTTGTCTTTTTGCTTACAATGTTCTATTCTTTTCTTGCTCGGCAATGGTATTTTTCAAGAAAAATCTTTGTTTTTTTCTTTGTCATTTTTTTTCTTTTCTTTTTTTTTTTCTATATATATATATATATATATATATATATATATATATATATATATATATATATATATATATATATATATATATATATGCCTAAATATAATTTTGGATTGTGCTATAATTCCTCAGGAAATACTTGAATTTGGTGAGCCTGATGACAATTTTTACTTCAAAAAATACCAACATTGTATCCCTGTGAAGAGATAGAAAGGAAGTAAAAAATTAGTTCTACATTAATTTGCACACTTTGGTACCAAAAAAATAATTAATTGATAATATAAAAATTTTGATTACTATAGACGTTGCGTTATTTTAAAAATGTCAAATTGTGAAAAAATAGACATCAAACTGTTTATTGAGGTGGTAAAAAGATATCCAGAAATTTGAAATATTCCAGTAGAGAATTAGTGTGCCAGAATGAATACTGATATTTTGTTTATTATATTTTATGCATTACATTTTCAAACTTAAAAGAGCACCACAACTTTTAAACGCTAAGGCAGCAACGGCAACGCAGTGGTGCCGCAACATGCACTCAGCAACACCGCACATCCAAAAACCGTATGTGTGCATCATATGTTGCGGTGCCGTGACGTGCACACTGCGGCGCCGCACGTTAAAAAAAATAGATGTGTGCATCGACACTAAACAGGTAAATATGGAATACATACATACATACACATAACTGTTGAATGTAGTAGTTTGTTGATACATGTAGGAAAAGGGATTTATATAATTTGATATGGATGTTGGAAAGTGAAGGATGTGAAAGAGAATGAAAATACACATATGCAAAGAAGATCGGATTTAGTAAAGTTTATTGTCAAACTCATCCAAGTAGAAAATGCATAACGGCAGCTTACATTAGGATTTACTGTACAAAGGTCAGTACATCACCTCACTAAACACGTCATTCTATGTAAATTTATTTCCGTAAATGTTCTATTTTACTTTATTTGATAAAACTTTTCTCTGTTTATACTTAGATTGGTAAGTGATGAAACAGCCAACTACACATACCTACGTCCTTAGTCGTTATTATGCATGTGTGTAACACATATACGTAAATGCGGTGAAACTCGCTACTTCCCTATAAAGTACCCTGTTACACGCATACCAGTAGACAAGTAAGATATTCGAGTTGTCGATTTTATTTTTAAAGACATTTGCTTGATTAAAAAAGGAAGGACGTGTCGTTTTATTTTACATACGTAACCAAAACGTACTAAAAACACACTTTACTACCATATTTGCTATTAAAATAAATAGAAACAATTTTTTTACAAAAGCAACATTTTTATTTTATACATCTTGTGACATATTTCGATCAATATAACAATTATCGAGCAAGCAAAATTATAATTCATGCCTCATTTACATTAACACCATGACGGTCATAACCTATAATGACAAAACACCCAACTGATACACTATTTTGACAGCTAATACATTTTATACGGAATTTTTAACGTCGTACAACGTGGTATGCGAGTTAGTAAGATTTCATTTGGTTTCAGTAAGGTTTCTTATGACGTCAAGGTGTTAAAGGCATCCTATAAAGAGTAGTAGTGGACAGTGGTGGATGGGACAAATAGTAGGGCTACGAGTAGAAGTAGTAAGAGGAATCAAAACCAAGAAAAGAAAATTCAGGCGAATTGGCTTATGCGACAAAGATACAAACATTTTGTAAATAACGAATAAAGTAAAAAATTGTGTAAATAATATAAAGTAAAATTATGAATAAATTAATAGAATATTATTCAATGAACTAGTAATAATATCTCTTACTCACGAAGATGAAATTACAAGCCGAGTTTACGAGGCGACTGTCACAATTCATCTAATTGTGAGTGAATAAGAGCCTCTGCAAGCGAGTAGAATACTATACATTGTTGACTTTCCTTTTTTGAGTTAAGTGAATTTGAATATAAACTTTAAATTAAAAGAATATAAGCTGTGTTTGGTAGCCTGCACTAGTGTATGTCAATTGAAAGAGTGTAAGGCCATAAGTGTAAGCAATGTAAACGGCTGATGTAAACAGTGTAACAGTTGGTAACAAACATTTTTAGTGTACTTGGTGTACTTGGTGCAACCGAAAAGTGGCAGAATAATTTAAAAATTGTTGAGCTTGTTGGACACACGTAAATTTGTTCAAGTTAAAGATAAGCCTGAATAGATTAAAAATTTAAATTCTATTAATAGGAATCAATTAATAGTTACTGTAGTTACAGGACTAAGTTTAAATTGAATGGATAAGTGACATATAAAACTATTGAAATTTCATTTTTTATTATTTATTAATAAGGAATACTTAAATAAATTTAGCAAATTTATAATAAATATTTTATTTTTTATACTATTTATTTATATATTTTTTATATTTATATATTTTTTTACATTGTCTTTAATAAAAAAAAACTGCAATTCTACTACTGCTTTCTTCGTCATCTACTGCTGTCACTACTGTTTTCTTCGTCGATTTTCGAGTTATTATCACTATCATCACTATTAATTTCATTAATGATTATACTTATCTGCTCCTTTAATAAGTATTTCCTTGATATTTATTTTTGAAATATAAATTAAAAAAAAAAATGTAAAAGTGAAATGATACCAATTTAATGTCAAAACGGTCAAAACCCAGCTAACTATGAATTTACACTCACTACAGTAGTTGCTCTTTTTCAAACCTTGGTGTAATTCGTGCAGTATAAATTACAAAACGATCAGAATAAAATATAAATTATTTTGTTTAAATTAAATAATGATTAATACGGTGATTTCACTGGTTGAAAGGTATTGAGTAATAGTCATTCTCATCCACACTTTTAAATAATGCATAACTTTCTCAACAATTAAAAGATATACAGGGTGTTAGTGAATAGGTGCGAAAGATTTTAACAGGTAATTGTTGAGGTTCTTTTATGTAAAAAAGTTCATATAAACCCAGGTCCGAAAACGTCTAGTTTCCAAGATACAAAATAGATGAGCTACTAGATAGCCCATACCGGTTTTATGGTAGGAACAGTAACTGGAAATTATTTTTTATCTTTAAGACGGCTACATGAGCAACAAGATACTAAGAGGTCATTTTTGTCAACAATTTATGGGACATTTGAAAAAACATTTTCGAATTGGAAAAAATTACTGTGCCTTTTTTTCTTCAAAAATATGTCATCACATGGTCGTACGGACGCTACTGGTTTTAGTGGAAATATTCTGTCTACTTAAAAATATGGGTACTGATCCTGTCATAGCGTCTCCCAAATTTTGTTGTGTCAATATTTCAAAACGTTTTTGAAATATTTAAGAAAATATTAAAGAAGGTGAGAAACTGAACACCCTGTACCTTCGAAACTAAGCGTTTTGGGACCTGAGTTTATATGAACTTTTTTACATAAAAGAACCTCAGCAATTACTTGTTAAAATCTTTCGCACTAATTCACTCACCCTGTATGTACAGTGAGTGTGTTCTTCAACAAGAGTAAAAAATATAAGTCACAAAGAAATAGAATTGTAAATATCAGTATATTCGTTCACAATTAAATTAAAATTATAAATTTTTATTGTCTCTAAAATAGTTAATTTGAGTCCTTTGTTCGCCTCGTGTAAAACTGTTATGTTTCTCTCAGGCATTTGTCTTGTGTCTATCATGGTAGAAGTGGAGTCAGTTTTTTGTACCAGTAGGATCTGAAGATTTCGACTCTTAGATTTTCAAAATTGCTGCCAGTTTGATCAATGTAGAAGCTGTCAGGTTCTTGACAATTTAGTTTGTAGATCTCTAATTTTTTTTTAATTAGTCTATTTTTGTTTCCTAAATTCAAACCTATGATTTAAATGCTGTACTTGTATTTAATTTCAAATGTTATCGAGTGCCTGTGAAACATTAATGTATGGCGGACTTTTGTTCGCATTTTAAATACACCAATATTCATATGTCCACCTAATGTCCAGCTTTAGCTGATACGTGAACACTCGATTTACTTTGGCATGTATAGCCAGTTCATTATTTTAATTAAAATTCATATAGTGTTTGAAAAATTATCAAATTGGATCGGCTGGGACTCGAACCTAGATCTCTTGGTTACTAGCCAAGCGCCTTACCAATTAGGCCACCGACCGCCTGTTCGAGTGCCACTCCAATCCGATAACCAATCGAACACATCCTCTCTTTAATGCGAGACGTAGTTTACATTTAATTTCAAATTAAAATTAAATGTAAAAAAAATAAGAGAGGATGTGTTTGATTCATTATCGGATTGGAGTGGTACTCGAACAAGCGGTCGGTGGCCAAATTGGTAAGACGCTTAGCTAGCAACCAAGAGATCCGGGTTCGAGTCCCAGCCGATCCAATTTGATAATTTTTCAAACACTATGTGAATTTTAATTAAAATAATGAATTGGCTATACATGCCAAAGTAAATCGAGTGTTCACATATCAGCTAAAGCTGGACATTAGGTGGACATATGAATATTGGTGTGTGTTTAAAATGCGAACAAAAGTCCGCCATACATTAATAATGTTTCACAGGCACTCGATAACATTTGAAATTAAATCCGTGGAAGTTATTCGAATTGTCAAAAATATATTTCTGCAATTGAAGAACGAACTAGAAACTATTACAGAGGGGAACTTGTCTTCTGTGGCTACCACGAGATAGCCGGATTCAACGAAGCCAATTCAAAGAATTTTTATTAGTAGTCCGTGCCATACGACTTCTGTAATTATGGACTTGAAAATTCTCAAGGAAAATCAATGGAGATATGTCACGCAGGGTATGAAAGTATTGATGATCCGACGGACGAAACAGACAAATTAATCAAAAAATACATGCGAAAAAACGAAACGGGAAAATCGAAATCTCCGAAATTAGTCGACTTCACATTAACCATACTCTCTTAGTAGATTTCATGTTAAATAATATTACAATTCCAATGGACAAATTTAACATTACATTATGTTATTTAAATTCGTCATTTGGAAGTATACATCACAATACACCAATACCTCGCTTTGCGTTTTTTCGAAGTTGCGTCGCTGCTGAATTAGTACTAATTTTCACTGTGCGTCGTTAGATTTTCAAAGTTGCGTTGTTTTGGGTTCGTCTTAAATTTTCTTTCGAAACTTTTTGAAATTTTCTTTTTTTTCTAAAAGATGGCACGACTTTGACCAAATTCACTTTGCGTCGTTTCAATTCGCGTCGTGTTTTTTTGGAACGTAACCACGACGCAAATTGAGGTATTGGTGTAATTAGAAGTAGACACCCTCCTTAATGAGGACCACTAGTGTGACATTTTGAAAAAAACTGGAAAAATTTTTTTTGCATGTTTCGATAGTCTATAACTTTAAAAATAACATACTAAAATTTCAAATGCATATTTCAAATAGTTTTTTAGTTACAGCCATCTGAAGAGCGGATTCTGATTTTCATTATTAACTTTGAGGTATTGAGAAATGTATGAATGTGGTATGAACGTTGATAGTTCGGGAGTTTCCGGGAGTTTCTGGACGTGGCTGCCAGTCACATGTTGTGGAGCAGCTCGACCCTGGTACATTTAAACGACTCATCTAGTTTTACTATGACCGTTATAGTGAGTGCATCGTAAATAATTCTAGTAAAAATTCTCAGTGATTAAAACTAAAAGGTAAGGTAGAGAAAAACTACATTTTTCAAATTTGCTGCAGTTATAACTCGAAGACAAATCATCCGATCGATTTGACTCTTATTGCAGCTTCTTTTATATGTTTCTTCGTGCCATGAACCTCCAGTTTTCCGATCGAATAAAAATGTAATTTTTGCAGGCCAAAATCATCAAATTTTCGCGCAAAATTTGAAACTTTTTTTAAAAAACTCCGCTATTTTGTTAAATTTTCGATTTTCGATTGAGGTTCATGGCACGGGCAGTACTTTCTAGTTTAATAGGCTTTTTGGTTTTTTTGATTTCAGGTACTGTGAAAGTCGCTATCACTGCAACAATGGGAGGACTTTTTGTTGGAGCCTTGGGAGATTGCAAATAACTCACTGACTTTTCAATAGTAAAAAAAAAAAAAAAAGCAAAAAAATTACTATAATATGGTCCACCTAATTGTGGCAAAACATTTCTAAAACAGTAGCCGAATAATGTATTACATATATACCTCATTTCAGATACAATTGATCATGAGTCAAAGTTAAAATACCCCTGTCGCAGCATCTGCATAACTTAGCGAATTTCTATTAAGGATAATGAAAAAGGGGCAGAGCACTTCTGAGCACAGCGTTTTTCGCAAGTTTTATTAACCCTAGAATCATACGTTGGTCTACGAGAAACGTTAATCATACATCGACGTCGTTTTGACGGATGGACTTTTTACGGAGAGTTTTAGAGTTTATTTGCAAAAAACATTTTTTTTACATAACAATACTACAAAAGTGAACAAAATATTTAAAAAAATTGGATTTGGAAAAATTTCTTAATGTAAATATTTATTAATTTTTTTAATCTTTTTATCAAAGCATATTTTCATTATGAAAATTAAAAAATAGATAAATACATCAATTGTAATAATTAATTTATGAACTATTATGAGTCAGTGGACATGTGTGACTTTACAGAATGTGAAATTTCTCAGTCATAAATATTCCTATAGATATGTAGTTATTTCCCCATTAGGCACATTTGTAAATTTTCTAAAATTTGTTAGTAATTTTTCGAATAAGATCTCAAAAAATAATAAAAATTAAAATATTTTCCGCAAAATAAATTGTTAATCTTTTATTAAGTCATTCGAAATGCATTCTTTAGTTTTCGATTCAATATATTAAAACTTCAGTATTATGTCGTCTCTATAAGTCAAACAGCTGCAATCATCTTTGACATTATCATAATCATTGAATAAATTAATTATAACATCCATATCTTTAATAAATTTTAAAAAAAAATTAGGAAAACTTTTATATGTAGTGTACAAAATCTTCAAAAAAAACATACGTTAATCATACATCGACGTCCTTTTGATGGACACTATTTCAATACAAACCAAACGACAATGACTATAAACAAAATAAATATATGTGGTGTGTTATAATAACAAATAAATTAGATAACAGAAATCTCACAGCAAACAAGTAACAACAAGTCGTAGTATTGGAGCAGGTAGAGAAGTTCGTACGTCGTTTTGACGTGTACGTATGATTCTAGGGTTAATAACAAGAATTGAAATTACACTATTTAAATGTTTTACATATAATGTATTAAACATACAAAATTTAGTAATATTATTTGGATTAATACAACAAAACAAACATATGGATAAAAAGGACACACGACCATCACAAAACGTGTTATCGTTTCCACCTGCGTGAACAATTCTTCGCAAAATTTCACGTAATAGTTTTGGAAGTTCCATATAGATTTTTTCATCTAGATCGCCATTTAGATAAGCCGTAGTGATATCAAAATGTTCTATTTTCATTCCATTTTGTATCGCGAGTGAAACAAAAAGACGTATTGAACTTAACCGTGCTACAGGAGCAAACGTCTGCTTAAAATAAATTCCTGGTTGCTGACTAAAACCCTGCGATTCCAGAAAAAAACCAACCTAGTTGATCTTTCAGTATAATACTTAGTGAACTGTATTGTGCTATTCGCTATTTAGAACGAAAAATTGTGTACTTACGAATATAAGGTAATGAAAATAAAAAATAAGTAGTTTGAAAAACCGGGACAAATGGACGTCCCGAAAAAATCTGTCAGGACACCGGGACAACGGAGTTAAATCCGTGACAAATAATTAACAATGTGTGTGGAAAATTTGACAATTTAGTTGAAATGGATATAAAATATTTAATACATGTGTTTTTAAAAATTCAAATATAAATAAATGTTTTTTTTTTAAATTTTTATTTTTATTGTTATTAATTATTTTGCTTTTTTAATAAATTGGAATTTTCTGTGAAATGAATAAATTCTGAAAATATGAATTTATGAAATCTGTAATATTTCAGTGTAAGTGAAAGAGAAATGTTTTACTCACAGGGTTTAGAAAAATGATAAATTTTCAAAGTACATTATAAGTATAAAAAAAAAAAAAAAAAAAAAAAAAAAAAAAAAAAAAAAAAAACTGAAATTACATAAAATTTGAATCTATTTTCATTGAAGCTGAGTTAACACCTTGTAAACGATCAAATTTGTTTGACAAATTTGTTTGTCAAACTTCACATTTTCATCAAACAATGGCTTAAACGATCAAATCAAAGCTCAAACAAATTTGACAAACTTGCCCGTAGTTTGTCACACTAGTGGTCTCCATAAAATAATTTTATTAGATAAAACTTGGCCAAACATAGAATAAATAATGAAAATTACGGAAAAAAGGTTTCTCGTACAGAGATTCGCAAAAATTTTGTCAAATTTGCTATTCATTTCGGGGCAATTTAAAGCTAAAGGCTTAGATGTTGAATATGATATAATAGAGCTTGTTTGACAAACACAACAAACACTGCCGCTCACCTTCAAACTTGTTGGTCAAACACGTCAAACAAGTTGATCAATCAATATTTTCATCAAATACGTCAAACACGTACATTATTTGACAAACGGGTCAAACAAAGCTACTATCAAGTAGCTACTTTCAAATACCAAATATACTATCAAATAATTTGACAAACACGTAATGGCCTAAGAGCTCTATTGAACGATTTTCACAAAGTATTTGCTACCGGTTGGGATCTTTTACACAAATAGTATATAGGCCAACGTATCAGGAATGGACAACCTGGCAGTCCAAAGCGGGACACAAGACTATTAAAAAAATTTTTGAAAGTGCAAAAAAACGGCCCAATTCTAAGTATTTTCTACCGCTTGAAATTTTAACAGGATACTTCAGACACTCATTGAAGCTAGAAAAGAAATTGACAGGCGGTTTGGTGGGGATCTACCCCTTGCCAGGCGGGCCCAAACATGTCAAATTTTATACCCAACTCAAAGTATTTTCTACCGGTTGAGATTTTAACAGGATACTTCAGACACTCATTGAAGCTAGAAAAGAAATTGACAGGCGGTTTGGTGGAGATCTACCCCTTGCCAGGAGAGCCCAAACATGACAAATTTTATACCCAACTCAAAGTATTTTCTACCGGTTGAGATTTTAACAGTATACTCCAGACACTCATTGAAGCCAGAAAAACAACTGACAGGCGGTTTGGTGGGGATCTACCCCTTGCCAGGCGGGCCCAAACATGTCAAATTTTATACCCAACTCAAAGTATTTTCTACCGGTTGAGATTTTAAGAGGATACTCCAGACACTCATTGAAGCCAGAAAAAAATATTAAAACATTCCATAGAGTAGTTTTCTTTAAAAAAATTCCCAAAAATCACCTTTTCTTCAGGCGATCACACTAGTGGTCCCCCTTAACTAAATAAATTGATTTGTATATTATTATTATTAGTAACATTAAACGGTGCATTTTTACTAACAAGGAATGTTACGGAAATTGTATTGCCTGCGATTTTGTTCATTTTAAGATATATTGTAGTACTTGACAAAGTAATAAACATATTTTAATTATATGTGCCCAATCCCATATTTAGGGGGTAAAACACCCCTTCAAAAATTTCCTGAAAAATCATATTTTGGTATTTTTCCCATACTAGTCCTTGAGCAATTTTGATGAAAAGTGGTCAAAAGATTTAGACTGAGGTTAAATTACTATAGAATTTTTTTCATTGGGGTCACTTAATTTTTAAGGGGTGAAACATCCCTAAGAGTGGGTTTTTAAAAAATTTTTTAGGGAAATCATAGCTCAAATTCTTTAAAATTCTGTAAAAAGGCTATAAGTTATTAGTTAATAAATAATACGTATTACCCACTGTAGTTGTGCGGCGTAACTGGGGGGCTATGGGGAGCTCTACATGAGAACGAAATTTTTAACGAAAATTAAATATTATTGGTTTTCCTCACTATAAAATTTATAAAATAGGAAAAATAAGGTTAACTGGCAAACTCTTTGTTGAAGTAGATAGTTCTGAAACACTGGAGTAGCTTGATGAGAAGTAGTTTTATAAACAAATTATTGATGCAAAAAAAATTGGTAAAATTAAAATGTAATAAAACAAAGAATATATGTATTAAATAGTAAAATAACAACATAGTAATAATAATAATAATAATAATTCAATCAAATTTTTTTCTCTGCTCCCAAAAAAATTATTTGGCCCAACTCCAGTTTTTTTATTTTTGTTTCCTTACTATATTAGGGTCGGAAGCAATGAAAATTCTAAAATATCAACCTGTTTTTTAATATAAGTATAGGAAGATTAATAAACAACAGTAGTTTGTGTCGAATAGTGGTGGAGTGAACAAACGTAAAGATCAGTTCGCTAGTGAATATTGTTAGTTTACATAAGTAAATTATATTAATCAAGATCATAAATCCAGTAAATGTTTTAAAGTTAATCCTGGCTTACTTTCAAGCAATGTGCCTAATGGAAACCCCTGTTAATGAAGCGGAAATTCAGCTAAAAGAGTCATTACAGGAACTATTGTCTGACAGTATATTTTATTTCAATGGTTAATTGTGTCGATACCAGTGAAAAAATAGATATTGATTATAGAAGAGCAGCCGTCGAGTACTGGATGGGTCCTGAAAAAAAAAATGCTGTAACTTGGAAGCAGTCAAACATAGATACAGAAAAGTTACTTCTATAACCCAATTGAAACGTTGGCAACGTCAATTAAGTGCTGGAGGGAACCGTTTAGATAAATTGTCAAGTGTATCCAAAATGACACTGGATAAATTTAGAAGTGCTCTTGGTCAAGGTGCTACTGTACATGATATTGATTTTTCAAAGGTGGGCTTTATAAGTTGGAAACGAAGTTGGTATATTAAATTTAGCATTTAAGGCATCAAGACATTGGGTTTGGAGTTTCAAAAAAGCTAACCGAATCGTTTCACGAAAAATAACAAAATTTATAAACAGAAAAACGTTAGAACAGTCTACCGATTTACAAAAAGAAGCTAATCAGTTTATTGAAAAAGTAAAATCACTTATTTCTGATTATAATTTAAATAATGTATATAATTCTGATCAGAGTGAATTCCAATTTGAGATGCATTCTGGTCGAACATTAACTGAACAAGGAGTAAAAAAAGTTGAATGTGTTGCATAATCATTGTCATCGACGACCTACAGTTATACGATTCAACCGACCATATCTGCCGACGGTTGCTTATTGTTACCGATGTTTATGGTACTTCAAGAATCAAGCGGAACATTTGGTCTACGTGTCAAAGACGCTTTATTTAAATCAAAGAATATTTTTGTTGTAGCATCTAAATCGGGGAAATTAAATTCTGGTAAGTTCCTTGCAACCACAAATTTTCAAGATTAATTATCAATAAAGTATTTAATTCTTTACTTTATCTTATGGCTTGCAAATCTTTTCAAAATGTGGATTAAAGAGGTTTTTTTGCCAAATACCGGTAAAAAAAGTGTCCTTTTAGTAGATTCGTGAAGTGGACATTGTCCGAGTACCATTAACAAATTGACACCTACCGACAAAAAAATAACAGTCATGATAATACCTAAAGGGACTACAGGGAAGATGCAACCACTAGATGTATGCGGATTCCGAATATGGAAGAATTTTATCAAGCGGTTTTCGGATACTATAAAGCTACTCAATTACGATATCAATCTTCATTTACGTAACAACATAATAAAGTTGCAATCACTGATTCATAACCAATTTTCTTCTCCTCGATATCAAAACTTATTCCGTTATTCATGGTACAAAACCGGATACATAAGTAAGAAACCAGAAAATTTGAGAATCCAGTTGCATTTGCTCTCCAAGAAAATTTGTCCCTCAAATGCGAAATTGAAGGTTGTGAAGAATTATCTATTATAAGATGTTCTTGGTGCAAGAAATTGCTCTGCTTAAAACACTTTGAAGAATATCATTCATTACTGCGAAAATTATCATTATTTTATAAATACATTGTAAAATACAGGCATACTGAAGCACTTTAACCTCTGTTCACTGTACCACTATTCAACATCTACTCAAAATAAAAAAAAATAAAACTTAATTTATATTTTTACTTGTATATTCTTCCACTATTTCATAATGCATCACATTTAATTACAAGCTACAAACCAAAATTTTTTTTCATAATGCTATTTCAGTGTTTCAGAACTATCTATTTCAATTTCTTTCTCATATAGAGCCCCCCATAGCCCCCCAGTTACGCCGCGCCACTACAGTGGGTAACACGTATTATTTATTAACTAATAACTTATAGCCTTTTTACAGAATTTTAAAGAATTTGAGCTATGATTTCCCTAAAAAATTTTTTAAAAGCCCACTCTTAGGGGTGTTTCACCCCTTAAAAATTAAGTGACCCCAATGAAAAAAATTCTATAGTAATATAACCTCAGTCTAAATCTTTTGACCACTTTTCATCAAAATTGCTTAAGGGCTAGTATGGGAAAACTACCAAAATATGATTTTTCAGGAAATTTTTAAAGGGGTGTTTTACCCCCTAAATATGGGATTGGGCACGTATTATTAAAATATGTTTGTTACTTTGTCAAATACTACAATATATCTTAAAATGAACAAAATCGCAGGGGTACACTTCCGTAACATTCCTTGTTAGTATATATGTGGTACAAGCAAAAATAACAAACCCGTATTTTTTTTATCTACCACCGTCGCCATTTAAGGGGTGTAATCACCCCTCAAAATTAGGGTAAAATTTTAATTTTGCTTGATAACTTGAAAACGACGGCAAATAGAAAAAAACTTTAAATTGGCAAAACACTTTATTTTTAGAGAGCTTTGTATAAATCCACGGTCGGACCTACTGGAGGGGTTGTTCAGGTAAAATTGACAGTAAATTTTGAAATAGGGTGGATATGCTTGAGTATATTAAATTTGAATAACATATATGAAAACAACATGAAAAATACTAGTTTACCTGTTTTGCTCAAAGTTGTAATTTAAAGTCTAAAATCTCAAACTTGACAGCTAATTTGAGGTGCCAATCGTAATTTTACTGACACTCAGCAAAATAAAAATATTTCTATAAGGTTTTCAGCAAGTGAATTGTCTTGTAATTAATAACTGGCTAAAATATATTAAATTATACTTGTTGATGTCTGACTAAAACTCTAAATTTTATACAAGTAATATTAAAATTTGATTTTGTTAAGTCATGCAAGAATATTATTGCATATAACGGGCGTTCCAAAAAAATTGAGTCGCTCGAGGTCACAAATTGCTGTTAAAACTAGCGTATATTGGTTTTTAAACCAAACGTACTGCACAGTGGAGTATATTACTATAACAACATTCAGGACTCGCTTCCTACAGTGTAGATATGCATTTTTGTTTTGTTCAGCCATCTGTCAAAGTGTATCATTTTTTGTGTTTTTCTGAAGCGTCCATTTATTAAATCGATTTTTGTTGAGTACTTCTTTCGTTCCTGTTAATTCTTATTACCCCTTAGGTAAGTTATTTGATATTAAAATAATAATATTTTGTTAAAATATGAAAAATTGTTTTGTAATTGTGAAAAAGTCAGCCATATTAGAAATTATTGAAATAACAGTGGTGTTATTCATACAAATCTTTAATGTTTTATGTATTATTTTAAAAATAATAATAATCATAAATTAAACATTCAAATTAATAATACAAGTAAATTTACGTTTTCTTTTATTGTAGCATGGTTTTTAACGAAGAGGAGGATCGCTTTTTACTGAAAGCATATTTCAAAAGTGCAACAGAAACCGCTGAAAACATATAGGAGTACGACTACGATGTTATACTACGGTGGTTTAACATTCAATTTCTCGACTTTGAAATACAGAAGGATTTTTAGATTGTCTTTGAAAGTATGGAAAAAGAATGGCCAAGTGTATGGAAGTGGGACGCCAACATTTTGAGTCATTTTTGTGAATTGTGAACAAACAAATGTATGAAAATAAAATTTTCTTAAATTAATAAAGTTATTTTATTTAAAACTGAAGTAGGGTAAAGTGGGGTAAGTGCACCCCCATTTTTGGATAGTTAACTTTCAAACCATTATTGTATCAATGTTATTAATCGCATCTGATTGTTTATCAGCGTTATCAACTACCTGGTCTTTAAAATTAAATAATCAAAAGAAAAAACTTCTAGAGAACTTCATGATAATGAACTGTAATTTATTTCGTTGAAATATGTACATGTAACGCACTTGCCCCATGGTCTGGGGCAAGTGCGTTCTCTTGATATAATTCTATATTCTTTGCTTGATTTATATTGAGGAACAAGTGCGTAGAATAAGCATACTTTTCTCTACGTAACTGTACAAAAAAATTTTTTTTTTATCTCAAATGATAAATTACCTTTTAAGAGACCATAAGAAGCAAAACATAATTCGAACATATTATATTATAATTGAGAGGTATACTAATATAATCTAATTCAGTTTCCAAGGCCGCTACTGAGTACTGTGTGCTTCTGGTAGTTTTTCTTATGTAATTTCGTGCCATTTCTTCCTAAAGTTAATAATTATGGGCAAAAACAAGCAAAAGGGTCTAGCAGGTTAAGATAGGGTTTGCAGCTCCAGAGAGGCCTATTAAAAATAAGTTATGTTGCGATATCGGTGATTAATAAATATACCATTGGCACCTATTTTAGTCTCTTATCTCTCTGCGTTCTTTAGATAATTGACCATATATATGCTAGAGCGGATATTTTTGGAAATTTTTTTATTCCCAAACTATTACATCCAGACTGATAAAACCAAGACTGTTTATTAGGTAGTACTTTGTGCTATATTCTGTATTTTTTACAGAATTTTCTAACAATTTCTACCATCTAAAAAAAAAAAAATAAAAAATTTTTTTTTTTTCATAGTTCTCGGAGAGGTACAATCACAGAAAAATATATAATGTAGATTAGTATGTCTACTATTATCACTAAAAAGTGCATTCAGATCAGATGGGTGCAACACTTCGAAAAAAAATAATATATCCTTATGACCACTCTAGAGTACTCACCACTTTATATCTCTCTTTCATATAAACTTGCTTATAATGTATAATCAAGTAGTAGTTACAGTTGATTTCCATCTAAAACGAAACGATTCAGGGTATATATATACAATATCATATACACGATTGATATATAGATTATATAGAGTATATGTACGGTGTGAGTTAATATGAACGATTACTCTATTATATAAACAACCGTAGCTCACTCTTTGTATCGGCACAATAGATACTACAGGTACCACAGATCTGCTGCAGAATACATAAAGTATTGGATAGCATATCGCACCCTTCTGGTATCTATGGTGCCTAAACAGACATCGAGCTATGTTTATATAACTTATTGGTATACTATACACTGGATACGAACTTGTTGACGTGCTATAGCATCGTGTTGCAGTTAATGTAGTTTTACTTGAGGCTGCACAGCACTATAACCGTCTACCTGTTAAAAGTGCAGTAAATGCTCCGAATTACAGCGAATATTATTTACAAAAATAATAAATAAGTTCAAGAACTTGTTATTTATCCATTATTATATGAGATATTAATTGATTAATTGTTGTAATATGGTTATGATTAGTCTCGATAACTATCCTCACTGATAATTACATGAATATTTTCTGTTGTGAATATATTAGGTAATTGCTAATTCGTAAACTGGCGGCATTCAACGCATTGTCACTTTAGTCATGTCTATGTGAATTTTAATATCTAGAGTAAGATAGATGGGTTATAAACAATATTTTTTTTGCTCTTGTGGCATCCATGCTAGTGATTTTCTTTATAACTCCTATTAATTGGCGTGCAAGCAACAATGATGGACATAATCGTTCCTTCTCTTACTTTCATATTCTGTACAGTCGATACATTCTTATTTTGAACATCCAAGAATTCCTCTTATTTATATAATTCTATATCACTCATATAAAATAGACAACAATACTATTGATTACACTATCAAAATCTATTTTTCCCGTATATTCGTTGCTTATTAATCTACACATGACAAATATACTGATACATGTATAGGTGATAACTTTTGTTTTAGTGTTGATATACCTTGATCTTACTTCCAGTTTTAATATGTTGCCCGCTGTTATGACAAAATGCTACTTGAGATTATGTCGTGTAACCATCTTTCTCGTATAGTAGTCCAGCACAAGTATTATTTAGTATATTCCTAATAGAAAACAATACCTTTTCTTCTAAATAGAATCGATTCATGATATTTATATCCAAATCTATCCCTTCCTATTTCACTTAATCGTTCGTATTATTCCACACCGTACATATACTCTATATAATCTATATATCAATCGTGCTTACGGTATTGTATATATACCCCCTTACCTCATACACTCGTCACTCATAAAAATCATTTCGTTCTAGATGAAAATCAACTGCAATTACTACTTGATTATATATTTATAAGCAAGTTTATATGAAAGAGAGATATGAAGTGGTGAGTACTCTAGAGCGGTCATAAGGATATTTTATTTTTTTCGAAGTGTTGCACCCATCTGATCTGAATGCACTTTTTAGTGATAATAGTAGACATACTAAGCTACATTATATATTTTTTCTGTGATTATACCTCTCCAAGAACTATGGAAAAAAAATAGGAATTTTTTATTTTTAATTTTTTTAGATAGTAGAAATTGTTAAAAAATTCTGTAAAAAATACAGAATATAGCACAACATACTACCTAATAAACAGTCTTGGTTTATCAGTCTGGATGTAATAGTTTCGGAATGAAAAAATTTCCAAAAATACCCTCTCTAGCATATATATGGTCAATTATCTCAAGAACGCAGAGAGATCAGAGGCTAAAATAGGTGCCATTGGTATATTTATTACTCACCGATATCGCAACATAACTTATATTTAATAGGCCTCTCTGGGGCTGCAAACTCTATCTTAACCTGCTAGACCCTTTACATCACATAATACAGTGAGGTAAGAGGGTGCATTCAGAGCGCACTTACCCCAATCCAAGAAACGCACTTGCCCCGTAGGAAAAAATATTGGGGTAAGTGCCCTCCCTTTAGTGTTTCTAAAATAACAGAATAAAAGAAAAAATCTCATCAATTAATTAAAATTTACCTTAATAACAACTAAAAATATTAAATAAAAAATATAAAAATATTATAATAGACTCTATTAAAAATTTATTGAAAATGTACTCAGCAACTCGTCGTTAAACCATAAAACACATTGTTGAAAAAGATAGCCGTTACTACTCTATATAACTGACAGAAGTGCCAAATTAAGGTTGACTTGTTTTTCTTGAGTGTTAGCGGGTATTTTAAAATTGGTTTTAAATCACTTTATAGTTAGTTGGAAATTCTATTTGACGCGAACGCACTTGCCCCGGGTACGCACTTATCCCACCTTACCCTACCTATTTTTTGTTAATGCATCGCCGTTGGACGATAATTCTTACTTCCTATAACATAAGCGGCAAAATTGTTAAAATTATACTTTGAATGACCTTGACGACTCAAACAATTTGGAACGCTCTGTAGTTTGGAAGTCGAAAAATATTAAAAGTGAGCAGAAAGTGAGTATCCTAATAAAAAGATATTTTCGATAGGAAATCCCATCGGGTATACAGTTAGTTATATTATAATATTTTATAATATAAATTTATAACATACTTGATAACAATATAATAACTAATTAATTTAAATTTTTTAATAAATTTGTCCAATTTACAAACCAAAAAATACACTGAATATATTATATATATGCCCCTTATTATTATTATTATTATTATTAACTCATATGGATTGAAATACTCAAATAAAAATTTATCCCAAATAGGTATGTATGACGGATTTGCTTTCAATAATCACATTGTACGTTACCAAGTATTTTATAAAATCATTGTAGGTATCTAATATGAATTATTCTATTCGTTAAAATTTCTTACCAAATCAATTAAAACACAAAATTAAATTAAAAAAAAACTATTAAATGATGAACTACACTGTTTACACTAAAATATTTTAAACAAACAATTATCACAAACTGTTGACTAATTTTGTTTTGTGTTTCAAACGTTATATAAATAATATAACTTATATTAGTACAGGAGGTACTGGCGCATGAGTACCGAAAACTGTTCCACCTCAATTTTTTAATGCGATCCTGTTGACATTGCCCTACTGATGATATATATGCATGTTGCCAGGGGGCAGCCCGGGGCCATATTGTTTAAACCGGAAGTTGTTTAAACAATTGCAAGGAATTGTCATTTTTCAACCGGACAAATTTTTTTTATATTCTTTATTGAAATACAAATAAAAAAGGTCCTATGACTTTTCACGATCAAGTTAATATTTTTAGAGATATGAATTTTTAAAGGTTCGAAAAATATTGAATCTTTAAAAATTCATATCTCTAAAAATATTAACTTGATCGTGAAAAGTCATAGGACCTTTTTTGTTTGTATTTCAATAAAGAATATAAAAAAAATTTGTCCGGTTAAAAAAATACTTAAAGGTATTTTAATGGTAGGGGACGCATACTTGTGAGGGCGCGAAATTAACAATTAAAAAGCAGGTATAAACAATGAAATTTTTTTTTAATCTCTATTAAAGATATTATTAACTATTGTATAAAGAATTTAAAAAAAAATATTATTTATATTTTATTATTTTTTTGTAATATATTTTTCATGGGTCCAAAGTACCCAAATTTGAGATTTTTCGAACTTTTAAAAATTCATATCTCTAAAAATATTAGCTTGATCGTGAAAAGTCATAGGACCTTTTTTATTTGTATTTCAATAAAGAATATAAAAAAAATTTGTCCGGTTGAAAAATGACAATTCCTTGCAATTGTTTAAACAACTTCCGGTTTAAACAATATGGCCCCGGGCTGCCCCCTGGCAACATGCATATATATCATCAGTAGGGCAATGTCAACAGGATCGCATTAAAAAATTGAGGTGGAACAGTTTTCGGTACTCATGCACCAGTACCTCCTGTACTATATAATATTTATACGTTTATAATTATTTTATTGTAAATATTTACCACGCCGACTTACACTAACATAAATATAAAACATTTCAAATACATATAACAATACCCTTAACTTTTAGTGTAAAAATACTAAAAAAGGTAAAAAAGGTAATGTGGAATCACTAAGGAGCACACCATCGATATTTACTGAATACACCTATGAAATTTCAGCCCTCTATATTTACTCAGAGAGTCTCTAGGTGTGTTGGAAAAAAGGCAAAAAAATCAAGGAAATACTGGCGTAAAAATCGTGGGGGTAAGGGTAAAAAGTTGAAACCTCAAAAAAGCAGTGGCTGGCTATTAACTTAACTTGTACACAAAATTTCAGCCCTCTAAGTTTATTTGGGGAGATTTTGACCCGAACGAAACTGTTAAAAAACAAGAAAAATGATGTTCTTTTTGGTATAAAAATGGTGAGGGTAAGGGTTAAAAGTTGACACCCCCAAAAGGCACCCCCTTGATACTAATTCAATCCCAATACAAAATTTCAGCCCTCTAGGTTTATTTGGGTGACCTGTGCGAGTGGTACAAACTTCGAAAACGTCATAAAAGCATGAAATTGTAGCTTAAAAATGAGGGGGGTGGGGGTAAAATATTAAAACCTCCAAAAAACACAACCTAGGTATGAACTCTATCAACACACCAAATTTCAATCCTCTACGTTAATTCTGGGGGGCTGGGGGCATGTTAGATCCAGCGAAGATCGTTTTCCCCCTCCCTACTCCCTCCAAATCACTTTAGGACGCTGAATTTTGGATATGTTGTAGATAGTTGATCGAAACATTATTTAAAACCAGTTTGGAAATGTTTTATTGTTTTGTTACCCCCCACCACCCCCTTAAAAGTCGGGTCAGAAAAAAAATTTGCTCAAAATTTGACCCCACTTTGATAGTATGAGGTGCCTCGAAATTGAGCCCCATTTACCAAATTTCATCTCTTAACTTCCATAGGGGGGCCCTACACAAATTAAAAGGTGGCGGGAAAATATATATATATATATATATATATATATATATATATATATATATATATATATATATATATCAGACATTTTTTTTTCTACATATTCGTGTTCTACGGGTCCGAAAACGGATAGCGCCCCTACTCTCGCCTCTCGCAGCTCTTATCGTATAGACTGTATAAGTCTAATTTTTCGGAGAAAATTCGACTAAAAAGGACCTTAAATAGTAAACTGGAAGGCCTTTATAAAGATATTTTTTCTTTCCAAAAAAATCCAAAATTTCTATTTTATAAATACTAAAAATCCAAAATTCCTAATTTATAAATAAACAGTGACTTTAATAACATTTTTAAATTACTTAATATGTATGTATTTCATTTGTCATAAAAGTAAGTTCACTTTTTTTAAATTTTTTAAAATTACTATTCGCCTACTTGTATTTAGAATAAACATAATGCTTTTAAAACACATTTAACAATAGCATTCAATTCCGATGTAAAAATGGGAGAAGTGGGGGGAAAAGTGATGCGGACCCCCTACAAGGTACTAGCTGGATACTAACTGAATACACGTACAAAATTTCAGCCCTCTAGGTTTCCTTATGGAGTCTCTAGACGTGTTAGAAAACAAGCAAAAAAATTAAGGAAATATTGGCGTAAAAATCGTGGGGGTACGGGTTAAAAGTTGAAACCTCCAAAAAACAGTGTCTGGCTATTAGCTTAACCTGTACACCAAATTTCAGCCCTCTAGGTTTATTTGGGGAGATTTTGACCCGAACGAAACTGTTAAAAAACAAGAAAAATCATGTTCTTTTGGGTATAAAAATGGTGGGGGTAGGGGTTAAAAGTCGAGACCCCCAAAAGGCACCCCCTTGATACATACTAACTCAATCCGAATACAAAATTTCAGCCCTCTAGGTTTATTCGGGTGACCTGTGCGAGTAGTACAAACTTCGAAAACGTCGAAAATGCATGAAATTGTAGCTTAAAAATGAGGGGGGTGGGGGTAAAATATTAAAACCTCCAAAAAGCACAACCTAGGTACGAACTTTATCAACACACCAAATTTCAACCCTCTACGTTAATTCTGGGGGGCTGGGGGCCTGTTAGATCCAGCGAAAATCGTTTTTCCCCCCTCTACTCCCACCATATCATCCTAGGAAGCTGAATTTTGGATATGTTGTAGATAATTGACCGAAACATTATTTAAAACCGATTTGGAAAAGTTTTATTGCTTTTCCGCCCCCCACCACCCCCTTAAAGGTCGGGTCCGAAAAAAAATTTGCCCAAAATTTGACCCCACTTTGATAGTATTGTTGTGCATCGGAATAAGCCCCACTTACCAAATTTCATCTCTTAACTTCCATAGGGGGGCCCTACACATATTAAAAGGTTGCGGGAAAATATATATATATATATATATATATATATATATATATATATATATATATATATATATATATCAGACATCTTTTTTTTTTACATAATCGTGTTCTACGGGTCCGAAAACGGATAGCGCCCCTGGTCTCGCCTCTCGCAGCTCTTATCGTATAGACTGTATAAGTCTAATTTTTCGGAGAAAATTCGACTAAAAAGTTATTCAATCTCTATTAGCAACAACACACAGTTATACTATACAGCCAACAATTTCAGTCGAGGGTCAGTTGCTTTCTCCCTTATTTTTAATTTTAAAAGAACGTAC
The DNA here is from genome assembly GCA_035578155.1 of Brachynemurus nebulosus. Classification (NCBI taxonomy): domain Eukaryota; kingdom Metazoa; phylum Arthropoda; class Insecta; order Neuroptera; family Myrmeleontidae; genus Brachynemurus; species Brachynemurus nebulosus. The sequence goes on from JAPWDM010000001.1 coordinate 105,244,511, forward strand.
CGGGCAACTGGGTCCTAGAGTACAGCAGTTATTATTTAAAGCAAAGGTTGTATATGTTTCGACATCTAAATCAGATAAATTAACAACAGAGCATTTTAAAGAGTGGTTTCAAAATATATATTTACCACAAACCGATAAAAAATCCTTATTATTACTTTGCTCGTGAAGTGGTCAGTGCCCAGCTGTTGTGAAAAATATCATTCCTAAAGATAGAGAAATAAAAATATTAAGCATACAGCCAAAAACAGCAGCGCTTTTACAACCATTAGATGTATATGGCTCCCGGTTTTGGAAGAATTTCGTTCGAACATTGTCTGATTTAATTCTCATATCAGATAGTGATATTGATCTACATTCTAGGAATAATATCATAAAAATACAATCCCTACCACATAATCAGTTCTCGTCACCTCGCTTTAGAGATACATTTAAATACGCCTGGTACAAGAGCGGATACATAGAACAAAGACCAGATTACTTCGTTAATCCCGTCGAATATATATATTTTTTTAAAACCGATGTAGATACTGATACCGATGTAGAATCGAAATGTCATATTTGTGGAGAATTAGCTGTTGTGAGATGTGGTTGGTGTCAAAAATTTCTTTCTTTAAAACATTTTTTTGAACAGTATCATTATTGTGAAGATCATAAGCTATAGAATAATATTCGCCTTATTTTATTATTGTAATCGTATATTAAGTGATTAAGGTTGTAAGTTGCATATTACACACGAGCTAAAAAGTGACGTAAGAGCCCCGTAGCGGCGAGTGCGTATTTGCGCGAGTGTGTAATATGCCTTACAACCGAGTTACATACTATACTTTATCTACGACTAACATGAAATTCACAATAAACGATAAAAATTTGGTACAAATCTACAGATACCAATACATTAAAATTATGTCGTATTTGAAATTTATAAAAACAAACGAAAACATTTAGTTGCGAGGTAAAATTTTTGTACTGATTCTAATATAATATGTATATCATGTATATCACTGTATAATATCTTATTACAAAAAATAATAAAATAAATTTAAATAAAAATTGAGTATAAAAATTTTTAAGTTAAAAAAATCTGAAAAAGAAAAATTCTGAAATAGAGAAAAGGCACTAGGTAAAAAAATAAAATTCTTTGAGTTGTTTAGAGCATGAGCATAAAATTTTATTTAGATCTTTGTTTTCTCAGGAGATTTTGGGTTCGATAAAGATGAAGTTCAGACTTAGCATGTTACATAAAAATTCATATATTTAACAATAATCAGTCAGTTTGAGTAGTTATATAAAAAAATGTTCTGAACTTTTTTTTCTTAAAACAATTAACGATAAATTAAATTTTTCAATTTTGTTGTTTGGCTAGAAAAGGTATATAAAAAACGTTTAATAACCATTAAAGTAACTAGATGACACAAAATTAGCTAACTCGCAGTAAACGTAACGTAGAAAAAATAAGAAAATAGCAAAAAATAAACACACGTGGGGTTAACTAATTTTATGTACGTACAAAATAAATTATGCTACAAATGAATTAAAAGATAGTTACGTAAGCAGTTAGATTACGTATATGATCGGTTACAGCCTGACAGATAGTTAGCACCTAAGTACATCTCATGAATAACCAATAAAAAGCAAAAGGTAATTAAACAGCATTAATAAATAAATGTACGAACATGATAAGAATAACTAAGGTACAGAATATAGTAAGTATTAACCAATATAAAAAAGCCAATATAAAAAAAAACAGTATAAAGAAAAACCAGCGTTAATCAACTTTACAAAATAAAATTAGTTTTAAACTGAATTAAATGTAGTTTTCTGGTTAAAAATCGTTCATTAGTAAGTTACAAAAAACGAGATGATTCAAGTAAGGTTCCAACACGGTTAGAATAGTTAATACGTTTACACAAGTTAGTTTATCACTTATATGAAATTTATCACAGACAAAGAAATCGCCAAAATCAAAATTGACTTATCTGTGATTTGATGTTTGATGTTGTGATATCGTCATTAGATTTTTTGGAAATTACAGATGTTGAGTTACCACCCTTCTTCATAAAACCTTAGGTGCAAAACGGCTATCCGATTTCATTATTAATCGTTGAATCAGCTGTTATTTTCCAGAAAACATCCACATAATCAACAGGACTTATGGAACATAAATCATCATATGGAAATTACATATAAAACTCATACATTCAATGACATTTTGAACGAATGAAATCTGCCAATTTAAAGAAAGGAATTCAATTAAATATCAAACAACACGACAACAAAACGTAGCATGAAAATTATCAAAAGTTTCTTTGAACAATACAGTACAATAAAACTAACCACAAATTAAATTAAATTTTAAAACAAAATTTTACAAGATGTTATTTTTTAACAACAATAAAAATATTAATCTTTAATTAATTTTAAATTCTCACCTCTGCCAATTTAAAGACCTGAAAGTTGCAAAACGTAGACTTAAATTAAAAAGAAATTCTCATCTCACAGCCGAACTTATTTATATGCATCAATGCGCGCCAAAACAAGTAAACTCACTAACGTTACATCACAAGCGAATATAGTTGTATATGAACATAACCGATATAATACAATGTACCGGGTATTCAAAAAGATACCAACTTACTCGGTGTTTAAAAAGTTTTACAATTTAGAATTTTAGAAACTTTTTATTTCAAAATTAGGGCTTTCTATTTTAATTAAAACAAAATAATTGTAGGGCACGTAACACCCCTATCAGCCCGTTAAAAAAATTTTTTTTTAAAGAAAAAATTTTTTGTTTTTTGAAAATAAGATTAACATGGAATTTAAAGGCAGTAAGTGATTTATAATTAGTAATTAGGATTAGGGCGTCAACTGCAATAATCTTACCATAAATAGAATTTTACACGTACGATAATCAGACAGACGGACCGAGGCACAGTGAATTTTGATAATGGACGAACAAAAATAAGTGCGCTAATCAGTGTGACTCCTCTGGTTTAAATTGACAAGAGTAAACTGACTGAGTTATGAATTTAACCCTAACTAAGAAGTGATTGTGCCTAAAAATTAAGTTCAGTTTACATTGTATTTTCTCGCATTACTGATAATATCATAATAATAAACTAAATCTGATTAAATCATATATATATAGCCGAATTAATCAATATAACTAAATTTGAATTAAATTCAAATAAATATCCGCTTTCGCGCAACTAACTTATTAAACTACTACTTACAAACTAGATCTGATAAACAGATATAAATTCAATTAAATTTAAATGATCTGAGTGTACTTAGATATAAGTCCGCAAACGCGACTTGCAAAGCAAAATTATATATGGGAAATGAGATGGTGTATGCGGTCAGCCGAAATTCACACATAATAACGATTGATCCTAAGCATAAAGGCAATTAGGCATCAACCAAGAGAAAAAGGTACGTGAGATCCTGTAAATTTTGCCACTCGGCAAGGTCAGTCAATCTCACCAAAAAAATAACTAGCAATAAACGTAAAGTAAGGTTTAAGTCTCACAGGCGCAAAAAGGCGCAGTCGACCAACTTAAACCGAAACAAAATTGAGTGAACTTCCTGTAAATGCATGCATACTTGCTAACGATTATAAACCCCAATTGACTAGAAACTACTTAAATAAAGACTATAAAACTATTGATGTAACGTATGAGAGAAAATACAAGTAAATTTTAGAATCGTCAACCTAACTAAAATGAGTAAAAGCACGAATCATAAGGCATGGAACAAGGTAATGAAATCGATAATGAAATTAAAAAAAAATGTAAAAAAATTGGTGCTTCCAATGTTGTGCTCTGTTATCTTTTGGGCAAAACTAACGTCAAGTGACGTCAGCACAGAGCCTACGTTTCAGTTAAACGTAAACCTGGTGAAACGGTTGCACTTAAACTAATAAATTTAATAAACTACGTGGTAGCCCTAATTAATATTAATACTAATGAGAATAAGCTAAATTAGATACGAATACGAAAGATAAAGGTAAAGGTAAGAGAAGGTAGACGTAAATATAAGAAAGATAAAGATAAATGACATCAAATACGATTTCATGACATGCCTAAAGTTAATGCGAAATCAACGTTAACTAAAAGCCTTCGTTTACCTACAGACCAGAAGCCTGCGGAAACGGAACATAATTACTAACTAAATTTAAATTACTATTTAATTAAACGAAATTAGACGGTAGGTAAGATAAAGAATAGGTAATATGTAAAATTTTTTTTAAATGATATGAAGCCCAATTCATGCCGTGTTCAAGGTTAACGAATAAACGTTAAACTTGGAGCCTTCGTTTCAGTCAAGCCCAAAAGCATGACGAAACGGAATACAAATATACAAACATATAATTTTAGAAATTTTAAGATAAATTAAATGCGTATACAAATTTTACAAGGGAATGAAGATATCTGACTAAATTAGTAACGGAAGGTAATTTTTAACTTGGTGACAACTGAGACGGACAGAAAAACGGGTTAAACGGATAAGATAAGAAAAATGACTAGTCCAGATGATAAAGACTTCTTGTCTGTTTGTACGGACTTTTACCGATGACCCAACAAGAAAAGTGCGCTCACCATCCAAATCTCATGCCGGAAATGGCACAGCAAAAATATATGACTAGATAAGAGGAATAGAGAAAGAGTTTAGATAATGAAGTCATCAAAGTTAAATGTGGAATAGAAGATAACGTACATTGAAGCAAAAAAAAAATACATACAAAATGAACTTTAAATTTTAATTAATACGCTCAACATAAGGTTTCAGCATAGAAACGTGGTATACGCCTAGGATTTTGCCATCAACAGAAGTTAACTCGTAACGATTATCGGACAATTTTTTAGATACCTGGCACTTTATAAATTTTGGAGCTAATTTTGAACTAAAGTAGTTATCAGCGTCAGATAACGGGAAATATCGTTTCCAGACGAAATCGCCAACATTAAAAGTAGCGAAACGATGACGGAGGTTGTATCTAACAGCACTACTATTTTGAAACTTAGAAATACGGTCACGTACTAATTGGTAAGCGGTATAAGCCGTCGGATATGTTCAGGAATGTTATTCAGATCAATGTCAGCAGGTAAAGGGTTTTGTTGTGAGGGGTTACCGGTTATCTTAATTTCGCGCCCAAACATTAAGTATGCGGGCGAAAACTGGGTAGTATGATGCAGTGAAGAATTGATAGCGAAATTGTACGCGTCTAGATTCACATCCCAATTACGTTGATTGTCGTTAATGTAAGAAGCAATCAAAGTTTTTGCGGTTTGTATGACTCTTTCTGCTGGATTACTTTATGGATGAAACTTAGGAGAAAGTTGTACTTGAACGTTGTGGTCTTTAAAGTACTGTAAAACCTCTCTCGATACGTACTGAGTTCCATTATCACAAACCAGAGAGTCGCAAAAACCAAAGGTAAAAAATACCTTATCAAAGATCTTAATGAGGTTTTTGGAATTAGCTTCCCGAAAATCAACGAAAATTTCGTGAGCAAATCAGATATTATGAACACGTACTTATGACGGTTGGTGTAGTGATGTGAGTATCGAATACTTTCAAGAATCGAATACTGTGAATATGAATACTCACCTGTATACTCACCTGTATACTCACCTGTATTCGAATACATATATTCATATACATATTCGAATACTTGTATTCGAATATGTATATGAATATATGTATTCGAATACATAATTATATTCGAATTCGAATACTTGATATACTCATTCTTGATATACTGTTTCCATTATTATTATATAAATTATATGTTGGTTTTTGTTATGAATAAAACGAATAAAACTGTTCAATAATTAATATTTATTTGTACGAAATAAATATATGTTGTCTTACTTTATCAAATTGAACAACACTTATGCTCCTTTCACATTATACGATTTTTGCCGTACGGCAAAAAACCGTACGGTCGCATTTTTTTAGTGGAGTGAAGAAGAGCATTGGACCTTTCACATTACACGGTCACGGCAAAATGCCGTTGCCGTGCCGTGTAACAGCCGTCTCTTGCTACTGGAGTTGACGGTTGCCGTACGGCGTTTTTAGCTCAGTAGTGTATGTAATTAAATGTACTGTAATTAAATTTAACGTACGGAATTAACAATATTTTGTTGAATTTCATGTTAATTATTAATTTTATTTGTGAAATGGATGAAACTAATGTTGAATGTAATAACCAGTATTTTAATAGATTGTATATAATTTCAAAATTGTGTGTTTTGATGTTAAGTTCACCAAGAAATTAATCAAAAGAGTTTGTAAACATCCGCAAATAGTTGAAAAACTTATTTTCGTCATTTTTCAGGTCCTCAAAGAGTGTGATAATAAATAATCCTACTTTCTATTTCCTCTGATTTATAGATTTAACTTTAATCACACTTGTTACTTGTATGATGTTACAAATCAAATGAAGATATTCAGTTTACAGCGGCAAAAAACCGTGCAATGTAAAAGCAACAATATCACGGCACGGTCGTACGGTTTTTTCCCGTACGGCGAAAACCGTACAATGTGAAAGGAGCGTTAAGGTTTCCTTCTTATTTGTTGAAGTTTAGAAGCGGTAAAATCCTTTGTTGAATTCTCCTTAACAATATAGGACGATTGTTGGTTAGTGTTCAAAAAATTGTCGGTAAATTTTTGAAATACTATCCTTCTACATAAACAATTTCTGTTTTTTTGCTATTATTAAAATATTCATAGGAAATGCAACGTGTTTTATATGATTTTCTGTAAATTGTGTAACGCCAGTTTTGTAAATTTCAAGTTGATTGGTTAAGCTGTTAAGGCGTGAAAGCCAGTTAAACAAACAAACTAACTACATAACTAAATAACTCATTTTTGTATTTATAATATTAGTTAGGATTTCCCATGTTCTTCATACATTAATGGCCGAAAACTAATTATACATTTTGTGCAATTAATGGATATTTCAGTTTATTATAATTATTAATGAAATTTATTTTAAAAGTGTAAGTAAAACTAGACATTGTAAAATATAAATATTCTATTATTACATAATTCCAAGAAATCAAAATTTTAAAAAAAGCATCCGAATACAATAATAAATTATGAATACAACAAATGAATCAACGAATACAACCGATCTGAATACGGAGGTATTCAATACAAACAAAATATTCATTTATAAGAATCCGAATACAATGTGAAATATTCGGATATATCAATACTTCTTATGTATTCGAATACGTATTCGATTCTGTATTCGATTCTCACATCACTAGATTGGTGGACATAGGAAATGGTCCAGCAAGGTCAGTGCAAAGTACATACCAGGGTTTATTAATTATCCGTTTACCCATAAGACCAGCAGGTAATTTACGCTCGACTTTGTGTTGAGCACAAACCTTGACATGATCGGCAATACCTGAGCACATCGGTACGTAAACCAGGCCAATAATAATGTTGCGCGATACGACATAATGTCTTGTAACACCCAAAGTGTCCAGATGTTACACTGTCATGACATTTCCTTAATGCATTCGTACGAAGTGATGTAGGTTAAACTAGCTTCCACGGATCTTCATCCAGATTGAGTGGATTTACTGGTGTACAAAACTTGTACAATTTGCCATCTACCGACTTCCATTGGGGAAATCTATCAGAAAATCGTTCGACATTTGTTATCATTTTCCGGTACCAGCGGTCGTGACCTCTATTAAATTGATGTCAGTCGGAATGCGTGACAAACCATCAGGTAAAGTATGGGAAGAACCCTTGCGGTGTACGATGTCGAAATCATACGACTGAAGTTGCAGACTCCAACGTGCTAAGCGACCAGATGGATTTTTTAAGTTATGTAGCCATTTCAAGGCGAAATGGTCGGTGACGACGGTGAAGCGAATAGCTTCCACATAATGGCGAAACTTGTTAATTGACCAGAAGATCGCGAGCAGTTCTTTCTCGGTCATAGAATAATTGACCTCGTTTTTCGACAGAGCACGGGACTCATACGCTATTACTTTCTCTTTACCGTTAGGGGTTTGCTGAACAAGGCAACTGTCAACCGAATGTTGAGAGGCATCGCAGTGTATCGCATACGGCAGGTACGGATCAGGACAACTGAGAATTGGTGGTGATAACAGTCGTTGTTTCAGTGTGTTAAAGGATTTCTGCGTGGCGTCGTTCCAAATCCACTTGCAGTTTTCCTCGTAAGTTTAAGTAACGGGGTTGCAAGTTCCGTAAAGTGTGGGATCCAACGACGGAACCACGATACGATTCCCAAAAAGGAACGAACTTCTTTCGTTGTTTTCGGAACTGGGTACGATGAAATTCGACTCGTTTTTTCTGGGTCTACCTGGATTCCATTCGAATTCACTATGAATCCGAGGTATTTTATTTCGCGCTTGGCGAAGTGACATTTTTCTAATGAAAGCGTAAGATTAGCAGCTTTCAATCGAGCTAACACTTCAGAGAGAGTTTTGAGATGACCTTCAAATGATGTGTTAGCGATGACTATGTCATCCAGGTACACGAAGACATGTGGTTCAAGACCAGGACCTAAAATGGTATCTACCAGACGTTGTTGCGTGGCTGGAGCATTAGTTAGGCCAAACATCATTCGTTTCGATTGAAACTAGCCACGTCCAGGCTCAGAGAATGCACATTTCAGATGACTACTTTCCTCCAAAGGGATTTGCCAAAAGACCGATTTAAGATCCAGGTTGGTGAACCAACTGGCATTGCCTAACCGATCTAAAATTTGGTGCATAAATGGTAGTGAATAAGCATCTTTAAGGGTTACAGCGTTCAGTTTCCGAAAATCCAAACAAAATCAGAACTTAAAAGTACTGTCGGTACTCTGCTTATTGACTACCACGATAGAATTGTTCCAAGGACTCTAAGCCGGTTCTATAACCTGGAAATCGACCATACGATCGATCTCAGAGTTAATAAGGTCTTGGATTGGCTTAGACGCTACGTAATTGCGTTGCCTAATAGGTGGAGCATCGCCAATATCAATCTTATGTTCGATAGCTGACGTACATAGTAAATCGTCAGGTTGAGGGAAGCTTTTAATCAAGTTCTCCAATTGTCGTTGCTGACTACAAGTTAAAGATTGATCTACTTGTAGAGAACAAATATCAGAAGTAGTGACTTGATATTTGTTGCTGGCGAAGTCGATAGAGATGCCAAACTTCTTGATAAAGTCAACACCAAGCAACAGGTCGTTGGAGAGACCTTCAACAATTAAAGTGGCTACCGAGGCGGTATGACCGTGAAATTGCCATGATATAAAAGCTTTACCTAGAATCTGACATGAGGAACCATTTGCTACAGTTATCAAATTCCACAGAAAAAGGTTTTACCGAAATACAAACGAAATAATTTTAATAATAATTTACGAAAGAGCCGGACAACGGACAGACGAGAAAATTTTACAAATATACGCAAGGAAAATCAAACTTTGCAGAATATAAACTAAATAACTACGAAAGAGACAGACAAGACGGACAGATAAGAAAATTTTACGCAAAGAAATATACGAGAAATATACGCAAGGAAAACGAACAAAAATTAAAGTAACTTAAGGTAACTTACAACACTGATGATATAAATATTTTGACAAAAATTTCACATGAATACCAAATTCAACTAAAGGTAACGAATTTCATTCAACTTCCAGGTTCATGGCAAACTAACACCTGGCTTTACCTAAAATAAAAATCTGGTTAATACGGAAAAGAAGAAAAATGAAACAACAAGATAAATTTATATGTCTGAATTTCATCTATACCCAAAAATTATTAAATTAATTCAACAACTGGGGCCTACTATATAGGGCGCCATAGTAGTAGTTTTTGGGGGCTACGGAGCCCACCATCCCACCATCCGACTTTTTGAGTGACCTCGGATGTTTGTAAAACTACCGAGGCGGTTCTAGAAGCCTCCGGCGGTGGGTGGAGTAATGTGAGCGAAAATTTTGTCCAACCTAACAGAACCCAATTGAACTTGATCCAACCTAACAGAACCCAACAAAATTTGGTTTAACCTAACAAAATTTTTTTAAGCTAAGAATTAAGAAATTCCCTAACAGATGGCGCAGCCACCTTCCTGTAAATTCACTACTAGATGTCGCCTGCTCGTCTGGATAATAGCGATCCCTGTGCGTAAGTTTGAAAAATTGTCAACAAATGGTGCTGAAAATCCTTTTTGATAGTTAAACTAGCCATTAAAAGATGGCCTTGCTAGTCTGAACCACTGCGAACTCTGTACCTAGATTCAAATTTTATCATATTTTTATCTGAAAACAGGTTTAAACTGTCAGCTGACGTCATTAACAGGAATGCTGATATTAATAGCGGAGATTTCTGTCTAATATGCAAAAACGAATTTTATCATATGATTGTATATTTTTATCTGAAAACAGGTTTATACAGGTTTTCCTCTCAATAAAAACACATTTTTTTTATTTTAATAAGTTTATTTAAAAGAAATATTTTACAATAAAAATGTTTAAATGTTATTACAATAATATTTGTGTATGGATATGACATTTTCCATGGGGCAAGTTGCTCCGGAATGATGGCCGCATCGAGGACTAGTGTATGTTGATGTTATGATTCCCATCTTGGGGCAAATTGTTATTTCTTCAAAGTTCATAATGGGCGCCGACGGTAGTAGTCGTTTCAAATACCGCACTTTTTCTTCTCCTTTCGTATAAATGATTCGAGTTCCGTGTAGATTGTTTATTAAAATGTGTTGTAGTTCCTCGTATTCAATATGTCCATCCATCCAGGCGAAGCCATGATGATTTTTCCGCAACCAGCAAGCTGTGCGTTGATCTTTTTCACTTAATCCGCAAAACGGTATTGGTGATTTGAAAATATAGTGTTGTAGTATATATGTAGTATAGTGTTGTAGTATCCCATTTGTTGAATTTGGAAATCCTTGAAAGTCAACAATTGCTGTGTCGGTCTTCATTGTGCGTTGTCTAGAGCGAAACTGACTGATTTATAGTTGGATTGCGGCGTTTTTATACATATTTTGTAACAATATTTGTCAACGGATTATATTGAACCACACGATCATGTAGTAGAAGGCAAAATGCTGATGTATTCTCTGGCACCTCCTTCAACGTTTTAAATTCAATTCGAATATCCACCGGTCAACTTTTCAATGATTCGCTATCGTGCTATTTTATTGTGGAAAATCAATTAGTTTGTCGACCCCGAGTTGGTGTAGTGGTTAGCAACTCCGCTCTTATCTGGTAGATTGTGAGTTCGAAACCAACCGGGGGAGATTCGTCATCTCCATTACTACGCCGCTCATTAGTTTATCGTAGAATTGTTGGTATTTCAGAGTTTTCAACGAGTTGTTTAATAATTTCCTCTAGACGCTTTGCTTTACTTAGTTCTCTTAATTCTGCGTTAGAACATTGAAGAAGATTGATGTAATGATCCGTAAATTCCATACAACAGAAATATTCCGATATCTCAATATTTCCAACATTTCGTCTATAATTGCGCTTGAAAAGTCTACAAACCGCCTCTATAAATTCAATGGTGTTTGTTGAATAATTTTTTACTATTTTAATACACAAGTCGGCCAATTGGTGATCTTTGATTCCTTCACAGAGCACTTTCTTGCATATACATAATTTTTTAATATAATTATAAATTTTACAAGTTAAAAAAGTGATCATTGTGTACCTATTTTTGTTTAAAACTATACTTAATAAAAAAAAGAAAAAAAACCGATCTTTTGATTTACACCGATCCCTAAAAGAAATCAAACTAATTTTTAATATCATTTCTTAAACTTGGTGTATATATATAAAAATTTTTCATTTACAATTACGGTACACCATATATATTCTCATAATTTTACAAAAATGTATCACTCTACATTTTTTAATTTATATGTACATTATTTGATGTTATTTAATATCAGAAAACATATTAATCAGCTAAAAAAATAGTTGTTACTTATAAAAATATATATTCTTACGTTTTCTTAATAAAAAAATTTATTAAAAGTAATATTGGCGATCTGTTTTAAAACACATTATTTGCTTGTTGGATATGATGTATGAGATTTTATTTGACGTCTTATGACGTTAATGACTGTTAAAAAATTTAAAACTAGGCACATTTTATATTGTACAAAAGTAAGAAACACTTAAAATTTTAATAAAGGAATAGATACATATTTTGATAAATTTTTGAAATGTATAGTAATGTTAATGTGTGATCTATACAGTACTCTGTTAAAAGTAAAGGTCTCTACGTTGTTAAAATCATATTTTGTAAATATGAATAAATTTTTTAAAAATCTTGTCTTAAAACTTAATATGTAATCATCTTAAAGTAGTTTTTTGAAACATTAATTCGATGATCTTAAAGTAGTTTTGAAACATTAATTTCTCGTTATAGATATTTTTTGGCCTTATTTAATTGTACAATGTTCCGTATATTTTAAGAAAATTTCCTTTTAATATTTTATATTTTATCTAACCAATGTATCTGTTTTTGTTAAATTTATTATTTTCTATCGTTTTAATTATAAAAATTAGTTTATACATATACCTATGGCTTTAGTTTTGTGAGCGACTGTAATAGGAATTTATCTTAAATATGAAATTGTTTTATCAAATGTTGAATAAGCGTTTTTCGCATATTGTCACACTCCAATACCTATGTATTGTTATTATAAATTTTATTCTATGTTTAGCTATTAAAAAACAGCAAAAGCTCTTTTTGTACTTTAAATTTAACGGATTTTTTTTCCAGTGAACTCGGGAATTAACTATACAAAGCCATATGAAATTTTTTTTTCAATTCTAAAAGTTATATTTAATAAAAAGTAAAAAAAAAAAATTATGTGTATTTTAACGACACACAAAAATTATAATCATAAAATAGCAAATATGCTGATCAGACACATTCCAAGTTATCATTTCGCGTATATGTATGTGAAGTACATCTTATATGTACAGATCTGCCGTGACTAAAAGGACCCGATACCTTATCTCTATACTTTGATCTATCCTTTTTTTCAGTTTGTCTTTTTTTATATTTATATAGTTGCCACAGTTAGATTCCAGTGACCACCAAACAGTTGTGAATAGAAATTTGAAAAAAAAATTAGATTACTCTTATTTGTTAATTTACTGTTCCTTATATTCTTACTTTAATAAAACACAGTATAGTAAAATATTACGTATTATTTTATAAACTCAATTTCATAAAGTAACGTTAATATCCATTAAATATTACAAAAAGTTTGGTTTGAAAACGAATTAAAATAAATATTTGCACATCAAAATCATATTTACAAAATAAACAAAAACCACAAAAATATCTTCAAGTTAAAAAAGTCAAAAAAATTTCTGTTTCTTCTTCATAATCTTCATACGTTGAAAACACACTTGCCAACACAGTTATCATCATGTTATCAATAAACAATGTAATAAAATCTTTCAAAAAAGCCCAGAAATAAATTGTATAAAGTGGTTGGGTAATAAAACAATTTATTATCCTGTTTTTGAAGATATTTAACAAAAGCTGAAAAAACTTATGATAAATATGTTAAATATAATCTTTGTTCAAATATTCTAAAAATAAAAATGAGAAAGACAAGAACATTTCATAAAAATAATATTATTTGATAAAAAATTAATAAATAAGAATTTGATTTAACTTCAAAATCAGTATTCAAGCTTATTATTGATAATACATATGTTATTGATAATATGTACAGCTGGCCCACCGATTGGTAATCACAGATACAATGTTTGGTGTACGCTGTTGGGGGTTATTCATACTTGTATTCACTATTCAAACTGTTAATAATTTTATAACTATAGTAACAACTATACACGCTCTGTATAGCTGTATAAGATTACAAAGCAAATTAATTGAAAAGGCTTAATTTCGGTTAGAAAAATACTTTTCGCAAGACATACTACACCCATAAGTTAAATAAAATTGGTTTTTAACCTTTTCCTTTTGTAACCAAAGTTATATTTATAAATGTAATTGGAAAATACATTAACTTCATGTGTAAGTGTACAAACAATTCTGTAAGACATTATTTTCTATGTTATGTATGGTTGCTTTACCTCCTCTCTTTCGTCACTCACCCCACGAAATCGGGTCGAAAACGATGACGAGAATACAGTCGCCTACGACGGTGATGAAAAAATTTCGGGTGAAGGGTTATACTTAAAGCCCTATAGGAGATATTAAAATAAGCTATCAACATTTAATAAGTTGTTAAAAAAATCTTTGTAATTTTCCAACAGCTGTATGTTAATTATTTAATAAAATATTTTAAAATAATGTGCGTGTTATTATTTCTTACATACCACAGGCCTTAATTCTAGTAATTCGTTAAAAAAGATCACGGAAATGATTGTTCTTACAACGAACCATACAATGTGTATTTTCTGAGCTATTAAAATAGGTAATGTTTTTTACTTGCTCCTGAATATAGGCAATTAAATCGCATTGTCCTATTAACATTCGGTGCGATAGAACATATGTGTAAACTTTGTAATTCTTACCAATAAGTATTTTACCTACATTATTAATGATTTGTTAAAAATAAAGTATCGCAGAACTGTCGAACGGGGAAAGGGTTAATTAATTCTGAAAAAATATTCCTATGGTTTTAGTGTCTACAGGGAAGCTTTGAGTCCCTCTTTAAAAATTATGAGAGTTATTTACTTTCCACCCAGTATATATATTTTATCGATGATGCTATTAAATTACATTTTCAATTCGTTTGCTTAGAAATATTTGTCTGTAATTGTTTATTATTTACATATAGTAACAGATAATTTTTAAGTGTTTTTATAAAATTAGACTGCAAATAGTTTAAAAGCAGACATGGGTAATGTACAGAAAAGAGTTAAGAATTTCATAGTCCATAATTTTCATCATATGGGTATATATGGGTATTGTTTAAATTGTTTAAAGCTATCGATTTTTTTTATTAAAAAATGTTTTAAACTGTATGAATGCTTTTATTTAGGAGTAGAAAGGTTAACACAACATTAATTTTTAATCCTAAAAAGCGTATCTTAACATAACTATCTAGGAAACCAGAATTTTCCTATCAATTTTGAGTGCTCAGTTTATAAAAAATATGCTAGTTTTATTACACAGAAAGAAATCGTTTTAATTTCTAGTACATTATCGGTGGCTAAATATTTTACGTTAAATGAATATGCAGGTTCTTATTCGAAATAAATTTTTAGTATCAATAATACTATTCTTGAAAATAAATTTTCTAATATTGATAGAATTTCCTATTTTTTACAATCAAATTTTCATTTTGGTATAAATTTCGTTTATAAAAATTTAAACAAGTAGGTACAATCTTGCTACAGATGTGCCGTGACTATTTGGACCCGATTTCGTCGGGTGAGTGACGAAAGAGAGGAGGTAAAGCAACCACACATAACATAGAAAATAATGTCTTACAGAATTGCTTGTACACTTACACATGAAGCTAATGTATTTTGCAATTACATTTATAAATATAACTTTGGTTACAAAAGGAAAAGGTTAAAAACCAATTTTATTTAACTTATGGGTGTAGTATGTCTTGCGAAAAGTATTTTTCTAACCGAAATTAAGCCTTTTCAATTAATTTGCTTTGTAATCTTATACAGCTATACAGAGCGTGTATGGTTGTTACTATAGTTATAAAATTATTAACAGTTTGAATAGTGAATACAAGTATGAATAACCCCCAACAGCGTACACCAAACATTGTATCTGTGATTACCAATCGGTGGGCCAGCTGTACATATTATCAATAACATATGTATTATCAATAATAAGCTTGAATACTGATTTTGAAGTTAAATCAAATTCTTATTTATTAATTTTTTATCAAATAATATTATTTTTATGAAATGTTCTTGTCTTTCTCATTTTCATTTTTAGAATATTTGAACAAAGATTATATTTAACATATTTATCATAAGTTTTTTCAGCTTTTGTTAAATATCTTCAAAAACAGGATAATAAATTGTTTTATTACCCAACCACTTTATACAATTTATTTCTGGGCTTTTTTGAAAAATTTTATTACATTGTTTATTGATAACATGATGATAACTGTGTTGGCAAGTGTGTTTCCAACGTATGAAGCTTATGAAGAAGAAACAGAAATTTTTTTGACTTTTTTAACTTGAAGATATTTTTGTGGTTTTTGTTTATTTTGTAAATATGATTTTGATGTGCAAATATTTATTTTAATTCGTTTTCAAACCAAACTTTTTGTAATATTTAATGGATATTAACGTTACTTTATGAAATTGAGTTTATAAAATAATACTTAATATTTTACTATACTGTGTTTTATTAAAGTAAGAATATAAGGAACAGTAAATTAACAAATAAGAGTAATCTAATTTTTTTTTTCAAATTTCTATTCACAACTGTTTGGTGGTCACTGGAATCTAACTGTGGCAACTATATAAATATAAAAAAAGACAAACTGAAAAAAAGGATAGATCAAAGTATAGAGATAAGGTATCGGGTCCTTTTAGTCACGGCAGATCTGTACATATAAGATGTACTTCACATACATATACGCGAAATGATAACTTGGAATGTGTCTGATCAGCATATTTGCTATTTTATGATTATAATTTTTGTGTGTCGTTAAAATACACATAATTTTTTTTTTTACTTTTTATTAAATATAACCTTTAGAATTGAAAAAAACATTTCATATGGCTTTGTATAGTTAATTCCCGAGTTCACTGGAAAAAAAAAATCCGTTAAATTTAAAGTACAAAAAGAGCTTTTGCTGTTTTTTAATAGCTAAACATAGAATAAAATTGTAATAACAATACATAGGTATTGGTGTGTGACAATATGCGAAAAACGCTTATTCAACATTTGATAAAACAATTTCATATTTAAGATAAATTACTATTACAGTCGCTCACAAAACTAAAGCCATAGGTATATGTATAAACTAATTTTTATAATTAAAACAATAGAAAATAATAAATTTAACAAAAACAGATACATTAGTTACATAAAATATAAAATATTAAAAGGAAATTTTCTTAAAATATACGGAACATTGTACAATTAAATAAGGCCAAAAAATATCTATAACGAGAAATTAATGTTTCAAAACTACTTTAAGATCATCGAATTAATGTTTCAAAAAACTACTTTAAGATGATTACATATTAAGTTTTAAGACAAGATTTTTAAAAAATTTATTCATATTTACAAAATATGATTTTAACAACGTAGAGACCTTTACTTTTAACAGAGTACTGTATAGATCACACATTAACATTACTATACATTTCAAAAATTTATCAAAATATGTATCTATTCCTTTATTAAAATTTTAAGTGTTTCTTACTTTTGTACAATATAAAATGTGCCTAGTTTTAAATTTTTTAAGTCATTAACGTCATAAGACGTCAAATAAAATCTCATACATCATATCCAACAAGCAAATAATGTGTTTTAAAACAGATCGCCAATATTACTTTTAATAAAATTTTTTATTAAGAAAACGTAAGAATATATATTTTTATAAGTAACAACTATTTTTTTAGCTGATTAATATGTTTTCTGATATTAAATAACATCAAATAATGTACATATAGATTAAAAAATGTACAGAGTGATACATTTTTGTAAAATTATGAGAATATATATGGTGTACCGTAATTGTAAATGAAAAATTTTTATATATATACACCAAGTTTAAGAAATGATATTAAAAATTAGTTTGATTTCTTTTAGGGATCGGTGTAAATCAAAAGATCGGTTTTTTTTCTTTCTTTTATTAAGTATAGTTTTAAACAAAAATAGGTACACAATGATCACTTTTTTAACTTGTAAAATTTATAATTATATTAAAAATTTATGTATATGCAAGAAAGTGCTCTGTGAAGGAATCAAAGATCACCAATTAGCCGACTTGTGTATTAAAATAGTAAAAAATTATTCAACAAACACCATTGAATTTATAGAGGCGGTTTGTAGACTTTTCAAGCGCAATTATAGACGAAATGTTGGAAATATTGAGATATCGGAATATTTCTGTTGTATGGAATTTACGGATCATTACATCAATCTTCTTCAATGTTCTAACGCAGAATTAAGAGAACTAAGTAAAGCAAAGCGTCTAGAGGAAATTATTAAACAACTCGTTGAAAACTCTGAAATACCAACAATTCTACGATAAACTAATGAGCAGCGTAGTAATGTAGATGACGAATCTCCCCCGGTTGGTTTCGAACTCACAATCTACCAGATAAGAGCGGAGTTGCTAACCACTACACCAACTCGGGGTCGACAAACTAATTGATTTTCCACAATAAAATAGCACGATAACGAATCATTGAAAAGTTGACCGGTGGATATTCGAATTGAATTTAAAACGTTGAAGGAGGTGCCAGAGAATACATCAGCATTTTGCCTTCTACTACATGATCGTGTGGTTCAATATAATTGACGAATATTGTTACAAATTATGTATAAAACCATCGCAATCCGATTATAAATCAGTCAGTTTCGCTCTAGACAACGCACAATGAAGGCCGACGCAGCAATTGTTGACTTCCAAGGATTTCCAAATTCAACAAATGGGAAATTCTACATAAAGGAATTGGCTGTGTTGAAATTCGATTCTTCCGAAGAAAATTGTGATGAAGATTATATACTACAACACTATATTTTCAAATCACCAATACCGTTTTGCGGATTAAGTAAAAAAGATCAACGCACAGCTCGCTGGTTGCGGAAAAAGCATCATGGGTTTCCCTGGATGGATGGACATATTGAATACGAGGAACTACAATACATTTTAATAAACAATCTACACGGAACTCGAATCATTTATACGAAAGGAGAAGAAAAAGTGCGGTATTTGAAACGACTACTACCGTCGGCGCCCATTATGAACTTTGGGAAGTTGGGAATCATAACATCAACATACACTAATCCCAAGTTGGGAATCATAACATCAACATACACTAATCCTCGATGCGGCCATCATTCCAGAGCAACTTACGCCATGGAAAATGTCATATCCATATACAAATATTATTGTAATAACATTTAAACATTTTTATTGTAAAATATTTCTTTTAAATAAACTTATTAAAATAAAAAAAATGTGTTTTTATTGAGAGGAAAACCTGTATAAACCTGTTTTCAGATAAAAATATACAATCATATGATAAAATTCATTTTTGCATATTAGACAGAAATCTCCGCTATAAATATCAGCATTCCTGTTAATGACGTCAGCTGACAGTTTAAACCTGTTTTCAGATAAAAATATGATAAAATTTTGAATCTAGGTACAGAGTTCGCAGTGGTTCAGACTAGCAAGGCCATCTTTTAATGACTAGTTTAACTATCAAAAAGGATTTTCAGCACCATCTGTTGACAATTTTTCAAACTTACGCACAGGGATCGCTATTATCCAGACGAGCAGCGACATCTAGTAGTGAATTTACAGGAAGGTGGCTGCGCCATCTGTTAAGGAATTTTTTAATTCTTAGCTTAAAAAAATTTTGTTAGGTTAAACCAAATTTTGTTGGGTTCTGTTAGGTTGTATCAAGTTCCATTGGGTTCTGTTAGGCTGGACAAAATTTTCGCACACATTACTCCACCCACCGCTGGAGGCTTCTAGAACCGCCTCGGTTGTATTTACCACCATCCGAGGTCACTCAAAAAGTCGGATGGTGGGATGGTGGGCTCCGTAGCCCCCAAAAACTACTACTCGCCATTATTTTTATTACAAAAAAAATAATAAATAAAATATTATAAATTTAAACAGAATAAAAATGTCTGAAATAAAGAAAATCTGAAATAGAAAAAAACGTAACAATCTAATATAAGAATTAATAAAAGTATAGTAGGCTTTGTTATTTTAAGTATACATGCGTGTAAAGAGCCATTTTTTGTACAACTGGATGTAGGGCTGTATGTAAAACGTAGCTTACTTAGATAGTACATATTTTGTACAATTAACAAGCAATTTCATGGTAGTCGTAGATAAACTATACTACTACAAAAAATTAAGGGAGCAAAAAAAAATATTAATTTTTTAGTGATTTTTGAAGGGCTGTATTTACGTGAAAAATGATCGTATCTAGATGATAAAAAAGGCATTTTGAAACTCCAAGATTCTAGTTTTGAGATCTTTCGTCCAAAATTTTTTAAAAGTAACAGTTATCGAGAAATTCTAAGGAATAACACAAAAAATGTTTTTACAAATTTTTTGCTTTTTTTCGGTCTATGGGCTTGAAAAATTTTTTGAAAGTAAAGCCATGGTATTGACTTGATAGCCTGTTTATTCAGCTTCAATTTCTTTTTCTAAATTTTTCTCTACGTTGAATTACTCCGGAGATATCCAACTTTGAATGCAAAAGGACCCTTTTTGTTTTAACCATCGATATCTCAGTAATCAGTGATCGGAAAGAAAATTGAAGGAGAGTTTTGGAATCTGGAATAAATTTCCTACAAGACTATGCCACATACTTTAGAGAAAAAAAATTGGTTTCATCCGTAATTTTAACCTGAAAAATGAGCAAAAGAAGGACTTTTTTCCTCCCTGTTGGGGAATCTAATGTTTGTACGAATTTTTTTACTTCACTGTACCCCCAATAACCTTGCAAATCGGTAGATCGATCTATCGAATGGTTTTCCTAAACCGTTTATTCAAAATTTCAGAAAAAAATTAAAAGAGCAAAATTGCATGAAAAAATCAATTTTTTTAAAACTTTTCTCACTGAAGTTAGGCATCTTTTATCCATTAAATTTGAAAATTAAGAAACAAAATTTTCAATATTTCTTTCAAAATTTCAAAAAAATTAAAAAAATTAAAATTAAATTTTGAAAAAAATTTTAAAATAATTCTTTTCAATTTTTGAAAAAAATATTGAAACAATTTTTTTTCTTAATTTTCAAATATAATAGATAAAAGATGCCTAACTTCAGTGAAAAAAGTTTTAAAAAAATTGATTTTTTCATTCAATTTTGTTCATTCAATTTTGCTCCTTTAATTATTTTCTGAAATTTTGAAGAAACGGTTTAGGAAAACCATTCGATAGATCAATCTACCGATTTGCAAGGTTCATGGTACAGTGAGGTATAAAAATACGTACAAACATTAGATCCCCCAACAATTTTCGCAAGGATAAGGACAATTTTTTGCAACAAGGAAAAAAGTCCAACAAGGAAAAATTTTTAATTAAAGATATTAAAACTTTTATAATTTTTCTTACATTCATGCCAAACTAGAACAAATTTCCTTATCCTTATTATTTGACAAAAAAGAAGTATTTTATAAACTTAATTTTTTTCTATAACTAAATATGCAATAATATTCTTGCATGACTTAACAAAATCAAATTTTAATATATCTTGTATAAAATTTAAAGTTTTAGTCAGACATCAACAAGTATAATTTGATATATTTTCGCCAGTTTTTAATTACAAGATAATTAACTTGCTGAAAATATTATAGAAATATTTTTATTTTGCTAATTGTCAGTAATTATTACGATTGGCACCTCAAATTAGCTGTCCAGTTTTGAGATTTTAGACTTTAAATTACAACTTTGAGCAAAAACAAGTAAACTAGTATTTTTCATATAGTTTTCATATATGCTATTCAAATTTTAATATACTAAGGCATATCCACCCTATTTCAAAATTTACCCTTAATTTTACCTGAACAGCCCCTCCAGTAGGTCCGACCGTGGATTTATACACATCAATAGAAAGCTCTCTAAAAATAAAGTGTTATGCCAATTTAAAGTTTTTTTTTTCTATCTTCCATCGTTTTCAAGTTATCAAGCAAAATTAAAATTTTACCCTAATTTTGAGGGGTGATTTCACCCTTTAAATGGCGACGGTGGCAGATAAAAAATAATACGGGTCTGTTATTTTTGCTTGTACTAAATACAGGGAGTGACTTTTCTGAAAGTTACCATTTTGACTATGAACTATTGACTTAATCAAAAAATTGTTCAAATAAAAGTTGCAGCCACTGGCGGGGGACATTGATTGATATACTTCGGAGCTTTATAGCTCTTGTGGTTTTCGAGATACGATACAAACATACCTTTTTTTTAAATGGAATGGTATACTTATTTTTTGATAAAAACTATTCAATAAAGCAACAAAAATAAAAAAATAAAAAAAAATTTATTTTTTTTTTTCAAATTTTACAACTTTCGCGCTTAAAAGTGATTTATTTAAGTGAATTTTGATGAGTTGAAGAGCGCTTAGTTCAAACTAGGCTTATAAACTACGGATAATAATTGTAGCAGCTAAGCAGTAATTGTATTTATGCTACATAGATGGTTATCTAGTTAATTACTCGTGGATTCTACAACTCGTGTTTCCAGGTAGGTAAAACATAAATTTTTAACTGATTTGAATTTATTTGAATATGACCATTTGACATGTAGAAACATAGTTCTATATTTTGCATATTTATTTTCGAAAAAAATTATTACCTTCGTTTGCGTAATTTTAATTTTAGGTTCGTTATTTAAAAATATGAATTGCTTTTAATTTAATCATATTTTTTCCTGTTTGAACATACCGCAATCTTTTCTTGTTTAAATACCAGACTTTTGGCGTTAAAAATACTTTTTGTTGACATTTTTATTTAACGGTGATAAATAATCACAGCTATCAATGTTTTATACATCCGTGACATCCGACATTATCGATGTCAATTGCTATCTACATAAATATTTCAATAACAAATTACAAAGATAATACAGATTTCATATTTATTACTACGTATTATGAACCTAATGACTGTTTCACAAATGCCTATTTTTGACTTCCATAGTGCGGTGTAGTATTAAATATTAAAAATTAAAACTACAGCTGTAATTTAGTGACTTTTTATTGAGTACTAAGTTAAATATTTGAGGAAAAACTACAAATTATTTTGATAATTATTTTGATTTTGATAATTAATGTATTAATAAATTTCGTTTTATTGTAACAAATTAATACGAACATACCATCACTAGTTATTTTACCTGTTTTGAATGTAAATTGCACATTATCCGTATTTTTTGCGTTCCATTAAATAAACTTGACCACGTGTTTTGAAAATTAAAATTCATAGAGGCAATTTCTCAAAAATATGGAATAAAATAATGAAAATTTTAGCATAAGTGGTAATTTGAAGTAGTAAATTAATTTTTAAAAAACATCTCAACATATGTTTCCGTTTGAATTCTATTCCAAAAAAACCGTAAGTCCTAAGAAGTCTGGAACAATTTTTCCTGAATGGCCTCCTCTATTTTGAATATTTTTTGTATAAACTTTTTTTCAGTTAGATGCATATTTTAGGAATAAATCGAATGGCAACTCTCAGAAAACTCATACGGTATATGTACCAAGTTTCATCAAAATTGCGAATTGACAGTTCAAATCCTTTCCTTGTCAAAAGTCAAACACAATCAATGTTACCAACGGTGGCGTTCGCCAGAAAATTTTGTTAGCCTAACGTTAGCTAACGGAGCTTGTACCGTTACAAATCAGAGGGCTCTGATTCAACAAATTAATATACGTTATAGTCATTGTAGTATATTGTGCAATAAGTGCGGGAAATTGTCGATTGTCCACGAGAGCGAAGTTGAACGCACGAACGTAGTGAGTGCGCTCAATCGCTCGAGTGAGCAATCGACAATCCCTTACGAGTTGCACATACTATTTTTTTATTACGAATTTCACATATTATTTTCTATTATTATTACTATTTTTAATTACTTTTCAAAATAAAATTTTTGAGTGTTTATCTTTTTTTTCTGAATTAAATATTGTTTAAATTATTTTGTTATGGGTTTCTATAGAAATAATTATGAAATATTTATTAAATGAAAAATCAAGAGGCGGCTTTGCGTGTTTTTATTAAATTTTGCGTGTTTTATTGTTAATTTGCGGGTAGGAAGTAAACTTTCCGCACGGAAAACAGCAACTGAAATACGCTTAAGCCATGCGGGAAGAGTGCAGTAGGCAAACAGCTATTTTCCGTACTAAAATGTGTGCGCCAAGCATTGATATCAGAATACATATACCGTACAATAGATGGAGTACATATTATCTTTTTTGAAGCAAATCGCCACATTGGTAAACACCACGTTAACACCTTTCATAACCTATAAAGTGTCGGTGGTAATAAATATTTTTTAATTTGTATACGATTATTTTTGTAATTTGAGACTATTTATTAATAAATATTCGAACAATATTTATAACATCAGTAAATATAGAAAAACTTTAAATTAAACCTTGTTTAACCGCCATATTGGTCAATACTTGAACCCTTTTTTGGCTTCATTTTCATATATACCTGTACTCCCTGTATCTCTTCAATACTCAGAGGCGCCAAGGTAGTACTTTCCCTACATGAGTAACAAAAAAT
The DNA here is from genome assembly GCA_035578155.1 of Brachynemurus nebulosus. Taxonomy (NCBI): domain Eukaryota; kingdom Metazoa; phylum Arthropoda; class Insecta; order Neuroptera; family Myrmeleontidae; genus Brachynemurus; species Brachynemurus nebulosus. The sequence continues at coordinate 105,268,961 of JAPWDM010000001.1, forward strand.
ATTTTTTCATTGTTTTTCACGATATAAATACTTAAATTTTGAAGTACCGCCACATTCAAAAATTATGGAATAAAAACAATCAGTTACCATGTTAGAAATTGTTGTTTTAATATCTAATGCATATTCATTTTTTGAATGCGAGCCCTCTGGTTTATAATGGAGTAACCTCCGTTAGCTAACGTTAGGCTAACAAAATTTTTTGGCAAACGCGACCATTATTATATTTAAACATAAAATATAAACAGTCTAAATTTAATTTAAAATTACTAACTGAATATCGAAAACCTACTTCGGAATTGGCTTTAAGCATGGAAGAAGGAAAGGTATAGAATACTGTAAAGGAAGGAGCATTTTCCAAAATACTGATCAACATATTATGAATCTTAACGTGCTTATTATGAATAACGTCATTTTGTAAATAAACAGTAACGGTTTTAATGTAATTGAAACATTGCCATTGCTTTTAAAACAATATATTTAGTATATTTTTCTTATAATTGTGATTTCTATATAAAAACATAAGCAATTAATCAATTACTTTCAATATCTGTTTTATTTGATTCAATAATCCACTCCTTAAGAATGCTGTTCGACTATTTTATCAGTTAATTTTTCGAATTCTTAATTGTCTACTAAATTATTATATTTTTTAACGGTGCTTAAAAAATATTACAAATTACCATAAACTGAAAACAAAAATTGTTCAAATTAATCGATTATTTACAATTTATAACTATTTCTTTAAAAAGATTACTTTTTGGTTTATAATTTTCCATCACTAATAAGACATATCTTTTTGATAAAAGTAGATACAAACATAAATAAAACTATACATTTATTAAATTATCATTTTATTAATAAATAAATAAATACAAACAAAATACATAATCTATATTTTATTTTAAGGGGTTGTTCACGTGATTTTTTTTCAGAAAGAGGTTGACCTAGTTTAATTCCTATTTTTGATGAATCTATAAATGAAAAATTTAGAAAAATTAACAAATTTTCGCTAAAAGTGGTTGCATTTATTGATAAATACAATATTTACTTACCCAAATACTATATTTACGGTGTATTACGTTTACTAATTTTTTTTTTAAATTTAATTTTTTGTGGGACTGGATGTTTAGTGCTTATTTGCACGTGTTCTAGTGTATATTTACTCTTTTGTTTTTTATTTTTTGTGATACATTCAAAAGAATCTACGTATTCATTCTAACATATCATATTATATTATATCTTGTCTGTCTCTTAGGAAATAGTCTCCATCCATATTCTTCTATATCAATGGTTTTAAGTAAGAAAATTAAAATTTTAAAATTCATGTTGGCTAACGGATACAGGCTAAATACCACAGAACATTAGAAATACAAAAAATACGGTATAAAGTCTGAATTCGTGCCTATTGGTTTCACTTTACGGTACCAACACTGGAATCGGTAAATCAGGGTATGGACACTCAATAGTTTATCGGACAAATTATTCGTCGGTGTGGATCAAACAGTAGCCAATATAATAATAAAATATTCACTAAAATAATATAGGACTTTCATTCAGTAATACCACTAAAATAAGTTTTTACAGTTTAATTTTGGTGATTTCGGTGTTATTGGTATCGCTTTGATCCACTCCACACCGTTTGAATAAGGAGTGGAGGGGGAGTATCTAGTGTCCATACCCTGCGGCAAATTTGTAGTATTACCAAAAACGGGAATTTGATAGTTGTACGGGAAAACGAACAAATATGGGTGGAAATTATTGTATTTGGAAAGTTAAATCTGGGAAACATTTTTTTTTTAAATCATTTTACTTTGTCAGTACTCACAATATATGTTGATAATGAATGACACTGTATATGCTGTATATCGCACATTTTTAAAAATAGGTAATGGTATTATTTATTAGCGGAAAATAGAAAGAAAACAACTGAATTGAGTGTAAAAATTCGAAAAAAAGGCCCTATAACCTTAACTCATGGAAGAAGGAAAGGTATATAATATTGTAAAGGAAGGAGCATTTTCCAAAACACTGATCAACATATTATGAATCTTAACGTGCTTATTATAAATGACGTCATTTTTTAAATCAACAGTAACGGTTTCAATGCAATTAAAACATTGCCATTTTGCAGTTGGATTCTAATAATTTAATTTAATTTAATTTAATAATTTATTGCCATTGCTTTTAAAACAATATATTTAGTATATTTTTCTTATAATTTTGATTTCTATATAAAATATACGCAATTAATTAATTATTTTCAATATCTGTTTTATTGATTCAATAATCCACTCCTTTAAAATGTTGTTCGACTATTTTATCAGTTAATTTTTCGAATTCTTAATTGTCTACTAAATCATTGTATTTTTTGACGGTGCTTAAAGAATATTATAAATTACTATAAACTGAAAACGAAAATTGCTTAAATTAATCGATTATTTACAATTTATAACTATTTTTGTAAAAAGATTACGTTTTGGTCTATAGTTGTCCACCAACTAATAAAACATACCCTCTTGATAAGGGTAGACACAAACATAAATAAAACTATACAGTTATTAAATTGTTATTTTATTAATAAATAAATAAATGCAAACAAGATACATAATCTTGAAATTAAATTTTTATATGCTCATTAATTTTACATAAAAGACGCCACTGAAATGAAGTGTCAATTTAAGGCTAAGCGCGCACTACGTTTTTCCGCCGCTGTTTTTTTTCAGCAAAAAAATGTGAAGCATTATATTCCATATGAGCGAACGCACTACGTTTTTTTTTCAGCGGCGGAAAAAAAAACCGCAAAAAGTTACATTTTTTTTTTGCTGAAAAAAAAACGCGACATTTTTGTAACTCGTGTAATTATATGACAACACGCGCACTTGCGTAATTCAGCGAGCGGTTTTCTTGATTAGTGTGGTTATGTGTCATATTATGATGCACTGATACACAACAGAAATGTATATAAAATAAAATTTTAGTCAAAATATCGCCAGATTTGGAATTTTATGGTAAATTTGACCAAAATCTTTCAAAAAAAAAAAAAAAAAAAATTATATGTGATGTAGAAAAAAATCTTCAGTATGGGATAAAATTGTAAGGTAAGATCATTGTAACGTTTTTGGAAAGAAGTTAGCTCAAAAATAGTAATAAATTGGATTGCATTACAAGTAAAAAAGATAATTTAGGTTTCATTAAATAAATCTTTTTACAGATATAAAATTGTTTAAAAAGAGGATTGGGTAAATCCTTTGTTTAAAATATGTAAATGGTGGGAGAAAATGAAAAACTATTCACAAGTTTGGCATTTTGATAATTAATTTTGAATTATTTTCATTTAATCACAATAATATTGTATTTTTAAAATAAAAAAGTATTAATATCTTTACTATTTTGTATTTTTATTTATTTAGTCAATAAAACATACAGAAAATTACGTACAAAAATAGTACAAGCTTAACGAACGTCCTGCATATAATAAAATAGTTAATTTAATAAATTGGACCGCATTATGAAAGAATATTTTCACACATATAATTATTTAAAAAGAGTGGGTATCATCTAAAATATGTAAATGATGGAAGAAAATAGAAATCTCTTCATAAGTTTGACATATTTTGATAATTAATATTGAATCATTTTTATTTCTTAATAATACTTTAAAAATAAAAAATTATTAATATTAAAACATTCAGAATTTTACATAACTATTTTAAAATTATTTTTAATTTTATAATGTCATATTGCTAACGTAAAATACCAGTGCAACAAGCTTAACGAACGTCCATTTCGAAATAATTTTATGTCCCGCCAATTCCGCTACTGGAAAAAAAAAAAACGTAGTGCGCGCTGATGACGCGTTTTCAGCTTTTGTGGAAAAACGCCGAGCGGAAAAAAAAACGTAGTGCGCGCTTAGCCTAACTCTTATTTTAATTTTTACATAATTTTATTTTTTTACAATATTTTTAAAATTTTTCTCGTTATTATCACATATTTTAAATAAAAAACGGATTCCTTATTTACGTAGAGTAATTTATTTTTCGGTATTTCCCTTACTTTGTGTAAGGCCAAAATTGGTATTTTTCCGCTTATTACAAACCTGTTTTTTAAATGAAAAATTTAGAACAATTAATAAATATTCGCTAGAAATGGTTGCATTTATAGATAAATGCAATATTTAGTTACCTAAATATTATATTTATGGATTATTACGTTTATTAATATTGTTTTAAACTTAATTTTTTGTAGAACTCGATCTTGTGTGCCTATTTGTCGCGTGATTGTGTACCCATTTACTCTTTTGTTTCTTATTTTTTGTGGCATGCTCAAAGGAATTTACATATTCATTCTAACATATCATATCATATTATATCTTATCTCTCTCTTAAGAAATAGTCTCCAACCATATTCTTCTATATCGATGCCTTAACTTAACTAGTTTTTATATTACAGTTGAAGTATATTGTTAAAAAAAAAAAAAAAAACTACTAACCTAACCTTGATTAACTTCACCACCTAGTTTTTATATCATCTACTATTGGATCGATCAAAATAATATGTTTCCCAGATTTAACTTTTTAGATACAATAATTTTCACCAATTTATGTTCGTTTATAATATGGAGTGTAGAATATAAGGAGGACTATCTTGTACGGAAAACAATAGAAAAATAGTTCAAAAAATGCATATATGTAATATACCTATATTGCTAGCAATTTGCATTTTTGGTCGCAAACATTAGGGTGCAGACGATATCACTCTCTCTTTCTATTTAGTGTACCTATTTTCATTGTCCGCATGCGCTGGCAATTTCAAAAATGCCTCTATTTTAGCCACTTAGGTTTTCATTATCAAGTACGAGTATAAATTACAAAGTAAATTTTAATAAGCGATAAACCCTGGGATGGCAGGGCTCATCGTTGGATTTTATATGTGTATGTTTGTCCGTTGTCTATTGCATTTATGTGTTCCTGTCTTTACGTGTTGTTTTTATTTTTACTGTGTTTGGCGGCGCATGCCCTTAGTAGGCGATGCCGCCGGGTGCTGCTGACCGCGCCATCCACCGGCAGCAGTTCCCCAATTTTAATCAAAAAAAAAAAAAAAAAAAAAATAAGCGATAAATAAATGTGTTTATTTATTATTTAAGTAAATAAAATTGTCATTCGTGAGTTAGAAATTCAAACAATAAAATATTAAAAATATAAATGAGTTTATTTATTTTTTTCATGTGAACCGCTAGACATGCGCAGAACAAAAATGGTACACTATTTTTGTATTGTCTGTCTCTCTTTGTTGGCGACCAATTCCTCTCATCGGCTAGATACGTTGCTAGCAATATATGTATACTACATATATGAAAAAATGTCCCGTTCAGTTCAAAAACTAGCCAGAATAGCGCTAGAGTAGCAAAAAAGTATAGTGATTTTTTTGTGTTGTTTTATAAAAATTTTTAAAATAATAAAACTTTACACCTATGTAACAATTATAATAAAAAACAATAATTACATAATAACGCAGATGTTTTTCTTTCCTTGTTTACTTCTCTAAATTTACCCTTTTGCTACAGTAGCGCCGCCACTATTTACGCCTTTCTATGAACACTTTTTGATAGAGAGATGGTGCTCCTGATATCTACCCTCCATAGTTTATAATTTAATTCAATAGTTTTAATTTTTAATGCCAGCGTCTGGCACATCCTACAATTTAGCCCTGGAGTCATAGATAACATACACTAGATGAAATCATAAAGCTGTAAATTACCATGCTCACTTTGACAATTTAAATTTTATTTACATTGTGCATTTATTATGATTTTAAAATTTTTTAACTCGATTGTTTTTTTTTAAAAATAGTTTGAGTGGTTTGAGTATTCTTTTTACAAGCAACTTTGTTTCTTTGTAGAAAAAATTAAAAAAAAATATATATTTATACTTATAATATTATAACTAATATAATATACAATAGATATGATATGTACTATTTTGAAAATAGTAAAAAAAAATATTCTTAAATATTTTTAATTATAATAAATTTTAACATGTCTGCAAAGGTAATAATAAATTATTGGAATAAGTTTAAATCAAACTTAAAAATGAATGTTTTAGGTTGGAATAATTTTAATAAATAACACATCTTACGTTATCAGTGATGGAATAAGTTTTATCGGAAGAGATCCTGTTATTTGTTCTGTTATTTTAACAGATACAGTAAGTTCAAGATTATTGCAAAGTATAAGCAAAATATACAAATTTCGATATCCTTTATATAATAAATTGTACTTTCATCCCGTTACGGTTGAGATTCTGAAAACGGCTCTTATTTCATAAACTAGTTTAGTTACTTTCTTTTTGATAACTCAGACAAACTTACAAATTCTGTAGAGAAATATATATATACATTGAAAAAATCATTGTCATTTTCACCCCATTTTGGTCAAAATGTGATTTTTTTAATCTCTTCTCCGTCCGTCTTCGAATATACAAATTTATTTATTTTTTTAAAATTATACCATAGAAACTAAAAATTGCAATGGACAGTTTGAAGTGTCAAAATAGTTGCACGATATTAAAAATCAAAAATTTCAGTTCTGAGGATGTAGTATAGGAGGAATTCATTAGAATCGTGCACTTCGTGCTAAGTTTTTGAAATTTGGTATAGTCTTAAAGGTATGTACAGTCCGGGTAACAAAATGTTGGCAACATGTTGACGGTGTTGACAACATATTTGTTGGACACAATAACATGGATCTAGATCATGTTTTCAACAATGTTGCGCGTCTAAACCAAAACCAGTAGTGCATCCAAACTAAAAGTCAATTTCGTAGTACATAAAAATGGCACAAGCGATTGCTGCTGTTAGTGCAAGTGCTACTTTCATCATAATAGCTGCCCATTCCCAAAAAATGGATTCCACTGGAATTCCAATAGAATCAACTTTGTAAAAATACCACTTTTATTTTGAAATTGTGACAATATTGTTTCGAACCGTCAGTTCATTTTCAAACAGAATTTTTTTCAAACAATTTGTATCGCATATAAAAGTAACGACAAAATAAGTATCCTCCCTGTGATTCGGTTCTTTTAGAAACATTACCGTTACATTGATGATGGGTGTAGGTATGAGTCGTATACGCGATTTATACTACACTACCTACATTACAAAGCATTGCTGGTATAGTTTTTGACGTTTTTAAATATTTAAATGAGATGACTTTTCAAGTACGGCAATAATCAGCAGTATTGTTCGCAGCATGTTACCTACTTATCTATATGAATGCAAAAAGAAACCGTCGCTTGTAAAACAAGTAACAAATTTAAATACAATTGGAATTAACATAGGGTGGTATTTGTTATAAGCAATAAAATAATTTAACGTCTTGAAAGTTTATGGTCACTAATACACCCTCTCGAAAAGTCATCCCAAAAATTGTTGGAAAAGGTATACATACTTCAAACTTGTCATTGTAAATACCCGTTACGAGTCTCTGTAAAGAATACATACAGACACCGTAGACACTGCTATATACGAAATACGTATATACGTAGGATACCACTATGTACCAATGGATACGAATGATGCGAGTACCGAAATATATTTGAAAGTAACGGTTCGGTACTTTCAACTTATCAATGTACCCGTTACTCAGTAACGAATACATACGGTTTGCACAAGCACTATGGTCTTAAGGTTTTAGAAAACCGTCGAAATCAACTTGTGCACGACCTTTGGTGCCCTGTTTGCTATAAATAAAATATGGCCGCTATCTGTATTGGTATTTTTAATAGATGGGCTTCTATTAGACATAATATATGATTCAATAATATAATACCATAATACTAATATATAATTATAAGAATAATGTGGTAATATACCGGGTTTTTCCGGAATCGGAATAAAACTTATTTTTACAATTACAGCGCTATCTGTTGCGCATCGAAAATAATATTTCAGACAAAAGTTACGTATTTCGTCCCGTAGAATACAAATCTGCAATAAAAAATAAGGGTTTTTATTTCAGATTTCAAAGTTGGCCCCCGCTTCACGCACAGAGGCAAAGGGGACGACTGATTTTAGGAGACAAAAATGCCCTCTTCAGAAATATTAATATTTTTGTCAGACAAATCTTTCCTGCAATGCTTATTTTTCGAGATATACAAAATTCCAGGTTAAATAAATCATCCAGTATAAGGGCGATTCCATGGAAAATGAGAAATGACTTCGAAAAAAAAAAGAATTAGATAAAATAGATTTGTTAGTTATTTTCTACTCACAAAACCTTCAATTGTCCGATTCTATTTTTTTTTTTAATTTGTCTATTTTTTACCATTTTTTCCAGCAGATCAAAGGTGGATTACTGGTATTTTACCTTTGCCTGACATAAAAAATGCTGGTAATCGATGTGTGCATGAGTTTCCATATGTTTTGAATTCAGTTCATATGAAGGATGAACTCAGGTTATTGTTTTTTTTTTTGTTTTTTTTTTCTCAGTGCAATCTATGGCCCAAGTTTTGATCAATGTTTAGTTGCAATGTTTAAATGCTTCTTATTAATTTTTTTGTAAAATAAAACTCAAAATATTATTTTAATTACTTTCCTGAAAACTTTAGGCATTCTTTAGTCTCTATCTCCCGTAAAACACGGAGAAGAAAATATGTCCCACCTGTTACGGTCACACCGGTTACACAAAAGAAAACTACCATAAGTTCAATAACCCTTTACACTAGTATAGGTACTCAGCTACTCGACAGTAGTTTTAATAAAAAATTGTAATACATCAAAGATAAGTATTTTAAACAAAAGTAGTTTACTTACATATTTTATTTTTATTGGCATATTACAAACATTATATTTTAATATTAAATTTTATAATTTTCCTTAGTGTGATATTTGAAGTAAAGAATAGGATGGCGCCTGAGAGGCGCCTTTCGAGTGCAAAGGGTATTTATTGTGTCGCCGTGGCGGCGCCTATTCGAGTGCAAAGGGTTAGTATATATTACAAATTATGCTTAATAATGTAATAAAGAATATTCTGCTTACATTGATATAATCATTATTACAGTCAGCCTAAAAAATTAGCAGAGCTTTCCAAGTTTTGACAATAGCAAAAAGACCCTTTTCAAAAAAGTCACACCAGTTACGCTATTTGAAAACAGAATACTATTGAAATCATGCACTTTTCGAAAGTCTTAGCTTTTGAAAAAATATTGTTAATAATGATTTCCTTTTTACTGGATCGAATTATAACCCATGAAAATTCAATACCTGACAAAAAATGTCACACCAGTTACGATGGAATCGCGTAAATGAGATTGGGAACCACTGAACTGGTCTTTCAGATGCAAGCCATGGATATTCATTGCTACTTAATTGGTGGTTGTTTAATCTCATGCACAGGCCGATATAAATGTAATCGAGTCGGGATTCGCTGCAGGCCATTTTGCAAGTATCAAGAAGATTGCACAAAAAACTTCATAACACATGAAGTAACAAGTTAGTATCATGTCATGTTGCAAAGCTGTAATTTACGTCAGATTCTATCGTATTTGTGTCAACCATTCATGTTTCTTTATACATATTTTGTAATTAATAAATTACGTAGAATTAATAATAGAAATTTTTTTACCTCGCATTGTATTGTTTAATTTGTCATATCAAACTACTTAATGACCTTGAAATTGATTCTGAAACAAATTAGTCTTGAGAAATTGATTCCTCGCATTTTTGAATCTATAAAAAATGGTATTACTCAATGGCGACTATACCAAATTTCAAAAATTTGGCACAAAGTGCACGATTCTTATGAATTTTCAATAATTACTGCTCCGCTAATGTTAGGACAATACGAATTGTACAATATTGCATTGTCATCCAAGTTATAGACGTATGGAAAATTTTGAACCTCGAACTCAATTAGAACTTGTCTAAATTTTGATTCCAAGATTTGTACTAAACAATCTTACATACGTATTAACAAGTGAAGTTAAATAAAAGCTTGTCATAACAATAAAACTCCCACATCAAATTTTTTAAAAAAGGAGGAAAAGGAGATTAATATAATCAGGGCCGGACCTAGCCTAAGTGGCGCCCGGGGTAAGGTCGAAAAGTGGGGCCCCTGTAGAAAAAATTATTTCCTTTTCCTCCCAAAAAACAAGTGACGAGCAAAAAAAAACTAGTTTTGGCGCCCCCAAGACCTGCCGTCCGGGGCACGTGTCCCCCCCCCCCTACCTCCCTAGATCCGGTCCTGAATACAATGCTGTAACGAAATAACCACACCATCGGGACCAAAGAGGAGAAGTGTGGTTATTTCGTTACATCAGTGGCGACTTCATTAAAAAATTAAAGCTGCTATGCATTACTTAAATATTTACAAAGCATATTATTATAAAATACTTAAAATTTTTAATAATTTCAATTCTATTATTTTCATATGACAAAATGTTCTTTTTCTGGAATTTTCCATTAATATGTTTTCTTTTTTAAATTAAGAAATAATAAAGTATTCAGAGGTAATGAATTGTAATTTAGGTTCGATCCGCATTAACGCTCCGCTCCGATATCGCTAAGTACGCTAAGTACGATATCGCTACGCTCCGATAAAATATCGATTCGATAAAATATTCTTACATAATAAACATTCACATCATCGCTCCGATATCAGTCACGGTTCGCTCCCGCTCCAATACCAATACCACTCAGATAATATTTTATCGGAGCGGTATCGGAACGATATCGGGCCTATATCGATAGTGTGAACACGTTTTTGATTCCCACTCCGCTCCGTTTTTCAGCCTTCTTCATTTATTTGAAAATTATTGTATTAGGAAAATATAATACAGTACAACGACGCGACGTCTTGCATTATGATACATCTTAACTAATTAACTAATAGACATATCGCGAGCTTAGTGTAACACTGTACTATGTCGACTTTTTTGAGATTTGCACTTTTTCACATATTTGCGTTCTCCACTTTATTGTCTACCTATATAAATTTAAATTTAATCAAAATTCCTTAAAGTCCGGTAGAAATCAACAAAACATCAAAATTCCATCTGTTAAAAGTACAAATAATTTTATTAAAAGTTCTTTGTTTCACATAGAACTTGGATGTTCTAAATTATTTTTTCGTTTAATTTGTTAATTGTTTCACATAGTATTTTGATACACTGTAATTTGTCTATATCTGCTTTTTTGGAAGTTTTATACATATTATTATTAAATACAACATATACAACAAATATTGTGTTGGTTGTGTTGGGTGTCCATAACGTCCATAATATGTGTTTTTTTATTATTGTCAGTTACAAGTAAACGTCCCGAGGCCGGACCTATCGATTTTGATGAAACTTAGAACAAGAGTTTTTAGTGTTCTGCAAGTTCCACAAACTTGTAGAACACTAAAAACTAAGGAACGCGTATTTTTTTTTATCTGCGGAAAAACGGTTTGAAGGGATGAAATCGCCCTTCAAAAATTGGGGTAAAAATTTAATTTTACAAATATCTCGAAAACAGTAAGAGATCGAGCAACAGTTTAAACTGACGATATTGCTCTTTTTTAAAGAGCTATCTATTGATATGCAATTTGTTCAATTTACATCAGCAGGGGTGGTTGGGGGTTAATTTTGCAAAAAGGGGGTGAAAAATAAACAATGTAAAAATTTTGTTTACAAATTTGAAATCTACGTCAAAAAATCTAATTGACTCGTTTTTGCTCAATGTCCTAATATTAAGTCTAGGGGTAGTTAACAAGGGGATGACTGTGTCGAATAGCTGTACTACTTGGGTAGTTCAAGAAGTTCTTCTTCATAGAAAATAGTTCAAGACAATTAGAATAACGTAGAAATGAAATTGTCGGTTTCAAAATTCACTGGAGAGGGGGTGAATCACCCTCTTAAATTACATACTAGTTTACATACACTCATTTTAGCGAATTTCCAGAATGGAAATTCAGCTATTACAGTAGGTCTCATGACGGGACTTGAGCCCGGGACTATAGCAGAAATTTGTTTTGAGGTCCCTAGAAACCGAAAATAATATTCACTAAAATTTATATATATATATATATATATATATATATATATATATATATATATATATATATATATATATATATATATATATATATATATGTATATATGTATTTATGTATTTATGTATCAGCACGATAACTCTCGAACGAAACGTCCTAGGGTTACGAAATTTGGTGACAACGTTGGAAGTCCAAAAATCTTGGATGAGTTCTTCAGCCAGACACGTCGGATGCCAGGAACATGGTTTTTGTTCTTGCAAAAAATTAGTTTTTTGCCAAAATTTCCACTTATTCAAAAATTTTTGCCAAATTTTTTTACACCATTTAAAAGAGGAGAAAAAGTTACATAAAAAAGCTCTTTAAACTATTATTCTATGTCAACTAGTTTCCGAGAAAAACTAATTTTTATAAACGGAAATTCGCTATGTTATGCAGGATGCTGCGACAGGGGTATTTACTATTAACACACTGACAGTGAGTACTAATGTCACAATAAGTGGTTCTGAAGTTGGACTATCGTATGTAAGGTTTTTATTAGGTTTCCATTCATTTTCAAAATATCGTTACTTTTGGTATCGATAATTTTCGATAACGAAAACTATAATGTCCATTAAAAAACAAACCTTATAAAAACCTTACATGACATTATTACCCACTGTCAGTGTGTTAATAGTAAAAATGAGTGTTAGTAAACTAGTACCTATATAATTTAAGAGGGTGACTCACCCCCTCTCCAGTGTTGCTCAAACTGAATTTTGAAATCGAAAATTTCATTTCTACGTTATTCTAATTGTCTTAAACTATTTTCTATGAAGAAGAACTTCTTGAACTACTCAAGTAGTACGACTATTCGACACAGTCATCTCCTAATTAACTACCCCTAGACTTAATATTAGGACATTGAGCAAAAACAGGTCAATTAGATTTTTTGACGTAGATTTCAAATCTGTAAACAAAATTTTTATATTGTTTAATTTTCACCCCCTTTTTGCAAAATTAACCCGTAAATTTTAACCCCCAACCACCCCTGTTGATGTAATTGGAGCAAATTTAATATCAATAGATAGCTCTTTAAAAAAAAGCAATATCGCCAATTTAAATTTTTGCTTTGCCTCTTACTGTTTTCGAGATATTTGTAAAAATAAATTTTTACCCCAATTTTTGAAGGGCGATTTCGTCCCTTCAAACCCCTTTTCCGCAGATAAAAAAAATACGTGTCCCTTAGTTTTTAGTGTTCTACATATTATTTAAGTTTCATCAAAATCGATAGGTTCGGCCTCGGAACCTTTACTTGTTAGTTACATGTTAGTGTTGACGATAGATTGCCATAATAAATACTTAACAAAAATGGAAAATACAGAGAATTATGGTAATAATAAGTCTAAACCAAGTAAAGACGATTTATTTTTAAGAATATTGACATATTTATTTATTTTTGTAAGAAAAATTTATACTTTATATTATGTATCAAAGTTCTATGTTAAAATTGATAATTTTTTCTAATGAATCACGTTATACCAAAGTGCTATGTTTTTTTTTATTTTCATTTTCCAAGAAAATTTTTCAACTATTTTCATTTTCTGCTTCAATTTATTAATTATTAGATGTATATAGTACAATTTCATTACTTAAAATTAATCCATATTGTATAAATTACATTTTAAAATATGTCAAAACTTCAAACTGATTTTTCTCGAGATTTTAAAAAGGCGACATGGAACAGTGTTACACTAAGCTGGCGATATGTATTGTATTATGATATTATGTTCTCCTAATACAATAGTGTTTAAAATATGGGGAAAATATTTTTATCGGAGCGAAAGTGGCACCATAGTGTAAATAGAGAGCGAGCAGGTACGAGCACTGTAATGTGAACACAACAAAATTATATCGGAGCGAGACTGGAGTGGGAACGTATCGGTATCGGCACTATAGTGTGGATCGGGCCTAATAATATTTTATTTATTGATTTTTTATTTAGACATCTTCGTTACACAAAGAAAGCTATAACTTTTACTAATACATATATATTTTACTAGCTTGATTGTTTTGTGTTGATAATAATACGACAACCCTTTTCAAATGGTCAGAAATCATACTTTTTCTAATATTCTATTTTAATAATAAATCATTAGGTAAATTAATGTGAATAATTTGTGAATGTGAATATAATTATTATTTGTATATGTACATATATGTATATTTGAATATTACCTATTAGATTAATTTTCGTATATGGATTCTAACAATGTTTACAAAAGATGTAAAAAAAAAATTATTATTTAATGTATACATACATACATGCATACATATAAACATGGGTATTACGTTCGCCACTGGTATTGTAACACTAACACACTGAAGAAATAACTCACTATGCATGTGAGGGTATCCCCTCCAAAACAAGTTGAGTGTGGTTATTACGTGTGTGCTTATATCGTTACAGCACTGTATAATTTTTTTTAGTTAAATATATATTTATGTATTTGGATTACTTTTGTTAATTTTAAGATCAATGGTAACGATTACAGATTTCTTAGAGATATCTCATCTTCTATTAGCCGGAAACCAATTTTATTATTATAAAAGTTATAGATTAGAGTATACTCTACAAAAAAGGTTCTGACCATTATCTATGTACGAGTTACCCATTTCGAAATATTATCCTTTAAAAAACAAAATTGATATTTTTAAGAATTTTATGGATTTGAGGGTGATAAAATGATATATAGACAACAAAACTGCTAACGTATATCGCCTTACTGCATAATAGATGGTATTGTTATCTAAACAAAAATATTTCATACAATTTGGTTCATAATTGCCAGAAAATCATACACTAACTTTCGCTCCTACGAGTTGTTACTTGTTTAATAGGCCATAAAATGGTACAGTAGCCAAAAATAAAAGCCAAGTCGTTTTCTCGAAATTTTCACCTAAACATAAGTATTTTATACACATAATTGTTTATATTGCTACAAAAAAAAATAATTTAACTCATGATTGCCAGAAAACTGTACATAAACTCTCCGTCAAATTTCTTTGAGCTGTTACTTGTTTAACAGGCTATAAAATTGTATAGTAGCCAAAAATAAAAATCTTATTTTTCTGATTTCTGCGTTCCGTTTTCTGTTATTACAGAATTCCGTGGACAAGCACCTTTGCAACTTCAGTCGCATAAAATTATCTGAATTATGGATCAAATTACTTTTGGATATCCTGAAATTCTATACAAAATCAGTTATAGTGCTTCCTTCCGCTTGCTAAGCGATTCTAAAGTAACAATTTTTATATTTCAGTTTCCACATATTTGATTTTCTGTGTAGATACCGGTAAAAACAGTTTTATGAGTACTGTTATTTTAGGTCCTTTTTATAGCATCTAGGTTCTGGAAAAAAATTTTAATCTCAGTTTTATTTTTGCCGAGGAACTCAATAGTATTTGAGCAAAATTTTGCCAAGATCCATTAAGCTTTTTAATTTGGGCTCTATTTGATAACACTGATGGATGATTTTGACCTGACGTGACTTCTAAATTTGGTATTCTGAAATTTTGTACAAAATAACTTTCTTATAGACCTTCATTCTATTTGCCCAACGACATTAACCCTTTTATTTTAACCATAGAGAAAATTTTTTGTCTCAAAATGCCGGACCTTTTACTCTCAGTGACAAGTACATAGATAAGGTTACAAAAATAGAAAGAAAATCAGACGCTAACATTAAAAAATGATACCTAAAAATTTGTAAAATATAAATTATTCTAAACTACGTTAATAAAATTGAACATTACTTACAATTATACCGTATTTCGACAAATCTGTCACAGATAGCGGCACTTGTATTAGTGAATATATACATAAATTTAATAGATTTGAGCGTTACTTTATGGTATTCCATATTTGATATTAGTAAATAGGAACACTGTACAAAATACCACTTTTATTGAATATAAAACTCTTATGACATGTTTCGGTCAGTATGACCATTCTCAAACGTGTGATCCTCATATAATAATAATAATAATAATAATAATAATAATTATTTATTTGTGTAAAGACCTTTTCAGGTATACAAAACGTCAAAGGATTACAATAAGTATTAAGTACGTATAATATGACACGTATAATACATATTTTCAATTACAATAATTCAGCTATTTCATACGGAACTTTACTATTTAGATGCTTTTTTAGTTTAGCTTTGAACTTATTATATACGTTCTCAGTTCGTATATCTTCAGGTAAATTTTGGTAAATTTTATAGCCTGTGTAACAAGGAGTCTTTTCAAAAAATGTTGTTCTGTGTGCGAAACTGAATAAATTTTCATATCGCGTATCATACTGCATTTTTTCTTTCGCTACAAAATAATTATTTTCTTTCATATATGTTATTAGTTCATACACAAAGATACCATAAAAAGTTAAAATTTCATTTTCTATAAATAAATTTTTGCAAGATTCCCTCTTTGGAATCTTGAAAATGGTTCTTATTATCTTTTTCTGTATTATGAATGCTCGGTTAGATTCCGCAGATCTTCCCCATAATAGTATTCCATACTTCAGTGTAGAGTAAACGTATGCATAGTAAAACATAATTAACTGTTCATGATTCACATATTTTTTTAATACTCTAATTTGAAATAAAAATTTATTCAGTTTCTTACACACAAAATTTACTTGATCTTTAAATTTTAAATTACTGTCTATAATAATACCTAAAAACTTAGTTTGATTCGTTGATTTTAGTATTGTCTGATCTATACAAATTTCCACCTTTTCATTATATGATTGTCTTAATTTAAAATTCACCAGTGCCGATTTTTGCAAATTTACAATTAACTGATTCCTATAACATCACTCTTGAAACATTTTTAGCACCTTTGTTACCGATTTTTTTGCATCTTCATAAGTAGAGTCGGCTATAAGTGCAGTAACATCATCAGCATAAATTATTAATTTTGCATCTACTACATGTTCTGGTAGGTCATTAATAAAACAAATAAAAAGCAGAGGTCCAAGATTACTGCCTTGTGGTACTCCAATATTGATGTATTTTTCTACTGACTGTTGTCCTTGAATTTCGACTACATATTTTCGATTACTTAAATATGAATTTACCAAATCATTAACATTGCCTCGGATTCCCATGGCTTCCAGTTTCTTCAGGAGATAACCGTGATTGACCGTATCGAAGGCTGCACTCAGGTCAAAGAACAATCCAAACACAGATAGTCCGTCATCTAACGCTTTTGATAAATATTCGTAAAATTCAAACAGAGCAGTTGAAGTAGATCGTATATATGTAGTATACATATATAGCCAAATGGATATGAAAAAAACGTCCCAACATCACGGTGCAGATTTGGAAGTATTTTGTTCGTTTTGCGCAAATGCGACTTTTTTGGTGGTAATATGAACCAATCTGAACAGTAAACACGGTAAACACTAATTGATGCATCTGCGCAAAACAACTGAAGTGCCTCTACCCGATGTCTATCCGTCTCACTTCATCGGAACCACTGCCTCTTATAGGGATTGGCCATATAGTTATAATACATATATGGTGATCCTCTGTTCGACGATCGTTGGTCTAGTGGCGAAGACACCTGGCTAGTTACCGAGAGATCCTGGGTTCGATTCCCAGCCGATTCAGTTTGATAATTTTTTCAATCACTTTGTGATTTTTAATTTACATTTGGATTTTGATCATAAACCAAAGAAATCGAGTGCTTAAAGTTTCAGTTTAGCTGAACGTTAAGTAAACATACAAATTCTGCGTATGTTTAAATGCGAACAAAAGTTCGTCATACGTAGTAATGTTTCATAAGCACTCGATAATATTTGAAATTAAAAATCAGTAAATATAAAAAAAAATTAAATGCAACCTTGTTTAACCGCCATATTGGTAAACACTTTAACCCTTTTTTGGCTTCATTTTCATAATATACATTGAATATATGTCTGTACTTCCTCTATTTATTCAATACTCAGAGTTTAACCTATAATTTCTCTAACAAAAATTTAAAACTTTGAAGACCCGTAACTTAACTCTTTGCACTCAAGCAAAAAAAAAGTGAGTTGTAAATAGGCTCGTAAGACATGTAGCACATGACAACGACCGACGTTCTTTTTTTGACGGATTCTTTTGACGTTCTAACCTTGTTTCCCCAAAGTTGAATATTAAATGCGCTAAATACGTCCTCAATGCTGTTTTTATTAGTTTTTAATTTTAAAAAGATAATTCAACGTGATTTTGTATTATTTTATTTACAATTTTTCTAATAAATGAATGTGTTTGCAGTTATTAAATAAAATATTCATGTAATGTGAAGTATGAGCAGTCATTACAGTTCAACATTCAGTGTGTCATGTGGTACATGTCTTATGATCCAACAGACAAAACACCTTTAAATATGGTAGAGTTAATGGACAAACCACCTTGTCATGCTGTACATGTCTTATAAGCGCAAAGGGTTAAAAATGAAACAAAATTTCAAAATTCGGACTCCGTTATGCCACCTTTGGAGTGGTCCTCTATTGATAGACACCTCATTTATTAAAATCCGTTAAATAATCTTGGCTGCGTGTTTGTCACAAAATCTTATAAATTTTTTCCTAATTCTATTATTAATTTAGATTTTAAAATGTAGTTTAAATGAATCCGTATGAACAAATGTCATTTAATCAAAACAAGAATTCAAATATAGTCACCTTGATTATGCTCAATAATAAAATTGCTCAATACATTTCGATTCTACTCGTGTATGAATGGATCGAATATTTTAGGCGGTACTATTATTTGCAGTGAATAGCAGAAACGACCATGTTTGAAATGAGAGAAAATCACCTATTTATATTTACCGATACATTAAGTTCTTGTTTGGGTCACCAAAAATCCCCTTAAAAAATAAAATATTTTTTCAGTTCAATTTAATGATGACCGTTTTCAGAATTTTAAATCCTTCAACCACATGTAGAAGTATTTACCAAATAATTTTTTCTTCTGATGTTTTAGACAATATCAAAACAACACGCGCTTATAATTAACATTAAAAATGACTACTTTATTTCTGATCTCCAATCAACAAATGGAACAAAACTAGGAGACGAATTACTAATTCCTAGAAAGTGTTATGAACTTTATAATAACGCTGTAATCACTTTAGGAGATCTTTGTTGTAAATTTATTCTCGAAGATGCTGCATCTCCATTTAAAGTACCTCAACAATTGGCACCTCGTAGTACACAGTCATTCGCGCTATCTAGATCAAATAGATTTTCGTCAATAATACAGACAAATATTCATGATCTTCCAACGCAGCTAGAAGAATATGAAGAAGCAACACAAAAATTATGTCCTACGTTTGTAGGGACATCAAAACTCAATATAAAAATAGCTGACACTCAAATTTTAGAAAGCAGTATAAATGATTCACCTGATCTAGTCTCTGAATCGATAAAAGAAGGCGTTATTAGAGGAAAACGATCTTTAACCAACAAAAATGAACGAAATACATTTAAAACAGACAATAACGATAGCAAAGACAAAGAAAATGATTTTATTGTGGCGGAGACGCAAACTGAAAATACAACTGCTCGAAGTTCTAAAATTTATGAGGTTGATGAATCTGCATGCACAGATTTTGAAGATATGGATATATCAGATTCACAAATAGCAAATATTCATTTAGACACACAACTCACAAAAATAACTTCAGATGATAACCAAGAAGTCGAAATGGATGTTTCTACAACAGTTCGCAGTGTTACTTCGAATGACAACCAGGAATTATTTTGTTTAAATGAAACTCAGTTTGATTTGGGTATAGATTTTACTGGTTTTTCAGAAAAAAGTAAAAATAACTCAACAGCATATCACACAGAGACGTCCGATCGCCAATCAAATAAGTGTTCTAACGATAATCATTCCCAAAAAATAAAGGAAAATAATGAAACAGATAATATTATTTTAACAGAGAATAATCCACAATTAACAAAAGATGAACCAACGTCTTCATCCACGAAAATCATTACACATCAAGAAAATACAGATAGCAATTTAAAAGACGCCCATAGTTATGACAATATTAATGATTTAAATAAAGCAAATTTGAAAAAGAAAATCGCATTGAAATCTAATATTCACGAACTTGAAACGCAATTAGTGCACTTAGAAGACGAAACAAACTTAACCCAACAATGTAATAACGAAATAGACTCAGATGAAACTCAGTTTGAAGAAGGTGATATCAAATTTGAAAAAATTTATGACCTTGAAACACAATTCGACCTTTCAGAGAATGAAACTGAACATTCCAATTCTAATAATAACAGTGGGAAAAGTAGTAGCTGTCAGAAAGATATATTAGAATGTGATAAAGTGAAGGGTATTAAAAAGTCTGCTACAGAAACTGTAAAAGATAATCGTCGTAGCACATCAGCTCAAGAAAACTGTCTTAATAAAAACAATATGGGTGGTAATAAACAAGACTATAATCCAAATGAAAGGCACACTCAGAATGTTGAATCTTATGATCCCTGCATAACCATTTTTGATAAAAGTATGGAAAATGCTAGCAAACATACGATGAAATCTGATGAAACTAAATCCAAAAAATCGACTAAAAAATTTAATAAACAAGAAGTTACAGATGAAACATTAAATGATGAATATTCTAATAAAACAGTTAAAATGAAAGCATCTGATAGTTTGGTACCAATAGCTAAAACAGCAGATGAAAATAAAAAACTAATCAAAACTGATATATCTGATAATCCAACTGAGGAAATTTCCAAATTCGAACATAGTTCTAAAGTGAATAATAGTTTGGATAATTTAATTCAAAAGCCTGGAACAAGCAAAAAAATAAATGAATTAAAAGAAATTGATATATTCAATATTCCAACTCAAAACATAAGATCTCAGGAATATATATCGTACTGTAAAAATTCTAATATAAGTTCAAAAATTGGTGAGATTGATATATTTAATGCCCAAACACAAAAAATTTATAATTCAGATAATACACTGAATATGGAGGACGTTGATAAATCAATTCAAGAATCTTTCAAAATTAATGAAGAAAAAGAAAAACCGAACGAAGTTTGTGAAAATTCAACACAGAAAATTGCATTACTAACGATAAATAAAGACGTAGAAAAATTAAATGAAACTGATATATTTAATGTTCCAACACAAAATATTTGTAAACCAGAGAGTTCTTCAGTAGCATTGTTGAACTTAAGTGAAGAAAGTGAACAATTAAACGAAACTAATATATTTAACTTACCAACACAAATGATGTCAAATAATGATTCAAATAATATATTAAATAATAATAATTTTGCTAAATTAACATTACAGAGAAATATTAGCACTACAGAAAGAAATACATACAAACAGACTACCTGTAGTGCTAAGGAATTAAATGAAGATGATATATTTGATATTCCAACACAAAAAATCTGCAGACTAGACAACACATCAAATAAAATACACGTCGTTGCTTCGACTTCTTCTGGACAGAAAACGACGTCTCCTAAAATAGTTAATGAAATAGAAAAATCTGATGAAATTGACATATTTGATGTTAAAGCGCAAAACATTTGCACCCTTAAAGATAACTCAATTAAACTATCAAAGAATGATAATCCTTGTAAAGAAGATCCATTTGACATACCTACTCAAAAGATTCTTAAACAGAAAGATAACACAGAAGATAATAGAAAAAAGATAGATAATTTTAATGATACCGATATATTTAATTTTCCCACTCAGAAAATACATGGAGAAGAAGATAATGTAAGTACCAGTAGGAAGGTAGAAACTCTCTATGATACTGATATATTTGATATGCCTACTCAAAAGATCTACAAAGAAAGCGATAATGTAAGTACCACCAGGAATGTAGAATATATCAGTAATGCTGATATATTTGATATTTCTACTCAAAAGATTCAAAAACAAAAAAAAATTCCTACTCAAAAGATTGATAAACAGAAAAATAATCTAGATGCCGAGAAAAAGGTAGAAAGCACTGAAGATACCAATATTTTAGAGATTCCTACTCAAAAGATCCACAAACGGGAAGATAATTTAGGTGGTAGTAAAACGACAGAAATTGTCAATGACACTGATATTTTTGATGTACCTACTCAAAAGATTTATAAACAGAAAGATAATGATTTTAATAAGAAAGTACAAAATACGAACGATACTGAAATATTTGATATTCCCACTCAAAAAATACATAAACAAAAAGATATTGTAAGTAGCAACAGGGAAGTAGAAATTACCGATGATGCTGATATATTTGATATGCCCACTCAAATGATTCAAAAACAAAGAGATAATACAGATACCAGCAGAAAAGTAGAAATTGTCAGTAATACTGATATATTAGATATTCCTACCCAGAAAATACGCAAAGAAAAAAATAATGTAAGTACTAGCAAGAAAGTAGAAATTACCGATGATGCTGATATATTTGATATGCCTACTCAAGTGATTCAAAAACAAAAAGATAATATAGATACCAGCAGAAAAGTAGAAATTGCCAGTGATACTGATATATTAGATATTCCCACTCAAAAAGTATGCAAAGAAAAAAATAATGTGGGTACTAGCAAGGAAGTAAAAATTACCGATGATGCTGATATATTTGATATGCCCACTCAAATGATTCAAAAACAAAGAGATAATACAGATACCAGCAGAAAAGTAGAAATTGTCAGTAATACTGATATATTAGATATTCCTACCCAGAAAATACGCAAAGAAAAAAATAATGTAAGTACTAGCAAGAAAGTAGAAATTACCGATGATGCTGATATATTTGATATGCCTACTCAAGTGATTCAAAAACAAAAAGATAATATAGATACCAGCAGAAAAGTAGAAATTGCCAGTGATACTGATATATTAGATATTCCCACTCAAAAAGTATGCAAAGAAAAAAATAATGTGGGTACTAGCAAGGAAGTAAAAATTACCGATGATGCTGATATATTTGATATGCCCACTCAAATGATTCAAAAACAAAGAGATAATACAGATACCAGCAGAAAAGTAGAAATTGTCAGTAATACTGATATATTAGATATTCCTACCCAGAAAATACGCAAAGAAAAAAATAATGTAAGTACTAGCAAGAAAGTAGAAATTACCGATGATGCTGATATATTTGATATGCCTACTCAAGTGATTCAAAAACAAAAAGATAATATAGATACCAGCAGAAAAGTAGAAATTGCCAGTGATACTGATATATTAGATATTCCCACTCAAAAAGTATGCAAAGAAAAAAATAATGTGGGTACTAGCAAGGAAGTAAAAATTACCGATGATGCTGATATATTTGATATGCCCACTCAAATGATTCAAAAACAAAGAGATAATACAGATACCAGCAGAAAAGTAGAAATTGTCAGTAATACTGATATATTAGATATTCCTACCCAGAAAATACGCAAAGAAAAAAATAATGTAAGTACTAGCAAGAAAGTAGAAATTACCGATGATGCTGATATATTTGATATGCCTACTCAAGTGATTCAAAAACAAAAAGATAATGTAGATACCAGCAGAAAAGTAGAAATTGCCAGTGATACTGATATATTAGATATTCCCACTCAAAAAGTACACAAAGAAAAAAATAATGTAAGTAGCAGCAAGAAGGTAGAAATTACCGATGATGCTGATATATTTGATGTGCCTACTCAAATAATATGTAAAGGCAAAAATACTGTAGCCCGAACACAAATCAATGACAAATCGAATGAAATTCAGTTGCTAGACAAAATTGAAATGTTAAAACCAATTAATGAAAATAATAATAAAGTGGATTCAACGTCAAAAGAAGAAATTAATGATTCTGTCAATAATGCAGGTAAAATTATTTCATAATAATTTTATGTTTCTAGCCTCATATTCTCCATAACAAAAAATCATACGTCTGTCGGTTGTAGAAATTTGGCGTGTGATTACTGTTCTAGGTTTAGGCTAGCGACTAAACCCTAAAAAGATGTTTAGAAATTTGGCAGAGTTCATCTAAAATAGTTTAGCTCTCTAACAGTGAACAAATTATCAAATCGGTAATGATGCATTCTTAAAAAGTTAATTAATTTTTATTTTGAAAAACGAAACCGATATAAATATTGTTATTGTAATAACAAAAACGATGAAGCATTTATTGTAAAGAAATTTAGCAAATTTCTTAGTTTTTCTCAAAAGCTACTTCACTTACAACAATGGCTTAAAAGTTTATGTAATTTTTTATACTCTTTTCGATGGTATAGAAAAAAATTAAAAAATTTTTGAATTCTTGCTAATTTTTGCAAAAAAACACTAAAAATGGTGAAAAATGGCAAAATTTTGGCTTCTAAAAATCGGACGTATCTGGCTGACGAACTCACACTAGGGTTTGAGACTTCTGATCTTACCAAATTTCCAACTAATTGCTACAGTCAGGAGCTTTATAGCTCTTACGGTTTTCGAGCTATGATACAAACTTACAGATTTTTAAATGAGACTATATGTTAGTTTTTCGATAAAACTGATCTAATGAATCAATTAAAAACGTAAATGAACAAAAAATATTTTTTTACCCAAGTTTGAATTTTTTTTAAATTTATCAATTAGGCAGTAAAAATACCAATGACGAAAGAATATAATATATTATTTATTATAAAAGAACCTGTAACATTGTTTTATTGAAGCAAAAGTTATGCAATTACTAGACAGTGGCGGCAACAAAATTAAATGTTTATATCTACATGCATACTTATATATCATATTTTACATATATAAATATAATGTAATTTATCTATACCAATCAAGTTTCAAGCCTTTGTGTACAAATTGAATACCGTGAAATAAGAAAATGTTATTTTTCGATTCTAGTATTTCAAAATAAATTCTGTCAGTTCAGGGTTAAATCTCATAATGTAAAAGCTGAATTTTTCGTTCAAAAATTCACTAATAGTCAAACAAAAAAAATTCGGGTATTTTTCTTTTAATTCGGTATCCTTTAGGAACCTAATATTACATAAAATGTTACTGCTTAACGTATATCCGCATATTAAGTATGGATTTAGTACATGTGCAAATAATTTTTTAAATAGTCGCCATTGATTTTAAATAATAACCAAACTCGACAGATTTACACATACTTTACAAAAAAATTTTAATATTATAACTGAAACTATGTGAAAATACGCTCAATTCTTTAAAAAACGAGTTTAAAAAATTTATTATGATGAGGAATATTGGAAATTTTTGACATTAAACTAAATTAAAAGCAAAATTATATTTCTATTAAGAAATGTCAAAAGGAAACTTACGGTGAAATGTTATTCCTTCGAGTTTTTTTCTGACGGATTTTTACATCCGTAAACGGAACAAGTTGCCATAATAATTTCTTTTCAAAATTTGAGGAAACATGTTTTTAAAAAAATAATTTTTTTAAAAGACAATTTTTTTACTTGCAATTACCAATATGGCGTATTTCAGCTTCAGTTTTATTTTTAAAACCTAGGGCATCTTAGACAAAGAAATATTTATTGCTAATATATATGTTACGTATTGGCAACGCAAAGATTCTCACTCGCGCCTCTGGTGGTAAAATTAGAACTAGCATCAAGTAAAAATATACGTATACGATTAATGGGTGATATAAAATCTAGTAATCCGCCCATAATTTGTATAGTACATTTTTCTATCGACAATTAAACGTATACAAAAATTTTTACTTGATACAGCTTTTAATTTAAAAAACCAGGAGCGCTCGTGTAATCTTTGCGTCGCCAATAGTGGTTGTCTTTTTTATGGGAAGCGTAATATATATTTCTGTAAAATATAAATTACAGGTCCTTTCATTTCTAATGTCTATGAAAAATACGCATAGGTATTTGAGCCTACTTCAACCGACAGTGTCCTGGTGGGTTACATTTTTGTGATATCCAAGAAAAGAATCTTTTCCACTATCATACAAATGGTAGTAATTCAGATTTTGGAGTATAGATGTCCGGCTCAATTTTAAGTTTTTAACATTGTTGTATAATAAAATCAAATTTCTTTAAACGATTAATATTTAAAGTAACTTAATTTAAGAAGAATTTGAAGTAATATTTATTTTTTATTTATTTATAGAACAGTCGTTGGCAGTAAAATACATGTGCACACCAAAGTCACATTGGCGTTTCTTAATTATGCCAAAGTGAGGTTAACTGGAAACGAAAATATTATTAATAAATGTACTCAAATAGTGTAAAAATATTTGAAATTCGATAGTATTTTCTTTTTATTAAATATCAAATTAAAAAGGGAAGCTTTTTCACAAAAGACTTTTCATTTCCTTTGAAAATACTTACTATAAAAATATGTTTAGACGCCTATGTATCTGTCAAACAGTGACTTTTCAGAATAATTATTTTTTTATTTTTCAATGAGTTAAAACTGAAATTCTATTTTCTTATTGTACTTAGTTATCATTTTTATATGATAATTGAATCTATTTAATAATTTTAATTTCGGATGGAAAATGTAATAATCGTTTAATTTTTTGTTATTTCATTGATTAAAATGGCAGCCATATTGAGCTAATATTTTTTTTAAATTACGTAAAATCCTAATCATTTGAAAGCACTTGAGTACGAAATTTAAAAGTGTCATTTTTAAAACGTAATTACTCAAAAATGTGAGATAAAACAACGAAAATTTGAGTGTTACTGGTAGTTTTGAATCATAAACAAATTTTTAAAAAACTTTTAAACATACGTTTCCATTTAAAAGAAACTATAAGTTTGCATCATAGCTCGAAAACCATAAAAACTGTAAAGCTCCTGACTAACAAGAGAGTTCCTTGTTTATTACAGCCAAATCGTTGATTTAATCGAAAAATTGTTCATCAAGAGTTGTAGATATCGACGGGGGCAACCGATTGTTATAGTCAGAACTAATATATATATATATATATATATATATATATATATATATATATATATATATATATATATATATATATATATATATACCGAGTGAGTTTTTTGAGAGTTCCTTTTTTATTACACCCAAACCGTTGATTTAATCGAAAAATTGTTCATTAAGAGTTGTAGATTTATATCTATTTATATATATATATATATATATATATATATATATATATATATATATATATATATATATATATATATATATATAAATTTTAGTTAAGATCATTTTCGGTTTCTCGAGGCCTCAAAACAAATTTTAAGGATCTATTGAATTTAGTGTTTCTACAATATTTTTTAGTTGGCGAATTGATCCATCGAAGCCTACAATTACATCGTCCACACATTTATTTCAAAATTTTACATGTTGTTTAGTTAATGGATTATTCAGTATTATTTTTTCTAAGTTCGACATATAAATCTCCACCAGCGAAATTCCCGAGTTTCCCCGAAATTCCCCAAAGACTTAATGATGATCCCATAGCAAAACTACTTGTCCGCTGGAAGAATTTGTTGCCGAATTCGAAGTAGTTTAAACGTATTGATTATCTCAGATTGTTTTAAGGGATTTTTTTTCTTATTGTTTATTATTTTGCTAATCAAGTTCAGGCATTCTTTGGTGGAAATATTGGTGAATATGCTGCGCGCATCCGAAGATGCCAGTCTATTATATTGACCGGAAAAAGAGATGCTATTTAATTTATTGACTAGTCAATTGAATTTTTGATCCTGTGGTTGGATATAAATTGCATTTCTGTTTTAACTAGGGAATCTGGGTATTGTGATATTTTGTGTGATGGGTAAATAATTTGATAAATATTCTTATGAATATTTGATTTTAGTTTACATATTCATTCTAAAATATCATATTGTCAGTAGTTTTTCTCTTTCTAAAGAAATGTTATAGAATCCTGGTTTTCATAGTGACGCCGGCATTTGATAAAAAAATTGTATTTGAATTTTTTATTCTTTTTCTAAATTTTACATCTGAAATCTTAAAAATTAGGATCAAGTCGCTAGCCTATTCACATGGTTTACACAGAGCAGAGCACTTTCAAGTTTATCAAGTCATTCGAGAGTTTTATAAATACATTAAGCATGACATTTCTATGTTTTATAAACTTCATTTTAGACTTTTCATTTATTTCTACACAAAATCATAAAGTAATAGGCGGTCTGTACACGATCAGTAATACTGTCAGTATTTAGAAATACTGACATTATTACTGACCGTGTATTGATAATACTGAAGTATTCGTATGTATAATTTATATTATAAAAATAATGATTCATTATTTTTGTCAGTAAATACTGACAGTATTACTGATCGTGTACAGGTAACCTTAAATTTAAAACCTTTCACACTATAACCCATAACGCTGTTTATCAGACTATGTAACTGCTTCCCACTTATTATTTAATTTAACAAAAAATAATGTGCTTAGAATATTAATTAATGTAAAATGCCACATAATTCAATTTTTTAGGCAAGACAATCAATGAAAAACACATTAAAAATGAAATTGATAAATGCCAAGCAAGCACTAGCAGTTCTAGGGCATATATTAAGAAAAATACAGTTAATCCGGAAACTAAGTTACATGAAAAAGTAGTTGATACAAGTTCAGATAATGTTGGCGTATCATCAGTTAATACAACCAAAGACCATTTGTCACATTCTAGCAATATTAGAGAAGTTACAAAAAATAAGGAGAAACTGTTCGTTGATAATTCCATAAAAACTGAGGATAATAATTCTGGAAACACAGAAATAAAACGAACAAGGAGAAATGTAAAAAGATCGTCAGCGGTTGAAGAATTCATATCGAAAGAGAAAACAAAAAAAAGAGGTAAGAAACTTGAAACAAGTATAGAAATTTCAGAAAGTCCCTCAAAGAAAATTAAAAGTAATTCAGATAGCTCTAAGAACTCAAGTACATCTGATTTTAACAATCAACTTAATAAACACAATGAAACAGCAAATCTAAAAAGAAACTTAAAAGTTCAAGAGAAGCAAAGTAATTCAAGAAAAGAATTATTCCCCGAAATTGAAAATACAGACAAAAATATACAGAACACTACACAAGTAACACGTATAAACAACATTGAAATATCGGAAGTGTCAGCTCAAAAACAAATTTTAAATAAAAATAACTGTGAAAGTGTTATAAACAAGACCATTGACACATCTAAACGGAAACATTCAGCAAAAAGTGAAACTAATTTAAATTCTGATAAAAATAAGAAAACTAAAATTGATGAAAGCAGTACCTCTGACATATCAATAAGAAAATCATCGAGAAAGACACAAAAAACGTCCATTATTGGTGTCGCACCGAGTGATGATATTACTGTTAGAAATAAAAATGAGGAACATACGGAAGTGCTCCAAACATTTAATATTGATAACGTAAGATAGATATATATATTTTTTTTTTAATTTTAAGCTTTAAGAAAATGATAACATTTAAGCAATTTAGTGTAATGTCTCTAATAGAATTTTTTTTTATATGTATGTTTTCGTTGGATTATGATAATGGAATATTGTCAAAATAGTAAAAACGAATTATTTTCGCATACAGTAACCGTCCAAGATAGTTATTAGATAGATATAAAATAGACATACTTTGAGTGAAACAAACTATGTTTGGTCTTCTTATTGGCACGTATATGCCTCAACATGTATATATATTACATATGTATGCATGCTTTCATATTGTATACGTGTAAGGTACCTAGATACTTTTTTAAAATTGATTTAAAATGTTTAAATGTAATATTGGGAACTGACACGGGGGTGAAACCTAAAGAACATGGCTGACTATTTTGTGCAAATAAAAATTTACTACTGTCAGTACTTATTTAAATTAAATTATGTAATATTTAAGTAAAATATTTAATTGGGATGGTTCGAATTCAGTTCAAAAGAATTTTATTAATACTGTGAAAATTTCCCCGACTGGTTATTTAATAAAATGTGGAAAATGAAGAAAATTGTTAGTGATACTGTGAGTTTTACTGTAGGGGAGACTGGGGACACTTGATCCCCAGGCCATAGATAGAAAACTACACCTTATTTTTAATATCAATACGTGCAGCACTGATCTCAACTGTTATTGTCAATGATATAATTTAAGGGAGCTTTCTTATTCTTCTAATTTTCAAAATTCATTTTCAAGAAAAATCAGCACCATCTGAACTCTGCTCTAATTTTTCCTTATTCGCACAGTAGTAAACTATATAACATATTAGTA
This sequence comes from Brachynemurus nebulosus, assembly GCA_035578155.1. Taxonomy (NCBI): domain Eukaryota; kingdom Metazoa; phylum Arthropoda; class Insecta; order Neuroptera; family Myrmeleontidae; genus Brachynemurus; species Brachynemurus nebulosus. Next base: position 105,299,229 of record JAPWDM010000001.1, read on the forward strand.
TCAATGACGATGAAATCATATACCGAAATTCCCACCAGCTCCCTAGCTATTAATATCATTCCGGATTGTAGATCTCACGCGAACATGTTAGCGGCGTCAATGCAGAAAGTTATTATCGGGACGCTCCGCACGCTTCGATCGCATGAGATGAATTTTTCTGGGAGTTCATAAACACCTTTGAACCCCATGTCCCGTTTAGAGTGGGTCCTCGAACAGCCATTGGATCTGCCCTCGAATCTCCCACTGCTTCGTCTTACAGCGAGGTTCGGGGATTTATTAGGTAGGAAAGACCAGGAAGGGGATGCTGTATGACGGACATTACGTACCTGACATTAGCTTACCTGGGTGGTTATACTGAACGGATACTTTTTTCTCCGCCTGGGGGTTTTTGAAGTCCAGTCGCGTTTTTCACGTTAAACTTAAAATAATAATAATAATCTTTATTCAATAAAGTACAGAGTACATAGAATAAGTCATTCTTTAAATTCCTTAATATTATAAAAATTCTTTGTCAACAAAAAACTTTTTAATTCTTTCTTAAATTGCCTATTATTTAATTTTTTTACATGTGTTTGAATGTTATTAAAAATTTTAATACACATACACTTCAATATTTATGTACGTCTTTGTTGACTGAATAGTTACCAGTTTATCCGCGCCTCGCGTCTTGTATGAATGATCGTACTGATATTTCTCAAATAATTGATAGTTATTTTTCACAAATATTGCACATTCCATAATATAAGTATCAATCACTATGAGGATCTTTAAATCCCTGAAAATTGGACGAGCGTGTTCCATAGATTTGACATTTACCATGATCGTTAAACATCTCTTTTGTGCGACTAACACTTTTTCTACTAACGCTGAATTTCCCCAAAATAAAATCCCATATTTTATATTCGAATGTGTCTGCGCATAATAGGTTTGTATCAAAATATCAAATGATACAAGATCTCTTAATTTATATAGCGCAAAACTAAGTTTAGCTAACTTATTGGTTAAAAATTCAATATGTTTTTTTTTATTCATCCAATTTGTTATCAAGATAAATGCCAAGAAACTTTGCATAGTCCAATGATTCAATTTTTTGATCCTTAATTTGAATGTTGCCCAAAATAGATAGAGAAAGGTACGATACATTTGAGTCCAAAATAAGCTTTTTTGCGCAGTTCGCCATCTACGTCATAATTACGTCACATATTTGAATTTTTAGAAAAAGACAACATTACAATTATTTATTATTATATTTATATAGCGTAAGTTTTTTGAGAGTTACCATTTTTATTACAGCCAAACCGTTGAAAGAGTTGAATTGGTTGCCCCCGTCGATATCTACAACTCTTATTTGAACAATTTTTCAATTAAATCAACGGTTTGGCTGTAATAAAAACTCACGCTGTATAATTTAATTCGCCATCTTTGTCATTACGATCTGCGCGTCGGCATACTTTTCTCCATCTACTTTGATGTTACCTATATTGTTCATGAAACAAACCAAATGTGCTTATTTTCAAGCATATATTGCTTACACTTGAGGGCAAACCGATTCCGCTTACGCCAATACTTACGCCGATTATGTTTTTTGTGCAATTATATAAATTGCATATTTCAAAGAATATTTTAAACATTTTTTATTATGGTATCTACTCTTATAATATACTTATTATAATTTTTAACACGAAAAAATGCTGTTTAGAATATTTTTTCCTATAGTACGGTGCAGTTATTCAAAAAAACGGCCTAACCTCAACATCCAAAGTAACAGTTTCATTCAAACTCCAAATTGTTCTATACAGTCCATATATTTTTTAGCAAAAAGTTACACCATTTTGAGCGTTGGGTTTTGGAGGGGGGGGAAGTAGGCAAATTAACGGATTTTATCAGTTCTTTTTTAAATATTTCGGAAATTATAGGGTTTAGCGTAAAAAATGTCATATACAAAAATAATCTACATTAAATTGCGAACAAAAATGGTCCTGTGCATAATCTTGCTAAAGTGAACAGTTCCAGAGTTACGAAGAGTGTAAAAGTATCAATTTTTTGTATTTTTAGCCACTGCTGCACCTATCACCAGGTGCAGCAGTGGCTGAATAAGAAGAATCCGCTCGAGTGGGGGTGAAAGAAGATTGACGAACACCAGAGACCAGTTACAACAGCGCGTCCTGCAGCTCCCGAGGAATTACTTTCCCTCATAGTGTGCGCTTGCAAAGACGAATGCGTCCGTAACTGCAAATTCAGAAAAAGTGTTCTAAACTGCTCAAGCATATACGGTAATTGCTCAGGCCTAGGATGTGATAACAGGGATACGAACATTATAGACGAAGATTTAGAAGAGGAGGGTGTTATGTTTGAAGAGGACTAATCGCAATTTCCTTTTACAAAACACAATCCTGTATAAAAAAAATTAGTTTCCTTAGTGATAATGTGTCATATTTTTTCCAAAAAATCTAAAAATTGCTACTTTTACACCCTCCATAACTCTGGAACTCTTCACTTCAGCAAGAGTATGCACAGGACTATTTTTGTTCGCAATTTAATGTAGATTATTTTTGTATAGGCACTTTTTGCGCTAAGCTGCATAGTTTTCGAAATATTTAAAAAAAACTGACGAAAACCGTTAATTTGCCTACTTCTACCCTCCTCGCTCCCAAACCCGACGCTCAAAATGGTGTAACTTTTTATCAAACAATCGGCGTGTTCGTTGCTGAGTTTTTCTGCTCAAAGTGAGCTGTTAGCGCATGCGCAAGAACTTTTTTTTATGGAATACACAAGTATTTCGTACTTCATAAAAATGTTCTTGCGCATGCGCTAACAGCTCACTTTGAGCAGAAAAACTCAGCAAATGAACACGCCGATTATGTGGACTGTATAGAACAATTTGGAGTTGGAGTGAAACTGTTACTTTGGATGTTGAGGTTTGGGTCTAATTGCACCGTACTACTAATGTTTCTGTGTTAAAAATTTGATTTTTAACGTCAATTGCTTTAAGAAATTATCTATGAATGCTTTAAAATTTTTGAAGGAAGATAATATAATTGAACTTGTCAATTTTCTAAAATTAAAATTTTTATCTACTATTAAGTCTGACGCATGAACGTCCTTAATACCCCGTAAATACAAACAAAAACTAAAAATTGAGCAATTTAACGAAAAGAATAAAAACTAAAAATTAAGCAATTTAACGAAAAGAATAACTACCAACTAACAAAAATGCGACAGCGAGGTATTGTTTTTAGGCAACAAAGAGCTGTAGAAAACACAAATTTATTCAGAAAAAATATAGAACTCATTGTCAGTGTAATGCGGTAAGGCAAATTAACAAGTAAATTCATATAATTCATATTATGTGATTACTAAATATTCGATAGTGGTAAACGAAAATTTTATTCGTTCTCCTCCAGCACTTGCCTAAATTTTTTATGATCTAGAAATTTTCAAAAATTCTAGTAAATTACTAATTAATAAGCCATTTTGAAAGTTAATCAAAAATTTTGATAACGATATCTGGTAAATCTGCTTGTTGCTTTTCTCTCTGTTTTATTTACTTGAATCTTGGTATTAATCCTGTCAGGTTTGACCAAGACAATCGATTTTATTGTGTATTCAAGCAAATAAAAAATAAATGTTGAAAAGAAAACATGATTTCATTATTTTCCATACTTACTATAATAACCATAATTAACTAAATGTATTAGAATTTTAAAGAACTTAATTTAATTTTTATTTTTTTAATAAAAACAAATCACTGGTCACTGAATAATGACTTAAATTTTTAATTTTTTTCTAAAAATAAATTCTCCGGTTTTTCGTCCAATTATAGATTTAAAAAAAAAAAAAAGTGTTAAAAAAATAAGCGAAATAAACCGGTTAACCAAAACAGAAAAACTGGTTTTCAGTTATAACCGGTCCGTTTTTCCCATCCCTAGATACTAGATTCTTTTGTAGTGTTCTAGGAAAATGGGAAAAATAAACGGAGACGCAGATACATTTCATGATTTAATGATGCAAGAAGGTAGAAGGATGTACTTTCAATCTAGTCATGAAAAAATATCCTGAAAAACCTTATGAGATTTGAGCGAAAAATCAAAATGGGAATCAAGTGTTCCTAGTCTTCCCTATTGTATTTAGAAGGTTCCCATTTACAAGAGCGACCACATGAAATTAACGAATCAGTTTCCGAGAATAGAAAGATCTTTAGCTGTTAAATGCTCATGCAAAGTTGTAAGCACGTGATGGCCACTTCATTATTTTGCTACAGATATGTAATTTTGATGTATAAATGAATAATTCGTCGTACAGTTACTTATTTTTACAAAAGCGAGCGAATCAGGTATTTTTTCTTCTACTAGCAAAAAATTTGGAAATTTGCCTCAAGAAATATAATTCTGTTTCATTTACAACCTGGTTGTTTTTCGAATGTAAAACGCAAAGTAAAAACTCAGAAAGTTTAATAGAAATTACAACAGCTGTTAGTAATTCATGAATAGCATGAAAACTAATTTCTAAATTTTCGTGTGATTTTCTCCCACAACCATTTGCAAACTCTACTTCTGCTTTTGCCCCGCAAAGGTAATTTTATAACTTCCATAATATTCAAAAAAAAAAAAAAAAAAAAAAAAAAATTATATGCTTCTTTATTTAGATTTAAACCACTATCATTTAATAATTTAATCAGATGCACACTAAAAATAGTATTTATTTTGGCCACCAGATGTCAGTTCAAAACTTCAATTTTTTTTATTATAGACCGTGAGCCAGTGACAGGTGAAAAGATTGTGATTTTTTTATAAAAATAAGAGAACATTCGTGTGCCTTAGATACCAAAGCGGTACAGTACTTATTCTCAAATGGAACACTCTCAAATGGAAACGCGAGCTTCTATATTTTCTTTGTTAGCTTTTGAATAGAATCTTCTGGAATATTTTTCAATGTTCAACTCAATTATAAAGTGGGTTTTTTGATCGTTTTTAAAATAAACTTAACAATTTTTATTTTGCGTCGCATCATTTACATTGTATATTATATAATTCGCTGACGTCACTATGTAAAATCGGAGTCAGTACCATTGGATATCCGCCGTATAAAGTAATTTAAACTATAAGAGTTTATTTCGTACATATGTAATTTCTATGTATTTCCTTATTTTTAAATATCATCAACCGACATTGATGATTCTCAAATGGAAACACTCACTTCCCCAGTCCCGACGTGTTTCCATTTGAGAATAAGTTAGTACTGTAGTTACATTCTGTTTTATCCGTTTTATGTTACTATATTCGCTATATTCACATCAGTATTTTAAGAATATAAACGCCACGAGTGGTGAAAAAAGAAAACCTAATATATACCATTTTCGTGGCCAATTTTGACAATTCTTTCTATATAAATTAGCCGTCCTTTAAAGTTATGTAGCTGCAAAAATTGACTATGGTTATTAGGCTTTAACTAACCTAATAGCCATATTATAAATCGAAATTTTATGAAACTAAGGAACTAAAATAATTACAAAAGCAAAAGTGAAAACAAATAGCAAAATGTTAATTTTTTGGATTTTATACAATTAATGTACTCGTATATCAAAAGATATACCCAATTTGCTTTATCTTTTTTTATTTTATATTAAATGAATCGCATATTTTATAATTTTAAATTAATAAAATAAAATATTTCAGAATGAAGCTAGTACAAGCAAAATTGTAAACCAAAATGAAGACATGTCATTACAGAGAAAGAGTATCAGAAGTAAAAAAGGAATACATAGTACAACAAGTAAAACTACAATAGCCGAAATTGTAACTGAAAATGAAGAGGTGTCAAGACAGAAAAAAATGGTCAGAAACAAGAGTAAAAACGAAATAGATACAAATATTACAAATAAAACTGAAGAATCTAAAATTGAAAATCCAAATAAAGATGTACCACTGAGGAGAAACACAAGAAATCAAAATAAAAAAGAATCTGTTTCGTCTGCAGAAGTAACTAAAGAATCTAAAATTGGAAATGATGATTTGCAAATACAAAAAAGAGGAACCATTAGGAACAAAAGTAAAAATGAAATAAATAATGAAGGAACTAGTAGTACTAATAACGTTACTATAGAGGCGAATTCAGTAAGTTTTTAATATATAATGTATTTTTAATAGGCTTAGATTTAACCACAGACCAGTGAACATATTATATATTATATTATATTATATAGACTAATTATATAAATGTATAATTAAGGCAGCCAGTTACGATCAAGTTCCGACCTTAATAGTATTATGTAATATAGTAATCAATGCAATAACCCATTGTATTCGTAGTAACGTTTTCAAATAATTATTGTAAAAATATAATATTGATAATAAAATTATATTTTTTGGGAACAAATTGTAAAATTTTGAAAGAAAGAAAGTGGTATACGCTTTATTTTCAAAATACGTACTTATACAAATTATGTCCTGCAATAATTATAGTGCATTTGTTTAAAAATTGACATTATATTATATTCCTTGAATCTCACCCGTCTCACCTTGTTACCTGCTTCAAGAAAAATGCCTAGAAACTGGCTTTACGCTTTGTCTAATAGTATAATATAATAGTGTTCATTGGTCTGTGGTTGAAATATAAAAGAATATTCCTTAAGGGGGACCACTAGTGTGACCGCCTGAAAGAAAGGTGATTTTTGGGAATTTTTTTTTAAAGAAAACTACTGTATGGAATGTTTTAATATTTTAAGGATATCTGGATATATTCGTTGATATATAATAAATTCATGATAAAATTTTTGGACCAAAAAATTGAAAATTCAGTGAGTTATTCGCGATCTCCCAAGGCTCCAAAAAAAGTTCCCCCACTGCTGCAGTGATAGCGACCTTCACAGTGCCTGAAATCAAAAAAAAAAAAAAGACCTATTAAACTAGAAGGTATTGCCCGTGCCATGAACCTCAGTCGAAAAAACAAGTTGAAATTTAACAAAATGACGGAGTTTTTTAAAAAAAGTTTCAAAATTTGCGCGAAAATTTGATGATTTTTGGCCTGCAAGAATTACAGTTTTTATTCAATCGGAAAACTGGAGGTTCATGGCACGAAGAAACATATATAAAAGAAGCTGCAATAAGAATCAAATCGATCGGATGATTTGTCTTCGAGTTATAACTGCAGAAAATTTGAAAAATGTAGTTTTTCTTTATTTTACCTTTTAGTTTTAATCACTGAGAATTTTTACTAAAATTATTTACGATGTACTCACTATAACGATCATAGTAAAACTAGATGAGTCGTTTAAATGTAAATGTGCCAGGGTTTAGCTTCTCCACAACACGTGACTGGCAGCCACGTCCAAAACTCCCAAACTATCAACCTTCATACACTTCTCAATACCTCAAGGTTAACAATGGAAATCAGAATCCGCTGTTCGGATGACTGTAACTCAAAAACTATTTGAGATATGCATTTGAAATTTTAGTATGTTATTTTTAAAGGTATAGACTATCGAAACATGCAAAATAAATTTTCCAATTTCTTCAAAATGTCACACTAGTGGTCCCCCTTAAGAAAGTATAATTATCATGAGAAGAAAGTTACACTAAATGTTTATTTAATAATAAAAGCTCGTTTTAAACGCGATATCTCCCAAAGTAGACCCAGTATTCAAATTTTTACCACATCTTTCAGATCTGTATTAAAATACATATAATTTGTGTATCTTCACTTCTTTTCTGCCTTCATAAACAAAAAAATTTTATAAATGATCAAAAAATAATTTTGACTATTTGTACAGTTTCTGACCAGTTTGAATTTATAAGAATTTTGATTATTTATAAAGCTGGTAATTTTGCTCAATTCTAGAAATGGCAATATAGCCCGAGACCCCGCCGTATGCAAAACTTATGTATAAGATACATGAACGATTTTTTGTAAGTAGTACTACCCCAGACCTAAAATTTAGAATTGCCAAATTTTGCTCGCATGATAAAAATCTGACGTCACTTCTGGTTATGGTCATCAAATACATTGATGATATTTACTCCAAAATGAAGGTTTCGAGGTGCAAAATAAAAATATCGAGCGCTGCCAGGCCTTAGTAATTCGCAACAGTGAGACTGCCTTCACTGAAAAAAAAATTTCAATGGAGGTAGCCTCAGTGTTGCGAATTACTAAGACCTAACAGTCTTCGATATTTTTATTTTGCACCTCGAAACCTTTATTTTCGTGTATATATCATCAATGTATTTGATGACCATAACCGGAAGTGACGTCAGATTTTTATCATGGGGGCAAAATTTGGCAATTTTAATCGAGGTGCCCTTTAGGTCTGGGGTAGTACTACTTACTCACAAAAAATCGTTCATGTATCTTATACATAGGTTTTGCATACGGCGGGTTCTTGGGCAGAAAATTCTATATTACTCTATATTACTCATATACATATAAGCTGTTCTTTGAAATCATTAACTTCATTTCTTTATGTACTTTATTTTCAAGACATTAAAAAATAAGACACATTGTAGTGAATTACTGACCGTACATAAATTGTCTGTGCCATACGTAATTTTAAAAAAATATCAAACGAATCAGCCACTTTGTCGCTCAATTATCTTTTTTGCTGTTCAATATTTGTTTTTTAGCATGCTAAATCGTATTAATTTGCTTACCATATTTTGGTGGCAAGACAATTTAATGGCCTTTGAAATAACTTTCTAGCCGTTAAAATATTTTTTTTAACCGATTTCTGTTCAATAAATTTAACTGCTACTCAAATAATTTATTCCCTTTATTTTTAATATTTATCCATATCAAAAGAATTCGAAGGATTATAAATTTTAGTTGGTCAGTTGAATCCTACTGTACTAGTTCGGTTAATTGAATTGCATGCTTGTTCATTCGTTAGTTCACACAACCGCAACAAGTCTCTAACAATAAGTTACAAATGATGAAACTTACAAAGAAACCACAAGAAGTCGAAAAATTGAAAAATTGTGAACTTCGCCAGGGTGTAGAGAGTGATTACTTAATAACATAAAAATATCAGTTGCTACTAAAAACGATTTTTAGAGGTAAAACACACCCTCAAAGTTGGAATTCAAAAATTTAAAAATTGGTAAAAGTTTTGTTTATACGCACCTTTAATGGAGTCGGATAAACAAAGCATAAGGAACTGTTTCCCCCCTCAAATTTTTTTCGGTAGCATGTTAATTAGATATAAGACTATATGAAATGAACATTTTCTACCACTTGCAACCGCCGCTACGAAAGTTATCGGCCATTTTGTGAAAAATCGACCATTTTAGTCGTACTTTCTAAATATTGATGAATATATTTCGGTATGTGTAGGTCTAAAAACAATGAAAAAAATTGAGGGTATTCATTACGATATAGTCTACCAGCGGTTACAGTATGAAATTTTTATCTGCACACATAACCTTAAAAAAAAATAAAACTGGAGATACTGCTAAATTTTGGTTTTTTGGTTTTAACTTCCGATGTTTTAAATGAAATTTGATGAAATTTTCAGAAAATATACTTTATAACATGGACAATAACTGGTTAAAATTTCAAGTCAAAATATCTTACACAAACCCTAAAAATTGACGTAAAATTTGAAAATTGACTGGCCAATGATTTTTGTGCATTGTATCGTACGAGGCTCTTTTTTTTTCTTAAATTGTAGGTTTTTTTATTCACTTTATAACGGTGGACAAGAAAAAATTTTTAAGCTTGAAAAAAAGTGAAAAAAATCGATTAGAAATTCAAAATTGTCGGCTATCAACAGTATTTGAAAAATAATTTAAATCGAGTAAACTGCCATAATTTAAATATGCGTTGCAATAATTTGTCCCATACAAGGGTTACAAGCTTCCATATGAGGATTACGCGAATCGTACCCCATTAAAAAACCAAGTTGGGAGAAATTAAGGTTCAATTGTTTTCAAAAATACATAATATCAAAAGTATATAAGCTCCCACCCACCTTACAAGCTGCAAATTCAAGAGCAGCTGCAATAATTTAAATCAAGTAAACCGCCATAATAATATTATGAATTATAATAATTTCTCCCATACAAGGGTTACAAGCTTCCAAATGAGGATCACACGAATCAAACCCAATTAAAAAAAAAAAAACTTTTGAAAAATTAAGTACACAGTTCCTCGGAAGGCTCATAGGTGTTAAGCCACTTAGTTTGTTTCTTAGTTTGTTAATACACTCTTAAAGAATGTTGAATTTGTAGCTTGTGAGGTGGATGGGAGCTTTCAGCTTATATACTTTTGATGTTGTGTATTTTTGAAAACAATTGAACCTTAATCTCTCCAAACTTGGTTTTTTAATCGGGTACGATAAGTGTAACTCTTACATGGAACCTTGTGACCACTGTATGGAACAAATTATTATTTAAATTTTTAAATTATAGCAGTTTACTTGATTTAAATTATTTTTCAAATACTGTTCATAGCCGATAATTTTGAATTTCCAATCGATTTTTTTCACCTTTTTTCAAGCTTAAAATTTTTTCTTGTCCACCGTTATAAAGTGAATAAAAAAACCTACAATTTAAGAAAAAAAAGAGCCTCGTACGATACAATGCACAAAAATCATTGGCCAGTCAATTTTCAAATTTTACGTCAATTTTTAGGGTTTGTGTAAGATATTTTGACTTGAAATTTTAACCAGTTATTGTCCATATTATAAAATATATTTTCTGAAAATTCCATCAAATTTCATTAAATATCCGAAGTTAAAACCAAAAAACCAAAATTTAGCAGTATCTCCAGTTTTATTTTTTTTTAAGGTTATGTGTGCAGATAAAAATTTCATACTGTAACCGCTGGTAGACTATATCGTAGTGAATACCCTCAATTTTTTTCATTGTTTTTAGACCTACACATACCGAAATATATTCATCAATATTTAGAAAGTACGACTAAAATGGTCGATTTTTCACAAAATGGCCGATAACTTTCGTAGCGGCGATTGCAAGTGGTAGAAAATGTTCATATCATATAGTCTTATATCTAATTAACATGCTACCAAAAAAAAAATTTGAGGGGGGAAACAGTTCCTTATTCACTAAAATTTGAAGTCTATCCGACTCCATAACTTATAGAGTTCTAGTAATAAATAAGACACTATTTTTTTCATTCACACATTTTTTAGGGGGTGAAACCACCCCTTCAACTGGGTACTTAAAAATAGGGACCGAGCTTGACGACATTATTGACATCTGATGTCAGATTTAGTGAAGCACTTCGGGTCTGACATAAATATACACATTAAGGAGAGAATTGACTAGAGAGAATACTGTGTATTACAAATACATTAAGAAATTGTAGCAAAAAAATTGAGTGATATGAGCAAAAAAATTGACTGATGGGATTACTTTAATGGCGGTCAAACCATTAATTTAATGGTTTATCTAATATTTATAATCAAGTCTCCGTGGTTACAAGTTGGGCTTACTAAAATGGAGTCATGCTTCAAAGTTTAATGCCTGTGGTATCTCTAAGAAACATATGTTAATATGTTCGATTCAGTGCTCAGTGGATATACATAACTATTCTTGTTAGATATTTTGGATATCTTGTCTATAACGTTATTAAATGTCAAATTAAATTTTTTTAATATTTAAAATGCACTTTTTGATAATTAAATTATCAATTAATATTATTACTAGGATTAATATGAGCATGAATTTTATAATAAGATATTGTTGTATTAAAAGTTGTTCCAATTTTCTTGGTAAAAGTACAAACGTTTTGCTGATGTGATTGATATTAGTAGCATAACTGCGAATTTGGAATTGCAAAACTGCGCACAAACTGTATCATAACTGAATCAGAGAATAATGTGCATAATGTGCTTGACATGTTTAACATAGCAGGTAATATCCCAGTAATAATTAGTCATAATAGTAGCTGTCATACAGAAGAATGTTGCGAAGAATCCATCAATCCAAATTATGTGTAATTTAAACAACATAGATGGGATAAGATATACAGAAATGCAAGTTAATATTAACGTGAAGAAAACCTTAAATACAGTCTGTGAGGCTAACATTAAAATTATCTTAAAAAGTAAAACGAAAGATTCAAGTTATGATCCGGATGTTATTAATTCCGAAACAAAGCTTTGTTCAGGTTTTTATGGGCTAGAGTCCATAAAAAATGAAAAAAATATAAAATATAATGGGTGTTACCAGTGACGTGTTTAAATTAAATTAGACGCTCCCCACAATCGGCATTTCTTCACACGTTTGCTCTAAAATATTAGTTATAAAAAACGTTTCTTGAGAATAGACATTTATTTAGACACGTCATACTCTTACTAACTTTCTTAAGTAATGGGGATTTAGTAATAGGGAATTAATCTTACTTTCTTAAGAACTTTTTTTTCTATGATGTAACTCCGAATAGTCTGTTTTCCATCAAGTTGCTTTTTATTAAAAAATTCAGTCGCGTTTGGGTCGTAATATTACGGAGGTATTTACAAATCCTAAAGAATTTTTTAAGGAGAAATTGATTGTAGCCTTAAAGAGCATATTTGGATTTACAATTAGTTTTTACTGTTCGGCTTTTTTTTTTTTTTTTTAATTGAAGAAATACTTGCAGCCCCCACAATTCTACTTCCCTAGGCTGTAACTCAGTCAGCCCATACGTAATATACCCCTAGGTGTTACATGTAATGGGTAGGATTGTCTTTTAAATGCTATTACAGAAAGTAAAAAGTTAAGTTTCCAAAAAATCAAGATTGTTCATTATACTCATTAAATTAAAAGCAAATTGTATTATTCAGCTTTAAGTGTATTACATATTCCAAAATCACCGTATTTATATATATATATATATATATATATATATATATATATATATATATATATATATATATATATATATATATGAATATATATAGTTACTATTTCAACGTTACGTATCTTGTCAGAACGATTCATTGTTCTGACAAGATACGTATACGGTCTTCATTCAATTGTGTGACCGTCAACGGCAACTGTAAAGACTTGTAGGTCTGAAATATTTAAACAAAATTTTCTGGACACACGTATAATCATATACTGTACTGAAATGCACACATAAACCCCGTTAAAAGTAAAAAAGAAGGTATTAATGTACTCAGAGTACAAAAATGATTACACAATCAAATTTTTAGTTGGATGCTTATCAGAAGGGTTCATAAGTTTGATATCAGATTGTTACCGATATCGTGCTAGTGACTTTTATAATAAACTAGCTGACCCGGCCACGCGTTGCTGTGGCTCAGTAGTTATAATTGATTGAATTAATTTTTTATTATCATTTTGACACAATCAAATCAATATTTACTAATAAAGCTGAAAATAGTTTAGCCAATTTTAAATCATATGGGATTGAGAATAGGCGCGAGAATAAAATGCTTCGCTCGGCAAACAGTTCAAAATTCTATAAAAGGTTAATTCCATGTAATGCTTCGCTCCGCTCGCTATAGGGTTTACTAATAAAGTTGAAAATAGTTTAGCCCGTGGTTTAGCCAATTTTAAATCATATAGGATTTAAAATAGGCGCGAGAATAAAGTGCTTCGCTTCGCTCGCTAAACAGTTCAAAATTCTATAAAAGCTTAATTCCATGTAATGCTTCGCTCCGCTCGCCATACGATTACGAAAAATTAAAAAAAAAATTTATCTAAAAAATATAAAAATAAAATTTGGGGTAGACCACGCGCCATGGTGGTAACTTCCATTAATACGAATATCATATTCATCTTACCCATTAAAAATACATCATCATACTGATTTTCATGACAATCGGTTGAACGGGGCAGAAGTTGCTACTCTGCAGCGCCACCAGGGGCCTATTTCATAAAAGTACAAGTTACAATTTTACAATTTTACAATTACAGGTGCTTGTAATGCACTACTTACAATTTTAGGTGTTGCATAAATAATTCTTACAAATTCTTAACTTTTTACAATTTTAAATGATATCCATAGAAACGTATCAATAAAATTAATACCTTTTTTGCCAGTTAATATTATATTTTAAATTTCATAATTATATTGAAAACGAATATATTAATGTTAACAAGCTGAATTTTGTCCGCAGAGATGCGGGGCCGGTCTTTGATCGAAGATAGTTGAAGTGGACATTTTTTTAGGTTTATAGATGTTCATTGTGTTCCCAATTTCTCTTAAAGGTTTGACCGAAGAGATGGACCAAACCTTTCCCCAAGAGACAAAAGGCAATTTTTCTGTCTTTCCTATGCCCACGTAAAAGATAATTAATTTGACCATACGCCTTATTTGTTCTTTTGTACCGAGCTAAGCCTTGGTAAACTAAAGTGTTCGGTTAGAGACAACAATTAATTCACCACAGCGATTATAAGCAAAATATGGGCATTAAACTGTAGCTAAGTTGTAGTTGATTTGGTAAATTTACCATAATATAGTTAATTCTGTTTAGAATGGTAACCCGTATCGGTCGTATCGGTGAAACAATTACTGCAAAACAAATTTGCATATATTTCTGCGAAATGCGGTACCTATACTCATTTTTATCAAAAATTAGGATAGGTTCCCTCCATTATATGAATATAGAAAATGCAAAGGATGATTATATATGAAAGAAAAATTAGAGCGCAAAGTAGAAATATGTTTAAAATATTTAGAAAATACGAAACTATTATTTGAAATAGTTTTCAAGAACGAATGCTCACAAAACAGTCAAAAATTAAGACTTGTTCAAAAATTACAGAACTTAAAAGGTACGTAAGATTGTAATAACAATTTTACAAGCTATGTAAGATTTTAATCTGTACTTTGTAAAACATCAACTGAATTGCCTGTAAAATTGTCAAAGAAATGTCTGTAAAATTGTAGAATTGATCGGTACTTACAAATTTGTAATAATTTTTTATACAACACCTGTAACTTAAATATTTACATATTTGTAAAAAAAATACCTGTAAATTGTAAATTGTACTTTTATGAAATAGGGCCCTGGTGGCGAGTGGCATCAATGAGCATATCATACAAACCTTCTTCGTGGAAAAATACATATATATACCAATTTTCATAATAATCGGTCCAGTAGTTTTTGAGTTCATCGATGACATGCAGACAAACATTCATTTTTATATATAAAGATTAAACTGAAGAAATTTATAAAATTGTTTCAGTAAGGATAGCATGTTGGAAGAAACATTCAGAAAAATAATTACCAATTCTTTACAGAAATTAAATTTTTTTCTTTTATTTAACGATAACTGAATTGGTTTGAATTTTTTTTCCTTTTATTGTAGTTATTTTAAAATGAATCATTCTATCAATTTTTGATAGAAAAGGTATTCGACAGAGTAAAGATTTAAAATTTCACTTTCAAATAATTATTTCTTTACACATTAAAAGAACAATAATAAAAAAGTTTCAAGATTATTGGTTTTATTTGTTTTAACTATTAAAAAGAACCCTAAATAATTTTCAATTAACAATTCGGTACTAGCTTGGGTTCAATTCAATTTTTCCATTTTATATTACTGTTTAATATAAGATTTCATTTTATTTTTGGATTTTCCACCACGCTTCAGTTAATACATCATCAGATGTCACCAGATTTTCAGTTAATAATTCATTTACTCCAAATTAACTTTTTTTCAACAACGCCGGATACTACAGTATTTTTTAATTATTTATTTTTAAGTTTCGTATACATTTTTAAACAGATTTACTTATTTTCTAAGCAAAATTTTAAATTTTTAGCATCATTTTTTATTGAAATGTAACAAAAATTCCGTATTTTCCATTGGAGTATGTACGTATAATTTGGCGATATATTGCATTTTGTTTCAACAAGAGGCTTCAATTTCTTTTGATTTTTATTAATTGACAAGGAAAAATATTCAAATCAAGTAACACCATAGTAAAACTCGTTTCTGTTTTCCTCATTTCTCATTCACCATTAATATTTTTAATTTTTAGACACATAAAGGCGCCACTATCGGTGCCAGTGCTGTCGTCTATAGTTCAGGCTCGATCCCTATATAGAGTTTTATACCCCGTTTCAAATACAATTGAGCATGAGTCATCGTTAAAAAATTAAATAATTTTTATATTCGAAACAAATCAGTCTTCTATTCTTTTTTAAAAACAAACTACAAATTTAAAATTTACGCATTTGCAACAATGAAAGAGATAAAGCTAAGAAAACGGGAGTTCCTGAAATTCGTAAGTAATGAATCATGCTTAAATTTAAGTGAAATAGTTTATAGTAATAAATATCACATTATTTTTTGCGTCCACATATTTTTAAAAGATGAAACCACCCCTTCAAGCATGTACTTGAAATTTTAAAAATTACTAAAATTTTGTTTATATGTACTATACAGAGATCTAGTATTAAATGCAACTGATAGCTTGTAGGTATCATGGTATCACCCATTTAAAATATATGGGTGCCAAAATTATTATATTTATTACTGGCTTGCTGTGTAGTGTAAGTAAATAAAATTTCGTAAACTCTTAAAATTTTAAGTACACATTAAAAAGGGTGCTTTTACCCTTTAGAAATGTGTGAACGCAAAAAATAATGTGATATTATTACTAGAATTCTGTATAGTATATAGTATATTATATAGTACAGTATAGTATATATACTAAAACAACATTTCGCAATTTTTAAGTTTTTAAGTAGACACTTGAAAGGGTAGTGGATGCAAAAGATAATGATATTTTATTACTAGAACTTTGTTTAGTATATATAAACAAAATTTTGTCAATTTTTAAGTAGAGAGCTGAGGGGATGGTTTCACCCCCTGAAAATGTGTAGATACAAAAAATAATATCATATTTATTATACTGGAACTTTGTAAAGGGTCTGTCGATCAGTTTTAACTGACAGTTTTACTGAATAGTTAAAACTGGCAGAAAAAATCGAACGTGTATAGGATGAAAATTGACTGCATTTTTACTATCAGTTTTCACACGCTCAGTTTTCTCTGTCAGTTTTAACTGTTCATTGAAAACGGCCAGTTATAACTGATTGTTTGTAGCGCTCTTGAAATAAGTATAAACAAAATTTCATCAATTTTTAAATTCTAACTTTGATGGGGTATTTCATCAAGTTTCAGAATTTTTTGAATTTTCGACTTTTTGTGGTTTTCTTATTAGTGTTGATGGTTTTAGGCCTTTAGTAGTTTTTGCTTGAGTAAGATGTACTTGTACCATCTATTACTTCAAACAGAAGATTAGTATAACAATACATATGATGGATATACTGAGAGTTGTAATTTAATTAATTTATTGTTAAAATATTTATCGTAAAAGCCCCTATACTCGAAAGTGATTCAATACTCGAACAATTTTGATATTTATCTTTTTTTTTTCAGAAATAACTTCATTAATATATAAAATATCAAGACTGTTTGAGTATTGAATCGCGTTCGAGTATAGGGGCTTTTACCTTAATGAAAAAACAATTTTAATTCAAAACCACAATCTGATACTTTTTTATTGTAAATTGTAATATTATTTGTGTAGGTAACACTGACATCAAAAAGAAATCAAAAAAAGAAATACAAAGTTATTTTCACTCTATTCCGTGATGAAGAACAAGAAAATATTGTTAAAAAATTAGGTAATTTTTTATTTTAATTTTAATCAACTATTATTAAGAAAAATAAATTTTGAAATTATGTTATAATCTATATGGAACGAATTGTCCATTAAGTAAAGAATCAGTAGTTTTGTGAATAATGTCACAGACTACAGTGCGACCAGTCTCTCTATTGCTTTTGGATTTTAGTTTCAATTGAGGTACCCCCAAAATATAGGGTTTTGAATGCATCAACGGCTTCTTCAGGCGTCGAAAAACGTTGACCATGCAATTTATTCTTGATGTGTGAGAATAAAAAGAAGTCGTTTGTTGCCAAATCAGAGTTGTACGGCGGATACTCATCAGTTCCCGAAATATAAATAGCAACCCTCATACAACAGAACCACCACTATTTACATTATATCGTGTGTGCCAGATAACACTTCCAGCAATACGGAAATCTCGTAAACAGTAAGAGATACAGATTCAAATGAATTAGATAAATTATATAAAAGCACTGGACTAGTAGAATGCTACTTTCGAACTTACAAAAGTTTATGTTGTTTAGAAACTATAATAAAAAAAATCCAAACAGTACTAAAACTTACATTTAATAGTGATAATAAAAAGCCTTTTCATTTGTAATTTTTCGTAAAAAAATATTTTAAATAATAAAATTATTAATGATATTTTAATCATGTACTGACAAATACCGACACGGAAACGCATATGGAAATTATAGAAACAATTGAAATATTATGTAAACCATGTTTAAGAGTTGTTCACTACATTCACTGACAGACACATGTACCCATATACATTATTTGGGTTATTGTGATTCAGTTTTAATTTTTTTTTTTGTTTTTGTTCAAAAATGGTATAGTCGGATAAGTATAGGTGAATCGGCCCCGGAAGCGAATTATTTTAATAACTATATTAACGGTATAGTGAGGCTGTAAGTAATTGATATCTACAATAGGCATGATGACAGTAATAAAGAATTATTGAAATTCTATATTTATCTAATGAAATAGGGTTCATAAATAATAAAAACGTATTAATTTTTATTTTTCATTTTATTATTAATTTTTTTTTTTAGTAAAATAAAACGACAAATTACAACTGTCCTCCATGTTAGATTGAACACAAATCATAATAAACTACGTCACGTCTATGTAAACAATATTTTGTTGAACTCAATTTTGTGTACAAGCTCTGCACTTTTTAAGAAACGTTAGCAATGGAACAGGGATTTACTAAGGCAAATAGTTCCAATTTACCAAAAATTGATTTGCTAATGTTGGGAGAGTTTCTTGCATCAAATAAAGACTTTTGCTCAGCAGAATTTAGAAATATCAAAATTTCAACGTAAGTACATCAATATTCTTTAAAAAAAAAAAATGACTTATAACTTCAAAATCCGTAAATATGCTTTTGTTTGCTCTTATTTGTACTTCTTGACAAGTACAAATACATATTACAGGCTATATTATTTATTAATAAAGTACCCATTAAGATAAATAATTGTGAATAATCAAAAGATGAAACATAACTTTAATAAAAAACATCAAATTTATTATTGAATTTAGATATCAAACAAAATTATTATGCATAGAATATTTTAGAATGTATGAAATGAAGTAAAAACTTATGTCAAAGTGATCTTCACAAAAATAAATTGGAGAATTTAGACAAATAGCTTTTGGATCTCGCCGTGCAAGATTAAGCCACTTAATACACATTTTTTTTATGTGGAACGTAAACAAATAACTTGCTAGAATTTTTTATTGATGTATTTCCACACTGAGGAACTGCATACCACTTATAAACTTTAGTATTCATCGTATTCATATTTGTAACAAAAATCAACTAAATTCTTCTAACTGAAACTCAACACAATATACAGTTGCGTTATATTTGTGTATCCAAGCAATTGATTACATAGACGTGACGTCACAGCAGACGCCATGACATATTCGAGCGTTTTGACGTACATTTCGAAATTAATAATTAAAATGACAATTTTATAATAAATAGATTTTTTTTAGAAATAAAATTTTTTTAAGTAGATATTTCTGAATCTCGTAGAAAAGTTTTTAAAAATTCGTTATCATGCCTATTTTGCCGGCCAAAACTGAGTAGTTATGGAAATAACAAAAAAAAATTAAAAAATTACAAACATTTTTTTCTTCGTAACTAAACTCAACATAGGAAAGTAATTCCAAATCCACATGAAGGCAAACACTCTCAAAAATATTAGACATATTTATTATCGTATCAGTCCTTGTTATTAAGAATAAAAACAAGGACAATATCCGATCCAATGTTATTTTTATAGGGTTCTCATTGAGTGACCACTTCAAAAAAAAATTCAGTAACTGTGCCTTAATGCACTTAATTACTGCACCAAGTCTTATCAAAATTCAAGGGGTACAACAAGATAAAAAAAATATTTTTCATTTCAAATCTGCCGAACCGCCCCTCCAGTGGGTCCGACCCTGGAATTAAATACATCAATCGAAAGTACTTTAAAAATAAAGTGTTTTTTTCATATCTCCTATCTTTTATTATCGGTATATTAAGATATAGGCTATCTGCCCCTGATAGAAAGTCCAAATAGTGACTGTATTGTCGTTTATGTGACACTGGAGGTACTTCATATGTATAACTTTCCTAGATCAAAACAAAATCGTTGTGGAAATATAATAGAAAATTATCAAAAATGTGGTGTAGTAGGCTTTTTTATTTTAAATTTTTTAGTTAACTTCATAACTACTCAATTTTGGCCGCCAAAATTGTAGATATCAATTACTTACAGCTTTACCATACCGTGAATATAGTTATTGAAATAATTCGCTTCCGGGGCCGATTCACCTATACTTATCCGTCTATACCCTTTATTTTACCAGTGCGTTAATTTTGATTTTGATTTTGTATAAATCATAACAACGGCAGCCAACGGGGTAGCGATTTTTCAAGATAAGTAGAGATAAAACAGTGTATTTTTTTAATTCATTCTTTAACAAACTTTTATTTGATACCCTACAGCAGGTGAACAAATGCAACAAAAACAAACTACCAAATTCTCTGTTTCTTTTCCGTTTTGTTATTTTTATATTAAAATAACTATAGTAAGTTCGTCTAATATTGCTACATGGTTAATGACGTCAGACCAAGTTTAGATATTTTCACTTATACATATATTTTTGAAACTTTAATTTTTAACTCTATTTTAATTCTCCAGAGCAACACTTAAAAAGGAAATTGAAATTTTTATACTAGACATCTGTAATTAGGCCATAATTTTCTATAATTATGCAAAATTGTAACAACTATCTATATCAAGCGTCCTGAAGAAAATGTCTGTGATAAACGGACAGACGAACAAACATTGAGTGTAAATGTTCTGTTTTGCTATTTTTAATATGAAACACAAAAAATACATGCATATTCCCTATTTTCTTTTAGTAAAATATCATGACATTATAGTCCGAGAGTTCACCGTATACAAATCATATGTATAAGATATATGAACGACTTTTTGTACGTGAGTGGTACTGCTACAGACCCAAAAAGAACCCCCATTTATTTATTTCTGGTTATGATTTTTTATGTTTACTTAAGTCATGGAAAGCATAGATGAAATTTACGTTAAAATATAGATATCAACGCATACAATGAGGTTGTAGATGGATGTCAGACTTAATTAATCTGCAGCCATGCAGGACAATTAATCGAGAGTGCCATGGAGTTACGCGTTAATTAAGCCTAGCACCTCAGCATAAACTCATTAAATACATTGAAACCTTTGATATAGATTTCATTCATGTAATTTTTTGAATTATGTAAAAATTAAAAATTGTAGCCAGAAATGACGTCACATTTTGTGATACGGGCAAAATTGGTTTAACTCTTTTAAACAAACCATATGGAAAAAAATTTTTGTCTCAAAATGCCGGACTTTTTACTGCCAGTGATAAGTACAATAGATAAGGTTACAAAAAAAGAAAAAGAAAAAAAATCAAAGATCCCAACATCAAAAAAATGAACAATAGGAATTTACAAAATATAAATTATACTAAACTATGTTGATAAAATTGAATATTATTTAGAATTATACTGTATTTCGGAAAACCTGTCACAGATGGCAGCACCTGTGCCAATGAATATATACATCTGACAGCATTTTGAGCCGCCATATTGCAGGACGAGTTAACTCCTCTTAATCATTTAAAGCAGTGTTTTTCAACCTGTGGGTCGCAACCCCCTGAGGGTCGCGTAGCCTTTTTATGAGGATCGCAGTTACTTTAAAAATAAAATCACTCTAGTTCAATATATAATATTTAAGTTAATTGATGGCTAGATTAATGTGATAGTTTCATACTTTCACGCGATAAAGTTTCAAAATTGCGGCTTATTGTCAATAACAGTAAGCCCAAATTTTAAATAATTGTCGTCATATAGACACTTTTTTTGGCTTTGTTTTATTACTCTCATTGGAACTTGAAACTGACAGTTGTGCATATGTTTCCAGAAATTTATCCATTTTCAATAATTAAAATGAGCACAGCATTTTGAATATTAGACAATAAAAAACATTAAGTAACCACTAAACAAACAACAAGGCAGTTCAATAAATTTAAGCAGTAACGCGAGTTCACAGTTCAAAGAATTCAAATGAATTACGCTTGGAAGTGCTAAACGGCGACGGCGTGCGCGTGTCACTTTTTACGCCACGCGCACTTCAGAAGCTACTATAAGTCGTCAACTTCGTTGATATAAAAATATGCCTGTTTCAACTAGTTTCAAATCTTTAATTACGTATTTCATCGATACCTAACTATGAAAATAATCAATAATGATGAACGGATTCGATATTTATAACATAAAAAAATAAAGGTTAGTAATAGCGGAGGGTAGGGGGTCGCGAAATTTTTTCTTTACTAAGGGGGTCGCGCCATGAAAAAGGTTGAAAAACACTGATTTAAAGAGTTAAATAAATGGTAACTCCTTTTAGGTCTGTAGTAATACTACTCATGCACAAAAAGTCATTAATATACCTTATACATAGGATTTGTATACGGCGGGTTCTCGGACTATTCGATTTCACACTTAACTAGACACTTATTACGTAATTTGTTTACTTTTTTCTCCAAAAACGTACAAAAAGTAGCTCAAAATGCATTTAACTGTACCATAGAGTACTTTACATTCCATAAGAAAAACCAATTAGAGGTCATAACTCAAAAGCGGACAATCATCGAAAATTACTAAGAATATATTTAAATTTTACGTAGGAAAGTCCTATAAGAATGTGCAGATAAAAGAGTTTACGAAATTTTCATACTGAAAATGTTGTCTGTAACATATTTGTAATACTCGGCGTAAAGTTAAACTTTAACTACTCTTTTAAACAAACCATATGGAAATTTTTTTTGTCTCAAAATGCCGGACTCTTTCTTTTTTCTGCCAGTGATAACGATAAGTACAACAGATAAGGTTACAAAAAAAGAAAAAGAAAAAAGTCAAAGATACCAACATAAAAAAGTGAACCCTAGGAATTTACAAAATATAAATTATACTAAACTATGTTGATAAAAATGAACATTATTTAGAATTATACCGTATTTCGGAAAATCTGTCACAGATGGCGGCACCTGTATTAGTGAATATATACAAATCACAGCATTTTGAGCCGCCATATTGCAGGGCGATTTAACTCGTCTTAATCATTTAAAGCGTTAAAAAAAGATGTACGATATATGTGTACGCAGGTTTAAAATATGAGTCATCGCGAAAAACATTTAATAATTGCATATTAAAGGCAAAATACCTTTTGTATTGTATTAAATATCCGCTTAGAATTAAATAACTTGTGAATTTCTGATATAATAGTTCGGGGCCGGGAGTTGGTTTCAAAATTTATTACTCTCACTCTTCTATAACTTCATGTGTGGCTTCATTTTGAGGAGCCCCAAAATTGAAAACAGTGTATTTTTATGTATTTATTATTACCATATATAACACAAATATGTTTTCATATTTTATAAGTAGCCTGAAAAATTCCCAAAATATTTCTTTTTCAAATAATTAATATTAGATAGGTTTGCTTTGTGAAAATCCATATTAAAACATGGGATCGTTGCTTTGTTACTTTTCACAACAAAATCGTAGAAAAACACGAGTTGACTTTCGGCTTTAGTTATGTTTTTCACCTGATGATGGTGTAAAAGCCGAAAGTTAGCTCGTGTTTTTTCTACGATTTTGTTGTGAAAAGTAACAAAGCAACAATTTCTTTTTCATTTCTTACAAATATGCAGTAGAAATTTTGTCGGACAATCGTTTTAGTGTGTTCTTTATTAGTTTATTTCAAAGAACTTAAAAAAATTAGATTGTTGATAATAAGTGAACATATTATCGCAAAACCGACATCTTCAGAGCGTCAGACTGAAAATATGCCGCAGAGAATATGTGAGACAATGCTACCATCTGATTCTAAAAATATTTACTTAACAGCTGTGACAAAATCAGCTGGTTGGTAGTAAAGTTATTATAAGCCGTTATTTTGACAAATTACAGACGGCGGATAAGCCAAACGGCGCACCATTTTTGTCGGACAAATATCTTTCAGCATATGTTATTTCATTAACTTTTATATAAATTTAAAAGTAAAACGTTGGGCATAAATTTTTATAAAACATCGCCAAATTAACGCCTTATGCAGTTGCATACTAGTAAACGCCGCATTTACAAAAATTTCCGTAGATAAAAAACTTGGATAATTCGTCAAAATGAAGTCACACTTGAAGTTAGAGGAGTGATAATAAATTTTGAAAACAGCCCGTGGCTCCGAACTATAACAGTATTAGGCTAGCGACTTACTTTTAAAAAGATACTTGGAAATTGAAAAAATGTATTCTGGTCTCGATGGCCAAATTTTAGGTGTTTTTCCAGGTGTAATAAATAAAAAACTTTAAACATTTTTACTATCGTTTTTTTTATCAGTTTTTTATTAACATTTGAAAAGTACAAAAAAGTAATAAAAAAAAAGTAAAAATTAAAAAAAGTACAGGACGGCAAAGTAAGGACTCAAAAAAAAGCTGGTCTGAAAAAGGTGATCTGAAAAACAAAATTTTAGTAAATTCTTAAAGACGCAAAATGGCGTCCCTGTTAAAAAATTTTTTTCCCATCGTTTTTTCAATTTTGGAAATTTTTTTAAAAATAGTAAAAAAAAATTCAAAACATTTCTCGTCAAACGAATTTTGAATATATTTAGAAGCTCTGTACAAAATTTCAAAGCAATCGGTCCACTAGAACTTAAGATATCATGTCAACCGTTTCAAAAAACATACTTTTGAAAAAAATGAGTGTAAAATTTGAAGTCTCGTTTTGGGCAGTCTGAATCATGTATGGTGTATTATACTTAAATTTTTTTAATCAGCGATTCCTGCCTCTTAGAATGTTCATTCCTCTAAACTTTGAAAATATACTAAAAAAAATTTGAATTTCTAGACCAGAATACCCCCCTTAATATCAATATTTCTGGATGTATAAACCATGTTATTTATAATCAGTAATTTACACTAATAGTAATTTTACTTAACAGGTGGTAAAATTGTTGATAAAATTAAAGATGCTGACGTTCTTGTAACAAATCAAATTCGTCGATCAGTGAAACTTCTTAGTGCAGTATCACACGCTATTCCAATTGTGTCGCCTCGGTGGTTAGACGTCTGCGGTCATTCTAATCAATTTGTTGGTAAGTTTTGTACTATTTATTGGCGACGCAAAGATTTTCACTCGCGCCTCTGGCGGTAAAATTAGAACTAGTATCAAGTAAAAATATACGTATACGTTTAATTGATGGTATAAAATTTATTAATCCACCCATAATTTGTATAATATATATGTGTATATTTTTACTTGATACTAGTTCTAATTTTACCAGCAGAGGCGCGCACATAATCTTTGCGTCGCCAATAATATTGACACTCTATTCCAATAGGGTAGTGTTTTTCAACCTGGGGGTCGCGCCCCCTGGGGAGTCACGAACCCTTTTTAAAGGGGTCGCCGTTACTTTAAAAATAAAACCACTCTAGTTCATTATATAATATTTAATAAAGAGAACGTTAATTAATGGTTACATTAATGTGATAGTTTCATACTTTCGTGTGATAAAGTTTCAAAATTGCGACTTATTTTCAATAACAGTAAATCCGAATTTTAAATAATTGTCGTCATATAGACACTTTTTCTTTGGTTTTGTTTTATTACACCCATTGGAACTTGAAGTTGACGGTTGTGCATATGTTTCCAAAAACTTATCCATTTTCAATAATTATAATGAGCACAGAATTTTTAATATTAGACTTTTTAATATTTTTATAAAAGACAGTGAGCAACTATTAAACAAACAAGGCAATTCAGTCAATTTAAACACTAACGCGAGTTCACAATTCAAAGAATACAAATGGATTACATCCGGAAGAGTTAAACGGTGACGACCGTCGCGCGTGCGTGTGTCACTTTTTGCGCCACGCGCGCGTTCAGAACTACTATAAGTCGTCAACTTCGATGTCAATATAAAAATATGCCTGTTTCAAGTCCTTAATTACGTATTTAACCGATACCTAATTATTAAAATAATCAATAATGATGAACAAATTCGATATTTATAACATAAAAAAATTAAAAGTCGCGCCATGAAAAAGGTTGAAAAACACTAATAGGGTATTTGATAATATCAAAGAAAAAATATCAAAACAATTTTTAATGAAAGTTTATTCGCTCTGAGCCGAAACTATAGCCATTTATATCAAGTGATTATTTGGGAATATTTCAGGACACCTTACTTATTATAAATAAATGAAAAAAATATTAAAAAAACTGAAATTTGTTTAATAAAACCCATACATGTGCTCATTTTACCTTAAAAAAATCTTAAAATGGAATAATTTTCAATAATTAACCAAGGAAAAGCGTTTTAAGAGATAATTTTTATGATATATTTTTTTTTTTTAAATTACTACTACCTTGATAGTAGGATTACAAATATTTTTTTTTATTATTTTGTAAAATCTAGCAAATAGACCTCGAAATAAATACTCGTTTTGGAAATATCACACTATTAAAAAAAAAATTTAAAAAAAATAGTAAAATTATGTACAAACAGCGTCCGGATAAACTGACATATTTGTCCACCTTGAGCGCTGTAGTAGAATTTCGTATCCTCTCCAGGCAAAAGCTCATAGCGGATAAACTAATTGTTTCAGTTATTAAAAACTTTATTAAAATCATGATCAGCAGGTAGTGAGTTACTTCGGACAGGATAGGACCGTACTTATTGCAATAAAATTTTGCAACTAAATTACATGAAATTGTGCACATTTGAATGAATGTAACTGGTCAAAAATTACATTTTTCGCCATTTAGAATACTAACGGCATTTTTTATTTAAGAAAAATAAGAAAATTCAAAAAATCGAAAATTTTTTTTTTTAATTTATTGAAAAGCAGACCTCACTCGATTGTTTCACACAAATGTTCTTATCAGAGTGGGGAGGGCCAGAATCGAGTGAGTCTATCCAGTGGCGGTACACTTGCAACATATATACATGGAATTGGATAGTGGTTTTACACTCCCTATAAGTACACAAATCAATTGCAAAAAAAAAAAAAATTGGATCGTGCTAAAAATTCAATTCCTAATATGTTTTACCGATTACATAGGAGCTCCAATATAACGTAGTGGCCGGTACAAAATAAGGGGAAGTACGTTATATCGGATCACCAGGGCCTTCAGTAAAATTTTTTTAAGGGGGTACAGAAACATAATATGCGAACACGTATGCATTCCATTACAGGGTGTCCACATTCTGGAAAGTCAGGGAAGGTCAGGGAAAAGTCAGGGAAGTTCTTAGGCGTCAGGGAAAATCAGGGATTTCACGAAATTTTCTGGCAAGTCAGGGAAAATAGGTGATAATATATTTCCCAATGATTGTAAATGAAGAAAAATGTTTATGTTCACAATTATGTTCACGTAAATATATCACGTTAATTTAGTTTAGACTCACGGATATTTTTATTTTCTTTGAATTAATTCAATAAGTAGCATAAAATTGTATGTTAATTTTTAATTGTTTATTTGAATATGAAAACACTAGCCTTCATTTTTGTGACGTCATTTTTTTTTTACGTCAACTTCAACGCCCTCTGTACTAGTGAAAAAAATTATAATTAAAAGGAAAAAATTTTTTTTATAAAATATCGATCCTAAGTTACCATATGTAAAAAAATTTCCCTAAAAATAAATTTGTCACTTAAAAAAAATTATTTAAAAAGAGTCTTTTTTTTAACTTCACTCGCTAATTGATAGTAGCTTCAATAATTTTGCAATTTGTTTTTGATAGTGTCAAGTACCGCATTTGGGGCCAATACGTAAATAATAATTTTGTTTAAATTGTTTTTTTTATGTAGTTAATTTAGCTTTGCCCAATCCCTTAATTTCAGTCTTACACGTATTTATTCGATAAAATAAAAATTATGTAGGTATGTATTAAAATTTAAATAAAAATCGTGTGTTTGGACATTTATATTTCTAACCATTAATGGGAAACAAAAAAGTAATGGTCAGGGAAAATCGAACCTAAAGTCAGGGAAAAGTCAGGGATTTTTTTTTATGATGGGCTGTGGACACCCTGCATTATTGATGTACACACGCGTACATACGTACTTCTTAAATGCATGTTTACAAGAACACATCTAAATACATACTCATATAATTATACACAACTGTTGTACATCGTTGTTGTAAGTATTCCGCTATTTGACCTTTTATTTAATAATTAGATGAGTGATAAAATCGGTTTTTTGATATTTTTATTAATTCTCAAATAGAACATTCTAGAAGATTGTTCAATTTTTGTTATTTAGGCTTTCATTCGATGACAAATCCGATGGTGAAATCAATTTTCCGATATTTTTGCTAATTCTCGAATAGAACATTCTAGAATATTGTCCAATTTTTGTTATTTAAGGAGAGGGTAAGGTTAATTCGTACAAAAAAAGGCATGTTTTTGTTATTTTTTTGTAACGACACAGTTAAAATCTCTTTATTAAAACCAGTGGTACATTAAAGTATGACATTCGAAGCATATTGTGTAAATTTTTCACGAAGAAATATTAAAAAATACAGTAATGGCAGCAACTATTCGAACGTGTCTCGGAAAAAAAGTAGAATTGCGGTGCCCCTCATAACTTGGTGCTGGATCATCCGAAATAAAAAAATTAAAGTTAATTCGTTAGATAATAGTTTTCCTCAGGTAACGCTGGGAGGGTTTTTCGAAATTTCAACTTTTTACTTTTCTGGAACACTTAGAACGGAAAAACACGATTTTTTGCGAAAAAAAATTGGCTAATTTGTTATTATAAAATAAAAATTATTAACAAATTTGAAAAAACTCTCCAGCGTTACCTCGTAAATTATGTACAGAAATAGTGTTCAAAATTTCGAATGGATCGGTGCTGTAGTTTTGAAGTTAAGAGGGGCACCGACTTTGAAAACGTGAGCTGTGGGGAAAACGCTTTAAAGTTTTGAACACTTAAAAATTCTTGTATAAAACTGATATAGAATACTTACTGCTAAACTAAATTTTGTACCCTACACTGACAAAATATACAGTACAGATATAAACACGTTAGTACTTCCATTGAAATTTCTATAATATAACTGAGAGAGAGAGAGATATAGAGAGCGAAACATCTGCCAGGTAACAACAAAAATGCTTATAACTTCGTCAATTTTGCTCCAATCAATTTGAAATTTTGAGACAATATTCTTGCGATATTATGCATTCTTTTTTAATTTCAAATATTATCAAGTGCTTGTAAGACACTACTACGTATGACAAACTTTTGTTTGCATTTCAACACACGCAGTATTGATATGTTCACTAATCGTTCAGCTAAACTGAAACTTTAAGCACTCGATTGCTTTGGTATAGTATGACCAAAAACCACATGTAAATTAAAAATCACAAAGTAATTGAAAAAATTATCCGGATCGGCCGGGTACTAATACACATAGGTGATTGAATGGGTGTCCGGCTCGGCCGCTTACCGAGCATGGGATCGTTGGTGTAGAGATCAGCACACCTG
Organism: Brachynemurus nebulosus; assembly: GCA_035578155.1. Lineage (NCBI taxonomy): Eukaryota > Metazoa > Arthropoda > Insecta > Neuroptera > Myrmeleontidae > Brachynemurus > Brachynemurus nebulosus. Next base: position 105,328,944 of record JAPWDM010000001.1, read on the forward strand.
GCTAGTTACCAGGAGATCCTGGGTTCGATTCCCGGCCGATCCGGATAATTTTTTCAATAACTTTGTGATTTTTAATTTACATGTGATTTTTGGTCATACTATACCAAAGAAATCGAGTGCTTAAAGTTTCAATTTAGCTGAACGATTAGTGAACATATCAATACTGCGTGTGTTGAAATGCAAACAAAAGTTTGTCATACGTAGTAGTGTCTCACAAGCACTTGATAATATTTAAAATTAAAATTGTAACTGTTTCTCGAATCAGAGAGAGTACTAATACACATAGGTGATTGAATGGGTGTCCGGCTCGGCCGCTTACCGAGCATGGGATCGTTGGTGTAGAGGTCAGCACACCTGGCTAGTTACCAGGAGATCCTGGGTTCGATTCCCGGCCGATCCGGATAATTTTTTCAATCACTTTGTGATTTTTAATTATGCATTCAGTTAAAAAAATAAAAAAAAATGCAAAAAAAATTATTTTAATACCTTACCCTGCCCTTAAGCTTTTATTCAAAGATCAATTCGATGGTGAAGTTAGTTTCTCGATATCTTTGTTAGTTTTCGAATAGAACATTCTAGAACATTGCTAAATTTTTGTTATTTATGCTTTTATTTGAAGACCAATTCGACGGTGAAGTTAGTTTCCTGGTACCTTTGCTAGTTCCCGTATAGAACATTCTAGAACATTGCTAAAGTTGTGTTATTTATGTTTTTATTCGAAGACCAATTCGATGGTGAAGTTGGTTTTCCGACATCTTTGCTAGATTTCATATTTAATTTATCCGAAGTATGTACAGCAAAATCATAATTATCCAAATTAATGTGAACAAAATTTTACGAAATTGTTACTTCTGGATTATGTTTAACATGCCTTTAAAATATGAACATATAAATCTTACGTTGCAAAAAGAATTTATTTTAATTTTTGAAAGCCGCTAATGATTTTGGTTCATTACACACACAGTCTCAATTATCAGCTCACACGTACACAGAAGAGGCGTGGCCTATGTGACAGAATCAAGTGTGACTCAACCGAGTTTGGTGTGTATATATACATATATATATATATATATATATATATATATATATATATATATATATATATATATATATATATATATATATATATATATATATATATATATATATATATATATATATATACCGCAGGCCACAAAAAGTTGAACAAAAAATCGTAATACCATTTTTTTTATGGTGCTTAGTTTTCGAAAAAATTAATTTTCAAAATTCGAGATCAGCGTTTGAGAATTGCTGGAGTAATAATATTAGTTTGCATACATAATATGCACTAGTTTTTCTGATGGTGTGGTGATTTCACTGGTCGTGTGTCGCTGATGACGATGTCTGCTGCTGGTTGACTCGGTACACAGATACGACAGATATATACATTGTAAACTTGACCTTCATGTGATATGTATTTGCTCATGGTTGTATACGTTGTATAATCAAATATGTATATGTATTTGCTTTGTGAAGTGCCTTTTTATTTCATTGTTGATTGTTTTTTTGTACAATATTTGAAGTGCAGTTGAAGTTTTAAATTATTCTGGATATTTGTGTTTTAACTTTTTGTGTTTTTTAGTATTTTTATTGGTAACTGATTTTACATTTTTGGACTAAATTGCAATATACTATGTCATTCAACAGCTTCAATATTTGCCACAAAATTAAACAAATGTGGCTGGAAATTATTGTATTTAAAAAGTTAAGCCCGGCACACATATTTTTATTAAAAATAATTGCATTTACTCACTTGTGTTTTATATTTTTATCGTGTTTAAATACTACAATAAGTTGTTTAAAAAATATGCCATATCATACAAATGTCAATATTAAAAAGTGTATAAAATATTAGTAAATTTGAGTTTTTGAAAACAAAAATATTCTTGCCGCTTTAACTTTTCATAGTTAAAAATTTCCACCAACTCTGGTTCGTTTTTACCGGTTAAAAAAAAAAATCGCATGACATAGTATATTGCAATTTCCCCGCTTATACTAAGTAATTACTTAAATTTAGTGTGTGTTTAGTGACTATTAACTCTTTATAAAACTATTTTATTACGTGTTAGTTGTGATTTTTAATTTTGGTTGATAAAGAAAATGGCCAGTTACTCTGTCCATGAATTAGCCGATATGCATAGAGCAAGCTTTCGAAACCATACGAAATGACGTTGGCATATTCGTAAATTATGGATACGTCGACTGAATGCATGTGTACGAGCAGATGGTGGTCATATGCAAAGGTAGGCAACCAGTGGTCCTCAAATTTTTTTTAAAAGTTATTTTCTTCAAAACTATACGTTCTAGCAAAAAAAGGTTTTAAGGTTTTTTGTTCAACTTTTTGTGGCCTATCATTAGTTTTAATTTGGGGCCGTCGTCACGACTCACCCTGTATATATATGCTAAGATTTTTTATTACTGAAGAACAAATTTCTAATAAACAACTATACTTCTATCTCTCAAAATTGAAAATAATAAAAAAAGATGGATTTATTTAATTTAAATGAAATAATACAAACAAAAACTCGTCTGATAGTCAATAAAAATTATAGTGGCACTTTTTAATTTTGGCAGGTAAAAAATAAAAACAATTTAAAAAAAATGTTTACATAAGATACGTGGAAATAATATTTTTATACAGTATACGTATATGTATGTGTGTGTTGTTTGCGTATGTTTATCAAAATATTAAGTATTCATATTTTATTTATATTAATCACATCAAGTCAATATACCTGCTTATACAAAAACACGATACTGTCTGTTCCGAAAAATATCCGCTACCTGATGATCAGAAATGGGCTGTGACGTCAGACTATTGCATTGGAATTTGAAAATTTAAAAATTATAATATCCAACAACGCTATAACCTCTTCTTTCGATTCTTTCCACTTTTATTTAATTTATATTAACCGTTTATTTTCAGCTACTTTTGGAAATCAGTTGTCTTTCCAAGTTTTATTTACGTTTTCTAGATGTGTTTTCCTTTTTTTTTTTTTTAATAAAAACTATAAATTTTTCTTTATTATTAGAAACTTAACTACAGTTTGACCGTTAGCTGATTAGGTACACGTTTTCAATATCATTGCAGTTAACCGTGCGGACAAAAAGGACTGCTCTACGTAAAACGTTGCCACTGTTTACGGCTTCTTTTTCAGTTCTTGGAGTTCCTGTGACGGTCTAAAGAAAATATATTTTCACGTTACTTCTTATAAAAAAAAAAAAAAAAAAAAAATAATTTTCAAACTTAATTTTACTACGAATTTGAATATTTGAATGAAATCAATAATGAGGATTAAAATTCACATAGTGTTTGAAAAACTATCAAACTGGATCGGCTGGGCCAAAGCTGGACATTAAGTGAACATGTGAATATTGGTGTATGTTTAAAAATGCGAACAAAAGTCCGCCATACATCAATAATGTTTCACAGGCACTCGATAACATTTGAAATTAGAAATGGGGAATTTGACTAATTTTTTTATTTTAAAACACACATATTTATGAACTATGCACGTATGTTTTTAACTTTTAAAAATAATGCCGAAAATCGTTAGAAAAAATTGTTTTAATATTTATTCTCAAAATTTGCGCGAAAACGTTCATTAACTGTCAGTTACGTCACATTTTCTAGATAGCAACATGTGTTCTATAACTAAGAAAAAAAATTGTTTATTTTTCTTATAACTAGGAAAATAAATTGTTGATTTTTTTTTAAATTAATTTAATTTAGATTATTTCCATAGTTACGTTCCAAATAGCGACCCTAGTAGCGATAGTGTTGAAATCACAGACCAATGAACATTGAGGAGAGAATCGACTAGAGAGAATGCTGTGTATTACATGGTTACAAGTTGAGTTTAATAAAATGGAGTCATAACTTCACAATTTAATGTCAATGGTATCTCTATAGGAAACAAATGTTAATATGTTCGATTCAGTACTCAATGCCAATGAACATATTATATATTATATTATATAGACTAATTATATAAATGTATAATTGAGGCAGCCAGTTACGACTAAGTTCCGACCTTAATAGTATTCTGTAATATAGTAATGGATGGTATCCGTAGTAACGTTTTCAAATAATTATTGTAAAAATATAATATTGATAATAAAATTTTACTTTTTGAGAAGAAACTGCAAAATTTTGAAAGAAAAAAAGTGGTATTCGCTTTATTTTCAAAATACGTACGTATACAAATTATGTCCTGCAATAATTATAGTCGCATTTGCTCAAAAATTGACATTATATTATTTCATTAAATTTCACCCGTCTCATCCTGTTATCTGCTTCAAGAAAAATGTCTAGAAACTGGCTTTACGCTTTGTCTTGTAGTATAATATAATAGTGTTCATTGGTCTGTGGTTGAAATATAAGAGAATGCAACATCACAGCCCGTTTCTGTCCAGGTAGGATTATAGCTAAAAAATTACTTTTTTTTAATTTTATTTATTTATTTATTTATTTATTTATTTTTTTAATTTTAATGATGATAGTTAAGATGAATTAGCATAATAAATTGTTGTCTTTTATTATCAATTTTCATTAATATTGTTTTGTTTGCTTTTCTTTGATACTTTCAAATACCCCAATATTCCAAGCTACTTACTAAATAAAATTACGTCTAATTCAACAAAAATTATAATAGTTATTTTCGATACGTATGCGTAAAGAGAGGTATTCTAGCAGGTTTAAATTGGGGCACGAGTCTAAGGGACTGACGCATACACAACGAGATCGAGTACGCTGTGTACCTCCACGAGCCATCAGGCGAATGGGGGTAAGCGTATGAGATCTCGTTGTGTATGCGTCAGTCCCTTAGACTTGTGCCCCAATTTAAACCTGCTAGATATCTCACTTTTAGGCTAAGGCTACACGAGCGTTTTTAACGCCTGTTTTTGAGTGGAAATTAACGCGACGTTTTTTAACGCTGATCCGCGGGTATACGAGCGATAAATAACGTCATTAGTGCTTTTCAACTTCAATAATTAATATTTCACTGTCGACAAATTTCATTTTAGTATGTATTGTGTTATAATAAATTCGAAGTATGAAAACAGAATGAAATTGAATCATCAGTCTATATCTCTCAATACATATGGGGTATGATATGGTGTTTGGCGATACTAGCGTTATTTGTCGCTCGTGTAGCCAGCCGGATGTGCCACACGCATTTTTTATCGCCGCATAGCCCCAGACCGGCCAGATCCATCTTCTGGCGTTATGACCTTGAAAACGCGTGTATCTTTCCAGACTGAGCGATAATTTCAGCCACTTTAATTCATATCAGTGTTGTCCATATTTCTAGTGTTATTTAATGCTCAAAACTAAGCGTTAAAAAACGCTCGTGTAGCCTTGGCCTAAGCGTACGTATCGAACATAATTTTTTTATAACGACGGCTTCTAAAATTTAATAGGGAGAAAAAAAAATGAATTATTTCTGAACATTTTTATAAAATAGTAGGGTTAATTTTATTTTATAGTAAGGTTATTTGAAAAAAAAATTTTATTAATTTGTAAATCACTTTTGTTTTTATTATTCCATGTTTAATTTCAATAAATGCATATCATTATTTTCTGGTAGGGTCAGCTATTTTTACGCACGCTACTGTATTTTCACGCACGCTTACTATCGTTTGTTTTACCATGATGTGAATACGGCTCTTTACGCCCGACACACAAGGCTCGAATATTGAACTTTAGAAGCGGGAGTTATAAAAAATAAGTTTTGTAAACTTTATTTAAATTAAAATAATAATAATAACAATAATACGTCTCCATATCTTAATAACCATGGTTCTGACTGATAAATACTTAAAAAGCTTGGCTAAGAAAATCACCCATTAACGCAACTATTTACTGTAATGCAACGCCATTAAGCAGTTTTCCGTTAAAATTAATTAATAATTAATTTGTAGATCCGTGGGATTATCTCTTAATTGATTTGGAAGCTGAGAAAAAATTTGCATTCAAATTAAAGGATTCATTAAACAGAGCGAAGAATGGTCTGCTTTTAGATAATTACACAGTTATGGTTACAAAATCAATTCCTTTAGATATGAAAGGTATGTAAATTTTCAATATATAGCGAGAATAATCTGAAAGTTGCTATTCTTATCATGGTTTAACTATTGGCAACTGACACGAGAGTGATGCCAAAAGAACATGGCTAACTATTGTATGCAAGTAAAAATTTACTACTGTCAGTGCTTGTTTATTTAAATTAAATTATGTAATATTTAAGTGATATATTTAATTGGGCTGGTTCGAATTCAGTTCAAAAGAATTTTATCAATATTGAGAAAATTCTCCCAGCTGGTTATTTAATGAAGAAAATAGCTTGATTTCCATTCTGGGAATTCGCTAAGATGGAGAAAGTTTAAACAGTAGTGCTGTGAGTTTTACTGTATTGTATTTAGATTTCCATTTAAAAGAACGATCACATGAAATTAACGAATCAGTTTCCGAAAATTGAAAGACTTTGGCTGTTAAATGCTCATTCATGTAAAATTATTTTTGGTGGAAAATGTAAGCACATGGTGGTTACTTCATTATTTTGCTACAGATGTGTAATTTTGCTGTGTAAATAAATAATACATCGTAACCAGTTATGTACTATTTTATAAAAATTTTTCTTAAATGGTCAACATAATAGTATATTTTTTTTTATATCTTAGAAAAGTGGACTATATATATATATATATATATATATATATATATATATATATATATATATATATATATATATATACATTTGCTACATTTGTCACTTCTGTACATGAAATTTTTTAGTATTCGCCATTTTGATTCTTAGGTGAGGGTTAATTTCAATTGAAAAAGTATAAAAATTTATACTATTAAAATTATAATTTTATAACATCTAGATTAAGTATGTTACACCTATAGACTGAGAGTTGGCTACATGGAAAAGCTTGTTATCGCTACTTGGCTGATTTCTATTGTAAAAGGATCCTTTTGTGTGGCCAAATTCAAATCGCCTGGTCTGCCAACATAAGCCCGTAGCTTAAAGCGGGAACGGCCGCGTAAATATGTCAAATTTCTATATTAAAAACATAGAGATACATAGAGAGGCAACTTAAAAAATCGTTTAAAAAGTTAAATAGTCATTAAAGAAAAAGATGACAACAGTCATTTGTACTTCTAAACTATATTTTGTCTTTATCTAATGAATGACAAAATACATTTGTTAAAGAAATGCTAATTTTGAGTCAGGAATAAACAAAGATACACAAACCTTTAATGTCTTGTTGTCACACTCTTATCAATTGTTTATATTGGAGGTTTTGTTGTCATAGATTCCAGTTGTGTACAACATACTTGCTTCAAAAATAGGTACATAGTTGGCCATCCATGTATATCACTGATTAAAAATTATTAAAAATTTTATAAGATACATGGGTTATAACTATAGAAACAGTTTTTATTTATTCTTAGAAAACGTAGAAAATTGTTAGTAGACAGTTTGCTAATGACGAAAGTGCCAGCAGATAGCAAGAAAGTGGCAAAAGATTTCTAAATAAAAAATTCACATACATGCGTGTCAGTTGACTGAATGTTATATTTATATATTAAAAAAGCCATAATTATGAAAAATGGCACACAAAAAAACTATCGCTAAAACCACCGCAGACGATTATCAATGGTGCGTTGTTGCTCGAACGCTTTCAACGAACACTCCCATGTATGTAAACATAGAAAATTCTTTTATTATTTTAAAATTTAGATAATAAGGCGAGATTTGTTAATTTTTATAGATTGATTATTATTTTCATATCAATAAAATGATTAAAAATTTATAATAAAATAAATATAGTCATGCTGATGTTGTTTTACTTGGAAAAAGGATGACTCCGTTATTTGCACAATAGAAGTAAGCCGGGATACAAGTTTATTGCTACAAAATCTCGAGTTTTGATTTGCATCGAACATTTCTTTCGCTCTTTTATAATTATTTTTGTTTTATTATTGAACATTGAGAGAATTGTTTGCAACATGACTTCTATAAAAAGTGTACTTTTGTTGGATTTTAAAAATTTCAAAATAACAGTTTTTCAGCGAGATCAACTTCAGCACATTTTGAAGATTCGTGCAGCTTGCAATTTAAAATATATAGTTTTACCAGCATTAATTGATGATATCAATCGAGAAAACGTGCTATTTATAGTAAACATTAAAATGACATATTTTTGTACAAAGAAATGAATCTGCAATGGCTGAATCGTTGCAATCAATTTCAATGTCCGTTGACGATGAAAAAGATAAATGTGAAGAAGCATATGAAGTAAATGAAAAACTAAACCATCACTTTTTTTATACATTAAAAATACAATATAATACAAAATCCTATTTATTTATAATCTTGGCTTTTTTTGGTTATATAAATATAACCATATAATATAATACATATGGCTTTTTTAAATCTTTAAATGATTAAGACGAGTTAACTCCTCCTGCAATATGGCGACTCAAAATGCTGTGATATGTATATATTCACTGGTACAGGTGCCGCTATCTGTGACAGATTTTTCGAAATACGGTATAATTCTAAATAATGTTCATTTCTATCTATAGTTTAGTATAATTTATATTTTATAAAGTCCTAGGGTTCATTTTTTTGATTTTGGAATCCTTGATTTTTTTTTCTTCTTTTGTAACCTTATCTATTGTACTTCACTGGCAGCAAAAGTCTGGCATTTTGAGACAAAAAAATTTTTCTATATGGTTTGTTTAAAAGCTTTAATATATAAATATAACATTTAATCAATCGGCACACATGTATGTGAATTTTTATTTCAAAATCTTACGCCTTTTTCTCGCTGTCTGCTGGCACTTTCGCCATTAACAAACTGTGTACTAACAATTTCCCGCATTTTTTAATAAGAATAAATACATAAGGGTTCCGTTAGTAGCACCATTTGGGACCAAAATAGGGGAATCGGCTACTAACGGACCCCAGTGGCGGTACCTATACAAAATTATTTTTGAATAAGAAAATTTAAATTATATACCTAAACTCTCACACAAATACTCGTACACATAAAAAATAGTCTCACTTGCATATAAATACATGCACACGTACGCACTATTTTACACATCTTTATATAGATACGCACTTGTTCAGTGATATACACCAACTTGTGCCCTTTTGCAAAAAATTACATGTACCTACATATTGGTTCATAAACGTCGCACATATACACGTTTGTCCTCATGTATATAAACACATACATACACATATTACACTACTGTATACACATACGCACTTGTAGGGCATTCTGTTTGTTCACTAGCAAAATTATCGAAAAACCGATTTCACTACTGAATTGTCCACTAAAAAGTAGATTAAACAGCTCAATTTGACGAATGTTCTAGAATATTCTATTCGTCATCTAAGAAAGAAATCGAAAAACTGACTTCATCATTAGACTGGTCATTGAAAAAGCGGCCAAATAGTGGTTTTTCAATATTTCGGTATTCTTGCTGGTAAACGAATAGAATATTCTAGAAGCTTTATCAAGTTTTGCGGTTTGGCTTCTTCTAATACGACCAATGCAATGGTGAAATCAGTGTTACGATATCTTTGCTGCCTAGCGAATAGAATGTTCTAGAATTTTTGTCAAATTGTACCCTTTATATGTATGTGTACATATAAATTCGTATGGGCACGTACCTGTATTATGTGTGTACAAATGCAAATGTACTTATATGTATTCACACAACTAGGGTGGGGACATTGGTTCGTTCAAACGCATTCCCAAGGGGCGACCAATTTTTTATTGCTGGTTTTAGCACACACTACGTTGTAAAAAGTATGAGGACACCTTGGCCCAAGGATGCCCACATTTTTGACACGGCAGTGTACCACAACATTAAGTACAGTGCCGCGTCAAAAGTGTGGACACCTACTGGATCAAGATGTCCCCATACTGTTGACGACGTAGTGTGTGCTAGAACCCAGTATAAAAAATTGGTCACCCCTTGGAAACGCGTTTGTGCGGACCAATGCCCTTACTTTACACATAGAAAATTCATAATATTCGTATGTATGTGTACAGATGTGAAAAAGTATGTTTGTGTAGACATATGAATGGTATATGCGTGTATAAATGCGCATTTGAATGTGTAAGAGGTACGAATAAGTGTTTGTAATTGTTTGTAAGCATATGTGCATATAAAAGCGTAAACGAGTATATGTGTACGCATATGTATGCACAAATGCGTTTGTTTATGTATTGATGTAGCCAAGTGTGTATATGTACAGAGATGCATGCATATGCGTGGACTTGCACAAGGAAAAGTAATTAAGTGTATTTAACTAAAAGTTATTGAACCGCTGCTGACTACCCACTGGTGGGGATTACCGTAAGGTGCTAACATCTCCCCTCCAATCACTTCCTCTCAAATGGCTACTAACGGACCCGCTACTAACGGAACCTTAAAATATAAAAATAAAAACTGTTTCTATAGTTATAATCCATGTATCTTACAAAATTTTTAATATCGAAATTTAACTTATTTAAGAGGCCGTTCCCACTTTAAACCACGGGCTTAGGGTTGCCAGATCAAAACCGAGAAACCGGACAGAGCAGTCAGTTAAGCCGGACATTTGGGTAAAAAAACCGGACACCCTTAATTTTTTAGTCTTAGTATAACACGACTATTTTTTTAAAAGTAAAACAAGGCTTTTTTATCAATTACCATAAAATTTTCTTTAATTCTAATGAAACAACAATAAAATTGATTGAATAAGTTTTCTTTATTATTAATCATTCAATATTCATTACAATATTAATTTCAATAATTACATGGCAATAATAGTTAGCAGTAACTGCTATCGCAATTTGCAATGAAAAACAAAATTAAACAAAACACTAATGAACTAAATAAACTTTAAATTAATTGTAACATAAAATATTTAATATTTTTCACTAGCAGACATCTGCTTTAAAAGCTCATTTTCATTTAAAATTAAGTTGTAAAACTCTTTTCAAGTCAAATTTTTAAAATTAAATTGTACAACCAACATTTTGGCTATAGTATCGACATTTAATTTGTTGCGTTCTTTTGACCAATGTTGACCTACCAAAGAAAAAACTTTAAAACATTATGACCCGTAATGGGAAAAATAATATTGACAAATAGTAAGGAATTCTGAAAAGCAATCTGAATTACAAAAAAAAAAATTTGAAAAGGATTCATGAATCAAATCACGGGCGGGCAATGTAAAAAAGAAAAAAAAATGGTCAAATTTATAAAACCTAACAAAAGCCGGACAGGCCGGACACCGTCTAATTTGGCCGGACGCGGAACCAAAAAGCCTGACTGTGTCCGGCTTTATCCGGACGTTTGGTAACTCTACATGGGTTTGTGTTGGCAGACAAGGTGATTTGAACTTGGCCACACAAAAGGATCCTTTTACAATAGAAATCAGCCATGTAGCGATAACAAACTTTTTATGTAGCTAGCTCTTAGACCATACTAAAGTTTAAGCCACACTCTCGTAAAATTATAATCTTACAAAATCTAGATGTTAGGTGAAACACTAGCTTTACTCCCATAACAATTTGCAAACTTTACTTTTATTTTTGTCACGCAGATGTAATTTTATAACATCCATAATATTAAAAACAATTATTCGTTTTATTTAAATTTAAACCAGTCATTAATTTAATTAGATACCCACACAGACCAATGAACACTATTATATTATACTACTTTTCTTGAAGCAGGTAACAGAGTGAGACGGGTGAAATTTAATGAAATAATATAATGTCATCTTTTGAGCAAATGCAACTATAACTATTGCAGGACATAATTTGTATACGTACGTATTTAAAAAAAAAAAAAACGAATACCACTTTTTTTCAAAATTTTGCAGTTTCTTCTCAAAAAAGTAAAATTTTGTTATCAATATTATATTTTTACAATAATTATTTGAAAACGTTAATACAGATACCATCCATTATTATATTACAGAATACTATGAAGGTCAGAACTTGGTTGTAACTGGCTGCCTCAATTATACATTTATATAATTAGTCTATATAATATGTAGTATGTTCATTGGTCTGTGTGGTCAGTTCTCAATTAGCTTATTAATCAAAAAATTGTTCAGATAAAAGTTGTAGTAATCGGTGGGGACAATTGACTACTATATTCAGGAACTAATATGCTTTGTTGAAACAACACCATTTCTCAGGTTTATAAGAAAATAATTTAGTAAGCCTTTTATTCGCTACTAAAAGTAACAATTATTTGAATTTAACATTTTCTTTTATTTAGTTAATAAATAAATTTCATTCAGTACAACAAAATTTAAAAAATATTCTACCAAATTACATTTATATAAACTTTCAGATTATTTAGCCTGTATATTAGTCGTCATTATTATTTCAAGTGTAAATTTTCAAATTTTATCTAGTCATTTATTTCTTGATTAACTTTGACATATTTAATATTAATACGTTTTAATTTAGATATTTTAGAAAATAGCGGCGCTAAATACATTACCTCTTGTCCTAAGAACGGCTTTCCAGAGAACAGTTTTATAGTCTCCACAATTGAAGATAAAAATCAGTGGCCTAAACGAGAAAAAAATGTATATATTGTATCTGCTGAAGCTGTTTATTCTTCCGTTATTCGCCAGAAGCTCGATTTAAAGAGTCATCTATTAGTTTAATTTGTTCACGTTTATCCTAAAGCAGTGTTTCTAATCGAATTAAATTATGGAAAAATCATATAAATTTTTTAAATTTGTGCAAAAACAAGAAAGAAGTTTGTTGTTTATTACTGCAAGAAATAAAGTTTTAATAATAAATGTTTTTATCAATATTTAAATTGACTTAGGTGGTTTTTAGATATTATTCTTTATTTTTTCTTTTTAAGATTTTATTCAAATAAACTTACTGGATGAGTTGGCAGAATTTCGAGAAAAAAGTATCTTATTTTAAATAAATTTTTATTTTAAAAAAACTATTATTGAATTTTCTGTTAATTATGCAAACAAGGTATACTGTATTATGGGTTAATACCATTATTGAACATATGATTGGAATTGTTATAACATACTAGCATCAAACTATTATTTTCTGTTACATAAGCAATCATAAAATTTCGCATCAGAAATTAAAATGACTAAGGCCCAGTATTATAAAGGACAACTAAATCAACGAATAGCTATTCTATAAATAAAAATAGTTGTGAACTATATATTCGTTCAGTATTATAAACGTATCTCATGATTAAATTATTTAGTAGCAGATTAACCTATAATATGTTGCAAATGTGTTTTAATTTCCATATATATAATATAAAAATTAATTCTATACCTCTAATTTGTATTACAACGTACATAAAACCTGTTTAATATATATAAATATAAACATAAATAATGTTTGTAAAAATCTTTCAGAACTGTCAAATTAACCTCCGAATAAAATTTAGTCGATAGATTTTCTGTCAACTAGAATTTAGTTGCCTACTTAATTTATTTCAGTTTTATAATACTGACATCAGACATCTAGGAAGAAAATTAATTTAGTTCACAAATTTAGTTAGTTGGCTTTTATGGGCCGGGTCCGCGACGTTATTGCCACCTAGCGTTTGCCACTTTGTCGGCTCTCTCCATACTTATAGCACAGTATAAATAAAAGATTATTACCATAGGCAGTAGCGAAACGCACTTTCTATCCTTTTTTGATATAAGTACAAACAATTATGTATGTCCTTTTTTACTCATGTGATTGTATGTGTTTGTACATGTGAGATTGAGGGTTGATAATGGTTATGTTAAATTATATGAACAACTAAAAGCAACTTTCTTCAAAATGAATTGAGCAAACGCGAAATTGATGACAGTATTCAACACGAGAATTTAGATCGTCACGACCTATTAGAACCAACCACTGTGGAAATCGAAAATATTAACTGAATTATAAAATATTAATAATTATTTATTATTTAACGTATTTTTACATAAGCATTCAAATTATAATAATACTTACAAATTTGCATCAAATGGTACTCAGAAAAAACATAAATTGAAATTTTGTTTTGAGTGATTTAAACAAAATTTAGCAGCACAAGAGTTATCACCAGACATTTTAAGCCACCATAATAATTAAATACATATCAGAAATATCTTACAGATCACAAAACACACTAAAATTACAAGGAAATATCAAAAATAACTGATGACAAGCTTTAAATAAAAAAAATTTAATGACAGTTAAAATTCCACTGCCATCGTTGTTAAAAATTTTAAAAAAGTCAGTGAAACTTAGACAAAATTAAATAATTTACATAATTATCAACTGTAAATTTTCACAAAATAATTTGACCTGCAAATTTATTTTTCTAAATTAAATTTACTTTAGTGATGATATTTTCACTGTTTTAGTTAGTATGCATAATGTTATGCATTATTTAGGTACATAACATGGATAACCCTTTGGAATTTTTGAATTCCAAATGACACTCTTACGTCATCTCGTTTCGTAATTGTTTGTGAAACAAACTATTATTTAAACTGTGCTTATAGTTCAGTGACTTTTAAATATTTCCATGTGGACAAATAATAATAATAATAATAATAATTAATAGTAAATATCGACTGTGACTGGATATTATGTGCAATTTTAATTTATTATTTTTTTTATATTTGTCAAAGTCAAGTATTATTTCTGTTTTTATTAAATAATAAATAACAAGATGGAATTTGTCCGAATCCAGAGTATGATGTATTTTCGTTTTTAGCGCTAAATAGTTAGTGTAATAATTAAGACTCACTTTCAAAGTATTACCCATAATATAACGTTCCAATCTCAAATGACACCGAAAAGCAATCAATTGGTTTTTGTACAACATGTGAGAAATGTAGAAGAGCTATGAACTAATGGTCATAATTATTTGACACAAGCCCATATAACTAGAAAACTTCTATTTAACAAATTAAAAAAAAAAATTGAAGTCGTAAAATTTCTAAAATACACCATTCATGCATAAAACATTATTAGTGAAACGAAATAATTTGCGAGGAATTTTATTTAAAATTTGGTAGTTCCAGTTTTATATGTCTTTCAACATGAACTCGAACAATATATTGTAGTATATTAGTTCCTTGAGTTTCTTTGGGAAGTTCAGTTTTGTCCTCTAAAAGTGGTGATATATAAATATTTACTTCTTTTCCACTTTCGTCTAAAATTCTTTTTATTTTTAATTATTCTTAAATCGGCTAGAAATTTGTAAATTTACATTTGTTGTTTCTTCCTGTATTTTAACATTAAATTTGAGAACACAATTATCGTGACCCATTTCGAAAATTTGTTTCTGCCAAATTTACTGAGAGCAGTAGTTTCGCTTACGATCTTACAAAATTATATCTAATAGGATTTACGCCCTTCGTTAAAGTTGTGTCTTATCAATTTTAAATAAAATAATATAAATACCATAGAAATTAGACCTTTTTTTTACCACCATATAGCGTAGCTGTACTAAATAGCAAGAGCCGTCCAAATTGCTCATTTCTGTCAGAGCAAGCGCTGCGATCGCTTTTGTCACCCCTACGCTGTAGTCTGCACCCGGCCCATAATACTGGCCTTAAATATATTATTATGTATATCATGTGTGATTCCATATTATAAGAGAGATAAACTTACTGTAAAACACGATGGAACGGAACATTTTTGAACTTTCGATCTCGTATTCGATTTTCATACTCTTTTTTTTTTATCTCTTAGGTAGTTTAAACAAAATTATCTAATTTTGTTTCTGGTACCTTAATTTTTATTTTTATCCCTTAAAAGTCTGTTTTTTATCCTTTTATTCTTTAACCAGAACATCTACAAGCTTGGACGTTCCCACTCATCCCCACACTTGGGAGTGAGTAGGAATGAATGGGGAATTAATTGGAAGCATTGTCATAGCTGTTAGATTTGTTTATTAAATAATATTATTACAGTTAATAAATTAATTTTTTTGATAAAATCTAAACAAAATAAATAAATAAAAATATTATTAGCTTAAGAAGAAATTTTATTCATGAAGTAAGTAAATTCGAAAAAAATATATGAAGGGTAAACAAATTTTAACGCAAGTCTACACTTAAAATTGTTATACTATAGCGAAATGACGTAGGAAGACCAAAGTTATACCATTTGTTTTCCAATTTAATTATGAGTACAATTTAATATAATAGTATTAATGTATTTTAATATTATTAAATTATTACTTTCTACTTTTTATAGTGATGAGCTCAAAACACATATTAGTCAGTCTAAGACACTACTTTTTAGTTTTCTTTTTTTAGAACAAGGGAGAAAAACAAACTGCTGGACGACTTACAATTTATAAAAAAAAAGTCAAAGGAATTAGATAGTGATGAAAAAAAACATGAAATATTGCCTCTACATACTGCACTAGGCAGTTGTGGAAAACTGTTTGTCATTAACTAGAATAGTGTCATTTTTATACATTTTGAATTATAATGACTTATTTTAAAAATTTAGTTGGCACTGTTACGTCACTAGTCAGCTGTGCTTACTCAGCTTTCCCGTTTCTATTAAACTGGTAGGTATTCCTATTAATGCTTGTTTCGTTCCCATTCACTGATCTCTAATCCCAGTTTTGTCCACCCCAATTGCTAATTTGGCAATTTCACTGCCAATTTTTGGTTTTGTTCCCTGCAATTACCGTATTCTCATAAATCCCATTTTACGGTATTTAAATGAACGATTACATCGCTAGTCGTTTTAGCACTGTTTTTGATAGCGAAATATATATATATATATATATATATATATATATATATATATATATATATATATATATATATTTATTTATTATGATTACACAAAAAAGGTTAAAAAGATTTTTTTTCTTATAATTTAACCGAATAAATAACTTGAAATATTTTCAGAAAAACTGTCAACTCGTCTATATTTTCTACAAAAAATGATCAGAATTTAAAATTTTTATTTTGTAAAATAAATGAATGATTTTTTACACAATTTATGGGATAAAAAATTTTGCATCACATCATCGAATATAAATGTACTCCTAAAGCATTAAAACATGTTTTGATTTTTAAAATCACTTTGTATGATAGAAAGTTGTACAATGTAAATCTTTTTTAGAATTTATTTTTTAAAACGTAAAAATAATAATTATATTTTTCATTGTTAAAACATGATTATTAACAGTACGACACTAAAATAAAATTAAGCGCTAATTGTCTAAGATTTTGCTAGTGCCATGTCCTATAGATTAGATTTTTTTTAAATGTTGAAAAAAATTGATTGACTGGTGTCGAAATAAATATTTTTACAATAAACACTTTCTAAAAACAAAACAAAAATGTAAAAAAATTAAATTTATTAAAAATATAATAATTTTGAAAAATAATATTACATAAATGTATAAAGTACAACTTGAATAACTTTAGTAATTTTTATTGATTCTATAATAAATGTCTTTTTTATAAAGTTTTTTTTTCTTTTTCTTTTTTTTTTTTTAATATAAAATAACCACATCCTTTTTTCCTTATATTCCACAGCAGTTGTAATTAACTATTTATATGTACTGTTGTTTCCTCCAGCAAAAATTATTATTTTAATATATTAACATAAAATATAAGGCGGCCAACGTTTTAACTAGTCAATGCAGAATAATTGAACAATCTTGGACCTTATTTTTATTCGTGTGATATTTTATGTACTATTTAAAAAAAAAAAAAAAAAAAATCCAAAAAATTTATTTTCATTCAAAAATGCAGTTTTGGGGCCTCAAAACACTAGAACGTTTATTCCTATCTTTATATTAGCGAAACCAGTGTAGTTAAAAAATCCTCACTCACATAGCATGTACATACCAGACATAGCAGGTTCGGCTGCACAAACAAAACCGACTTTAGATTTCCAACTATAATTAAGATATATCAAATAAAATATTAAGAAAACATTAACCCTTTTAAACAAACCATATGGACAAATTTTTTTGTCTCAAAATGCCGGACTTTTTATTGCCAGTGATAAGTACAATAGATAAGGTTCCAAAAAAAGGAAAAGAAAAAAATCAGATCCCAACATCAAAAGAGTGAACCCTATTATAGGAATTTACAAAATATAAATTATAGTAAACTATGTTGATAAAATTGAACATTATTTAGAATTATACCGTATTTCGGAAGATGGCGGCACCTGTACCAGTGAACATATACATATCTCAGCATTTTGAGCCGCCATATTGCAGGACGAGTTAACTCGTCTTAATCATTTAAAGAGTTAAGCTCAAAATTGGTTACAGATCTTAAATATTTTATTTGATACATCGTAATTTATAGTTGGAAATCTAAAGTCAATTTTGTTTGTGCAACCGAACCTGCTATACTTATCTGGTAAATACACAGATGTTGTGTTTGTAAATGTGTATAGTGGGTATTAGTATGTGTGTCATAGCTGCTATGTACTTGCTGTAAGTACACATATATGTATTTTGTATCTCCTGTATGTACTTATTTGATAACAATAACCTAATAATCATCAGCAATGCATGTTTCCTCTTGCAGAGCTGGATGGCGGTGCACGACTAGTTAGCTAAGCTATGAGAAGGCACAGTTGGGCACAGTACGAACTATACAATTTTGTTTTTAGATTTAATCTACATATTATATATGAATCGCCTAATTTCAAAACCCCCTATCTATGTTCAAGTCATTTTCCAGGAAAAGACGAAATATAATTTTGAATGAATGCATAATAATATATTTTTAAATTTAAATTTTTGAACTGTTAAAAATTAGGTATTTTAACAGTAAAATAATTTTACTGTTAAAAATTTATAATGATTAAAGTTTTTCAGTTTTGATTAAGTATTTATTTTTAATAAATTAAACATATGCATAGCGGGTTTCGAAACTGACTTTATGACAGGAAGTTTTATTCCCAACGTAGGTGATTATTTTCAAACTAACTGAATAGGCTCGAACAGTTTCTCAGTTTCTGGTACTACTTAAATAGTATTTCTACAGAGCTGTATTAGTTACAGGTTTGTTTTAAATATATAGATAATTTAATTGCATGTTGTATAAAAAAAAACGCCGTGAGCAGCGGAGCCCCATCACTGGAGTCGAATTTTTCTTTTCATCTTCGGTATTGAATGTCTATAGGCGAAATGTGATTGAAAGTCTACAAACTACAAGCGATTTGCCATTTTGGTGGTTTCAAAACTGACGATGAGTGTCCGGCTGATCGAGGCTTTAAAAAAAGGTTTTAAGTTTGTAAAGGCTGAATCTCAGTAAATTTCAATTTGGTGCCGATAGCAGTTAGCAGGAAAAAAGCCAACACAATTCGTACGAGGGCATTCTTACCCATGCTTATCCACCAAATGCCTTTGTGTTTTATTTTTAAATATTAAAAAAGGACCTTAAATAGTAAACTGAAAGGCCTTTATGAAGATATTTTTTCTTCCCAAAAAAATCAAAAATTTCTATTTTATAAATAAAAATCCAAAATTCCTACTTTATAAATAAACATTAACTTTAATAACATTTTTAAATTACTTAATATGTGTGTATTGCATTTGTTACAAAAGTTCATTTTTTTTTAATTTTTAAATTTACTATTCGCCAACTTGTCTTATAGTATAAATATAAACTATAAAGCATTTTAAAAACATTTAACAATACCATTGAATTCCAATGTAAAAATAGAAGTGGGGAGAAAAGTAATGTGGAATTCCTAAAAGGCACTAACTGGATACTAACTCAATACATGTACAAAATTTCAGCCCTCTACGTTTACTCAGAGAGTCTCTAGACGTGTTAGAAAAAAGGCAAAAAAATCAAGGAAATATTGGCATAAAAATCGTGGGGGTACGGGGTTAAAAGTTGAAACCTCTAAAAAGCAGTGGCTGGCTATTAACTTAACCTGTACACAAAATTTTAGTCCTCTAGGTATATTTGGGAAGATTTTGACCCGAACGGAACTGTTAAAAAACAAGTAAAATCATGCTCTTTTTGGTATAAAAATGGTGGGGGTAAGGGTTAAAAGTGGAGACTCCCAAAAGGTACCCCCTAATTGATACTAACTCAATCCGAATACAAAATTTCAGTCCTCTAGGTTTATTTGGGTGACCTGTGCGAGTGGTACAAACTTCTAAAACGTTGAAAAAGCATGAAATTGTAGCTTAAAAATGGTGGGGGTGGCGGTAAAATGTGAAAACCTCCAAAAAGCAGACCCTAGGTACGAACTCTATCAACATACCAAATTTCAATCCTCTACGTTAATTCTGAGGGGCTGTGGACGTGTTAGATCCAGTCAAAATTCTTTTTCCCCCCTCTACTCCCTCCAAATAATCCTAGGAAGCTGAATCTTGGACATGTTGTAGATAATCGACCGAAAAATTATTTCCAACCGGTTTGAAAAAGTGTTAATGTTTTCTTGCCCCCCCCCCCCCTAAAGGTTGGGTCGGATTCAAAATTTGCCCAAATTTGACCCCACTTTGATAGTATGAGGTGCATCGGAAATGAGCCCCACTTACCAAATTTCAGCTCTTAACTTCCATAGGGGGGCCCTACGCATGCCAAAAGGTAAAAGGTAGCGGGAATGTGTATATATATATATATATATATATATATATATATATATATATATATATATATATATATATATATATATATATATATATATATATATATCAGACATTTTTTTTCTACAGAATCGTGTTCTACGTGTCCGAAAGCGGATAGCGTCCCTACTCTCACCGTTCCTCTCAAGGAAAAATTCGACTAAAAATCCAAAATTCCTACTTTATAAATAAACAGTGACTAATAACATTTTTAAATTACTGAATATTTGTGTATTGCATTTGTTATAAAAGTATAAGCAAATTTTATTAAATGAAAATGATTCACACCTTAAGAATGTAAAAATGAAATTTTGTCACATATAAAAGTTATTATATTTTCTACTATCCTTTTTCAATATATTAGATAATAGATCTTGTGAGAGACAGCCATATTACGAGCGTGTCTGATACATAAACTTACGCGCATTCTTATTGAATGAATAATTTTCAGTTTATATAAATTCGAGTATAAGTTCATTTTGTTTAAATTTTTGAAAATTACTATTCGCCTACTTGTATTAGAATAAATATAATACATTTAAAACACATTTAACAATGCCATTGAATTCCGATATAAAAATGGGAGAAGTGGAGGAGGAAGTAATGTGGAATCCCTAAAAGACACTAACTGGATACTAACTCAATACACGTACAAAATTTCAGCCCTCTAGGTTTCCTTAGAGAGTCTCTAGACGTGTTAGAAAACAAGCAAAAAAATTAAGGAAATATTGGCGTAAAAATCGTGGGGGTAAGGGTTAAAAGTTGAAACCTCCAAAAAGCAGTGTCTGGCTATTAGCTTAACCTGTACACAAAATTTCAGCCCTCTAGGTTTATTTGGGGAGATTTTGACCCGAACGAAACTGTTAAAAAACAAGAAAAATCATGTTCTTTTTTAAATAAAAATGGTGGGGGTAAGAGTTAAAAGTTGAGACCCCCAAAAGGCATCCCCTTGATACTAACTCAATCCGAATACAAAATTTCAGCCCTCTAGGTTTATTTGAGTGACCTGTGCGTGTGGTACAAACTTCGAAAACGTCGAAAAAGCATGAAATTGTAGCTTAAAAATGGTGGGGGTGGCGGTAAAATATTAAAACCTCCAAATAGCAGACCCTAGGTACGAACTCTATCAACATAATTCAACTCTATCACAAATTTCAAACCTCTAGGTTAATTCTGGGGGGGCTGTGGGTGTGTTAGATCCAGCCAAAATAATTTTTTCCCCCTCTACTCCCTCCAAATCATCCTAGGAAGCTGAATTTTGGATATGTTGTAGATAATCGACCGAAACGTTATTTCCAACCGGTTTGGAAAAGTTTTATTGTTTCGTTGCCCCCCGCCACGCCCTTAAAGGTTGGGTCGTATCCAAAATTTGACCCCACTTCGATAGTATTGTTGTGCATCGGAATGAGTCCCACTTACCAAATTTCGTCTCTTAACTTCCGTAGGGGGGCCCTACACATGTCAAAAGGTAGCGGGAATATAACGGGTCCGCCAAATAACTTTTTTTTTTTAAATGCTGTAAAAAAAAAACTACTAAATATTTTCTCAAATTTCTTTTTTTATTTGAAAGTACAATCCTTCCGGTTAATAATGGAAAATAATTTCATTCAAATGGCTGCCTCGGCTGGCCATGCAGTAGCCTACACGATCGGTCCAATTTTTAAGCACATTATCGATTGTGTGCCGCTGTATTTCACCAATGGCTTCACGAATATTGTCCTTTAAAGCGTCAATTGTCTCTGGCTTGTCGGCGTAACACTTATCTTTGACGGCACCCCACAAATAATAGTCCAACGGTGTCAAATCGCAGCTCCGAGGTGGCCAAACGACATCAGCTCTGCGGCTGATAATGTGATCTTCAAAAACAGGGCGTAAAACATCGAGTGTAGCTTCGGCTGTGTGGCACGTAGCGCCGTCCTGTTGAAACCAAATGTTGCCAATATCCTCCTCTTCAATTTTTGTGAACAAAAATTCGTTCAACATGGCCCGATAACGATCGCCATTGACTGTAACGGCCACTCCTTGCTCATTTTCGAAGAAAAATGGCCCAATAGAGTACTTGACTGAAGTTAAAAAAAAAATATTCTAAAAGCATTGTTTTTCCATATCAGTTAAGTGATTTTTTTATTTTCGACAGATTCCGTAAAAAATCATCAAAAAAAATAACCCTACAATTTTAAATGAGAAAAAGGCGGGAAAAACGCCTCACTATAGTGACGTCACAGTTTGAAGCAACTAAACGTCAATGTCAATATTTATAACCTCAAAACTTTAATTATATTCATAGAATGTCAAAGTAAAAGCAAGTATTTATTAGAATTCTGGCCGATTATTATTACTATATAAGCTAATAGAAATATTCAAAAGAAAATACAATTCCACCTCATCGATGAAAATTATAAAATTGACATATTTAGCTACAAAATGTTACGTCATATTCAAGAAATGGCGCGTTTTCACTAATTTGAATATTTGTGGAAAAATGGCGATTTTCAAAATAAAATTTCTAAATAGTTATCAAATTTTTTTAAGTTTCATCATTAAAATTGGACATATGTAATGATAATGCATACAATTATTTAACATTTGACACAAATTTTAAATACAGTCAAGTACCGTATTATGCCTCTGGACCAAAATCCGCACCAAACAGTGACTCGTTTTGGGTGCGTCGGCTTTTCAATGTATGCGTGCGGGTTTTCTGTGCCCCAAATGCGACAATTTTGCTTGTTTACATACCCGCCAAGATCACAATGAGCTTCATCTGAAAAGATGATTTTTTTTGCAAAATCGGCATCTTCTGTAAGTCGATCGCAGGCCCAGTTAGCGAAGCGAAAACGCATTGGATGGTCAGTTGGCTTCAACTCCTGAACCAATTAGACTTTGTATGGCGTCATACCAAGGTCTTCATGCAAAATTCGTCTCAATGATGTCTCCGAAATGTTCAATTGTTGAGAACGACGGTAAATTGATGTTGATGGCGCTTCACGCACACTTTCTGCCACAGCAGCAATATTCTCGAGTGTACGCACTGTTTTTGGCTTTTCACGCTTTGGTTTATCGATGAGGATGCCAGTTTCTTTCACTTTTTTCACAAGATAACGAACATACTGAGCTGACGGTGCTTCTCTTCTTCCAAAATCCGTACGCAATTTTCGCACACATTCTGCAACATTACCATGATTTTCAAAGTAATGTCGCAATATTTCCCAGCGTTGTTCAAGCGTATACACAACCATATTCGTTCAGCGGAAGGATAAAACTAATTATCTGTCAAATCAAACATGAGCTAAGTGTTACCATTCACGAAATAAGCACTAGTTGAAAAAAAAACATTAGATGGCGGACCTGTATATATATATATATATATATATATATATATATATATATATATATATATAAATATATATATATATATATATATATATATATATATATATATATATATATATCAGACATCTTTTTTCTACAGAATCGTGTTCTACGGGTCCGAAAACGGCTAGCGCACCTACTCTCGCCCCTCGCCATTCTTATCGTATAGGCTGTATAAGTTGCCATGAAATAGGCTGTAATGAATTGCCATTTTGGTGGTTTTAAAACTGATGATAAGTGTTCGACTGATCGGGGCTTTAAAAAAAGGGTTTAAGTTTTTAAGGGCTGAATCTCGATAAATTTCAATTTTATGTTAGTAGCAGTTACAAGGGAAAAACCGACACAATTCGTTTGGGGAGATTCCTTTTCATACCCATGCTTGTCCGTCAATAGCCTCTCTATTTGATTGTTAAATATTAAAAAAGAACCTTATAAACAGTGAACTGGAAGGATATTTTGAGGACATTTTTTCTTTCCAAAAAAATCCAAAATTCCTATTTTATAAATAAAGTAAATAAAAAATGACATCAATAACATTTTTTAAATTACTTACATGTGTATTACATTTGTGATAAATGATAGTATTGAATTCATTTGTTTCTTTAAATTTATTCTACCTACTGTATTGTTATCGAATTAAATCACATTTAACAACACTATTGAATTCCGATGTAAAAATGGGAAAAGAGGGGAAAAGAGTAATGTGGAATCCCTAAAGGGCACACTATCGATATTAACTGAATACAGATACAAAATTTCAGCCCTCCAAAAAGCAAACCCTAGGTACGAACTCTATCAGCATACCAAATTTCAACCCTCTAAGTTAATTCTGGGGGGGGCTGTGGGCATCTTAGATCCAGCCAAATAGTTTTTTCCCCCTCTACTCCCTCCAAATCACCCTAGGAAACTGAATTTTGATTATGTTGTAGATCAGGGATGGACAAACTTAATACTGGTATGATCGACATTAACTTTTCTTATTTATGTGCAATCGACTACGAAAAATGCGAGTTAAATTAAAAACAAATAAAGTATCTTTCATGTCAAATGCCCACTAGGGAAATATAGGGTTGCCATAATTCCAAATTTTCATTGTAATAATAATTTATTAATACGGAATGTAATGTGCAATGATTTATAAATTTCTGGGACTGTATTTGATAGTGGACTGTATTTTTGGAGCGATATTATATTTGGCTATTTTTGGACTATTACATAATTTTTGGACTATTACTTCCGATCCCCATCCATTGGCGGTTTTTGTTAAAACTCTTCTAACAGTGCTGCCTTGGAATTAGTCACGTCAATTGTAGAATGTCTTTAATTTTAAATTCATGTTTCACCGTCTGCTAAATTTTTAGTACACATTTTAAATTAAGGGGAGATTCGCTAAAAAAAAGAAATCGATTTTTTTTCTTCATAATTATGTTTTTTAAGGTGTTAGAAATATTCTCCTAAAATTTTATTTTAAAAAATGAAAAAGTAATGAGCATTTACTTTATTTATAATTCAATTAAAAAAAAAAAAAAAAAAAAAAAAAAAAAAAAAAAAAACTTGAAATGCTATTTTCTCGAAAGTATTTTTTTTTTGACATTTTGACATCGATATCTCAAAAATTATTTGATGTATCGATATAAATCAAAGTGCATATTATATTCCTAGATGCCGTCATTTTGGCAAGATCTAGGATCTTTTGGTTCCGTAATAAATTTTCAAAATTGCGGCTGTTTATAGTCGAGAAAAGGCGGTGATTTTTGAAAATTTATTTCTCGCTAATTTTTTTATTTTTAGTCGAATTTTTTTCTTGAAAAAATTAGACTTTTACAGCCTATACGATAAGAACGGGACGAGGCGAGAGTAGAGGCGCTATCCGTTTTCGAACCCGTAGAACACGATTCTGAAAAAAAAAAATGTCTGATATATATCTAAAAAATTCAAAATCTACTAATTCCACTTTATAAAAATCGTGGGAAATCGCAAAAAACCATAACTCAGTTCAAAATTAATTTTTCGATTAAAAGTCATAATTATGGGTAACTTCAAAAATGTAAACTTTACCGCATCGATGCAGCATCATGACTTTACTGAAGCGTCTAATACTACATGATGCACTGCTGATGCTCTCTTGAAATTTGTTGCACATTAGATGTTTTTGAACGGGATATTGGCATCATTTAGCCTCTGATTTGGCTATAGATAAGACAGATAATGTAGCATGATAGACTATAGATAATATAGCAATACAGTCCTTGTATAGGTATATTATCTTTGAATTTCAACTTGAACTTACTTGAAATTGAAAATATTCAAATTATTTGAATAAAAAATATTACATATTTTGAGTGCAAAATGTATTCAAATAGTTTAAACAATTTTAATAAAAGGTAAATACATTCATCTTTTTCAACAATTAGATTGCTCCCGGGTTGCCTATCGAAAATTAGCCGCAAGTACCTTTGATTGCCGTCAAAAGCGAATGATCGGAAAAAACATTTTTTGATGTTTTAAAGTGTCAAATATTTTCAAAGATTTTTAAAATTTACAAATTTTTCTCATAGTAACAAGAAAAGTAAATAATTTTTTCCTAGTTACAAATACAAAAATAAGCCAAGAGCCATTTGATTTGATTTTTTAATTTTTTTATTTATCTATATCTACAATATGTGTATATTGCTTAATAAAATGATCAAAACATCAGTTTTTAATAAAAAAAAATTACTAAAATCTGGGGCAGTGCCCCCACCAAGACGAGACAAAACAAAAGAAACAGAGCACTGCTGTATCTTTTCTCGAAGCAATTCAGCCTATTTTTGGACCCTGATAACTTCGGTCTGGATAATACCAGTGAAGAGAGACGTATAATAGAAGTTTGATTCTTATGGGCCAATGTGGACGAAAATTTTAGTCGATTTTGTTTCTGTTAGATGGCAGAACGATCGAGGTCCAGACGTTTTTAAGTTGTCAGGCGGAGGTTCAGTTTAACAGGAAGAGGTAGGGAACGTATATTTCAATTTGTATATTTCCATTTTTCTTCCAAAAAAAAATTTCCTGTTTCAAAAGTACAATTATCAAGACATAACAGTGCGTACTGCTTGCCTGCATAGCACTGCCATCTGTAGATGGGGGTGCCAACATCGCGGTTTGGGGTGCTCTAAAACTGTCCATAAATTTAACACAGGATTGAAGTTCTATATCCGTCTCTCTTCACTGATAATACTTAAGAGCTCAAGTTATCAGGATAGAATGTAGTCACCAGTCTTATGAAATGTGCCAAATTTCAGTTTTATAGCTCTATTGCTTTCGATATTATTAATATGTAAATTTTATTAAATTCGTCACTGATGATCAACAAAATTATAGAGTACTTCCCGAAGTTTTAGAAAGTTCAAATTCGGTCTGTAGGCTGGATTTAGCACACAATTAACGAGAAAATTAACAAATCTGTGATTTTCCTTCTTTAGCTTCTTATAAATACCCCTGTCGCAGCATCTGCATAACATAGCGAATTTCCAAATTTTGGGGACTGGCGGATCTCATCTAAGAACTGTACCTATTTAAAATAGTTTAGCTTTCTAAAAGTAAAAGATTTTTTAAAATCGGCTGGGTAATTAGTTTTGATATTTTTGGGACCCAAGAACCCGAACGGACTTTGTGCAGCATAGTTGTATCCATCTAAAATAATTTAGTTCTCTAACAGTGAAAAAATTTTCAAAATCGGTCGGTTAGTTTATTTTTTACAATAATGGGAACAGTAAACCCTGGCGGAAATCATACAACATAACCTTTATTCATCTAAAATAATTTTAGTAAAAAGTTTATCCTAACAGTAAAAAACGGGTCCTAGGGATCTCATATAACTTATGGTAGTCCGTAAAGTTCTTGTGGACATCATTTAATTACTTAATGAATTCAAATACTTTAACTTACTAACGGTGAAAAAATTTTCAAAATTTTCGACATTCGCTAAAAAAATCATTGAAAAATATTTGATATGTTTCGATCAATTAATGGTCAACATCAGGAAATAAAAGTTACTCAAATCGAAGAAAAGAATGGGCCTATTCGTACCGCACCAAGTCAAAGTGTCTTGCTCTTACTTTTAAGAACATTACACTTGTTTTGAAGAACTTTTGTCTTACTTTGGAGATATTTGTATGTTCCTGTCTCACTTTTCGTGTTCTTGAGAGAAGGGTGAAAGATATGTACGATGTATACCGAACGCTATTACTGACTATAAACTATGTATGCTACAATCATCGTATCAAAGTGAGACAGGAACATACAAATATCTCCAAAGTAAGACAAAAGTTCTTCAAAACAAGTGTAATGTTCTTAAAAGTAAGAGCAAGACACTTTGACTTGGTGCGGTACGAATAGGCCCAATGAGTTATTTGTCCGTAGAAATTAAAATACAAATTCTGAAAACGAGCAAAGAAATATTGAAAAAACTAGATCGGCAAAACATTCTGACAAATAACACTACCCAACTAATACTCGCCAATTTGAATGAAACTTAACATACTTATTAAACAGCGAAAAATATTAAATACGTGTTTTTTTTATTTCGGCTAAATACGCTTTTTAGGGGTAGAAAACACCATTCAACCTCTGTAGATGAAAACAGTTATAGCTAAATATTTTTGAAACGACATATTTTCTGAAAAAAGGGCTGAGTACCAAATTTGTAGAATTTAAAGCAATGCACTTGATAGTGACCCTGAAATCGCTTTTCAAGGTCAGTTGAAAATGATTAGCCATTGCCGAACTTTGACCATATACCTCCTATAAGCAGTAATTTCATGTATTGACTCAATCTATCTTCAAAATTGATTTGTTGCGTTATTTTTCTAAAAAAAAATAAAAACCTGACGAAATGGAAAAATAGGCGCAAATTTATAGAAAAAATTAGAAGAAAACATTTTTGTAAGTAATTTTAGAAGTAAAGTTAAGAAAAGATTTAATATCACTCCAATTGTAAGTTAAACATTAACTTTATGTTATATTAGAAATTTTCAAAATTTTTTAAAATTTTTATTGCTACTCTATAGTTATCATATTAGGAATTCAATTGAACATATGATTAACTATTATTTTTCCGATTGCGATTGAGCAAGTATTTTTCAAAATTACTTCTTGATCACTTATTTTCTATCTTGCATGTGAAATTCGTTCGAATATACTTTGAACCATTTAGGGATGAAAAGTAAACTACTCCTTTTGAAAAATATTAAATGATTTTCAAATGACTTTGGAAATTGACCTCAAGGTCAACTTCAAAGTCATCATCAAGTGCATCACTTTGAACTCTATAACTTTGGTCCTAAGCACTTTTTTCAGAAAATATATCGTACCATAATCCACTTCTATGTTGATTCCTGGTCTCTTTTCCTGCGTTTCTAATATTTATGTCAATAAAAAATGTGCTACCGTAGACAAGGATGAATAGGTACGCATTCGGACTTCACACCGTATTTTTTTGTATTTATTTTATGAGTACCTAATCTTTAATATATTAAAAATTTACGCGAAGATGGTCACTTTATCAGCAGTATCCAAAAAAATTTAAAAATATCGGTAGTTTTTGAAAAATTAACAAAAATCGTATAATTTCTTCTCTATGAAAAATTGGGGTCAAAAGAGACGAGAAAAGAGTAAATGGGGACAACCCGTAGAGTCGACCAAAATTGAAATTCTAATATAAAATAATTTCGAACTTTTTGTATTTATACATTCAAAAAAGAAATAATAGGTACTTGATGATTTTCTGTAAAAATAAACGTAGAATCTAAAATAAAGTTTATATACCCCTGTCGTTTACCCCTAAGTTTATATTCCTCCTATTCTTATTTTAGTTCAAAAAATAATTTTTCAAAAGACTAAGACATAATAATTAATAACAGTGAGATTCTACGTCCATTTTCAGACTTTTGTCTAATACAGACGTTACCTAGAATTTTTTTTATCTACAAAAACATCAGTCTACAGAATTTAATTTATTAGTTAGGAAAATAATTCAAATATGTCTCACTAACAATAAATGTCTTAAATGAGTTTAAAAAATCAAAACGATACTGATTATTAAATTGCGTAAAAGCTAGTAAATGCAATAACAGATATGATGAATTTATAAGGATTTTCTTGTACTACAAAATCTTAAAAATATGGGAACGCGTACTTTTTTTTCGTTAATTGTGTTTTATTTTTTTGCACAAAATTTTAAAAATACTTTATTTTCTTAAGAAAGGGAGGCAACTTTAGTCACAGATATGCCTATGAAAAGTTTTTGGTAATCCGGGAAAAACGAAAACACTTTTTAAAATTTTTTTATTGTTAAAATCGAAATGTTCTTTTAAAGAGGGTTAAAATTACCATATTTTACATTAAAATGTTGATACAATCACTCCCTAACTAACTAGCCTTACTTAATATTAGAAAATTGAGAAAAAACACGTCAATTAGATTTTTTTACACAGATTTTATTTGTTATATAATTCAAAAGGATATTTTAAAAATGTGTATGAATGGCTTTCATTAAATAAATTTCAATATATTTTCCATTTATTTTAACAGTGGAATGTCCTTATTAGTGGCTATACTTTCGGCTTAGAGCGAATTAGACGAAGATATTCTTCTAAAACCAAATTTAATAATTAATTAAAGAAATAAAAAAAAAAATTTGTGGATTTCCTACCGTTCAAATATAATCTTTATTGTATGTAAAAATGTTATTACATTTTTTCAAAAAACTGTAAGTAAACTGTAAAATTTTCTTTACAAATATGTTAAAATAGAGAAATGTTTCCTTTTTAATTTATTTTTAACTCTTTTTAAATGATTCACTTTAAAATTTTTTAATATTTCTTAATCGAAATTTCATAAAAGAATGTGTCAAAATTTAAAAAAATTTTTCTTTGTTAAAAAAAAAAAATTGAATGTGCAAAATTATTTAATACTAGAATACTCTGATTATACAATTCTAATCATAACTGTATTGTCAATTGGATAGAAAATTACGTAAAAATATTATTGTTTGAATATGATTTAACGTAATTTTTATACGATTGAAGCAAACTCTTATTAATTTTAGGAAGGTGTAAATATAATCTAAATTCTGATCATATCACATAACAGATATCGTCGGGAGTTTTTTTGTCAAAAAAAAAAATGGAACAGAGATACATTATAAAAACATTTAACTGACAGAGAAATAGAATATAGCCGAATCGTTAAATTGGATTAAAAAAATCATGACACGCTACTTATAAAGCGGGTTTTTTCGAATTTAGCTCGCAAAAAATGAGACAGAAAAAAAAAGAATGCGAGTGCGAGTGAAATGGAGAACGACATATTTCCTAGTTTTTCTCGAAAAGTAAATAATTTAGAGCAACGGTATAAAAACATTTTTTATGCATTTTACCTTTTTTTTTTTTATTAAAGATACTACTAGAATCAACAGAGAATTTGTTATGCATAGTACTGATAACAAATATAAAAATATAACAAAGAAGGCATGAACAGGTCTACCACAAAATGGTCCCTACAATAACAATTTATAATATTGTATAACAAACACGAATTATGTACATAATTTTGTTATATAGAGTGTTCACTATATGTAGTTAGTTTTAAACGCATTAATTTTTACAAGATTTAATTTTGATGACTTTACATTTCAATTATTTGTGGTAATCTTCGTTTTAACCTCCTATTGACTGGAATTTGGTGCAGGCCAAGGCGTACGGCAATTTCGTTGTTCTCTAAATTATGATAAAATGCAATTGATAATCGGTTGATGAATTCTGAGATAGTTTCAATTTCCAGTTCTTTATGGATATTTTACCTTTTACTATGGCTTGGTGTAAAAAAAATTTGAAAAATTGCTTCATTCTGGCAAAAAACTCATTTTGTTGACAAAAAACGCCCGGAAAACCTACTTCTGGGCATCCGACGTGTCTGGCTAACGAACTCATCCAACGATTTGGAAAATCGAATTCGCACACAAAATTTCATAAGCATTAAACGTTTCGTTCGAGAGTTATCGCGCGGATACATATATATATATATATATATATATATATATATATATATATATATATATATATATATATATATATATATATATGTATAAATATATATATATATATATATATATATATATATATGTATAAATATATATATATATATATATATATATATATATATATATATATATATATATATATATATATATATATATATATATATATATATATATATATATATAAATTTCGTTTTCGAGTTGTAACAAAATGTTCAATTTTGAATTTTTCCCGATGTTCCACTTTGCTTCCCCCCAAGTGCATAAGTATTATATATATGCATGTAGGGTTCTAAGAGCTCCATAAGAGTAAAACAGTGCATGCAGCTCTCCAACACACGGTGTTTAGAAGAAGATATTTGCAAAAATTGCTAAATCACCTATAAAAACACACAAAACGCGACCTTGGACCAAAATGAAACATCGATTTTTGAAATCTACGTCTTTAAATTAGTAAATATATGCCTAAATATATTTCATAAAATTGGGTTAAATAAGGCTAATTTAAGGATTTAAATACAGGGGGCTCTAGTGACACTCAGTGTTGTAGCCGCCTTAGTGGGCTTGTTAAGTTATAAAATATAGCAACGCCTTCCTCTCACCCTTAAAAAAAGTAAAGGTGTGCGATTAAGGCTCATTACCAGTGTTTTCATCAGTGTGGAAAGGTCTCATAAAATATCATAAATCAAAAAACATGACCGCCGTCACAAAAAGTTAACTAAAAAGTTAAAAACAAGTTTTCCTTGAATTTTTATCGCAGTTGGGCTTCTGAAGGTTCCTGACCTCAAACTTATCTTTATCCACACTTAATGAGCCATGCCTTTGTCCAGGAGGTAGGGCGAGAACCTAGTGCGCGTGTTTTTTTTTTTAATTTTTGATGTTTTGCAAGACCTTTCCAACAGGGAACACTGGTTATGAGATTTTATCACGCATAGCTCACGTGCTTTTATTTAAGGGGGACCACTAATGTGACCGCCTGAAAAAAAGATGATTTTTGAGAATTTTTTTAAAGAAAACTACTGTATGGAATGATTTAATATTTTAAGCTTTCATGGTAAAATTTTTGGACAAAAAAATTGAAAATTCAGTGAGTTATTCGTGATCTCCCAAGGCTCCAAAAAAAAAGTTCCCCCACTGTTGCAATGATAGCGACCTTCACAGTGCCTGAAATCAAAAAAACTAAAAAGCATATTAAACTAGAAGATATTTCCCGTACCATGAACCTCAATCGAAAAAAAAAGTCGAAATTTAACAAAATGGCGGATTTTTTTTTAAAAAGTTTCAAATTTTGCGCGAAAATTTGATGATTTTTGGCCTGCAAAAATTATATTTTTTATTAGATCGGAAAACTGGAGGTTCATGGCACGAAGAAACATATACAAAAGAAGCTGAAATAAGAATCAACTCGATCGGATGATTTGTTTTCGAGTTATAACTGCAGCAGATTTGAAAAATGTAGTTTTTCTTTACTCTAGCTTTTAGTTTTAATGACTGGGAATTTTTACTAAAATTATTTACGATGTACTCACTATAACGGTCATAGTAAAACTAGATGAGTTGTTTAAATGTGTCAGGGTCCAGCTTCTCTGCAACATGTGACTGGCAGCCACGTTCAGAAACTCTCGAACTATCAACCTTCATACATTTCTTAATACTTCAAAGTTAACAATGGAAATCAGAACCCGCTCTTCGGATGGCTGTAACTCAAAAACTATTTGAGATATGTACTTGAAATTTTAGTATGTTATTTTTAAAGATATACTATCGAAAAATGCAAAAAAAATTTTCCAATTTTTTAAAAATGTCACACTAGTGGTCCCCCTTAAAATGACAGGAAAGCCTTGTGATTTCCTATGGCTGGGTAAACCCATTAAAACGACTATAAAACCGCGTGTCTAGAGTTCCTTGCATTTACAGAGCACTTGCTCTGGTACTAGTCAAAAACACAAAGCTAGTTGTCTCAATATTGCCAAATATTTTTTGATATTTTTTTACTAATTTGAAGCTATATTATGTCACCTAGCCTATGTTAGTCAGAGTAAAGTAAGAATTTTAACAATATTATAGCGCGGGCCTTTTAACTTGGCAGTAACTCGCGCATGATACAGATATAGATATATTTGAAAATACATTACAAGTAAGAGACAATAACATCTGAAAGATATCTAGGTTTAAATCATATTAAAAAGAGACACCTTTTTAACAAACATATTGCTCTCTTTCGTTCCCTCTTTTATTACCTACTATTAGATGTACGTGTTAAATTCGTTTTCTGCGCACTGGAAAGTTAAAAGGCCCGAGCTATACCTCCATCTAAATTGTTTTTAAACGCTTTTCCATGCTTTTTAGTGGCAGTTCTTGTCTGTCTACCCCACTGGCTTTCCCACGATGTCACGTAGCCTATATTACTCAGAGTAACGTAAGGATTCTAATGATACAACAGACATTTAAATCGGCTCACATGTAGTTGCTGCCATCTATAACTTAAAAGGGTTCGATTTTGACCAGGATATCACAGTTAGCACAAATTTTGAGTAACTTGTTGTAAACGACTACATCAGTAACAGTTAAATTAAAAACACATTAGTACACTCGTTTAGGGGTTTTTGAAAGGATTCTCATCATATCAGTGTAAAGATACGAGTAAGTTGGAGGTAAGGAACCTTAAGAAGCATGTGCCAATAACAAAACTATTCAATAACTGCCTTAAGAATTCAAAGATAATTTGTTTTAACGCTTTAAAAGATTAAGACGAGTTAACTCGTCCTGCAATATGGCGGCTCAAAATGCTGTGATGTGTATATATTCACTGGTACAGGTGCCGCCATCTGTAACAGATTTTCCGAAATATAAGTCTAAACAATGTTCAATTTTATCAACATATACTCAGGGCCAGCTTAGCCAATAGGCCACCCTAGGCCATGGCCTAGGGCGGGAGATTTTTAGGGGCGGTAAGTTTTTTAAATAGGGCGGAAAAATGAGTAATTACGTTTTTTTTTTGCTCCTCACTTACTTTTTTTAAAAGAAAGTTTGTAAAAAAGGTAGGAAAAGGGGCGGCAAATTTTTAAAACAGGGCAGAAAAATTTGTGATTGACGTTTTTTTTAAGATTTCCTTTTTTTAAATAAAAGTAAGGGCGGCATTTTTCAAGATGCCTAGGGGCGGACTTAGGGTTAATCCGGCCCTGCATATACTACTACAAAAAATTAAGGGAACAAAAAAAAAAGTTGTTAATTTTTTAGTGATTTTTGAAGGGCTGTATTTACGTGAAAAATGGTCGTATCGAGATGATAAAAAAAGCATTTTTAAGCTCCAAAATTCTAGTTTTGAAACCTTTCGTCCAAAAAATTTTAGAAGTGATAGTTATCGAGCAGTTCTAAGGAATAACACAAAAATTGAAAATTTTTTGCTCTTTTTTCGGTCTACGGGCTTGAAAAATTTTTTTACAGTAAAGCCATGGTATTGACTTGATAGCCTGTTTATTCAGCTTCAATTTCCTTTTTAAAATTTTTCTCTATGTTGAATTGTTTCGGAGATATCCAACTTTGAATACAAAAGGATCCTTTTTGCTTTAACCATCGATATCTCAGTAACTAATGATCGGACAGAAAATTGAAGGGTAGTTTTGAAATTTAGAATAAGTTTTGTACAAGGCTACGCCACGCAATTTAGGGAAAAAAAAGTTTTTTTCATCCTTAATTTTAACCTGAAAAATGTTAAAAAAAGGGACTTTTTTC
This sequence comes from Brachynemurus nebulosus, assembly GCA_035578155.1. NCBI lineage: Eukaryota > Metazoa > Arthropoda > Insecta > Neuroptera > Myrmeleontidae > Brachynemurus > Brachynemurus nebulosus. Next base: position 105,364,799 of record JAPWDM010000001.1, read on the forward strand.
CTTGTTGCGAAAAATTGTCCGCATCCTTGAGAATATTGATGGGAAATCTAATATTTGTACGAATTTTTATACATCACTGTACCCCCAATAACCCTGCAAATTGACAGATCGATCTATCGAGTGGTTTTCCTAAACCGTTTGTTCAAAATGTTAGAAAAAAATTAAAGGAGCAAAATTGAATAAACAAAATTGAATGAAAAATTCAATTTTTTTTCAACTTTTTTCACAGTTCGGCATTTTTTATCCATTAAATTTGAAAATTAAGAAAATTTTTTGTTTTTCATTAAAAAAGTTTTTTTTTCTTAATTTTGAAATTTAATGGATAAAAAATGCCGAACTGTGAAAAAAGTTGAAAAAAAATTGAATTTTTCATTCAATTTTGTTCATTCAATTTTGCTCCTTTAATTTTTTTCTAACATTTTGAACAAACGGTTTAGGAAAACCACTCGATAGATCGATCTGTCGATTTGCAGGGTTATTGGTACAGTGATGTATAAAAATTCGTAGAAATATTAGATTCCCCATCAATATTCGCAAGGATGCGGACAATTTTTCGCAACATGGAAAAAAGTCCCTTTTTTAAACATTTTTCAGGTTAAAATTAAGGATGAAAAAAACTTCAGAGTAGAGTAAATAAAGATCAATATAGTTTTATTAAACGTTTAAAAATGAAACAATTTTCTTACATTTTAAGGTTATTTTGTTACAGATTCAGTTAAAAAAAATCATGTAAGCTTACGAGATTGTATATTATATAATACAATCTCAAGAATTTAAAGCAGGTAACTGCCGTCTTTCTGCCGTAAGTCTGTCGACCGAGTTATTATAAAAATTATTCGTCAGACTTTACGTATCTGTGTCGTCTTTTCCTGACGTTAGATTCTGTCGACAGTCTGCCGTCTGTATATTCGTCAGAAACGGCGCAGATGGACGTCAATCTGAGGAAGGGTAATGTAGACCTAACTACGTAGATCTGAGGTCAGTCTGACGTCAAACTGGTTACTAGGGTATATTTAGTTTTTTAATAAAATATTTATTTGTATAAAAAAAATAGAAAAAAGGTCGAGTTTTGATGTTTTTTTGGCGAATTTTCCCATAAAAGATTTTAAATTAACCCAGTAAATTTGTAGATAATTGACCGAAATATTATTTCCAACCGGTTTGGAAAAGTTTTATTGTTTTGTTGTCCCCCACCACCCCCTTAAAGGTTGGGTCGGATCCAAAATTTGATCCCACTTTGATAGTATTGTTGTGCATCGGAAATGAGCCCCACTTACCAAAATTCAGCTCCTCCCGTCTATAGGGGGGCTTTACACATGTCAAAAGATAGCGGGAATATATATATATATATATATATATATATATATATATATATATATATGTATATATATATATATAAAGGTGTCCCAAAATTAACGCAAGATTTGAATTTGCCACCATTCGTGCAGTAAAGTGTTGGCAATCCTATTAAAAAACCGTTTGATAGTTGATTGTTTAGGGTTAGTAAAAATGGAGCGTTACACGATAGAACGCACAGCGAAGAGAGTTGGTTGAATGGATTATTGAACAACAACAAGTGGATGCCGATTTTTCGAACAAAATCATTTTCAGCGATGAAGCACATTTTCACCGTGATGTCTTTGTTAATCGTCAAAATTGTCGCATTTGGGGTTCAGAGAACCCACATGTAATTGTCGAAAAAAAAATGCATCCTCAACCTCCTGTTTGGTGCGGATTTTGGGCTCGAGGTATCATTGGACTATACTTTTTTGAAAATGAAGCTGCTCAAGCAGTGAATGTTACTGGTGATCGATATCGCGACATGATAAGACAGTTCTTTCTACCTAAATTGAATGACATTGATGTGAACGAGATGTGATTTTAACAAGACGGTGCCACATACCATGCAACCCATGAAACAATTCAATTACTGTATGAGACATTTCCTGGCCGTGTACTCACTCGTTCTGGTGATAAGAATTTCCCCCCTAGGTCGTGTGATTTAACACCATTAAATTGCTTTTTATGGGGCTATTTGAAATCAAAGGTCTATGCCAATAAGCCCGCAAGCATCCATGTATTAAAGGAGGAAATTTAACGTTGCATCAACGAAATTCAACCACATTTATGCGAAACGTTCATGGAAAATTTCGACAAAAGAGTGTGTATGTGCCAGCAAAGCCATGGAGGTCATTTATCCGATATGTTGTTCCATACATAACCCTATCCTGTGTACTTTACGATTCAATAAAAAAAATAACAATTTAAAGAACAAAAATTGTGTTTTTTATTTAACTCAAATCTTGCGTTAATTTTGGGACATCTTTATATATATATATGACATTTTTTTTCTTCAGAATCGTGTTCTACGGGTCCGAAAACAGATAGCGCCCCTACTCTCGCCTCGTCTCGTTCTGATCGTACAGGCTATATAAGTTTAATTTTTCAGAGAAAAATTCGACTAAAAATGGTGTTACCAAATGTAAAATAAATATTACCAAAATATAGTGAAGTACATTAATACTACCCTGGCTAAAAAATTTAACTTTTGAAACAAAAACTTACGTATCTTTTCGTCTTGTTTATTTCTTTAATTCAATTCTGTAATTGCCACAATCGCTTTCTTACATATTTATAACTCATTTTGATGTTTTTACTTGAACCACCCGTTTTTCTAATAAATTTCATTGTTTTTACTAATCAGAAAGTTTACACTTTTGTGATTAAAATTTTTCTTATTTTATAACGATTTCGGAAACACAAGAGTTTCTAATTAGTTAATACTACATGGTGGGAATTCAAAATGTATAGTAATTTTAGATACTGGGTTTTAAAACTAACATTAAAGTTTAAATAGATATTTTTGTACTTTTTGAATTAATTTGTATACGTAATATTTTAAGAGTCCCTCGAGTTTCGAATTAATGAGAGTTGACTGTATCTGTGTTTGGGACACTTCATTCTCAATTACAGAGCTCTTATGCGATGTTACTAACAAGGAAATGCACCCAGAGTGTAATTCGTAATTTCAATGAAACTTCGCTAGTATGTAGAATAGGCAAAAATTTTAAACCATATTTTTTTATCGGCCATCTTCCACGTTTACGGGGTAAAACCAGCCCCTAAATTTGGGGGGTCAAATCGTATTTCTTAAGATATCTCGAAAATTATAAGATAGAGAAAAACTTTAAATTGACGAAATGTTCCTCTTTAAACGACCTATTCACCTGTATAGGGTAAACCAGGGTCAGGTTTATAATAGGGGCTGGAGGGGTGAAAATGGAAGTAAATTTTTTTATACAGAATATTTTATGTGGTTCTATATATCAAATTTTTATCATCATAAATAGAAAGAGCATCAAAAATTAGGGGATACGGATTCTTGCGTTTTTCCGAAATACGTGTAGTATCTAAAACATATAAGGAAGAAAAAAATAGGGTAGATTTTATTGCATTATTATGGATTGCAAATACTTCTATATTTTTTTGTTTATTTCATCATGAAAATATAAATTATTACTTTTCGTTAATGATTAATGTATTTTTCAGTAATTGATAATTTAGCCATGTGTATATTTGGTTACTCATATTCTATATTTTTTACACATATTTCTACCACATTCTCTGGTTTTTAATTGTTAATGAATGTTCAACAAAAAGCAGTAATCTCTTCCGTTCAACAAATCAACTACCTTTATCTTCTTACAAATTATTTTTTAACCAAATAAATGCGGTTTATTTCCTTCTCACCTTTCAAACTACTTTTCTTATTCTTTTTTGTGTGCTTTGTAGGTTGACCCTTACCCTATTTTCCAAATCATAAAATTTATTACAAAACACCTGAACAGTAAACGAAAGAGATCACTGCTTCTTGTCGAGTATTTATTAACAGAGACAGACCAGAGAACTTTCACAGAAATTGATATAAAAAAATAGAGAACATGAGTAATCAAATAAAAAAAATACGGGTCCCTTATTTTTGCCTATTCTACACACCAGCGAAGTTTTATCACAATTACGAATTTTATTCTGGGTGCATCTCCTTGTAAGTGTAGTTTTTTAATTGTTAATTTTTTTTTATAATACTATTTTTATAATACACATTCTGGTGGTCCCACAAACAAGGGTTACACTAATAAAACCCTGTTAATTTAATAGTATCTTCCCGAGACCATTACCGAGACCAACGACGCAGACATACATAATATGTCCATCATATTATGTCTGTTCTGTCATTTAGACTTCAGATGTTATGCACATGTCCGAGAATGGAGCATGTTTACATGTTTACAAATAGTCTGTCAAATTGTATGTATGTCTGCACGACCCAACGGTGCAGACACACATACGTCCAGCATGCGCCTGTTTCTGTCATTTAGACTTCAAAAATGTTATGCACATGTCCGAGATTGGAGCATATGTTTACATGTTTACAAATCGTCTGTCAAATTGTATGTATGTCTGCGCGACCCAACGGTGCAGACACACATACGTCCAGCATACGCCTGTTTCTGTCATTTAGACTTCAAATGTTATGCACATGTCCGAGATTGGAGCATGTTTACATGTTTACAAATCGTCTGTCAAATTGTATGTATGTCTGCACGGCCCAACGGTGCAGACATACATACGTCCAGCATACGTCTGTCTCTGTCATTTAGACTTCAAATGTTATGCACATGTCCGAGAATGGAGCATGTTTACATGTTTACAAATCGTCTGTCAAATTTTTATTTTTACCACTACAATCGCAACGCTTGCGCATAACGGATCGAGTATAAATAAGTGAGATAGAACTATGCAGTTGCTGTCTGTCTTAGTTTATCTGTCTGTCTCATTAAAAATGAGACTAAACAGTGTAGTTTGACAAAAATTCTAGAATGTTCTATTTGTCAACTAGCAAAGATATTGAAAAATCAATTGTACCATTTAATTGTCCATTGAAAAAGAGGTTAAATTACACATTTTGACAAATGTTCTGGAATATTCTATTCGTCAACTAGCAAAGATATTAAAAAACAGACGTCGCCATTGAATTGGCTACCAAAAAGAAAGACCAAATAACACATTTTCGAGAAATGTTCTAGAATATTCTATTTGTCAACTAACAAAGATATTGGAAAATCTATTGCACCACTTAATTGTCCAACCGAAATTAAACTAATGTAAACCAAATGTCTGATTTTGACAAACAATTTTTGCTATTTGACGAATAGAATATTCTAGAACATTTATTAAAATGTGCTATTCCGTCTTTTATTCGATGGCCAATTAAATGGTGCAATCGATTTTTCGATATCTTTGTTAGTTGACGAATAGAACATTCTAGAATTTTTGTCAAAATGCGCTGTTTAATCTAATTTTTAGTGTCCAGTTCAATAGAAGTTTGTTTTTTGGTATCTTTGCTAGTTCACCAGTAGAATATTCTAGAATTTTTATCAGCTACCGCTATTTGGCGTCTTTTACGCTGACGAATGCGATAGTGAAGTTGATTTTTCTACAGTTTTCTAAAAGTCGTCACTCATATTCATTAGTATAACATTCGATTTCCTTTGTCTACACAACCGAATTTTAGGTATAAATTGTCACTTAAGATAATATTGTTTTAAATAAATTCAGATAAATAATATTTACCAACCCCCGAAAGAAAAGTTTACCGACGCCCCTGATCTTCTGATTTTATGTACTTCCCCTTAAATTTGCACCGACCGCTACGTAAAATTGGATTTGTGGTGTATATAGGAGTGTAGGAGTGTTAGATATATGCCGTTCACAAGCTATTAGGCCCGATCCACATTATTGCTCCGCTCTCGGTACGATATCGCTACGCTCCCGATTCGATAAAATATTCTTACACAAGAAACAATGAGTGTATTCACATCATCGCTCCGATATCAGTCGCGGTACGCTCTCGTTCCAGTACCGCTCCAATACCAATACCACTCAGGTAATATTTTATCGGAGCGATATCAGACTTGTTATGACTTGTACCTATGGTGTAAACCCTTTTTTGATTCTACTCCACTCCGTTTGCATTCAGTTATTATGAAAAGATATTTGTATCGAACTGAGAGCGTACTGAGAGTGGCATTATAATGTGAATGGAGAACGAACAGGAACCAAGCGTGGTATCAGCACTGTAATGTGAACACAACAAGATTATATCGGAGCGAGGCCGGAGCGGGAGCGTATATATACCGATATATTGTATTATATACCGATATATTGTGGATCGGGCCTTATTCTTCTTTAAAATAAAACCAAGATGATGACGCTATGCAGATTTTATCAACCTTATGCTTGAAGTATTTTAGATTTTTTTTATATTCTGAACGACTTAACTCGTTTTAATCATGAAAAAAGTTAAAGTAAAATAGTTTGTATAAAAAAAAATAAATAAATAAAATAAAAAAATATATATAAATAAATAAAAGACAAAATCTTTAAAAAAAAATTTATTTCGAAGTTAAACTTAATCGAATTATATTACATGCTCGTAAAATGTTTATTTTTTTGTATTTGTAAATGTTCTTTAGCATATTTGTTCGCTAATTCTACAGCTTTTTGTAGAAGCGTATCCCACTGATCCCGATTTATTTTACATTCTTTCATATTGCAAACATATAATGAATTCTGCCCTTTGGGTGCTGCTATTTTCCCCGGAAATATAACACTGATAGTAGATTTCATCCATTTTTCAGCATTAAAATCGTCTGATACCATGTTCTAAAAATTTATATTAGTAATTAAACTTTAAAAAAAGGACCAAATAAAATTGTTTACAATTAATTAACATACCACAGGGACACAACAACGAGCTTTAACAGTTCCATCAAAATAAGCTAGAACTATTACTGGTAAGTGTGCGCATACTCTTGTAGCTTTGCTCAATGAAACTGATGGTACTATACTGCTGGATCTTAAATAATGAACTAACCACGGTTGACCATTTTCAGATATCTCATTAAGAGATGATTTCATTTCCATATCAATAATTTCGCTGATATATGACCATATATATATACATAAAAAAAAAATGTAGTTATAAAAAAGAATTATAATATTATATTTGTGCATTGAAATTATGTAAACAACAATTTATTTAATACGGTACTTGACTGTACTTAAAATTTGTGTCAAATGTTAAATAATTCTATGCATTATCATTACATAATTACGTTCAGTTTTAATGATGAAACATAAAAAAATTTGATAACTATTTAGAAATTTTATTTTGAAAATCACTATTTTTCAACAAATCTTCAAATTAGTGATAACGCGCCATTTCTTGACAATAACGTAACATTTTGTAGCTAGATATGTCGATTTTGATAATTTTCATCGGTGAGGTGAGATTGTGTTTTCTTTTGAATATTTCTATTAGCTTATGTATATAGTAATAACAATGCCTCCTATACTTTACAAGCCGTGTTGTAAGAAGTTTGGCAACGCTGCAGGTAGTCCGATATCTTTTTGTAGCTAGGCTTGTTGGCGTGGATGATATCAATGTTTCTTGTACTTTACAAGTGTATGTTACAAGTTATTTATTTATATTGTTTAAATAATAAAAGTGGTTTTATTTTATAATTTCAATTTTATATACATATTTGCTACAGTATAATAAACTGAATAATTTTTTTGCTTTTTTTCTCATTATAATATAAAAGAGTAAGTATTTATTTATATTTTACAAAAAAATACATAACCTAATATAGGTTATGCTTGTTTGTGAAGATTTTTATTCCATAAAACTGTTGCCCTTTTAAAATTTTAGTATACCTCTTTTCAGATAAAATTGATCATGAGTTTTCGTTAAAAAATTAAATAATTCTTGTATTCGAAACAAATCGATCTTCTATTCTTTTCTAAAAATAAACTGCAAATTTAAAATTTACATAAATGCAATAATAAAAGAGATAAAGCCAAGAAAACGGAAATTATTTAAATTCAAAGTTACGAAGCATGGTTAAATTTAACTGAAATAGACCATAGTTATTTATTAAATGTTACAGCCAACTGTTTTTAAAAAATATATAATTTGATTTATTTAGTACTAAAATTGTGTACTTATATTAATTTTAAATTATATTTTTTCTTTTAGATGCCTCGTCGTTGTTGTGTACCAGGATGCAAATCAAACTACGACAGCTCACTTAAAAATAAAGATCCAGTGTCAACTTTTTCGTTTCCTAAAAATAAAATGAAAAGTGTTTGGTTAAAAGCAATTCCCCGTAAAAACTGGAAACCAACAGCTTCTTCAGTGGTGTGTGCTAAACATTTCTATCCTTCGGATATTATTACTGACCAACCATTCAAAGACGATTCTGGCTATTGTACCCGTATACCACTGAAATATCCAAAATTAGTTGACAGTGCAGTACCTCGCATATTTAATAATCTTCCTTCGTATTTATCACAGCCAAAAAATACGATAAGGAAACCACCAGAAGAGCGAAGCGAAATTATTGCAAAACGACACGAAGAAGCAGTTGAAGCCTTTATGCAAGAAGATGTAATTAGAGATTACCAAGATTTCGTAAATAAATTTCCAATAAAATTATCCAGTGAGCTTCAGGTGAATTGGAACTATAAAATTGTGGAAAATATTGTGTTTTTCTTTAGATTAAATTTAGATATAGACTTAAATGATGGTGTTAAAGTGTTATTGAGTGTGATTGTGGACAATAATTTAAAAATTAAAGTTTATATTGGAAATAATGAGCTTTCAGTAAATGATTGGAAGTGGTTGTTTCCAAGTAGCAATTTAAAGTTGACTTTCTGGTCATAAATTGAAAATTTGTTGGCTAGATATAAATCTGAAGCCAATGAAAACTTAAATTTTTTCAAACGTCATTTATGCCTGTAATGATGACAATAATGATTATGAACAAAATATTGAAATTATAAAGAATCAGTTGGAGTTGATTTTAAATGATAAACATCGTTATTCCCATGTGACAATAATTTTTTCGTTTTTATTATTTATACAATCAGCTGTTACTTACAATGTTATAAGACTACTTAATTTTGCCCCATAAAAGATACTTGTAACAAATATCTTCAAACTTTAATATTTCGCCCGGAACATGGGAGTAGTAATTTTCATTATTTAAAAGAAATGAAATAAAATTTCATATTTTGTTTTATGTATATTCTTTCATTTACCTGCAATCTTTCCCGTATGGAAATAATCTCTGGCGAAGCTCTGGAAAAACTGAAAAAAGTCTGACAATTGGAACATTCCCAGATTTTTTTATTACTGAGTCCCATATTACTGAGTTTAGGTTTATTATAAATAAAACAAGAAAAGGATACTTTTGTACTTAAGTACTTCAATTTTACGACAATTTGAACAATGTTATTTAACGTTTGGTCCAATAAATGAGTTGACAAAAGTATCCTTTTCTTGTTTTATTTATAATAAACCTAAACTCAGTAATATGAGACTCAGTAATAAAAAAAATCTGGGAATGTTTTAACTGTCAGACTTTTTTCAGAGTTATGTCAGAGAATTATTTCCATACGGGTTTGAATTTATTATTACTGATTCAAACTTAAAACAAGTTTTTCTTAAAAAATATAATCAAAAACATATGTAAATTGACTTTTCTTAGTTTAAAATCCGATAATTTTTATATAAATTTAGATTTATTATGTAGCTGTGGTTTAATTAGTTACAAATTATATAATAATTATGATATTATGTATTGTGTTATGTAATGTGATTTTAAATAATTATACAAAAAATATAAATCACAATAATTGTAACAAACCAAAAAATTTAAAAAGAAAATTGTCAACTTTAACAAATTAAATAAAATGTTTATATTAAAGACTGTTTCACTGGTTTTTTCATTTTTTGTACTTATTGAATTTATACCTTTTTAAACTATTCCCTTTTTAATTATTTTTTACAGCTACTTTCTATTTTAATTTCAAATATTATCGAGTGCTTGTGAGACACTACTACGTATGACAAACTTTTGTTTGCATTTCAACACACGCAGTATTGATATGTTCACTAATCGTTCAGCTAAACTGAAACTTTAAACACTCGATTTCTTTGGTATAGTATGACCAAAAACCACATGTAAATTAAAAATCACAAAGTGATTGAAAAAATTATCCGGATCGGCCAGGAATCGAACCCAGGATCTCCTGGTAACTAGCCAGGCGTGATAACCTCTACACCAACGATCCCATGCTCGGCAAGCGGCCGAGCCGGACACCTGATTCGAGAAACAGTTACAATTTTAATTTCAAATATTATCGAGTGCTTGTGAGACACTACTACGTATGACAAACTTTTGTTTGCATTTCAACACAGGCAGTATTGATATGTTCACTAATCGTTCAGCCGATCCAGATAATTTTTTCAATCACTTTGTGATTTTTAATTTACATGTGGTTTTTGGTCATACTATACCAAAGAAATCGAGTGCTTAAAGTTTCAGTTTAGCTGAACGATTAGTGAACACATCAATACTGCGTGTGTTGTTTGTCATACGTAGTAGTGTCTCACAAGCACTCGATAATATTTGAAATTAAAATTGTAACTGTTTCTCGAATCAGAGAGAGTACTAATACACGTAGGTGATTGAATGGGTGTCTGGCTCGGCCGCTTGCCGAGCATGGGATCGTTGGTGTAGAGGTTATCACGCCTGGCTAGTTACCAGGAGATCCTGGGTTCGATTCCCGGCCGATCCGGAAAATTTTTTCAATCACTTTGTGATTTTTAATTTACATGTGGTTTTTGGTTTTGGTGGTATTTAAATAGGTTTAATTTTATTAATGAATTTTAAAAAATTCAAGAACTATGTACATATTACGAGCATATAAGCCATATAATTATGTACATGATGTACACAATAGAGTTTGCAAACGGACTATCCATAGGACTCCTTGTTTCAAAAGTTACAGTGTTGTCAATTGTAACAGCACGGCTTGTAAAGTATAGGAGGCATTGGTAATAATAATCGACCATAATTCAAATAAATACTTGCTTTTACTTTGACATTTTATGAATATAATCAAAGTTTTGAGGTTATAAATATTGACATTGACGTTTAGTTGCTTCAAACTGTGACGTCACTATAGTGAGGTGTTTTTCTCGCCTTTTTCTCATTTAAATTTGTAGGGTTATTTTTTTGATGATTTTTTACAGAATCTGTCGAAAATAAAAAAAATCACTTAGTTGATTTAGAAAAACAATGCTTTTAGAATATTTTTGCAACTTCAGTCAAGTACCCTATTGTACCGTAAAATCCTCTATTTTTACCTACTGAACCTAACTTTACTATACAATACATTGTCTTTAAAAAATTAAAATTTCATAGTTTATAATAGCTATAGCATTTATTTTAGTGACAGTTATTTCTAAAAAAAAAACTACCTATTAGTGTTTTATAAATATTTCTGACATTACCAGCCGCAATTTTTTCAAATCATTAGCTTTTTCCAGTTTATATGGTATATACATTCATGTTTTCAAAAAGTGTGTAAACTTTAGTTGAGATTTCAGAAGCTATAAAACTTAAATATTGGGATCTGTCGAATGACGGTAGGCCATCTGGTATTGAAAAATCATACTATTTTTAAAGTGCATTTGATAAAATGTCGTTTCTGAGTTAAATCTTGTAGATCTGTATGTACATACAATTGATTTGATTTTTTCATTCATTTACAATTCCCCAGTTGTTTCATGACGTTTACCATTTAAATTTGACATTTGTATTCGTGCATTTTTTCATATTTTTGCCACATTTTAAGTGTTTCACAGATGTAAAATTTTCTCTTCTTCAACAAAATATCGTTGCTTTGGATTTGTGTCAATCCAAGTCTAAATTATTCTACTATTTATCATTTTTTCTTAACCTGTTAACTGGGTATGATGAAATATTTCGTCATACATAAAAGCCTACTGCAATGGGCATGACGACATTTTTCGTCATGGAAAAACCTGTTAACTGGGTATGACGAAATATTTCGTCATACATAAAAGCCTACTGCAATGGACATGACGACATTTTTCGTCATGGAAATTAACACTTTCAGTCCCATGGATTCTGGTGTCCTGACTGCTGTGTTGTCTTGTGTATGCCACACTGTTTCAAGCAATATCATACTGCGAAATAATTATTATAATTTGTTCAATTAATTCCTTGCACATTGAATACATTTGAATTATATTTTAAATATAAAATATTTTATCAAAATAAATAAAAACCATAAGTTAAAAACGATATTCTTTTATTATTTGAGGTGCGATATTACTTATCGCTGCGAACAAAAAGTCCCCATTCTGAAACGAGTTGAGCAATAGCTAATTCCCCGGTTAACAGGTTAATATAGCCCTGATTACTATATATAAAACTAATATTAATGCACTTTTTCGTCAGCCATTTTTCCTAGGCTCCGCCTATTTGACAAATCCCAATAGGTGAAATTATCTAAACTTGGGCTGACGTCATTAACGAATGAAATAAAATTAGACGTACAATTTTATATTACTATAGTTACTCTAATACAAATACCCCTGTCGTAGCATCTGCATAACCTAGTGAATTTCCAAAAATTGGACACTGGGGCATCTCATATAACAACTTGTATCCATCTAAAATAGTTTAGCTCTCTAACAGTGAAAAAATTTTCAAAATCGGTTGAGTAGAGAACCCTGGCGGATCTCATATAATATAGCGTATATATGTATTTAAAAGAAATTAAATTTTTAAAGGTGAAAAAATGTTCTAAATCGGTAGGGTAGTTTTATCTTTCGGTGCTCTGGGACGCCCGAACACCGACAGACCTCATATAACATAACTTATATCCATTTAAAATAGTTTTGTCCTCTAACAGCGAACAAATTTTCAAAATCGGTGATGACACGTTCTTAAAAAGCTAGTTAATTTTTATTTTGAAAAATGAAACAGATATAAACATTGTTATTGAAATGACAAAAACGATGAACCACTTATTGTAACGAAATTTAGCAAATTTCTTAATTTTTCTCAAAAGCTAGTTCACTTAGAATGTAGAACAATGTTTTTAAAGCTTACCTTATGTAATTTTTTACGCTCTTTTCGATGGTGTAAAAAACATTTCGAAATCTAGCCAAATTTTTGAGCTACACACCAAATTTCGTAACAATTGGAGGCTTCGTTCGAGAGTTATCGCGCAGACACACACACACACACATATATATATATATATATATATATATATATATATATATATATATATATATATATATATATATATATATATATATATATATATATATATATATATATATATATATGTAGGATTGCCATAAGTAAAGTGAGGCGTGTAAACCGTACTGCTCTATGACCAGTGTAAATGTACATGTAATGCGTACTTTAGTTTAGTTGCGCGGAGTGTGCGCGGATTTGAGAGATGAGCAGAGGAGTGTAAAAGAGAATGTCAGAGAGTGAACTGTGTGTTTACGAGTAGCGTGTGTCGCAACCATTTTTTGAAGTTATTTTATATTTTAATTTTGTTTTATTTGATTAAATAATTATTAAATTTAGCGAGTTGTGTGTTAATAAAAACCCCTAGATAATTGAACCATCCCACATATTTTTTTGAGGACTCAACCGAAATAAAAACATTGCGTAATATTAACGTGTTGTTACAAGAAGATTTCCGTTAAAAAAGTTCGTTTGTTTATTGTTAAATTTATTTGTGTGCAATAAATAAAAAGTTGTTAAGATGAATTCGGACAATAATTCAGATGTGTACGTCGGATTTAATGATGATGAGACTAGTGCAGCGAGTAATGCGAGTAAAGATTTACAAATTGCGATGTTAAAACAACAAATAGAATTAATGAAGCTCAGTGGCAGTACTGATAATTCAAGTGAAGTGAATAAAGATTTACAAATTACGATGTTAAAGCAACAGATTGAATTAATGAAATTGGAAGCTGTGGTAAAAAATTCAGGTGTCCGATTACAGGACGTAGAAACAAGTCTTCCGTGTTTCGATGGAAAATCAACATCGTATTCAGCTGAAAAATGGATTGAGGAAATAGATGAATATTCCGAAATGTTTCAGTGGTCAGATTTACAAACCCTTGTATGTGCGCGTAAATTGGTAAAAGGATACGCAAAAATGTGGTTAAATTCTCAACCTATTATTCGAAATTGGCGCGAATTTAAAACAAAATTATTAGCTGAATTCAAAACAAAGGTGACAAGTGCTTCTATTCATCAAGAATTAGCGAAACGTTCTAAAAGGCATAATGAAACAATCGATGAATACGTATTAAATATGAAAAGGTTAGGTTTGCGCGGGAACGTAGATGAACAATCAGTTATTCAGTATATTATTGCGGGTATTCCCGACTCTGAAATAAATAAGGTTATATTATATGAAGCTACGAATTATTCGGAACTCAAAACTAAAATTGAAATTTACAATCGAATCAAACAAAGACAGTCAAATAATCAGCATGATTATAAAAATCGTTATTCTAAAAATGTTGGTGTAAATGAAAATGTTAATGGAATAGTCAATAGTAAACAAAGTAAATTGAATTTAAATAGTTCATTATCAATGAATCAAGGTGACATGGTTCGTTCAGTTCGTTGTTATAATTGTGGTCAGCGTAGCCATATAGCAGATCAGTGTCCGGTGAGAAGTAAAGGTCGAAAATGTTTTTCATGTGGAAATTTTGGTGACCATGTTAGTGGTAATTGCCCACAAAAACAGCAAATTCAAGCAAATAGTGTTCAGGAAAATAGACTAGTAGTACCTCAAACTATTTCTGTGGTGAGCGAAACGAACAAAAGTATAAATAAAATGATTAAACCAATCGACTTTGGTGGTGTTTCAATTGACTGTTTGATTGACACGGGCAGCAGTTTGAACGTTCTCCAGGTGCAAGCGTATTTTAAAATAGGATCACCGAAAATAGATACTGATAGTGTATTAAAATTATACGGACTTGGAAATCAAGAAGTTCAAACATTTGGCAAATTTAAAGCGAAATTAAATATTGATGGAGAATTTTTCGAAACAACAATGCATGTAGTACCATATGGTGTTTTGCCAGTTGAGTGTATTATTGGAAATGAATTGTTGAATTCAGTTGAGATGGTAGTTAATCCAGATGGAATTCAGATACACAAGTACGAAGAACCAAATTTTATTCTGTCAATTCAAGAAGATGTATACGGTGGGGAGAAACATGATGATACTTTGAAGTTAGACCATCTGTCATGTGAAAATGCTGATTATATCCGTGACCTCGTAGAAAATTATAAACCAGTAAATACGAAAAAATCGTCAGTAGAAACAAAAATCATTTTAAGAGATGAAACTCCAATCTATTCGAAACCCCGACGTTTTTCTCCGGTAGAAAATCAGGAAGTGGATAAACAAATTAATGAGTGGTTAGAAATGGGATACATTAGGCCAAGCAATTCCGAATTTTGTAGTCCGTTGGTTTTAGTTAAGAAAAAGGACGGGTCCACACGTGTTTGTTGTGATTACAGACATATTAATCGCAAATGCATTCCGAATAGATATCCACTACCCTTAATTGAAGAACAGATTGATAAATTACAATCGGCAAAAGTTTTTACTTTACTAGACTTGAAAAACGGTTATTTCCACGTACCAGTAGAAGAGAGCAGTAGAAAATATACTTCATTTGTTACGAGCAAAGCACAATATGAATTTTTAGTGACTCCGTTTGGACTTTCGAACAATCCAGCTATTTTTGCGATGTTTATAACCGATGTGTTTCGTGAGTTGATTACGAAGGGTGTTATGCTAAATTATTTTGATGATTTGGTAATTCCAGCAAGTGACTTTAAAGAAGGTGGTGAACGTTTGAAGCTTGTTTTGAATAATGCAGCCGAGTATGGATTAAACTTTAATTGGAAAAAATGTCGTTTTATGGTTCCAAAAATTGAGTATTTAGGTCATGAAATCGAGAGCGGAACAATTCGTCCTACAGAAGACAAAATTAAAGCCGTTGCTAAGTTTCCGAAGCCAACTAATGCGAAAAGTGTTCAAAGTTTTTTAGGCCTCAGTGGATATTTTCGCAAATATATTGAAAATTATTCATTGATTGCGCGTCCTCTGAGTAATTTATTACGTAAAGATGTGCCTTTTAAATTTGGTCTTGAAGAGGAAAATGCATTTCAGTTACTGAAGACAAAATTGTGTGAGCGGCCTGTATTGAAGTTATATCAGCAAAATGCGGAGACTGAGTTACACTGTGACGCTAGCAAATTAGCATACGCATCGATATTATTACAGAAGGATCCAGAAGATGGTTGTTTACATCCTGTATATTATTTTAGCCGAAAAACATCGAGTACCGAGGAAAAATATCACAGTTATTATTTAGAAGTGTTAGCTATTATTGAGAGTCTTAAAAAATTTCGCGTTTATCTAATTGGAATCAAATTCAAAATTGTTACCGATTGCTCTGCCTTCACGATGACTATGAATAAATCTGATTTAAGTACTAAAGTGGCACGTTGGGCTTTATTCTTGCAGGATTTCCAATATGAGCTCGAACACAGACCGGGAACAAAAATGAAACATGTTGATGCATTGTCCAGGAACCCTATATTGGTAATTACTCTTGATGATACATTATTAAGCCGCTTTAGAAAAGCACAAGAGGAAGATTCATCGCTTAAGCCTATATTTGTTTTATTAAAAAACGACGTTGCGAATTACGATAATTACTTTTTGAAAAGTGATTTATTGTACAAATTGGTTGATGGACGTGAATTATTAGTGGTACCTACGCAGATGCAGTACGAGATAATGAAAGAAGTACATGGAGAGGGTCATTTTAGCTTAAAGAAAACTAGTGAACTAATTAATCGCGATTTTTACATTCCTAAATTAAACGAGAAACTGATACGTGTGATTAACAATTGTGTGTCCTGTATTTTAACAAACCCTAAGCGAGGTAAATTGGAATGTCTTCTAAATCCAGTTGATAAGGGAGATGTCCCACTGCACACGTACCATATCGATCATCTTGGACCTTTGGCGGCGACTAGGAAGAATTATAATTATATTTTTGCGGTTATTGACGGATTTACTAAGTTCACTTGGTTATATCCAACGAAGACGACAAATGTGACGGAAGTTATTTCAAAATTAGAATTACAAAAAGCAACGTTTGGTAATCCGAAAGTAATAATTTCTGATCGAGGACCAGCTTTTAGTTCAGGTGCGTTTAAAGACTATTGTACATCGGAAAATATCAAGCATTTCATGATAACTACAGGAGTGCCGCGTGCAAACGGACAAGTCGAAAATTTAAATCGTACTATTATATCCGTATTATCTAAACTGAGTATTGACGCTCCAGATCAGTGGTATAAACATGTGAATAATGTGCAGCAGTGTTTAAATAATTCGTTTCAGCGAAGTATTAATAAATCTCCATTTGAACTTTTAATCGGTGTTAAAATGAACATTAACAATTGTCGAAAGATTCGTGACTTGATAAATCAGGAAATCGTTGAATTATATAGTGAGAATCGCGATAACCTCCGTGCTGAAGCTAAAACTCAAATTTTAAAAGTGCAACAAGAGAACTGTCAAACTTTTAATCGTAAACGGAAAGAAGCGATTAAATATGATATCGGAAGTTAAGTGGCGATTAAACGAACTCAGTTCGGGACTGGGTTAAAATTACATCCTAAATTCTTTGGGCCATATCGCGTTACTAAAGTGAAACGAAATGATCGTTACGATGTCAAGAAAGTAGATCCCAAGTCAAGCGGTCCGATACGTACTTCGACTTCAGCAGACATGATGAAGCCATGGGGTGATGTGACGAGTGATCTAATGACTGACGATGAACTAACTGGCGATGATGCTGAAGCGGATGTGAATGCAACCAGTGATTCCGATCATGATAGTTAAAGGACTTTAAGATCTTTTTGTTATTTTTTTATACAAACGTTTCATTCCTATTTGGTTTTATTTAACAGATATTTTTGTAATTGTCAAAGAGCCGTACAGTATTACTATCCACAAAAATAATTCTGTATAATGAATAATTATTTTATTTTCTTTAATTCTCGTTATTTGGAGGCCAAATAAAATCAGGCTGGCCGAGTTGTAGGATTGCCATAAGTAAAGTGAGGCGTGTAAACCGTACTGCTCTATGACCAGTGTAAATGTACATGTAATGCGTACTTTAGTTTAGTTGCGCGGAGTGTGCGCGGATTTGAGAGATGAGCAGAGAAGTGTAAAAGAGAATGTCAGAGAGTGAACTGTGTGTTTACGAGTAGCGTGTGTCGCAACCATTTTTTGAAGTTATTTTATATTTTAATTTTGTTTTATTTGATTAAATAATTATTAAATTTAGCGAGTTGTGTGTTAATAAAAACCCCTAGATAATTGAACCATCCCACATATATATATATATATATATATATATATATATATATATATATATATATATATATATATATATATACATATCTACACATATCTACAACTCTTATTTGAATAATTTTTCGATTAAATCAACGGTTTGGCTGTAATCAAAATGGCAACTCTCGAAAAACTAACGCCGTATATATATATATATATATATATATATATATATATATATATATATATATATATATATATATATATATATATATATATATATATCCAAAATCTTAATTACTCCAAAACTATACTCCAAAAACTACCACTTGTATTACAGAGAATTATAAATAAGGTTCTTTTCTTGGATGTAATGGAAATGTTAGCCGGCTGAAACTCTGTCGGTTGAAAGAGCCTCCAATTGTTACGAAATTATGTATATATATATATATATATATATATATATATATATATATATATATATATATATATATATATATATTCTGTGAGTTTTTCGAGAGTTGCCATTTTTATTACAGCCAAACCGTTGATTTAATCGAAAAATTGTTCAAATAAGAATTGTAGATATCGAAGGGGGCAACCGATTGCTATAGTCAGGAGCTTTATAGCTCTTATGGTTTTCGAGCTATGATACAAACTTATCGATTTTTAAATGAGACTACATATTAATTTTTCGATAAAACTGATGTAATGCATTAATTAACAGAATGAGCAAAAAAATTTTTTTACGCAAGTTTAATTTTTTAATTTTTCTTTAATTTATCAGTTAGGCGGTAAAAATATGCATATGTACTTGAGACTACTTCAACCGATAGTGTGCTGCTTGGTTACATTTCCATTACATCCAAGAAAAGAACCATTTCCATTACATCCAAGAAAAGAACCATTTCCATTACATCCAAGAAAAGAACCTTTTCCAGTACCATTTCTATCATAAAATTTGGTTGTAATAGAAATGCCAACTCTCAAAAAACTCTGCCATAGTCCCGGACTCAGGTCTTTTCATGGCACTCGCTGTAACAAGTGTGTTTCCAAAAAGGAAATTCACTTAAAATAACAAAAAGGAAAACAGACAGACAATTTTGGTACGTCTAATTTTAATGAATTTGTTGCATTTGTTTAATGACGTCATTCCAAGTTTAGATAATCTCACCTATAGGTAGTTTTATCATATGAAAAATTATATAATCTCGTATTTAAAAATAATTTTCACATTTATTTATTCACGCATCATCGAACACTGAACGGGGGGCTCTCCAAGATCAAATCGCATTTTTCAAAATTCCAGTGGCGGTCTAACAGTATTTCTTTTCGTAATGCATTAAAAAAAATTTATATATTTTATCATAATACAATAATTACATTTACAAAAATTAATTAATACATGGTACAACATCATATTAATGACCGTCAAGATGTTATATATATATATATATATATATATATATATATATATATATATATATATATATATATATATATATATATATATATATATATTGATTGTCTAAGAGATGAAGAGCCCTAATAACAAAACGAAGGGTAGGGAGGAAGAAATTGACGCTAGAGATGGGCATTTAAAAACTTAAATCTATTATAAATACTCTCGATTAATGCATATTTTATCAACAGAATTTATTTTTTATTAGTAACGGAAACATTAAAAATGTACTTTATATAATAAAAATCATATAAATTTCTAAAAAAAAAAAGTATTAAAATTTTAACCCTAGAACAACAAGGCTCAAATTTAGCAAGTGAGTGTCATCCACGACACCTATTTCTTTTTCTATTTTTTAAATTAATTACAGGTCAAGTCGATATTTAATTGATGTCAGTGTCAACGTATATCTGTCGAGATGGTTTTCAAATTTTTACCAAAAAAGAAATTTATTACATTATTGTCAACTTCTACATTATCAAAAGTTACAGCGTTGAAACAAAAAACGTAGGTGTCATGTATGACACCGACTTGTCGTTCTAGGGTTAAAATTCAAGAAAAAATATGCTGTTTCTTATACTATAAATTAATATCGATTTTAATTACCCATGTCGTTTAAAATTAATATATTTATCATATCTATCATCTTTAATTTGCAAATTAATGCTCTTAATGATTAATATTTTATTAAAGTATGTATAAATTTCAATATTTTAATTAACAAATTTTATTATAAAATATTTGTTACTTTTATAGAAAAAAATATTATGTTTAAAAAAAAAAATAAATAAAATAACATCACGATATAGGCAATGACAGTGTCAGGGCTCTTTATCGCTCACAATCAGACAATCAGTAGTATGTAATTGGTCAATTGGAGCACCTGTCAAAGGCTTATCATATCAACAGTATCAGATAGCACATGTACATATGTTTCACTGGTGGAAGAAATATGGATTATAGAAATTATGTGCACGTCACTAGATTTCTACCGCTTATCAGACGTGTACGTTAGGGTGTCCCAAGACATAAGGGACGATTTTTTTTTTTAATTTGAGACGCATACCCTCAAAATTTTTTTCTATTTGACCTTAATTACATGAATAAAAAGAATTATTGCAATAGGGTAACCATAACCAGTGCCGACTTGAGAATAAACTTAATTTTGAGTATTTCTACTGGGCCTATTACAGAATGTTTTCAGAATTTATCCTTCTTGGGGTTAATAAGACGCCAATTCATTCAAAACATATATTTATTATTATTATTATTATTATTATTATTATACATCTAAATAAATATTATTGTGTGTATTTTCTTTTCAATGTTTTCTTTTTACAGTTAGGATAAACCTTTCTGTGTTCTTGAACGCAACGTAATAAAAATTATTTTTGTTCCTCCTCAACTGTAATTAAACCGTGAAAGTCTTGCACCAACCTTACTGCTCTTTCAGCGGTATCATTCACTGCTCTAAGCACTGACACTGTCTTTTTGGCGTCTAAAAATAAAACATTATTTGCCCATGAAGAAGGATCCTAGTTGAGGAAACTGTCATTAATTTTCAAACGAGAGAACAACGATTTGCTGTTGACCGATATGAAATCATTGATGTTTTTCTCTGAAAAAAGTTAACAATTGCGTGATATAAAGAAAGAATTAAACAAATAACCACAACACTAATATGTCAAACTAACCATACAATGAACCACAAAGTTCTTCCTTCGATGGAATATATCGTTTTCCATGAGTGGAGAATTTTCTTTTGCTAAATTTGCTACCATTTTCACTTTTGTTTCATGGTCCACATCATCATCAAATAGTGACAAGACTGCTACTTCATCAGTCAGATACCATAAATGCTGGGTAAACTTCTGTAAAGCAGCTTTTGAGATACTTTTATCAACGTTTTCGTAAGCTTTCAATGATTTCAAAACACATAAATCTTGATAGGGTGCTTTGACAGCTAAAATGCATCGAAGCCATGGTTTGACGTAAGTTGTTACGATAAATAAGCAGACGCTTAACAGTGTTTCGTTGTTGTCTACCCGCGAAGCCTTAAGCAGACGCTTAACAGTGTTATCCTCAGTGGTTAATTTTAGCTGGCAACTGAGTAACGATATCTTCAGAGAGTAAATCGCTCTGGCCATCCACCGAGCTTGATGCATAGCACCCGGAGGTCTAATTTTAAATTTCCTTTCTGAATCTCTACCTAAAAATATGATTGACAGTTCTATCAACTCTCGATAGTCATCTCTGACAACTACATTGTTTAGTTCAGTGCGGTAAAATTCAAGTAAATTTTCAATTTCGAAAACAGATATGATTCCACCGTTTTCTATAGCACTGTATTTTAAGGGGATCGACGTTTTTCCAATCATCTTTGAACTTTTTAAAGAGTGTAATATCGGAACTCGTTGTCACTTCTCTGATTTTCACTTCGAATACGCTTTTTAAAACCAGAGTCGTATACGTGATGTCGGCAAACGAAGATGATCATTTCTCTATCAAGCTTTTGTTCGAGAAGCGCACAGGCACCATTAATACAACCTGTATTTGAAGCGGTAGTATCACAACAAAGAATCTGCACTTTGTCTTCGAGATTCCAGTCTAAAATCGCCTTCTAAACAGCCTGCGCCTATTCTATACCGGTAGAATTGTTCAATTTCGGCACAGCAATAAGTTGTTCTTTATTTTCATATGAAATAACTATGGCAAAGGTTCTTCTTTTGATTTTCGAGCATCCACAGCAGGCAATAGTTTTCCATCCCAGTGTACTGTCACTATGGCTGGAATGTCATTTTGGAAATCAATTTGTATGGCTTCCGCGCGTTCCTTTCGTTTTTTTCGTACGGATTCTTTGAATAGAGGACTTGCTTATCGAAAATTCTTCAATGTTATACCCAAGTGCCTCAATAGTCGCTTCAAGAATAAATACAGAGTCTCTCATACTTAACTGACACCTGTCTAATCCAGCTACTAACTTTGGAGTAATGAAATCTCTCCTCATTTACTGTTTTATTTGTCCCAGGTTCTGTGCTGTCGATCACTGTTGAGAATTCTTCTGAATTCATACTTTCACTGGAATCAGAAGAGAAATCTTCTTGAATTGATTCGTATGATGCCGAAAAAGTTGACGCAGAAACATATTTGGTTCGCCGATTTTCTTCTTCAATAGTTCGAAGCTGCACCCTTTTCTCTTTTTCAGCCAGTTTTTATCCACCCCACCTAAATGACCAGGTCGACCCAACTTTCTCTGCTGCCTCAAGAAGATTTTATCTTCTTCTATTTTCATTAATTGAAGTGCATCGGCGTGAGCAATATCAAATAAATTGTCTAAATTACAAATTCTTGTTGGCGCTGCTTGAATACGTCTTGTATTTTTTTTGCATTTTTTTGTAAGTCTCTCCAAAGTTGATATAAATTTACAAGTTTTTTCACACAATTCGGCAACGATTTGGTAGGTATTCGAGCCTTCTCCCAAAAAATAATACACTCGCGAATAATGAGATTTACACTTTCATTAACAGTTAAATTCACTTCACGAATATTGTAAAATAAAACTGAAAGAACTTGTCCATTCGAGGAAAGTTTTGAACCCGTTATTTGATGTTTTACGTTTCCTATTAAAAATACACCTTTTTTAGAACTACGCAATTCCACTTGCATGTTTTCTAATTAAAAACGAAACGTTTACTTATAAAATATGACAATAACTTTACTTAAGTTAACTCATCAGCAAGTTTAACACAATTGAAAATTCTATTACGAATCACAGCATTTTATTATGCATTGAATGGTATTACGTGTGCTACAGCATTAATAGCGGGAGTCACACAGGAAATTAGAGCCAAGACGTAAAAACCCAAAGAAATTTTTGTCAATATAAAATCTGGTATTTTATAACAGGTATGCAGGTTTTGTGAAAATAAATTAATAAAAAACAATTAAATTGTGGGGAAAACCGGCAAACTTTAAAATATTGCATCAGGATTAGGTATTAAGAGAAAAGGTACATCAAAATATAGGGCGTTACCTTCTTATAGTAAATCAATTAAAAATAGAATAAAAGAAAGAAATATTTATAAACAAAAATCAAGAAATTTACATAAAATTAAGGATATTGTATAAGATATTAAATGAAGTGGTGTACTTGCTTAAGTAAACAATTACTGACATGTTTAGATGTAAGTCGGCACGGGTTGCTGTGTTTCAAATTCCAAGAAATTTAATTTACAATTGTTTGGGCATAAAACAAATAAAATAAAAGGGTATGTGCTAAGAAAAAACGGCGTCGATTTTTCTGGGACACCCTAGTGTACGTACATATTCTACCTGATACAGTTTCTAATTTCGCCACCAAAGACGAGACTGAAAATCATTGTATCGTCAATAAATTGATAACGTCTGACATACAATAGGGTTCTTGACTGAAGTTACGAAAATATTCTAAGAGCATTGTTTTTCCATGTCAGTTAAGTGATTTTTTTTATTTTCGACAGATTCTGTAAAAAATCATCAAAAAAAGTAACCCTACAATTTTAAATGGGAAAAAGGCGGGAAAAACACCTCGCTATAGTGACGTCACAGTTTGAAGCAACTAAATGTCAATGTCAATATTTATAACCTCAAAACTTTGATTATATTCCTAAAAAGTCAAAGTAAAAGCAAGTATTTATTTGAATTCTGGTCGATTATTATTACTATATATATAAGCTAATAGAAATATTCAAAAGAAAACATAATTTCACCTCACCAATGAAAATTATCAAAATCGACATATCTAACTACAAAATGTTACGTCATTTTCAAGAAATGGCGCGTTTTCACTAATTTGAATATTTGTTGAAAAATGGCGATTTTCAAAATAAAATTTCTAAATAGTTATCAAATCTTTTTATGTTTCATCATTAAAATTGGACATATGTAATGATAATGCATAGAATTATTTAACATTTGACACAAAGTTTAAATACAGTCAAGTACCGTATTTCTAGATTTAATCAGGTATGTAATCAATAATAAAGAATATAATAAAAATACTCACGTAAAACTCTGTCGTTCAGATAATTTCAAGAGATTTTTTAAATTATTTAAATCCTTAGTACAATTGTACTGAACTACATGCGGTAATGCATTGTGTGCTGTACTATTAGAAATTTTTTTAGATAATGCTTTTAACTCTTGCTGAATCGAGTCAATCTAAATTACAAATAATACTTTATTGTAAAAAAAAGAAACTTCTAAATAAATACTATTGCAAATTCTTACCGATTTTAAATCTTTTTCATATTCAGAAACTAGTCTTCTAACAGACTTTTCAATTTGATGGCCATTTTGTCGTATCTGACTTGCTCGACTTCCTGTAACTGCCTTAATACTATATGCCGCTCGACCAATTTGTTTTAAGTATGTAATGCAAAAATCTTGAATATGGGATGTATTTCTTACATGAGTTCCACAACAAGGTTCACTGAAACCATATAATTCGTGGTGAAATATACAAATTTTATTTTTCATTTGATGTTTTAAATATAATATTATATTCAGAGTGATTTACATAGATCGTTCATTAAAAAATGACTTTCTAAAACTAGTACATTTTAAACTTGATTATAGACTTTCTCGGTTGCGAAAACATTTTAAATAAAATATTTTTAATTTTCGTTTTTGGTAATTTCTGGTTAATTCCGGCTTCGCAGGTAGACAACAACTTCTTTTAAATGAGATGTGGTATTTTCAATACCTAATTTGAATAGGGAATATGCATATAACTCAAATAAATATTAAATATTTTTTTTTTTGTATTCTAGTAGTATATGGAAACTTAATTGTGACAGTAAAAAACCTTTCAATTCGTAAATTTTAATAAAAAAAAATTTTTTTAAATATAAAATTTTAAATGAAATTTAAATAAAACTAAATTTGCTGACGTAACTCGGCATGGAAGCACATTCCAAAAGAAACAACGGAAATAGATAAACAAGCTTCGTTTCTTTTCATTATTTACTAATAAACGTCATAAAGATATGTCTTGTACAGGTTGGTTGTTTTTATTTTATAAATAATCGATAATCGAATAAATATGCTAAACAGCGATATTTAACAAAAGTTCTCGAACATTCTATTTGGCAACCAACAAAAGTCAATTTCTAAAACATTTGTCTAATTGTGCATTTTGGTTTCTTTTTTGAAGACCAGCTGAAGACAGTATTTCGTTTTCTTTGCTGGTTAATGAGTAGAACATTCTAGAACACTTGTCAAAATGAAGTATTTGGCCTCTCTTTCGATAACAAATCCAATGGTGCAATCGGTTTTTTGACATCTATGCTAGTTGAGGAATAGAATATTCGAGAATTTTTATCAATTTTCCTTATTTGGCGTCTTTTACAATGACCAAAGCAATAGTGAAGTCAGTTTTTAGCGAATTTCCAAAAGTGAAACTGGAAATACGCTATTACAGCAGGTGTCATGACGGGACCTAAGCCCGGGATCATACAGAAATGTGTTTTGAGGTCCCTAGAATACGAAAATGATATTCACTAAAATTTATATATATATATATATATATATATATATATATATATATATATATATATATATATATATATATATATATATATATATATATATATGTGTCGCCACGATAACTCTCGAACGAAACGTCTAATGCTTATGAAATTTTGTGTGCGGATTGGATTCTGAATTGGCTCGGCTAAGTTCGTTGTCCAGAAGTAGGTTTTCTGGCCATTTTTTATCATTCGAACCTATCATAAGACAGTTCGATTTTTACACCGTTGAAAAGGAAAAAAAAATTATGAAGAAAATATTCTTATAATTTTCTTTCTATTTTAAGTATTTTTCGAGAAAATGTAAATTTTCACCATTATATTAGTTTTCTTTCTTTGTTAGTCTAATAAGTAATTTATATTTATATCTCAGTTCTTTATGAAGTATAAAAATATTTCACTTTTTTATTAAAGAATTTTGTGAGAACAAGTGAAGTCTATTCACATACATGTGTTATAACACACATACATGTATAGAGTTTTGTTTCTCATTTATTGCATTATAATTAGCATAGTTCTATCTCAAGTTGAAAAATGAAAATTAAACAGATTTTCTAAGCTAATGTAATGAAGAATTTTTTTTTTTTTATTGAATTTTTAAGTAAACATGAAATTGAAGATTATGTTATGATATAATATTATTAAATATGAAACAAAACAAAATATGTACAATGTACATATGTATGCACGGAAAAATATTTTGAATCGATTTTGAAAATTTTTTCACTAATAATTAATAATGTTAAAAAATTAAACTATTTCAAATGGATTTAAGGTATTTTATGTGAGGTCAAGGTTTTCGGGACCTAAAAAGACCAGAAATTAATTAACCAATCGATTTTAAAAATTTTTTCACAGTTAGTAAGTTAAAGTATTTGAATTAATTAATTAAATGATGTCCGCAAGAAGCTTACGGACTGCCATAAGTTATATGAGATCCTTAGAACCCTTTTCTTACTGTTAGAGTACTAGACTTGTATGAGTTTCGCCAGGATTTACTGATCCCATAATTGTAAAAAATAAACTAAACGACCAATTTTAAAAATTTCTTCACTGTTACAGAGCTAAACTATTTTAGATAGATTTAGAATACATTATGTAAGGTCCGCCAGGGTCCACAGGACCCAAAAGTGTCAAAAATAAACTAACTGACCGATTTTGAAAATTTTTTCACTGTTACAGAGCTAAACTATTTTAGATAAATATCGATTACGTTATGTAAGGTCCGCCTGGGTCCATAGGACCCAAAAGTGACAAAAATAAACTGCCTGATCGATTTTGAAAATTTTTTCACTGTTACAGAGCTAAACTGTTTTAGATAAATATAGATTCCGTTATGTAAGGTCTGCCAGGGTCCATAGGATCCAGAAGTGTCAAAAATAAACTAACTGACCGATTTTCAAAATTTTTTCACTGTTACAGAGCTAAACTATTTTAGATAAATATAAATTACGTTATGTAAGGTCCACCAGGGTCCATAGAACCCAAAAGTGTCAAAAATAAACTAACTGACCGATTTTGAAAATTTTTTCACTGTTACAGAGCTAAACTATTTTAGATAAATATAGATTACGTTATGTACGGTCTGCCAGGGTCCATGGGATCCAAAAGTGTCAAAAATAAACCAACCGACCGATTTTGAAAATTTTTTCACTGTTGGGGAACTAAGCTATTTTAGATAGACATACATTACGTTATTTAGGGTCCGCCAGGGTCCATGGGACCCAAAAGTGGTAAAAATAAACTAACCGACCGATTTTGAAAATTTTTTCACTGTTACAGAGCTAAACTATTTTAGATAAATATAGATTACGTTATGTAAAGTCTGCCAGGGTCCATCGGATCCAAAAGTGTCAAAAATAAACTAACCGACCGATTTTGAAAATTTTTTCACTGTTGGGGAGCTAAGCTATTTTAGATACATATAGATTACGTTATGTAAGGTCTGACAGTGTCAGTGGGACCTAAAAGTGTCAAAAATAAAATAACTGACCGATTTTGAAACTTTTTTACTATTACCGAGGTAAACTATTTTAGATAGGTACAGGTTGTGTTATCTGAGATCCACAACTGTCCTGCGGATGCAAATGCGGCGTAGAATGCTACACAACGGGTTTTGAATATATATATATATATATATATATATATATATATATATATATATATATATATATATATATATATATATATATTACATAAAGTCCGCCTAGAATATACGGTCGAGCTGATTTTTTAATGAGGTCCACCGGGATCTTGCAGATCCGAAAACGCCAGTAATAAGCTATCGAACCGATGCTAAAAAATTTCTCACTGCTAGAGAACTAAATTATTTTAGATGGATACAACTATACTGCACAAAATCCGTTCGGGTTCTTGGGTCCCCAAAAATACCAAAACTAATTACCCAGCCGATTTTAAAAATTCTTTTACTCTTAGAAAGCTAAACTATTTTAAATAGGTACAGGTCTTAGATGAGATCCGCCAATGCCCAAGATTTGGAAATTCGCTATGTTATGCAGATGCTGCGACAGGGGTATTTAATATCTTTGCCGATTTCTGTATAGAATGTTCAGGAACTATGTCTCTGATTTTAGTATTTTAATTTTTCAGTGTATATATTATGTCTTTTTTTATAAACATTTATAACATATATACATAATTGTACCGTATTCAGAATCATTTATAGTATTTGCCAACAGCCTAAATAAAAATATACCATACCCCTATTGGGTCTCCAATGATCAATATATTTAAAAAATGTTATGAGCCGCGACTGGTGGAACAAGTGAGGAACTACGTCACAAAAAAATGCTATCTTCTTCAGAGCTCTGCTGTACTCAATAATATTGCGAGGAGAGCGACATCTCTTTGCTAAGTGATGAACTGGTATTATAAATGAAAGGTGAGAAAGTGTTTTCGCACCAAATTCAAATATTTTTTTTAAAAAAATTTTTCTCTTTAAATTGCCTTTTTTTATACAAAAATCAATTACTAGGGTTATATTTATAAATTTTTAGAAATATTGAGATATTTCTAAATATTGAAATATTGAAATATTTAGAAATATTTTAAAATACTTTTTCAAAATTTGTCAAATACCCAATTTTATTACTCTCTCTAAGAAAGTATTTACTATTCTGCCCTCCTAAGCCAAAAAGCAGTAAGTGTATAAATCAACATTTTGAGTAATCGCCGTTTTTCATGTTTTGTGAATTTTTTTACATTAAATGACAAAAAGTTCCATTTTTTTTTATTTTAATACTTTTTATTGTTTCACTGTAACTTATTTTCTGTTTTAAATAGTAAAATATAACCTCCTTTATATTATAATTTACAGTTACGATTAATGTCATTTCATTTTCCTAAGCAAAAAAGAAGTAACAGCAATAATAAAGTAAGAAAAATCGTATCAATTCAGTTCGACTCATTACAAACTCTCTTTAAACTTACTTTACTAACATCAAAACATAACATGCATAACCATATTCCCAGAGATGTGCAAGATACCTCATAAAAAGTATCTAGAATACAAAATAAAAGATACTTTTGGAAATGGAATTTGAGATACCAGATACGAGATACTGATGGAAATGGTATTTGAAATACTAGATACAAAATACATATATTTTCTAAATACTTTTTTCTAAAAACTTAAAAAAAATTAAAAAAATAACATATTTTTATTAATTTTGAGATTTACTTAGTTTAAGTTTATTACATGACAAATTAATTATGAACAGTGGATCACGTTTATCGCGAAAATGTGAGAGCATATTATATTTTTCAAGTTTCAATTGAGACTTGAGCAAAACCAGTTCATTAAACATTTTATCACTCATTTTTCTTCGCTGAGGTCTCAATATCATCTCCCCAAAAGTCGCTCCACAGGGGCGGAACTCGGTATTTTAACGGTGTATTTACCTGTGATGAGATGCCGTACATAATTAATAAAAGTATTTTAGTAAATTAAATATTTACAAAATACTAAGATACTAAGATAATGTATAAATACAGGATGCAAAATGAATTTTTAAAAGATTATTTTCTACAATCTTACAAGCAAACGTCCCGAGGCCGGACCTATCGATTTTGATGAAACTTAGATATGTTGTAGAACACTAAAAAATAAACGACACGTATTTTTCTTTATCGGCGGAAAAACGGTTTGAAGGGGTGAAATCGCCCTACAAAAATTGGGGTAAAAATTTAATTTTTTAAATATCTCGAAAACGGTAAGAGATAGAGCAAAAGTTAAAATTGGCGATATTGCTCTTTTTTAAAGAGCTATTTATTGGTATGCAATTTGTTCAAATTGTGTCAACAGGGGTGGCTGGGGGTTAAAATTTAGGGGTTAATTTTACAAAAAGGGGGTGAAAATTAAACAATATAAAAATTTTGTTTACAGATTTGAAATCTACATCAAAAAATCTAATTGACTTGTTTTTGCTCAATGTCCTAATATTAAGTCTAGGGGTAGTTAACTAGGGGGTGACTGTGTCGAATAGTCGTACTACTTGGGTAGCTTAAGAAGTTTTTCTTCATGGAAAATAGTTTAAGACATTTAGAATAACGTAGAAATGAAATTTTCGATTTCAAAATTCAGTTTGAGCAACATTGGAGAGGGGGTGAGTCACCCTCTTAAATTACATATTAGTTAACATACACTCATTTTTAATATTAACACACTGACAGTGGGTAATAATGTCACAATAAGTGGTTCTGAAGTTGGACTGTCGTATGTAAGGTTTGTTTTTTAATGGATGTTATAGTTTTCGTTATCGAAAGTTATCGATACTGAAAATAACGATATTTTGAAAATGAATGGAAACCTAATAAAAACCTTACATACGATAGTCCAACTTCAGAACCACTTATTGTGACATTATTACCCACTGTCAGTGTGTTAATATTAAAAATGAGTGTATGTTAACTAATATGTTAACATACACTCATTTTTAATATCGGGACGTTTACTTGTTAGTGGAAAGAAGGCTTTTGCGCTCTGTGAAGAAAGCGCAAAATGGCTATTTGCCGAAGACTGTCGTTGCCGAGCAACGAAGTACTACTTTGCGCTTTAAAGCGTAAAGTAATACTTTGTCGCTCGCTCAACGTATATTTAATTACAAATCGGGTAGGCGTTGTCTATATTTTCTATGGTAACAAATAAACAGATTCTACAA
Source organism: Brachynemurus nebulosus (assembly GCA_035578155.1). Lineage (NCBI taxonomy): Eukaryota > Metazoa > Arthropoda > Insecta > Neuroptera > Myrmeleontidae > Brachynemurus > Brachynemurus nebulosus. The sequence continues at coordinate 105,396,385 of JAPWDM010000001.1, forward strand.
TCATTAGTTTTATGGTAATAAAATGAAATATTAATTTTATTAAATTTCAAAATAACTAGAATATATTAATTAAAAATAAAAAATAACTATAATTAATAAAAAATAAGAATAAAAAATTTTAAGAAATCTATACATATATGATGGAAATATATAATTGTGACAGTGATTTCTTAAGTACACCTTAAGCTGCAAAACATTAAAGTAAATATTAACGTCCATTATTATTTTTTTAAGTATCTTTTAAATAAAAAATACATTTTATAAGATGTAGAAAAAATTTTGTGTGTAATTCGAGCACAAAATGATATTGCCGCTCTCATTAAATAAACGCGCTCCGCCTGGCGGCGTCGCGCGTCAATATTTTCAATCGAGCGGCAATATACCATTTTGCGCTCTTAATACACAAATAACTATTTCAGATATAAGATGAAAGTACGTATTTTGTATCTTGTATCTGTATTTCAAATACTTGTATTTTAAATAAGTCACATCTCTGCATATTCCAACTATTATTTCCCGTTTTAAAAACAGCTGATCATTAAGAAATTAAGTTGCTAGTTACTGACAACAGACCATGGCGAAAACTTATACAATATGAATCAATTGCCAATACATCAATTTCCACATTTAACATAATTATATGTATAACATCATGTGTTGAAGACAAACGAATGAACGTAAATACAATCGTTTTATGAAATTTGCTAAGTTAAAAAGCAGTAACCGACTAGTGCTACTGCTAAGCCAAATAGCAGTAACTACACCGTAGATACTGCTTTCTTTCCTATGAAATGGAACTTACTGCCTTTTACCTTAGTATCTATGCAATTTTAGTGTAAATACGGCTATTACGAACCGCTGCATCTTAGAAACTATTAAAGATACATCTTTTTGGATTAGTTTTTTAGATTCCTCGTGGCTGAAAACTTGGAAATCAATGTAAACCTCAAATACCCCTGTCGCAGCATCCTGCATAACATAGCGAATTTCCGTTTATAAAAGTTAGTTTTTCTCGGAAACTAGTTGACATAGAACAATAGTTTAAAGACCTTTTTTATGTAATTTTGTCTCCTCTTTTAAATGGTGTAAAAAAATTTCGCAAAAATTGTTGATTAAGTGGAAATTTTGGCAAAAAACTAATTTTTTGCAAGAATAAAAACCATGTTCCTGGCATCCGACGTGTCTGGTTAACGAACTCGTCCAACGGTTTGGGACTTCCAATATTTTCACCAAATTTCGTAAACCTAGGACATTCCGTTCGAGAGTTATCGTGCGGACACACACATATATATATATATATATATATATATATATATATATATATATATATATATATATATATATATATATATATATGTATATATATATATATATATATATATATGTATATATATATATATATATATATATATATATATATATAAATTTTAGCAAATATTATTTTCGGTTTCTAGGGACCTCAAAACAAATTTCTGCCATGGTCCCGAGCTCAGGTCGCGTTATGACAGTGGCTGTAATAGCTGAATTCCATTCTGGAAATTCGCTAAAAGTCAAAATTTGTCAGTTACGTCTTTTTGACTTACAGCGGCAGTATTGAAATAACTAGAAAAAAAATACAAAAAAACTTGTGGAATTGTCAAATATAACAGGCTGCGAATGCGTGCAGAATAAAATTGTGTGAAACATCGTGGTTCTGATTTGAGTTTTACTGTTAAATTACAGTAAAGAGATTTGCTTTATGGGAAAATATTCTACTAAATTTAATAAAATATCTTAGTTTTCATAAGTTATAATATAAACGACGTTGTACGATGTAAATAGATAGATTTCTACGAATGTTGTTTTATTGAAAGAATAATAAACTGTTGCAAAAGTATCAAATTGTTAGTGTTACTGCTGCAAAAGTGTCTAATTGTTAGTGTTACTGCTGCAAAAGTAGCTAATTAGAAAATCAACCGTTTCAAAACCATCTAATTAAAGAAAACTGCTGCAAAAGTAGTTAATTATAATTTTTAATCGTTAATTACTAATTATTGAAGAGTGGTATCGTTGTTATTATTTCTTTATAAGAACTGTATGATTTTTCCTAAAAATTTAATGGTAAAAACCACATCAAAATCATTATCATAAATGAGAAAAGAATTTTTTGTGTTTCCTGAACATTTTTAGTTGTGTTAATGGGGTATTTGACAAATTTTTAAAAACCATCTTAGTGTGTTTATTACTTCTTACTAAACTCATAATACACATTTTTAAATTATTTTGTACTATATTTTTAATAAAAATCACCGATAAAATTTTAGTTTTTAAAAAGATCGCCAAAACGATGCTTTCTGTGACGTCAAATCGTATGACGTCATTGGCTCTAAAACATTGAGTAGTAGTAGTAGGTCTAGTAATGAAAATTAATAATGAAAAATTTCTTTCATAGTTACCAAAAAAGTAAACAGTTTTTTTCCTAACTACAATATAATACCTACATATTCGAACGAGCTTGTGACGTAAGCTACTTTTGCTTGATGTTTTTAATAACGTCATTTTTAACGTAAATTTTGTAATTTTATTTAATTAAAATTTTTATATTTTTGAATGAAATAACTTGTAAAAAAGCAATATTCAGTATCATTATGACTCGAGCAATTATTTAAAAATCAAAATAGATATTTTTTCAGCTACTGTCAAATACCCCATTAGATGGTTTTGAAACTCATCGACTCATTTATCTATTAGCAACTCTAGTGTCAAGATTAAGTACTAGTTATGCCAGAATACGTCATTTCCGGCGCGCGCAATGCAATCTTGTTTAAACTACATTAGATTATAACAATAAAAAAATTATTTTTTAAAATTACATAAGCGTACTGATATTTTTTTAAAATATTTTTTAGAGATAATATTAGTTCCTCTAACGATTTAAGTAATAAAAAAAAATACATGCATATTCTCTATTGTTGAATTTGACCCTCAGTTTATTAGAATGTCCTATTCTTAAAGTTATAAAATAGTTATTTTAATTTTGTTCTTGCCATTTTTACCCGTCTTCTGAACTTGTTGAGAAATATAAATAGGATTGGATCCGTTGAAAATTATTACTAATGCCATATCTACAGTGGAATGTCTCCTTTCATTATTTTATAATAAATGCTAAAGCGGGAAGACGAGATGTTCATTTTAGCGAGGTATAATGGTGAATTTGATGAAGTCAAGGGAGTAAAATTGCAAGAGATAAAGATAAAGCTTGGAAATTAATGAACTTTCAACCTTATATTTTGTAAATATTGTAATTTTGTAAACACATTTGTTAAAATTTGATAAGTGTATAATATATCAAATAATAATAAAAAATAAAAATACGCTGCCAATGGGGTGTGGCATACAGCTTCCTCGTACTCGTAAAAGACTAAAACAGTACCGTGAAATTATATTTTCCCCTTAAAGTTCATAAAAAATTGTTGTAACTCAAAATACTTAAAGGCTAAATTATAAAATAATAGTAAAAATATTTTAAAAACTAACCTCCTAAATACTTCAAAAATTTGAGCGAAGTGGGACTAGCAGTAAATAAGATATTGACATTTAATGGGATTTTATGGTAGCGCCGTGGACACTATTACTCCAAATGCAATGAAATTTGTAGGGGGCCATCTAGGAACCAGATCGCATAATTTCTACCAATTTCATAAAAAAAAATTGAATAGTTCAGAAGTTATGCCCCTTGGTGCAATTTAATATATTAATGGAATGACATGGTAGAGGCGTAGCTACCGTTACTCCGATTTCGATTAAATTCATAGGGGACCATCTAGGAACCAAACTGCATAATTTCTGAAAATTTCATTAAAAACAATCGAATAGTTCAGAAATTATGCCACTTGGTGCAACCTGGCGACATACAGACGGACGGACGGACAGACACCAAACCAAAATTGTTCAGGAAGCTCTAAAACGTAAAATGTGCGTAAAAAATTTTATTTTGGAGGGAAAAATTTTTTTATTTTTCATAAGTGATCACAATGCTTCCGCTACTTTAGTAGTCTCCGAAGTAAAAAAAAAATAAAAAAATAAATGCTAACCACAACGTTTTTTTTTTTTTGTTTTTTTTATAATGGAACGTCCTTTAGTCCAATTAAATTACACATAGAGAAAAAACATTGTTAGGTAGATTTTTATAAGTGAAAATGGTAAAGAGGCTTATAATAAACATAAAAGCAATAAATGCCCGAGCAGTGGGACGGAGGGAGGGGGCCCTAAAGAAGTAAAAACTGGTGTTATTGAAATTTTCGACGAAAGTCGAAGTCAAATGAAAAATTATCCCTTACAAAAGTTGTAGATCGTGCAAAAATCAATTTTTGTATTGGTTACTTTTTAATATAACCTCAAATTTTCGAAGAAAAATGCGAATTTTCTTATTTCTTTCTTTATTTAGTTTTATATTTCTCATTTCCACAAAAATAACTTAATTTTGACGAAACTTGGTGAAAGTATACCTTTCTGTGTCTTAAATGACCACAAGTTTTTTGGGTAGAAAAAATTAAAAAGTGTCGGAGGTATTAATTTTTTGCGGTCCGGAATACTTTTCTTTCAAGAGAAAATTCTACTTAAAAAAATCATCGTACAGAGTTCTACCGATGTTCATTTTTTTCGTTTTGACATATACTTTTTGGCAAAATGAAAAAAATTGCTAGTTAGATTCAAAAACATGCTCAAAAATATAAAAGAAAAACAACCAAATAACAAAAACTGACTTTTACAATAATAAATTTTTCAGTAATTCTTGATAATTTGGGCAAATTTTTTAAAAAATTAAAAATCTGATAACATTACTGAATTGTACGGAAAAAAATTACAAAAGAAACTGTTTCATTGTTGACTCGAAACTTTATTTTTGTAGATTAAGTATAGCTATAAACATCTCGGAAAAATAAAGTTTTGAGTCAAACAATGAATGGAATCAATGGAATAACGTTTTCAGAAATTTTACTCTTCTACTGGTAAAAATAAGGTAAACATGGCAAAAATTCTTAATAAAATGAAAATACAGCTGAACCTTTTTTATGCGGTAGATAAGGACCGCACGAAAAATATTCGAAAACTTCATAAATAGTTATAAAAAGTAGTTTCGGTCCAAATTGCAAAAAAAAAAAAAAAAATGATGCAATAACTTATATTCTTATACAACGTACTGATTTTAATGCTTAAAACCATCAATAGTTAATTTTATCCAAGTAAATTATTATAACTAATGTTTAGATTTCTTACTTCCTCTTTCTTTTGATTCATATTATACACTTTTATGGCCATTTTTTTTAAAAACCGCATAAAAAATTCGCACAAAAAAAGACCGTATAAAAAAAAGTTCAGCTGTAACTCGAAAATTAAGTTTACATTATTAATTAAATTAAGATGATCGGAAAGTTCTATAATTAAAGTTCTAAGTATTATATTTGGAAGTGCACATAAACTTTTAATAACTAGTCTATTTGAATCACTCTGTATACTTACATTGATCGAAAATCGTCGGACAAGATCTGAACTAAACGAATACCAGTAGATGGATATATTTCTCCGGGTATTAAAACTGCATCGCTTTCTAATAGATCTCTTTCATTAATAATGTTCGTTTCGACTGGCACTTTATTGTTTATTACCTTCACAACAGTACTTTCTATATGTTTAATCTTTTCGGGACTAAGTTTATTACCAAAAATAAACAAATTCAATTTAAGTTCGTCAGCGGAAACTCTACTTGATTTTTGGAAAACTGTACTATCCTTTAAAATTGTTCGAATTACCGCATTTAAAATGTGAGTGGCCGAGTGATTTCTCATATTTTCCAATCTGTGCGAAGGCTCAATTTTCATTTCGGCAATTTCATTTACTTTCACTCTTGATTTGGGTGGTATGAAATAGCCAGTATGGAGTATATAACCGTTTAAGTTCGATATATCAGTTATTTTGAAAACAATGTTGCCATTGAATATGATTTCTCCTTTATCACTTTCTTGTCCTCCAGCTTCACAATAGAAGCAGGTTTTATCAAAAACTAATGAATATTCACCATCATCTTTTGTTTCGGACACTAAACTATTATTTTTGATAATGGCTGTAAGTGTACTGATTGTTGATTTAAACTCATAGTTCGATTCGTTATTTACGAAGTAGTTATATTTGTCTTCATCAAGTGTTTTCTCAATAGAATTACACTGCAATAAATTCAGTATTTCAGACGACTGTAATTCAGTATGTATCTTATGTTTGGATTTCGATTTGAGCCGTGTTTCTTTTAATTTTTCATTGAAGCCTGACAAATCGATGGTTGTATTAAATATATGTGCGATTTCAAAAATTTTTTCTTTATCTAAACCGTAAGTATCATACAACTTAAAAACTGCATCAGCTGGAATTTTATCTGTAAGTTTATTTTCATTTTTCAGTTTAAGAATTTCTTTATAGCCCAAAACCAAATTAGGGATTTCTGCAGAGTTCACTGAATTTAAATTTGGATTTTTGTACAGAATTTCGATCCACTCAGGAGAATAGTCAACTCTTAAAGCTTTTAAAACTTCTTCTTCGTAAGAAATAATATTTCTGACCTAAATTCGTAATTTTATAATAAATCATAATATTTCTGTTGCCAATCACGGTTACTATATATTACACAGGTTTGGTAGATCAGTAGAAAAAAACCATGTCCCTGCCACTCTCCATATAATCTATTATAAAAAAAATATACCGTTTACGCCGTTTACTGACGCCGCTGTAACTAATGTACCAGATGGTGTTGATGGTACTTAAATAAAATAGAGTCGGAGTCATGAGTTTTGATAGTTCGCTATTTTTAATCAAAGATTCATCTAAAATACTTAAATTGGAAATAAATTAAGTATTTAAAAAAATACTTTAATTCAACCTAGAAAGATTAAATCAAAAAAATTTTATTTCTTCGTTAACACATAACTTGGTGACGATACTTTTGTACTCAATCATATGATAATTAATTTTGACATCTATTTGATGAAAAATGCTCACATGTCCCAACTCTATTTAGCATGCCCCAAATACCATTAGCCCCACGTAGCGAACTGTGACATTAAAAATTCGTCCTTGAAAACAAGTGGCAGGGACATAAAAAAAACCAACAGCTTAAGTTGGACTACAGTATAGCCAGGTCCGGACTATTTTTGTTTCTGTCCTATATTACCAACATTAAAAAGTATAAGAGTGAAAAGTGAATTAGAAACGCCTAATTTTTTTATTTAAATATATTTATTTTAACTACTTTTATTACTTAATACTTGACAAATTATTAATTTAAAATATTTTATTTATTTATTTATTTTTTTGTTTCACCATGAACAGAGATACTCAATATTATAATCAAAATTATTATCTCATTTTCAGCAAGTTTCCAACTACATAGACATTAATTCTTCCTTTTCGGAAATCAAAAATAGCTGAAGTGTTTATTTAACGTGTTATACCGTGAATTTTCGCAACTTGGCGTAGAACACACACCGTACATCAGGGGTGACTATAAAAATAGATAAGAAAAAATTGAGATACCGGCCCTGAATTAATGATTTTCAAGCAGTTATTAATAAAATTAGTTAAAATTTATTTAATAAATTTCTAGACACTGACCGACAGACAACGCACAGCTTGACCTGCTGGGTTTAGAAGGACGAAATTTTGTAAAGCAGTTCCCAGTATAACGTAGGTGAGCACTAAAAAACGATTTTTGAAAATTCATCCCGTAAATGGGTTAAATGGAAGATAGCAATTTTTATGAAAATTCAACAATTCTGAAGTTAAAAATATGAATGTTAGTATTTAGGATTCTGTTTATCAGTAAAAGTTAGTGGTAAAAGCGTTTTTGGGAATTTACCACCTACGAGGGTAAAATCAGGGATGGGTATGGAAAGTTTATCATTTTTGAAGTTAGAAATGTCGACGTTTTTAGGCATATTTCTATGCGCTTTTTTGGTGATTTTGCTGTCTCAGTTTCCTTTAAACATTCCTTGATTAGGTTTATTTCTATAATCTTACTTTTAATAAATCTCTAACACATTGACTGACAGACACTGCACAACCTAAACTGTCGTGTGCAGAAGCACGGAATTTTTCACAGGAGTTTTTTATATAACGTAGGTGGGCACTAAGAAAGGATTTTTCAAAATGTACCCCTTAAGTGGGTTAAATGGGGGATGATTTGTATGGAAATTCATTTTTGAAGTTAGAGATATAAAAATTGGTGTTTAGACTTCTATTTATAAATAAAAGTCAGTTGTGTAAACGTTTCTGGAAATTCATTCCCTAAGGGGTTAAAACAGGAAATGAAAGTTCGTATGGGAAGTTCGTTATTTTTGAAGTTAGAAACGTGGAAGTTGGTATTTAGGGTTTTGAAAAACACTGAAAGTGAGCAGAAAGTGAGCACCTAACAAAAAGATGTTACCGATGGGAAATTCCATCGGGTATACAGCTAGTAACTAGATAATTTACCTTTGACACAAAATAACTAAAAAAAAAAAAAAAAAAAATTGAAAAGATAGAAATAATTATATTGAACCGAATATTTTGTTATAGTACCTAATAATTATTCAAAAACTAATCTTAAAAAAATGACAGTTCATACATTAATACTGTTGATGATCAGTTAACGATATATAAACAGTCTACAGTCCAGGACAACAAAATTTTAACCTATCTAATATATAGCAACTTTGTTTGTTAATAAAATTTTTTTTATAAATTATTTATTTTGATAATTTATTCATTTGAAAGTATGTAGATTTATCTATATACTTAACTATTTAACTGCGATCGATAAACTGAAGCGCTCAATAAACGATTAGTGATGAATTTATTATTATAGCCTTTACGCCAACCTGGCGCTCACTACTCAGTAGGACAGTGCTGGGTAACATCATAGCAGTAAATATAATATTTTAGATACAGAGAAAAAACCCAGTACTTGAAAATATTCTTCGTTTGGGACGTATCGCAAGTGGCGATCCATCCCATTTGAATGTGTTAGTCTAGAACTTAATTTCTTAGATGACACCCACAGGCTTATGTATTTCTTTAAGATAAAACCAGTCTAGTAAAAAAAGAGGAGCAATTAATTTTCTGTTCATTTTTAAACTCTGTCACACTCTCTCATAATACTGTTATAGACCTTTTCATCATGTGACGAGCGCAAGCGCAGCCGCCATGTTGAAATAGTGGTAATTCAAAAGTTTCGTACTGTTTTGGTCAGGAATAGCTAGGCAAGCAATATTATCTCAATAAACAAATGAATTATTGGAAAAAATCGTCGATGGTGCTTCACTTATTTATAATTCAGTTGAAGCCCACAATCGCCCATAATTGTGAACAATTGAAAAGGTGGCTGAAATGTCATGGACGTCCGCAAAAACGGAAAAAAGTAAGCTGATTGAGAGGTTAGGCATCCATACTACTTGTTTACTATGTGAAAAATAATAATAAAAACATATAAATAATATCTATAATTTTATTCTAATTAATAATGTCAACCACATGTCAACCAATTTCTAGTACAACTTGCAAATACATGTTAATTATCATGAATATTACTCACATAATTAATAAAAGAAATCATTTAATATTTTGAGGCTAAACATGACTGAATAAGATATATTGAGTATATTGAATTGACTGATTTATAAATTTATTGAAATTCTTGATAGCTCAAAAGATCAGGATTCATCTCTATTGGAGTACTTTCTCCATGAAAATGTAGTGAACAATCTACATTTTTTCACCCATAATTCACATTTTGCACATTTTGAACATGTTTTAATATATACTTTATTTGATGATTTAATAATTTTCTTACGATACTGCAGACAAGGCTTTGGAAAATTTATAAAATAATATGTATTGGCTTTAAATGATTTATAGCGTGTATCACCCTTACAAACTCCATAATAACACCGTATCTTTGCTCCTTTTCGTACAGATAACATTACAGTAATTAGAGTACTTTAACATGCTTGTTTACAAAAAACAGTACGAAAAAAATGGTCGATATTAACACATGCGCACAAAAAAAAATTATGATGAAAAGGCCTATTAAAAACGTTTTCTTTTATTTTTGTTACATGTTTGTATAGCCAATAGTACTATTTTTTTTTTAGACACAAAAGGATATGTACCCAAATATTTTTGGTAAAAATTTATAAATTTTATGACTGCTATTACATAATATATATATATATATATATATATATATATATATATATATATATATATATATATATATATATATATATATATATATATATATATATAATTCCCGCTACCTTTTTAACTGTAGCCGGTGCCGTGATTACTTAATTAAATCATCGGACGAAATAGAATTACCGGAGGATGAATAGAAAGGAAAAGGATGTTTGTATAGACCATCGAAAAAAAAATCCTAGACTATATGCTTCTTGTATTACTAAGGAAAAATTGTGCATGGTTTACTAACCACCATATTTTGTCTAAACATTCAAAAGTGCAGATTCAGGATGTAATCAAAGTCCGGTAACGGCTAATCATTTTCAAATTAAACTGACCTTAAAAATTGACCTCAAGGTGATTTCAAGGTCACCATCAAGTTACCACTTTGAACTCTACAATTTTGGTCCTCAGCACTTTTTTCAGAAAATGTATCGTTTCAGAAATAATTAGTAACTGTTTCCACCTACAGGGGTTGAAGGGTGTTTTCTACCCCTAAAAAGCGTATTTAGCCGAAAAAAAAACACGTATTTAAAATTTTTCGCTGTTTAATAAATACGTTAAGTTTCATTCAAATCTGTGAGTATCAGCTGAGTAGTGTTACTTGTCAGTAGTTACCGTAAAACTCCCTATCTTTACCTATTAAACCTAACTTTACCATACCACACTTTTTGTAAAAAAAAAAAAAAAAATTAAAATTTCTTGACTTATGACGCCAATAGTATTTTTTTAGTGACAGCTATTTCTAACAAATTACTAGTGTTTCATAAAATTTTCTGACATTTCCAGTCGCCATTTCTTTAAATCATTAGCTTTTTTCAGTTTATATGGTACATTCATGTTTTTAAAAAGTGTGCAAACTTTAGTTGATATTTCAGAAGCTATAAAGCTTAGGTAGATAATTCAATCATATGAAAAATTAGTAAATTACATAATCTAATAAGTATTCATAAATAATTTTTACATTTATTTTTATTCGGGTATTATCGAATAATTCATTTAAGTAAAGGTTACTACACCGGTCCCTCAATTAACTTTTTACGCAGGTATTCGTTTTACGCGGGAAAATGAGCTCAATTTACGCGGAATTTTTTATACGTGGATTTGATTTCTGCGATCTTATTTTACGCAGTGGCAGATGTATACAGTCAAATGAAGTATCTTTATAAGGCGAATTTTAGTGTGTCGTAGCGAAAAATAACGAAATTTTTGAAGACTTAAGCAAAGCAATTTTTAGGTACTCCAAAGATATTGCGACTGTTAAAACCTACTTTTCGTTATCGAAAATTATTGACACCGAGTTATTTCTCATAAATTGAATATTAGTTTTGAAAGAATATAATATATACATACTAGCACTTACCCGCGGCTACCTGCGCGAGTTAGCGTGTTCTAGCACACACTACGTCGTCAAAAGTATGGGCACACCTTGATTCAAGGTGTCCCCCTGCACCCCCTGGGTCAAGGTGTCATCATACTTTTGACGACGCAGTGTTAGAACTCGCTAACCCACTCAGCCCTACTACTGCTACGCGGGTAAATGCTGATTGGTACTGTCAAAACCTACTTTTGGTTATCGAAAATTATCGATATCAAAAATAACGATATTTTTTAATTTTAACATATAAATTTCTACATATTCGTTATCATTTGTATTATAAAATTCTTTAAAATTTTTAGTAGCTTTTATTTCCAGTAATTCCCTTTTATAATGACGGATTCAATTTACGCGATTTTTTATCCGCGTAAATTGAATCCCCGTGGAGCGAATATTCACATAAATTGAGGGACCGGTGTATACGTTTGGTAAAGTTGGGCTAGGTTAATAATTCCCAACGTTCCCAACTTTAATAACGGACGTCAAGTACAAACGGTAAAAACACTTGCATTTTGACATTAATATGTAGTAATTTGAACACCTATCAAAAATTTGAAATCTGTTACATTTCATTGTCAAATATTATTTGGAATTAAAACAAAGTGCCGATAAGAGTGGAATATTTAACAATTTTACAGTATCTTTCATATTTCACTGAAAAATATGGGCTGGTAAAGATAGGGACTCGTTGATATTTTAACCTATTGCTGCTTTTTTTTTTTTTAACTAGTATTTTAAGTTACTGGAAAATTAATTATCTACGAGTCAAATTAGAGACTTTTATCAGTTAATTTTATTAAAACAGTTTAATATAACTAAATTAATTTTGTCTTCATTTTATTCAAATTTGAATCAACAATTATGATAAAGTTACGTGGGTCTACGGTACCAGATTTAATTAAACGCTTTTAGCTTTTATAAATTATGCATTGCTTTTCGGGTTTTCGAGAAAAACTGATTTTTGAAAATGGAAATTCACTGTGTTATACAGGATGCTGCGACAAAATATTCATATTAACACTTTCAGTCCCATGGCTTCGGCATCCGAAACCAAACAAAACATCCACATAGGCCGACCGCGATCAATATTTAGAATAATAAACAAAACACTTAAAAATATTAGTAGTCTTCATAATCTTTGTTAAAGATTCTATAACATGTTAAATGTGTTATTTCGAAGAAAAAAAAATTAACAAATCGAGAAAAAATTGATGAAATTCGACGATAACAAATAACAAGGCCAAGAGCATGTTATTTGTTAAATTGAAATCGAGAACTGGTTAAAACTATAAAATAACTGTCATAACTGTCAAATATGTAATAATTAACACAGTTTCAAATAGGTCGTTCATGATTTTTATCTATTTCGAAGAATAACATAAATAACATTTAACAAGTTTAACAAATTTAACAAAGATTATGAAGACTACTAAAAGATTTTATATTATTCTAATAAAAATAATTTATTACTACGTATCTGACGACACTTTTCATTATTTGTACATATAAATATACATAATATGTTTTATCATCAAAATATCTAGGCTTCATCTTTTATTTACAATAATATTTTTATCCACATATGTATGTAAGTGTGTGTTGTATGCTTGCATGTATATGTGTATTTTATCAAAATAATAATAACTATGTACTCATCTTTTGGCCTGCATAACACATACATGTTGAATCATTTAGTGTTCTGTGGAATCATTTTATGTACTTGTTTACATAAAATTTGTTTAAAAATATTGTCGGCTTCCGGGGAAGTTTACTGTGAAAGTGCTCGGGCCTCATAGCGTTAATATCAGTAAGCTTAAAATAGAAAAGAAACTTGGCTTCTTTTTTGGAAATTGTCAATTTTATTTTTACTAAAAATTAATTTAATGCATTTATAATTCACAGTATATCGTTGATTTATTACTTAAGAAAGAGTAAGAAATATACTTCTATCTCAATCCTCTGAAGTTGCTTACAACGAATTAAAAGTGAAATTATTTTTTTACCCTACATTTTTTGTAAAAATGAAAAAAAAACTATCAAATCCATTTAATATTGTAAATATTGATGTCTCCGAAATTTCACTTTTGTCTTTCATATACTTATGTACTCATTAGGAAAAATCTAAGATAATGTTTTCTAGAAAAATTTACTTAATATTTGTCTCGTAAAACCAAACATAACAACTCGAATTCAGACAAATAGCATAGTCTTACAAAAATTTGCTCACAACCAGGTGCGTATTTGTCATAAGGTGGACTAGGCGAGCGCCTACAGCGGTAAATTTTGGGGAAAAAATATAATTTTTAGTATTCACGTCTTTTTCTTGATAGGAAGATAAGAAATGAGTTTCTTTTGCCCCTCACTTATTTTTTTATAGGAAAAGGGAAAAAGTGAGAAAGTTAAGAAATTTTTTTAAAAATTTTGGTTTACAAAAAACTAGGGGCGACATTTTTTACAGTGCCTCGGGCGGCATTTAGGGTAAATACGTCCCTGCTCACAACTAGTTAAATATTTTAGCTTTCAAATGAACAAATTGTCAAAAAAAATAAAAATAAATAAAAAATAAAAATAAATTTTTAAAAAATATTCTAGAAAGTTACAATTTTTGGTTTACAATTAAAAATTTCTCCTAAAATCTCAATAAGCTTCATAAAATAAATTGCGTAATTGAAAATTACCTGATTTTTATTTCTTTCTAATTCTGGATATATGTCACCTAAATTATTTATAACAGATTTACAAACTTCCCAAAAGAAATTTCTGTCTTTTTGAAAATAGCGTTCTCCTAAAATTACTGCTCTCCTTATAATTTTTCTTAGTTTATAACTAAAATATAAATAGAATAAAAATTAATAAAAATATGTTATATAACATGTAAATACAAATTTTTTTGATATGTAATGAAAAACTATGGCTAATTTAATTGACTTGAGCGTTTCTTTATGGTATTTTATATTTGTTAATAATTAATAAAACACTTTACTTTGTAAAAACACCATTTTCATTCAATTAATTTTGCGACATGTTTCGATCCATATGATCATTAGTCAAGTCTGTACACACTTGTGGAAATAATATCTGCAAAACTTTCGCAAGTGACTTGTATGTGGATATGAGGCATTACATTTATGAGAATAAAATTTTTAAAATATATCCTAAGACTATAAGACTTTTGTTTAATATAGACAGATATACAGATTAATATATGTATGTATATTGTACACCCACCTTAAGCAAAGTAATAAAAATAACGTATCCCTTATATCTCTTTATTATGATAAATATTTTAAATATTTTAATTTAACTAAATTTTTTGGCATTTGCGCGTTACCTATATCCGCCAGTTTTTGTTCAATAATATATCTTTTAGTACTCTTGTTGAGATAAAGTGCTGCACTCTGTAATAATTGAACATTATGATATGAGTGTTATTTTTTCATTTTTGTATGTTGGTAGGTCATGATGTACACGAGATGTATGTATGTATATGAGTTTATATATACAGGGTGTAAAGTAAATAAGTTTCATCCTTTTGAGAGATGGTTTATCTCGGTGTAAAATTGCCGAAGACATAAAAATTTTTTCGGAATTCGCTATCTGAGAAAATCGCATCCCAGCCAGCTCATCGTTTAATATGAATTTCTCTGAATACGCCTCTGACCAAACTAAAATTATTCGCACCCTGTATAATAAAAATTTTTTAAAAATAAAAATAAATTTTTTTTTTATTTTACGACAATATGTAAACATCTGCCGACTTTTGAATTGATAGGTACTGTATAGTAAAAAAAAAACCGAACACTGCTTTTCATAAATTTTGGTTAAAATATGTTTGAAATATTTTTGTACGTTTTTATTTCACAGGACGTTATGAATATTGCAAGAACCGTAACTCTGGTATTGTTGCATTTCTTTAATTACAAATATTTAGTTGCGTTACTTTAATTACAAGTATTAATTTAATTAAAAATTACATTAAAAATTACACTTGAATTTTTAAACAAACCAAAATAAACACTTTCCTTTAACTGTCATAAAACATTGTTGTTAATATTGTTGGTACACAACACAGATTAAAAAGTGAATTTTTATTCATAAGTGAGTAACTTTAGCGGAAAACTGTAACAGAGAATTCCAAACTTCGGCATTAATTATCATTATTGTACAATTATTTTACCAAATTTGTTCTATTATACCAACAAGCTGATACAAAACACATTTAAAAATTTACGTACTATAAACATACATAGTAGTCCGTCTATTGTGTAAGCAAATATACAGTAAGGTAAATGTCCCAAATTCCGACACTTTAAGGAAGAACCAAACATATTTTCCTAAAATAATTTAAAATTCGTTGGAAAGGCTGAAAGTCTTTTGTCAACAACCAGACCAAAATTTTTACTTTAGATAAATTATCACTTAAGAAAAATAGAAAGATAAAATACAAAAAATAAGAATTTTTGTACTACTGCAATGGCACATAATTTCGACATCTACCATAAGAACTTAGCTCTAAATTCAATACCTTTGTGAACTTATTTTCGTGTTTTTAAATTCAACAGTGTCCATAATTTTGACTATAAACGCTTTAGCTCAAATAAAAAAGAAAAAAAAATGATAAAGATGCATTTAAGTATAATTTATTGAAAAATTGCTTTATTTATTACACGTACATATTAGTTAATAATGTACTTTTCCAATTTCTGCTAATATGAAAATTAATACTGTTTTGTTGTATATTTCGCAAAATAACTAATTGATCATTAATTTTAGTACAATATTTGTTAAAAATAAATCGAAATATACAAAACGAACGTTTTAAAAGCAGAATTTTTTTAAATTCTATAAAATAATATAAACGTTTGATTTTAAGACACTGTCTGATTTTGGGTCATTTACCTTATCTATTGATTCATTCAAATTGATAAATATTCCTTTTCATTTCCCAGTGTGTCAAAATCGTCAAAACATTTTTTTTAAATAAACAATTACAGACATGCTCACATACATATGTACTTGGGGATTCACAGACAATCATGATGATATCATCACATCAACCATTGATAATCAAGGAGTTGGCCAAGTGCGTATTTAACACACATTAAGCCGAGTTCCTGAGTTATTTGCGTTTTTGTATTTTTGGAGATAAAATACATCGCATAGCATATTTTTTTACGGTTTACTGTGAAAATAAATAAATATATTTGTACTTGTGTTACTTAAGGGTCAATTAAGTGGTAATTGGATTCCTTACAAACCACATGGACTTCGACATACAATATTTCTGAAACAAGGTGTAAAGATTAGAAGTTGTTAAAAGAACCTTAACTTGATTTTAAAAGATTTTTTTAATGATATGCTGCAAACAATTATTTTTGAAGGAACTTACGAAAAAAAATTTTCGTAAGTTCTCTTCTCTTCTAAATTTCTCTTAATAATTTTAATTTGAATTTTTGGAAATGTTATCTAATATCAGAATATACTTTGACGTAAAATTTCACTTACTGAGTGTACTAAAAGTGTTTATGCCCAGCTTTAAATACGGAAGATGGGTACCATAAGAAATTAAGAAAGAAATTGTTTTACTGACGGTTAATTGAGATATCTATCTGTAGCATGTATTGTATTTACAAAATTTCGTTTTCATACATGCAAAAGCGTGGAAATTCTGAAAATGTTACAATCAAAAAATTATAAGAACTTCCAGAGTTCTTCGGAACCCTAATTTTTGAAAATTATTTTTTAAAGACATACATAAACATAATATTTTATTACCTGTCAAACTGAATATATTTATGTGTTTTGGAAACACCAGTAACCTATTTATTTTATAAGTATGTATATGCATTTGTAGTTGAATGTGTATGTGTGATTATGTGAATATGTGATCCAGAATAAAGATGGAACAATGTGATTGTTGCATGAATTAACTGTGTGAAAATAAATTAGCGATTTATAATTTTTTTAAATCAAAGTATTAAAATTAAAAGTATGTGTATGTGCGTGAATAATAACCAATTGTATATTTTAGAAATGTTTTAAAATTTAATTGTTGTGTCATAAAAATACTTCAACTTAACGTACTTGCTCTGAGATAGTCAGGTACAAAAGTTTATCTCAGCAAAAAAACTTTATTTTATCAAAAATTAAATAATGTATTGATATTCTTCAGTTATTATATTTGTATACCACTTGTTTTTTGTATTTCCGCGCACTTATGTTGTAGCAATTTAAAAGAATTGTTGAAAAAATGTTGTAAAAACGTAGTAAAATGATGTTTTTAAATTATATTTCAAAATCGGCGTGGTCAATAATTTTTATTTCTTATTAAATATGGTTTGTAACTTTGTATTAAATAACATTCAATTTTTATCAAATTCCTTTGACACGTTTTCATTTTATTCTAAAAAAATAGAATTTTCCCATAAGAACCCGTGTTAAAATTACAAAACTTTGAAATCGTTTTTCTCAAAATTGGGGTGGTCAATTTTTTTTTCGGTAAGGGCTCGTATTATTGGTATTGGAGAAAATAAATATCTAGTGAACTTTGTTAAATTTCCAAATAATTTAATGAGATTTGACGAAATCGATCTATTTGATATGTGACGTAAATTGTCTCATTAAAAATTATGTTTAAATTTTTATGGACACTACTGTATAACTATTTTCAAAAGATTCCGTAAACAAGCAGGTAAAAATATTTTGTTGACAAAAAAATTTACATTCAAAAAAGCAAAGGAAAAAAATGATAAGTAATCAGAGCCTGATTAAGTTTTTTTTTCTAGGGGCCATTTTTTAACACGTTTTTGACAATCGAAAATTTCTGAAATGAAACTTGATCGGTAAAATTTAACTAGCAATACTTAATTAGTAGACTGAGACCTTTCTCTCCTGCAAATTATGAAACTTATTTACTTTACACCCTGTATATATCAAGAATGTCTGGATAGAACATGCATGTCAGAAGTAATGGGCTAATTCGTATCGGCATTAGCCAAAGTGGCTTGGTCTTACTTTTAAGCACATTACACTTGTTTTGAAGCGCACTTGGCTTACTTTTGAGATATTTGTATATTCCTGTCTCACTTTCCATGTTTTAGAGAGAAGGGTGAGGGTATGTATACGATGTATACCGAACGCTATTACTTGACTATAAACTATGTATGCTAGAATCATTGTATTATAGAGATGTACACGATATGATTATATTCACAGAGTGCTAATTTAAATACAAGAGTATATTGTACTAAATTTTAGATAAAATTTGTTGTTAATACAATAAATAATACGTGAAAGTTCTTAAAAATGTGTTGTTAATTATTTAGAATTTAGCTAATTCACTTGAATGAATTTTTTTAATGAAAATAAGTTGCGTTTTTAATGACAATAGGCATATTTTTATTGGGACGAGAAAGATTTAAAAAATAAAATAACAGAAAATTCTTATATAATTTTTATCTGTATAAATTGAATAGGGTACTTGACTGCAATTAAAAAATGATTCTAAATGCTTTGTTTTTACGTATTAACTAATTAATTTTTAATAAATTTTTGAAAATCGTAAAAAAAGCACTTTTAAATTTTAAATGAATAAATTGGCGCGAAAAACGATCGACCATGGTGACGTATGCGATGACGTCACATTTTGATGCAAACAAATATTAATGTGTTCGCGCTACTGTAACGTTAGGAAACGTTTTGCTACATAAAACTTTCAACAAAAATATATTTTCAATAGTTAGTTTTGTTTTGCAATATTTACAATCACTTATTGTGTCCAGTTGAAATAATATTTAAGACACGTGTAAAAATTATGCATCAAACTACAGTAACTATTTACATCATTTACATGTTCCTTATCTTATCTATGATATTATCTATATCCTTATCTACAAAATATGACGTCATTTTAATGTAACGGCGCGTTTTTACTGATTTAAATGAAGGTTAAAAATTGATCATTTTCTAAGTAGCATTTTTATATAACTAAAGAATATTTTTATTTGTCACTACTAAAAATAAATATATTTACGAGTAATACATAAAATTATTTAATATTTAAAACAAATTTTGAATACAGTCAGGTACCCTATTAATATAATTCGTTTTATTTATTTATACTATTATTATTATTATTATTATTATTATTATTATTATTATTATTATCATTATTATTATTATACGTAAATATCGCGACTGCACTTCAAAAACCCCAGGCGGAGGAAAAAGTGTCCGTGCAGCGTACCAGGTCAGGTACTTCTAGGTCAGGTACGTAATGTCCGTCATACAGCATCCCCTTCCTGGTCTTCCCTACCTAATAAATCCCCGAACCTCGCTGCGAAACCATAACAGTGGGAGATTCGAGGGCAGGTCCAATGGATGTTCGAGGACCCGCTCTAAACGGGGCATGGGGTTCAAAGGTGTTCATGAACTCCCGGAAAAAGTCGTCTCGTGCGACCGAAGCGTGCGGAGCGTCCCGATGATAACTGCTTTTTGCATTGACGCCGCTAACATGTTGGCGTGAGATCTACAAGCCGGAATGATGTTAAGATTGCGCACAAAGGAGTTATGCATACCCCCCAGACATCCGATTATAAGTACGACCAAGCGGACCGTATAGCCCGGGTACAGTTGTCGCAGCTCGTGTATTAGATCTTGATATTTAATCCTTTTTTGCTCCTCCTTTTCGACTATGTTAGTTTCCGCCGGAGCAGAGAACTCGATAACATACATAGTCTGAGATGTTAAATCTTGGAGCACAACATCAGGCTTATTAGCGGTCAATTGCCTGGTAGTTGCAACCGGCATATTCCAAAAGATCTTGCACTTTTGGTTGGCAACAAAGGATTCTACTTCCGCAGGATCGTAGGGCAAGACTGGTGTTTTGTCAACTTCGTAATGATGACGAAGATAAAAGTAGAGCACACGCAACGCTGCATTATGGCGATGGATATAGGTGGATTTAGCATAATAAGAACAACCTGAAGTCAGGTGCATTAAGGTTTCCGGGTATGCTTTGCATGCCCGACACGAGGTATTCGAAACCCCTTTATTACCCATCACATATTTTTGGTGTGTTAAGGTGTTCCACACTCCATCTTGAGCTGCCATGATAAAGCCCTCCGTTTCCGATTTAAGTCCATTAGCTCTCAAGAAAGCCCAAGTGAGTTTGCTCGAAAGGCCAAGGTTGTCAAGATGACGGTAGAACATACCCTGGTGAACTTTGTCGCGATGCTGATTGAGCAGATGTTGTTGCTCGGCTCTCTTGATTGCCGACTTTTGGCGCGACTGTGATAGTGAAAGAATGTTATCATCACCGTCGCGATTACGCGGATCGAAGGCTAAGCCCAAGATATCGGCGGCACGTTGCGCTGCTGTGAATAAAAATGCGCCTACGCCAGCAAGCTCGTGATCCCTGACGAGCTGCAATAGCGGGTCTGAACTGTTAAGTACACGACAAGCTGTACCTAAGACTATACGGTCATGTAAACGTTCGACTGACAGGAGCCCCCTACCCCCTAGGTCTCGTGGGAGGTAAAGTCGTTGTGTCGATGCGCGTGGGTGCAAACTACGATTGATGTTCATTATTTTTCGCGTGTCTCGGTCTAGTTCCTCCAATTCATTCACATTCCACTTAATTGAGCCAAAAGTATATAAAAGAATGGGTATGGCTAACATATTTGTAGCGCTGGTTTTATTCTTCGCCGACAATTCGGAACTCCAAATTTGTCGGAGAAGGCGCTTATATCTACTACTTAAGGCGGCCTTCATGTTCTTCACGTCCTGGATGTGACTTTCGCCAACACCAAGGTACGTATAGGTCGCTCCTTCATCAAGATGTTCTATGATGCTTCCATCCACTAATTGGGCGTGTGAATCAAAATTCGGAACTACACCATGCTTACAGTGCACCACCACGCATTTGTCCAGTCCGAACTCCATACCGATCGCGTGCGTGTATTTGTGTGTTAATTTTAGAGCGCAGTTGAGATCACTCTCCGACGAGGCATACAGTTTTAAGTCATCCATATAAAATAAATGTGTGACTTTATGCTCGCGATTTCCTACCGGGCCACACAAGTACCCGGGTTCCTTTCTCAGGCTGATTGACAGGGGCAACAACGAGATGCAAAACAAAAGTGGGCTGAGGCTGTCTCCTTGGTATACGCCTCGTTTGTATGTCACCAACTCCGTTGACACAACGTGTTCACCGGATGTTATTGTGAACCTTGTTTTCCAGAGCGGCAACAGGTGTTCAATACATTTAATAATGTTGGGGTGGACTCGCAGACAATGGAGCAAATAGATAATGAGCTCATGCGACGTTGTGTCAAATGCTTTTCGATAGTCCACCCAGGCCATGCTCAGGTTGCGTTTGTGCTGTCTAGCGTCCTGACAGATACATCTGTCGACCAGCAAGTTGTCTTTGCAACCCGACATTCCTCTTTTTGAACCTCGTTGTTCATAGATCGAACTCCACACTGGTTCAATCGCCTTCAAGATGCGTTCGTATAGAATGGAAGTGAACGCTTTATACACAGTGTTCAGGCACGTTATCGGTCTGTAGTTCTGTGGTTGTGATAGGTCTCCTTTTTTCGGTATTAGGACCGTTCTTCCCTCAGCGAGCCACGATGGTATTGGCTCACAGTTAAATAACCAATTTGAAAATATACGGGCAAGGTGGTGGTGGGTACTAGTGAGCTTCTTCCACCAAAAATTCGTTATTCCATCAATGCCCGGAGCCGAATAGTTCTTTTTGCCTTTGAAAGCAAGTTCGACTTCCTCTTTATCAACAGATGTTATAATGGTATGAGATGGCACTTTGCCAAGCTGTTGTTTGCAGTACCATCTAAACTGGCTGATGGGAATACAGTCCAAGTCAGTCTCTTTAGTCGTCTCATATATCCCCCGCCAATAATCTTCTATTGCGTCGACCGTCGGTGGTTGCTCCACAACAGGGCTTTTAGATGCGAACAGGCGTGAAGGGTTCGAGTTAAAGATCTTATTTTCCCGAATACACCGTTCACGCCGGGCTACTTTCTTCTTGGCCAGGGCCAATGCGCGTATCTTATCCAAATGTGTCTGTTTGATGGTCAACAGATTGCCCAAATTTATCGTGTGATAGCGGTACCTTAGTTCTCTGGCAAAAGCCCGTACCTTTCGCGTAAAACGCCTGTTGGTCTGAATATATTCTATCACACATTGGATACGCGATACCAGCTGTCGTAGTGCCCTCACCTTGGTGTCAATTTGTTTAAGACGAATACGTGCCTTCTCCTCTGCAGTCTTTTCCTGCTTAGAACATGGGGTCAGGACACGCATCGCTGCATATACTGCGTTGTCGACGTCGGTGAGATCACTGGATGGGGATAAATGATCGTCCAAAATTTCGTTTAGTAGGGTCAGTTGTTCGCCCTTTACATACGTCCGTCTGTATTTGGGACGTGGTCGTTTGTCAAAGTTTAAATCGGTATCGAGAAGATCGCG
Source organism: Brachynemurus nebulosus (assembly GCA_035578155.1). Classification (NCBI taxonomy): domain Eukaryota; kingdom Metazoa; phylum Arthropoda; class Insecta; order Neuroptera; family Myrmeleontidae; genus Brachynemurus; species Brachynemurus nebulosus. Next base: position 105,419,492 of record JAPWDM010000001.1, read on the forward strand.
AAATTGTTTTCTTAAATTTCATTATTATTATTATTATTATTATTATTATTATTATTATTATTATTATTATTATTATTATTTTTTTTTTTATTATAATAAGAATTGTACAAAATTTTGATAAGAATTGAATGTAAAATGTTGAAATGGCAAAAATTTTAGTAAGTATAAAGAAATTAGCATTATGAATACAATTTTGCTCGTCATTGGCCTGGCGTTTACATAAGGTATTAAAACTATTCATTAAGAATTTGTTAGTAGATTAAATATGTATACGAAGTATGCCATGATGTAAATGCCTAATTAAAGCCGGTTACATACGGTCTGATCTCATCGGCCAATAAAATAGACATTATTGACGACGTAAAGATTCTCACTCGTGTCTCTGGTGCTATTATCAAGTAAAAATATACGCATAAATGTTTAATTGGTGATATAAAATCTACTAATCCGCCCATAATTTGTATAATAGGTATTCTACTGACAATTACACGTTTACAAAAATTTTTATTACTTGATACAGATTCTAATTTAAAAAAAAAACCTGAGGTGCTCGCGTAATCTTTACGTCGCCAAGAATCAGCTACCCATATGATGATAATTTAGTATTTCAATAGTCATGGACGCTGTACACCATCAAATGGAACCTAAGTAACTGTGACACAACGTTCTAAGTCGTCAACAATTTCATATAAGGTATATTAGTTGTCAAAATAGTATACCAGCTGGTCATTTCGTCATTATAGGTTATGATTTTGATGGTGTTAATTTAAAATTGTACCAAAATAGTCGTTTCTACAACCACCAATCTTAATTTTAAATTCTATTAAATAAAAACAAAAATTGGCGCTTACTTTGTGGTTAATCGTAAATAATCTTTTTTTTTTTGTTTTCTACGTTTTTGTATTAATCAAATTAAATGGTTAAAACTAAAGTGTTATTTTATTTTAGCGAATTTCCAGAATGTAATTCAGCTATTACAGCCACTGTCATGACGCGACTTGAGCCCGGGACTATGGCAGAAATTTGTTTTGAGGTCCCTAGAAACCTAAAATAATATTCACAAATTTATATATATATATATATATATATATATATATATATATATATATATATATATATATACAGTGGCCATCCAATGGTACGTACTCCGATTTTACGTAGTGACGTCAGCGATTTAGTGGGGTTCTCCTCTCACAGATATGTTGTTGTTTGTCTGTGTTGGTGAAAATTTATGTACCAAGCCAGAGTCAGGGCCGTAGGTAATCTTGTCTGAGGGTCTCGTAGCCTTTAAAAATTTTAAAATTTCACTGCAGAAATATATGCACATATTCTGTATACGTAATATGCAAAATGCAAATGCAAAATGAGTAACGTAAAATTCTAGAATGTTCTAATCGTCAACTAGCAGAGACATCAAAAAACGGACTTCACCGTTGAATTGGTCATTAAAAATGAGATTAAGCAGTGTGGTTTGACAAAAATTCTAGAATGTTCTATTTGTCAACTAGCAAAGATATTCAAAAATCAATTGTACCATTTAATTATCCATTGAAAAAGAGGTCCAATTACACATTTTGACAAATTTTCTGGAATATTCTATTCGTCAACTAGCAAAGATATTCAGAAACAGACGTCGCCATTGAATTGGCTACCATAAAAGACACCAAATAACACATTTTGAGAAATGTTCTAGAATATTCTTTTTGTCAACTAACAAAGATATTGGGAAATCTACTGCACCACTTAATTGTCCAACCGAAATTAAACTAATGTAAACCAAATGTCCGATTTTGACAAACAATTTTTACAATTTGACGAATAGAATATTCTAGAACATTTATCAAAATGTGCTATTCCGTCTTTTATTCGATGATCAATTAAATGGTGCAGTCGATTTTTCGATATCTTTGTTAGTTGACGAATAGAACATTCTAGAATTTTTGTCAAAGTGCGCTGCTTAATCTAATTTTTAGTGCCCAATTCAATAGTGAAGTTTGTTTTTTGGTATCTTTGCTAGTTCACGAGTAGACTATTCTAGAATTTTTGTCAGCTTCCGCTATTTGGCGTCTTTTACGCTGATGAATGCGATAGTGAAGCTGATTTTTCGACAGTTTTCTAAAAGTCGTCACCCATATTCATTAGTATAATATTCGATGTCCTTTGTCTACACAACCGAATTTTAGATGTAAATTGTCTCTTAAGATAATATTGTTTTAAACAAAATTCAGGTAAATACGTAAAATTGGATTTGTGGTGTATATATATATATATATATATATATATATATATATATATATATATATATATATGTGTGTGTGTGTGTGTGTGTGTGTGTGTGTGTGTGTGTGTGTGTGTGTGTGTGTGTGTGTGTGTGTGTGTGTGTGTGTGTCCGCGCGATAACTCTCGAACGAAGTATCCAATTTTTACTCATCCAAACCCTTGGATGAGTTCGTCAGCCAGACACGTCGGATACCAGGAACATGGTTTTTGTTCTTGCAAAAAATTAGTTTTTTGCCAAAATTTCTACTTATTCAAAAATTTTTGCGAAATTTTGTTACACCATTTAAAAGACGAGAAAAAATTACATAAAAAAGGTCTTTAAACTATTTTTCTATGTCAACTAGTTTCTGAGAAAAACTATTTTTTATAAACGGAAATTCGCTATGTTATGCAGGAAGCTGCAACAGGGGTATTTTAAATCTTTCTCGTTCCAATAAAAATATTCCTATTGCCATTAAAAACGCAACTTATTTTCATTAAAAAAATTCATTCACGTGAATTAGTTAAATTCTAAATAATTAACAACACATTTTTTAACAACTTTCACGTATTATTGTATTAACAAGAAATTTTATCTAAAATCTAGTACAATATTACTCTTGTATTTAAATTAGCACTCTGTGAATAAAATCATATCGTGTACATCTCTATAATAAAATGATTCTAGCATACATAGTTTATAGTCAAGTAATAGCATTCGGTATACATCGTATACATACCCTCACCTTCTCTCTAGAACATAGAAAGTAAGACAGGAATATACAAATATCTCAAAAGTAAACCAAGTGTGCTTCAAAACAAGTATAATGTGCTTAAAAGTAAGACCAAGCCACTTTGGCTAATGCCAATACGAATTGGCCCGTCTCTTGTATATTGTGTCATAATATTAAATACAATATTATACAATTTATCGTATTTTTATTTATCTAACATGGTAGTAGTCCGTGGTTATTATTGGTTGTGAAATTAATGAGTAAAAAATAAAAAAAATTTAGAAAGAAAAAATGGAGACACATATACCAATACCAACTTTTAAATCAGGTTCAACGGAACCGGATGATACATGGCGATACAAATTTCTTTTATTGTTGGAAATTAAAAACTGCAAGGAGGCAGTTGAACATGATGAAAAACCGGCTTCTGTGGCAACTGATTCTGATTGGAAAAAAATGCAAAATAAAGCTAAATTGCTATTCGCATCGGCTGTGGATGTTGAACTCATAATGGAATGTAAGACAGCAAAAGAAATAATGAATAAGTTGGATAACTTATATATAAAGAAAAGTGAACTCAGACAAGCATTAATTGAAAGAAAACTAAGTAGACTTAGATTTGATGAAAACGAAGATTCTGAAAAATTTTTTGAAACTTTCGAACGTTTAATTAAAGATCTCAAAAATGCTGGTGCTAGTGTTGACAGAAAAAGAAAGTTGACTCTGTTAATTATCACCCTACCAGAAAGTCTAGACCATCTAACTGAGACGATTGATCTGTTACCGGAAGAAGAACGAACGGTAGACTATATTCGAGAAAAAATTTTGATAAGAAAAGCCAAGAAAGCAGATATTTTTGATTCATCTAACCTAACTAATACATATTAATACTTCTGAAATGAAACATGATGCTCAAGTATTGAAAACTACAGTGAAATCTGATGAAAAAATATGTTTTTCATGTAATGAAAGGGGCCATATTACACAATTTTGTCAAAATAGAGGTAATCATGTTCGAAATGGAGCAAGAAAAATTTTTCGTGGTCAAGGACGGGTAATCAGCGTAGTGGTCGCTTTCAACGTGGAAGCAATTACCAGCGAGGCAACTTTCGTGGTGAAAACAACAATTCAAGAGTTCGATCAAATTTCAACACTGAAGTGGATGATACACCGACTATTAACTCCTTTAATATTGAAATAAACTCAAGTAATGTAAAAGATCAATGTAAAATTCTTTGGATTTTAGATAGTGGCTCTACTAATCATTTAATTAATGACGATGCTTATTTTTATAAAAGTTCCATTCTTAAAACTCCAGTAAATATTAAAGTAGGAAATGGAAATAATGAAATAGCCACAAAAATTGGTAATGTTAAACGTAATTTTAAAGGAAATATTGTTGATATTAAGAATGTTTACTATTCAAATAATATTAATCGTAATTTGCTAAGTGCTTCATGTATTCTTAATGCTGGTAATTCAATTTTATTTAAAAACACTAAAGCTGAAATTTTTAATTCGAAAAATCTATTATTAACGACTGCTACATTGAAAAACGGACTTTTTGAAATCGAGAGTAATATAGTTTCTGATATCTTAGCTAATTCTCACAGTATTTCGTCAGAAAAAGAGCGTTTACATCGTTTGTTAGATTATGTTAACTTTAATGACTTATATATAATGTGTAGGGACAATGTTCTTAGCGGTTTACCTAATGATCTTGATTCAAATAGAATAAATTACGAAATATGTGCTACATGCAAATTAACTAGGAAATCTTTTCAAAATAATAGAACAAGAGCTAAACGAATTTTGGAAATTATTTACACGGATGTTAAATATATTGATGTTGAAGGGTACGACGCGACGGACGGTTCTAAATATCTAGTGTCATTTATTGATGATTATTATAGTCACATTGCGTCAGTTTATTGTATCAAGTCTAGAGATGAAGTTTTTAATTGCTTTAAGTCCTATTGTAATTACATGACTAATTTTACAGGTAATCGAATTCGTGAAATTCGTTGTGATAGTGGTACGGAGTACTTGACTGGAAAATTTTATAATTTTGCTAGAGAACTAGGTTTTCGGTTACGTCCGTCTACACCTTATGATCATGAATTGAATGGGGTTGCTGAGAGGTTTAACCGAACATTGATGGATCGAAGTAGGTGTTTATGAAAAGAGGCAGGTTTAGAGAAAAAATATTGGCCTGAAATTGTTATAGCTGCTACCTACATAAGCAATATATTAGTTTGTTTTTCAACTGGTCAAAGTAAGTCACCATATGAGATTTTCTTTGAAGAAAAACCATCAATTAAAAATTTGTACTTGTATGGGAGTAAAGCCTTTTTTCACGTCCCGGGTGAACTCAGAAAAACACAAGATGACAAGGGTCGAGAAGGTATTTTAGTGGGTTTTTCAGATTTAGGGTATCGTATTTTGATTAATGGAAAGGTTATAGTTGCAAGAAATGTTAACTTCATTGAAAAAGATAAACCTTTTATAAGTTTAAATAATGATGATAGTAGTGAAAATAATGATGACAGTGGTGAAAAGAATCTAAAAGAATTAAGTGATATGTCTGAAGATGATCAGGTTGAAAATCGTAGATCAAATAGACCTAAAAAATGTCCTGAAAAATATCAAGACTTTGAATTGTACAGTTGCGTAGTTGACATTCCAAAAAATGTTGAGGAAGCTTTAGCTTGTGAGAATTGGAAAAAGGCCATGGAAAAAGAGTATAGTCATCTGATTGAAAATAAGACCTGGGTGTTAGTTAAGTATCCAAAAAATAAAAAAGTAATAGGTCATAAATGGGTTTTTGTTAAAAAGGATAATGGTACATTTAAGGCAAGATTGGTTGCTTTAGGGTATCAGCAGCCAGTTTCGTTTGAGGAAAACCTTTTTTCGCCAGTTATCAACTATACCCTTATGAAAGTTTTTTTGGTAATATCATGTAAATTAAGGCATTATGTACATCAATTTGATGTAGTCTCGGCCTTTTTACATGGGGAAGTTAAAAGCGAAGTTTATATGACGCAACCTGAAGGGTTTTCGGATGGCTCTGATAAAGTATGTTTTTTGAGGAAGGCACTCTATGGTTTGAGAGAGAGTCCAAGATGTTGGTTTGAATGCTTTCACAATTATATTCTAAAAATCGGATTTAAAGTTTTGCCCGGCAATTGTCTTTACGTGTTGAGAAATAATTTAGGTGTAGCATTTTTAGCATTATATGTTGATGATTTGCTAGTTTCTGGAAGTTCTTTGGATATAATAGAGGAAATTAAAGATTTATTGTATAGTCGTTTTCGTATGAAACATTTAGGTGAAATTAAAACCTATTTAGGAATTAATATTTCTTATGATCGACATAATCAGGTTGTTAAATTGGATCAGAGGTCGTACATTGACCAGTTAGCTACTAGGTTTGGAGTTATTAATTCTCGATCTTTCAGAACACCAATGAAACAAAACTTGAAGTTAGAATCTGATGTCAAGATTTTGGTAAATACGGAATATTGTAGTCTCATAGGAGTCCTTTTGTATTTGAGTATGGGAACTAGGCCAGACATTTTGTATGCGGTCAACTACTTAAGTCAATTTCAGGATTGTTCCAATGAAATTCATTTTAAGTATGCTAAGCGTGTGTTAGCGAACGTGTTCCATACTAGGGATTTAAGTTTGAATTATTCTATTTGCAAGGAGGAGATTGTAGCATACAGTGACGCTGATTGGGGGTGTGACCCAATCGACAGAAAATCTGTGTCAGGGATCATTATAAAATTATTTGGTTGTCCAGTGTTCTGGTCTTCTAAAAAACAGAGAGTCGTAACTAGATCTTCTTGTTTTGCTGAGTGTCATGCTCTTGCAGACACTATCGATGAAGTCAAGTTCATACGCGGTTTGTTAATTGAGATGGGTTTGGGTAGTAATGGCCCAGCAATTATATATGAAGACAATAGCAGAACACTTAATCTGGCTAATAATTGTAATTTCACAAAACGAAGTAAACATTTAGATATAAGTATTCAATTTGTTTTTCAAAATATTAATTCCAAAGAAGTAATTATTAAGAAAGTCGATTCTAATAATAACTTAGCTGATGTGTTTACTAAAGCATTAGGTAGAGAAAAATTTTGTTTTTTTAGAAAATTGTTATGTTTAGAATAAATTATATTTAATGTATAAACTGAAAAAAGAATATTTCATTTTGTATTTAAGTTGTTCATTTCAATTTTTTTTGTATTTTTTCTAATCTTTAAGTAATTTTCAAGTTTGTAAAACCTAAAAATTAAGGAGGAGTGTTGAAATAAAGTGCTGCACTCTGTAATAATTGAACATTATGATATGAATGTTATTTTTTCATTTTTGTATGTTGGTAGGTCATGATGTACATGAGATGTATGTATGTATATGAGTTTATATATATATATATATATATATATATATATATATATATATATATATATATATATATATATATATATATATATATATAATATATATATATATATATATATATATATATATATATATATATATATATATATATATATATATATATATCAAGCATGTTTGGATAGAACATGCTTGTCAGAAGTAATGTCTCTTGTATATTGTGTCATAATATTAAATATAATATTAAACAATTTATCGTATTTTTATTTATCTAACAACTCTGTATCATATATTTTTATGAAAAAAATTTAGTTGGTAGAATATAGTAATATTTAAATACAAATGCATACCATGTTCGGTACTATATACTGTGTGAGTTTTTTGAGAGTTGCCATTTTTATTACAGCCAAATCGTTGATTTAATCGAAAAATTGTTCAAATAAGAATCGTAGATATCGACAGGGGCAACTGTTATATTATACAATAATTCGTTCTAATATTTGCAGTGCTTAGTCAGCAATTACTTAATTTTTATTAATATTTTGCTTTCTTTATTTTTATTTTTAATTGTTCATTATGCTTATTGGGCAATATTTTTGTGTAATACCTAATAACCTAGTTATAGTGAACTAATTAGTGTTTTATTATGCAACCAGCCAGTGGCGGCTCAGATAATGTAACAAGCAGATATATTTATCTACCAGTTGTATCAAATACGCCTAAATCACTGTTCGATGAATTAAGTGAAGTAAACAGCGATCAACAGTTACCTGATACATCAGCCATTAGAAAAATAAGGGATAAACTTTCTAATTACAAAAGCCAAACCGAAAAATTTGAACTAGAAAAACAGAATGCTATAAGAAGATTAAGCACTTCGTCGCAGGCCTCCATTCCAGATAACGACCAATCGAATAACAAATCGGTGATGGAAAATGATACAACACCCAGTCAAAAACCCAATTGGCAAGGAGACGACTTTGTTGTAGTATCCCGTAAAAAAAAGAGAAGTCCAGATGCTGAACAGAGAAGAGTAAAGCAGAAGGAAAATTCGGAGACGGAGGTCACTACCAACAATCGCTTTGAAATTCTCCAAAGTGTTTCTCAAGACCCAGATATACCAACCGAAAGCTTGTCCAAAGATAAAAAAGAACCTGTGCAACCTATTTTTGTAACAAATGTTATTAATTTTAAATTATTTGAGCAGGAACTAAATTCGAATGGCTTTACTAATAAATGCTTGTTTAAAGTTATGAATAAGCAAATAAAAATTATACCAGTAGATGTTTCTACATACCGCGCGTTGATCACATATTTTAAATCACGTAATGTAAATTATTACACTCATCGCTTAAGACAAGAACTACCATTTCGAGTTGTTTTGAGGAATGTTCATCACTCCACCACACAAGAAGAAATAGCCGCTGATCTTGCCGAACTTGGATACGTTGTAGAAAACGTATCCAATATAAAACATGCTAAAACGAAAGAACCTTTACCTTTGTTCTTTATTGAACTGAAGAATAATGAAAATAACAAATCAATTTACCAGGTCACAAAAATGGGAAATAAAATTGTAAAATTTGAACCACCTAATAAAAAAAGGGAAATTCCGCAATGTAAAAGATGCCAGAGATTTGGTCACACCCAAAACAACTGTGGACGTATTTATAGATGTGTAAAGTGTACTGGAAATCATCAGACAAGTGCGTGCGAGAAAAAAAGCAGAGATATCCCTGCTGTTTGTGTTAACTGTGGTGAAAATCATCCAGCAAATTATAAAGGTTTACAAAAAACTTTTAGAAAAACGTTATCCCCCATTAAGAAGAAAGCAGCCTACTGAATCCAACTTGATCTCACGAGCTCCATCTCCGAACTACGTGAGAGAAAACTTCACCTATGCACAAGCAGTTGGAGATTTGCCCTCCACTAACATTATTGAAGCCGCCACTGAACATAATACAAACCAAGATTTAATCGCTTTTATGAAGCAGTCATTTTCGGAGCTGAAAGAAATGTTTCGAGATCTTATGAAACAAAATAGCGTGATGGTTAATCTATTAACAGCGCTGGTTGCTAAAATGAAATAAAATGGCTCTATCCATAAATATCGTTTTATGGAATGCAAATGGTTTATTAAACCGTCGTCTGGAACTTGAAACATTCCTTCAAGATCATGACATAGACATAGCCCTAATATCTGAAACGAGATTTACTCAGAGAAGTTATATTAAAATAAGAAACTATACTGTGTATGATAGGAAACATCCTAGTGGTAGAGGCCACGGTGGTACAGCGATTATAATTAAAAACAGCTTAAAGCATCACGAGCTACAAAAATATAACGAAAAATACCTTCAAGCAACAAGCGTAGTGGTGGAAGATTGGATTGGACCAATAACTTTTTCCGCTGTGTATTGTCCTCCAAGATATGCAATCAGCCAGGATATGTTTCAAAATTTTTTCAACATCCTTGGAAATCGATTTATCTCAGGCGGTGACTACAATGCTAAGCACACGCATTGGGGTTCTAGGCTCATCAACCCTAAAGGTAGAAATCTTCTAAAAGTTATCGATGACAGCAATCTGAATCATCTATCTACGGGTGAACCAACTTATTGGCCATCTGATTTAAATAAAATTCCAGATTTGTTGGACCTATTTGTTACGAAAAATATGTCTAATAGATACATGGAGATAAAGTCGTGTTTTGACTTATCATCGGACCATTCACCTGTTCTGCTTACAGTTAGCACTAAATTAATCCATTAAGAGAAAACACCTGTTCTGTTCAATAAGCACACGGACTGGGATTACTTTCGAAATTATATTGACAAAAAAATTACCTTAAGAACATCCTTAAAATCAGAATTAGAATTAGATCAAGCAGTGGTAAATTTTACTAATATCATTCAATCTGCTGCTTGTGAATCCACTCCAGACATTGTCAATAACTCAGGTGTCAAAGTTACCTCACCAGATACAGTTAAGGACTTGATTTTAGAAAAACGGAGGCTAAGAAGAATACGGCAACAAACCAGGTTTCCAGGAGACAAAAATCGTTTTAACAGAATATCCCAAAAGTTAAAGAGATTACTGAATAAATTAAAACAGGACGCTATTGAAGATTATCTCGAAAATCTTTGCCCAACTGAAACATCTGACTACTCCCTCTGGAAAGCTACTAAGCACATTAAACAGCCACAACAACAAATACCACCACTTCGTGGAAATAATGTAAGCTGGGCAAAAAGTGCACGAGAAAAGGCAGAACTTTTTGCTGGAACTCTATCTGAAGTTTTTCAACCCAATCACGGAGACAACTTAAATATTGAAGAAACTCAACTTTTAGAAGCATCTTCAGAGCCAACTGTCCCAGTTGAACCTTTTTCGCCAAAGGAAATTAAAAGATTGATCTGGAATAAATTAAATATAAAGAAAGCTCCTGGCTATGATCTTGTCACAGTTAGAATTCTAAGAGAATTGCCTAATAAAGGTATTATGATGATAAATTTAATTTTTAATGCCATTTTAAGGCTAAAATATTTCCCTGCTGTTTGGAAATTAGCTCAAATCATCTTAATACAAAAGCCGGGGAAGCCAGTAAATGAGGTGACGTCGTACAGACCAATCAGTTTACTCCCCGTTCTATCCAAAATGTTCGAAAAGTTATTTCTCAGAAGACTGCATCGAGTCCTCGATGACCTTAAAATTATTCCAGATCATCAGTTTGGTTTTCGCGCAAAACATTCAACCGTCGAACAAGTTCATCGTGTAGTCAATACGATCAACCGCTCTTTTCAAGAAAAAAAATATTGTACAGCAGCTTTTCTCGACGTGAGTCAAGCATTTGACAAAGTGTGGCATACTGGCTTATTGTATAAATTAAGGAAAAATATTCCTGAATCATTCTACTTAATACTGAAATCTTATTTGTCAGATCGTTACTTTCATGTAAAGTTTCAGAGTGAAATATCAGAAATGTTTCCAGTCCGTTCCGGTGTACCACAAGGTAGTGTTCTAGGGCCTATTCTTTATCTTATATATACTGCAGATCTGCCGGTTGATGAAGAAAATACTACTGCAACATTTGCTGATGATACTGCTATCCTAGCTACTGATGAAGATCCAAATGTTGCATCACAAAAGTTACAATCTAGCTTGCGTCGAATACAGGAATGGTTACATAAATGGCGTATTCGAGTAAATGAAACGAAATCAGTGCAAGTTACATTTACTATGAGAAAAGGAACCTGCCCTGCAGTTAGTTTGAATGATGTAGTGTTACCATTAGCAACTGAAGCTAAATATCTAGGTATACATCTAGATAGAAAACTAACATGGCGTAAACATATTTGGACTAAACGTAAGCAACTAAATGTTAAGTTTTCTAAGTACTATTGGCTTCTAGGTCGTAAATCAAAGTTATCTTTAAGAAACAAAGTTCTAGTTTATAAAAGTGTTATCAAACCAGTATGGACTTATGGTATTCAACTTTGGGGTACGGCTAGTGTTAGCAATATTGAGATATTGCAACGATTTCAGTCTAAAGTGCTACGAGTCATAAGTGCTTCCCCGTGGTACGTGCGTAACGATGACATACATCGCAGTCTTCAAGTGCCCACAGTGCGTGAGGAAATAGTACGATACAGTGATAAATACATTCATCGCCTAGAAAATCACCCTAATGTGTGTGCCCTTAACTTACTTGACAATAGTGACTCTTTGTATAGACTCAATCGACAGAATATTTTAGAATTAAGATATAGATTTATTTAGCTTTTAATGTATAGTATATTATATTTAGTATATAATTTATTTTGAGTGATTACCAGTGGGTAATCACCATTCCCGTTATGTTCTATCATCGCTCGATTTATAGTTCTATTTAGAACTGATAATCGATAAACGAGGATGTTAAAAAAAAAAAAATTTTTGTATGTTGGTAGGTCATGATGTACATGAGATGTATGTATGTATATGAGTTTATATATATATATATATATATATATATATATATATATATATATATATATATATATATATATATATATATCAAGCATGTTTGGATAGAACATGCTTGTCAGAAGTAATGTCTCTTGTATATTGTGTCATAATATTAAATATAATATTAAACAATTTATCGTATTTTTATTTATCTAACAACTCTGTATCATATATTTTTATGAAAAAAATTTAGTTGGTAGAATATAGTAATATTTAAATACAAATGCATACCATGTTCGGTACTATATACTGTGTGAGTTTTTTGAGAGTTGCCATTTTTATTACAGCCAAATCGTTGATTTAATCGAAAAATTGTTCAAATAAGAATCGTAGATATCGACAGGGGCAACCGATAGCTATAGCCAGGAGCTTTATAGCTCTTATGGTTTTCGAGCTATGATACAAACTTATAGATTTTTAAATGAGACTATATTAATTTTTTGATAAAACTGATCTAATGCATTAATCAACAACATAAATGAGAAAAAAAAAATTTTTTACCTAAGTTTAATTTTTTAATTTTTCTTTATCAGTTAGGCGGTAAAAATATGCATATGTACTTGAAGCTCCTTCAACCGATAGTGTTCTCGTTGGTTAAATCTCCATTACATCCAAAAAAAGAACCTTTTCCAGTACCATTTCTATCATAAAAATTTGGTTGTAATAAAAATGGCAACTCTCAAAAAACTCACATGGTATATTGCTTAGGTATAAAAAGGACCATAAAGTAAAATATCTGCCTTATTTCTAAAATAATATAATTACATAATATGTTCATAACTACGATAAACTAGTTTAGATTTACAAAAGTCAAACAAAATAGACATTGATTTCTCCTTTGTTAAACTTCTTTCCTTTGTAAAATGTCCAGTGAAATCTTACTAGCTCATACACCACGTCTTACGGCGTCAACAATTCCCATTAAAGTGTATCAGCTGTCAAAATAGTGCACCAGTTGGTAATTTCGTCATAATTCGTCATGACCGTCATCGTGGTAACAAAAGAAAACAAACGGCAGGTAAAGCTGGACGTTTGTCTAAACTAATTTATCGTAGTTATGAACGTATATAATTATATTACAGAAAAAATCCACTTTCTGCAGGCTCCAAGAAGTGCAACAAAAACATCAAGTGAGAGGAGTGAGCTACATATTGCGTACACATGTACACTATTTTCTAAAATATGTGCGTATATTCAGATCATTTACTTGTCATAAACAGTTCATGTATCTTCATGTTAGTTATATGTACACGTAATTTACTTACATATTTTTACTCGAATTTTTCCTTGAAAAAATACTATGTAGATACATTTAGTATGTGGCTAGCTTGTATACACACACTTACAATCATGCACACACATACAACACATTAAAAAAGTTCGCCAAGTTAGTAATAAAATAAATAAAATACATCTAATACAGCTGAACCTTTTTTTATGCGGTGTTTTTTGTGCGATTTTTTTTATGCGGTTTGTAAAAAATGGCTATTAAAATGCATCATATGAATCAAAATCAAGAGACAGTAAGAAACCTAAACATTTACTATAATAACTTTCTTTGATAAAAATACTTTTTAACGGCTTTTAAGCATTTAATCAGTATATTGCATAAGAACATAAGTTATTTGCATCATTTAATTTTTTTACAGACGTATTTTTCAAAATTTTCATAATATAAAAATGAAATAAAATGTTCCTACGTGTAAATTAAGGCTTTATCTTATTTAGAAAAGCAACTTCTATTAAAATTGTGAGGTTTTAAGCGTTTTGAGTTATGTATTTTCGATGAAACTTTTTTTATGCGGTCCCGATCCATCGCATAAAAAAGTTTTTTTTTACAATCTGGACAGAATTAATCTTTTTATAGCTATTTATGATATTTTTGAATATATTCTTTTTTTGTGCGATTTTTTTATGCGGTCTCTATCCACCGTACAAAAAAAGGATCAGCTGTATAGGAAATAGGTATGTAATATCTAATATGTGTGTGTGTATGTAACTATGTACATATTTCCAAAAGATATTTTCAACATCATTCATAGCCTCATAGGTATTATTTAAATAAATAAACAAAACGTATTTTTTAAGATATGTACATATACATACATATTTTCAAGTAAGTACGTGTCAGTGTCATGTTAGATATTTGTTCTTAAAACGTACTGAAATATTATTACTAATATTAAATACTACTAATCTAGTAACCTATATTTTTGTACATATTGTCACATAAGTCATGAGCCTGGCATAACATATTATGTAATTCTAATTATATTGTACATAATAAATCGATATTGTTATCATTTATCAATTATAAAACCAGTACATTTTTCACTTCAAGAAGAACAATATTTTTAACAACAGAGGCACTGGTTTAATAAATAATTTAACAACAAAATACATTTTTGACTTGATGGCTTAAAGAAAAACAGAAAGAATGGAACCTAGGTATTTCGGACGTAGTAACCTATTTCTGTATAATATGTGTTATTGTGTTCTATGAATTAAATGTGTAAATGTGTCGAGCAAGTGGACGTCCTGCTCCGAAGTCCGCGTCCAAAAGAACTTAGTGATTTATAATTTCTTTAAATCAAAGTATTAAAACTAGAAGTATATATGAATAAAAAACCGATTGGATAAATATTTTAGGAATATTTTAAATTTAATTATTGTGTCATAATTCACAAATACTTCAACTTAAGATTTTATTTAATTTTTACAAGAAACAAACTACAATGAAGTTTTAGAACTGAGACGCCAGTTCCAATCGAGAAATTCTAGAAAAAAGTATGTTTTTTTAACTTGTTAAACTAAATTTTACAGAAAAAAATACTTTCATGTCAGTAGTCTCATCATTAGAAAAACGCACTTAACCATTGAACTATCTTTATTTTGAGGGGTCTTTAGTTTTAATATTGTTCTGAACTTCGCTAATGCTAGAGGCAGCCTTGAATGTGTTAACTGTGTCAAAGAATTAGATTAAAGTCGATATAAGTCAGTGATGTTTCAATTACTAAAATCTACTGCAGATTTTTCTTAAATTTCTAAATAATTTAATAAGATTTGACGAAATATATCTATTTGAAATACGACGTAAAATTGTCTCATTAAAAATTATGTTCAAATTTTTATGGACACTACTGTATAGCTATTTTAAAAAGATTCCGTAAACAAGCAGGTAAAAATATTTTACTGACAAAAAAATTTACGTTCAAAAAAACAAAGGAAAAAAATGATAGGTAATCAGAGCCTGATTAAGTTCTTTTTAGGGGCCATTTTTTAACACGTTTTTGACAATCGAAAATTTCTGAAATGAAACTTGATCGGTACAATTTAACTACCAATACTTAATTAGTAGACTGACAATGAGACCTTTCTCTCCTGCAACTTTGAGATTTATATACTTTACACTCTGATATATATATATATATATATATATATATATATATATATATATATATATATATATATATATATATTTCATGCTTTTTTGACGTTATATATAGTCAGGTGCAAAACTGAACCAACCTCATAATATTTCGAAATTATTTGGAAAGCAAATTTTAATAATAATCCTTTTTGAAAAAGTTTAGTTGTTTTTAATAACTATAGACTGTCAGCTACTTAACAGATATTAATTTGTATACATATCTATTTATTTTGAATATGCGTTAATCCTTTTTCTTTGACTCACTTTTGCACCACATTTCTATTTGTGCTGACACAAATAGAAATGTGAGTTTTCTACGCGATAAAAACATGTCCGTACAGATTGAGTGTAGTCTAAACAAAGAATACAGCATCGACTTATTCTCAGTTTAAATCAGCGTGCCATAGCTAATGAATAAAGTTACATTTATTTTTAATTTACAATTAATGTATCCGATATCGAAATCTACTAAGAAATTAGTGATTGAATTATTAAAAAGTAGACAATCTACAAGATATATCGCTCGGAAAATTCATATTAGCCAATCGACAGTACAAAAAATTCGAAAAAAATGTATTTTACTAATAGAGAAAAATGTTGGTAGTCGGAAAAGAAAACTATCAGGAGACGATGTTAGAAGACTTACTCGATATTTGGCTACCGATGAAGCATCTTCGGCTTGTGAGGCAACCAAACTTTTACAGAAAGACGTTGGCAAGTCAGTAAGTAAGTGGACAGTTCGTCGGGCATTACATTCCGCAAAGTTCCGAGCTGTCGAAAGAAAAAGAGACCACTTCTCGCTAAAAAAATATTAAAGCCAGAAAATTTTTTTGTAAAACAATATATAAAATGAGATGATGATGATTGAATGAAGGTGATTTGGTCAGATGCGACTAAAATTAATAGATACAGTACAGATGGTCGCCGGTGGAATTGGAAAAGAACTAAAGAATCAAGACAACCAAAGGTTTACATTCAAAAGATAAAGCATGGTGGTGGTAACATCAAGTTGTGAGGCTGTTTTTCAGCATTTGCTGCAGGTCCAATTCATAGGACTGATGGTAATATGAACAAAAAATTGTACTATAATATTCCCAGGATATATCTAACAGAAACAGTCGAAAACATACCATATTCAGAAGATGAAATAATATTTCAACATGACAACGATCCGAAACATACCTCGAAATTAGTAAAAAATTGGTTAAGTAAACAAAAATTCAAAGTCCTGATGTGGCCACCTCAAAGTCCTGATCTCAATCCTCTTGAAAATTTATGGTCATATCTGAAGAATAAACTTTTGAATGAATATGAATCACCTCCGTCAAATTTAGATGTTTTATGGGAAGATGTACAGGAACAGTGGTACAAAGTCTCACCTGATTACTGCGAAAAAAACTTGTTAGAAGTGGTAAAAAACGACCACATGATGTTAGAAAGGCAAAAAGTCTGTGGACATAATATTAAAGTTTAATTATTTGATGCTCGCTACAAGTGGTGCAAAAATGAACCAAAGGTCATTATGATTATTTTATTCTAAAATAGGCTTTTAAGCTAAATTAAGTTTATAACTTTATGTATCAATAAATGTACTTTTCAGTTATATAAATATTGTTTTGATTGTAAGGTTATAATATATTCAAGAAGTACAAATATCCAAAATTTATATTGGTTGACTCAGTTTTGCACCTAACTGTATATATTTCATGCTTTTTTGAAGCTACAATTTCATTATTTTTTGACGTTTGCGAAGTTTGTACCACTCGCACAGGTCATCCAAATAAACCTAGAGGGCTGAAATTTTGTATTCGGATTGAGTTAGTATCAAGGGGGTGCGTTTTGGAAGTCTCAACTTTTAACCCTTACCCCTACCATTTTTATACCTAAAAGAACATGATTTTTCTTGTTTTTGACAGTTTCGTTCGGGTCAAAATCTCCCCAAATAAACCTAGAGGGCTGAAATTTTGTGTATAGGTTAAGTTAATAGCCAGCCATTGTTTTTTGGAGGTTTCAACTTTTAACCCTTACCCCCACGATTTTTAGGCCAATATTTCTTTGATTTTTTTGCTTTTTTTCTAACACGCCTAGAGACTCTCTGAGTAAACATAGAGGGCTGAAATTTTGTACATGTATTGAGTTAGTATCCAGTTAGTGCCTTTTAGGGATTCCACATTACTTTTCCCCCCACTTCTACCATTTTTACATCGAAATTCAATAGCGTTGTTATATGTGATTAAATGTAATTTATATCGATAACAATACAGTAGGCAGACTAAATTTAAAGAAATAAATGAAATAAATACTAATTTATCACAAATGCAATACATATATGTAAGTAATTTAAAAAATGTTACTGATGCCATTTTATTTATAAAATAGAATATTTCGATTTTTTTGGAAAGGAAAAATATCTTCATAAAGGCCTTCCAGTTCACTATTTAAGGTCCTTTTTTAATATTTAAAAATAAAACAAAAAGGCAATTGGCGGATAAGCATGGGTTGGATGCCCTCGTACGAATTGTGTTGGCTTTTTTCCTGCTAACTGCTATCGGCGGGGTATTTGACAGTAGTTGAAAAAATATCTATTTTGATTTTTAAATAATTACTCGAGTCATAATGATACTGAATATTGCTTTTTTACAGGTTATTTCATTCAAAAATATAAAAATTTTAATTAAATAAAATTACAAAATTTACGTTAAAAATGACGTAATCAAAAACATCAAGCAAAAGCAGCTTACGTCACAAGCTCGTTCGAATATGTAGGTATTATATTGTAATTAGGAAAAAAATTGTGTACTTTTTTGGTAACTATAAAAGAAATTTTTCATTAGGTATTAATTTTCATTACTAGACCTACTACTATTACTTAATGTTTTAGAGCCAATGACGTCATACGATTTGAAAGAGACAGAACGTATCGTTTTGGCGATCTTTTTAAAAACTGAAATTTTATCGGTGATTTTTATTAAAAATATAGTACAAAATAATTTAAAAATGTGTATTATGAGTTTAGTAAGAAGTAATAAACACACTAAGATGGTTTTTAAAAAATTGTCAAATATCCCAAAATCGCTTGTAGACTTTCAATCACATTTCGCTTGTAGACATTCAATAAATCAATACCGAAGATGAAGGGAAAAATTCGACTTCCGTGATGGAGCCCCGCTGCTCACGGCGTTTTTAATACTACAACAGGTTTTAGCGGGACTGTTGTTATTAATATACATTGTTGAAGTATTTTGTTGCAACTTATTAAGTTAATGTTTTTATTATTATTAAAACAATATAACATTTAAGACATATTATTATTATTACAGTAGAACCCCTCATAAATTATACACTTGGGACCGACAAATCTCTCATAAGTTATAATACGGTACTTGACTGTATTTAAAATTTGTGTCAAATGTTAAATAATTCTATGCATTATCATTACATATGTCCAATTTTAATGATGAAACATAAAAAGATTTAATAACTATTTAGAAATTTTATTTTGAAAATCGCCATTTTTCAACAAATATTCAAATTAGTGAAAACGCGCCATTTCTTGAAAATGACGTAACATTTTGTAGCTAGATATGTCGATTTTGATAATTTTCATCGATGAGATAAAATTGTGTTTTCTTTTGAATATTTCTATTAGCTTATATATATAGTAATAATAATCGACCAGAATTCAAATAAATATTTGCTTTTACTTTGACCTTTTATGAATATAATCAAAGTTTTGAGGTTATAAATATTGACATTGACGTTTAGTTGCTTCAAACTGTGACGTCACTATAGCGAGGTGTTTTTCCCGCCTTTTTCTCATTTAAAATTGTAGGGTTACTTTTTTTGATGATTTTTTACAGAATCTGTCGAAAATAAAAAAATTACTTAACTGACATGGAAAAACAATGCTTTTAGAATATTTTCGTAACTTCAGTCAAGAACCCTATTCCACGAATCTCCCACCTAAAGTGTCTTAACAAATTTGACACATGTACGTTATACCTTTCCAAGGGTACGCATTATAATTTTAATAAACCGCGCATTGCCCCGCTTACAACTATAGAACTACGCATGCGCTTGTAATTTTAGTAGGAGCAGCAAAAAAGGAGAAAATTACTTATGAGAGGTTCTTATGAGAAAATAACTTATGAGAAGTTCAAAATATAACTTACGAGACGTTTATAACTTATGAGGGTATAACTTATGAGGGGTTTTACTGTATTATTTTTTTTATTCAAATCAAGTTTATTAAACTTATAATTTTTTTTTAGTTAGATGTAATTTTATTTAATAAATATGCTGGAATAATTATTGATTTCATTCAAATATTTAGATTCACAGTAAAATTAACCTTGACAATTTTTTTATGACAAGTTAAAACATATTTTTTTATAACAAGTCAAAATATATTTTTTTAAACCGTCACAAGAACTCTAAGAACTGCAACTCAGGGAAGGAAAGGAACATTTTGTTGCACTTCTGAGAGTTCCACTGTGTTTTAGGAATTAGGTAGATATTTTACTTTATTGTCCTTTTTATACATAAGTAATATACATAATACTGAACATGGCATGCATTTGTATTTAAATATTACTATGTTCTACCAGCTAAAATTTTTTCATAAAAATATATGTTATAGAGTACTAAAAGATATATTATTAAACAAAAAATGGTGGACATAGCTAACGCGCAAATGCCAAAAAAATTTAGTTAAATTAAAAAATTTTAAATATATATCATAACAAAGGGATATAAGGGATACGTTAATTTTTTTATTACTTTGCCTAAGGTGCGTATACAATATATACCTATTAAATTTAAATAAATCGGCTCAATAATTTCGTCAAAAAATTTTTTTTTGAAAATTTTTGTCTTTTTTTTTATTCCTAAACTATTAGTCTCGGAAAGTCGAAATTTTGCGTCAAGGACCGTTTTTCCGGCTATGCCCTTTAATAAAGATTAGTTCGGCAGTATATTTTGGGCAGATTTCATTACATAACACATAGTCTATATCCAACTAAAATAGATTCGTCTTTTCGAAATAGATTCGAAATAAAAAATGAACCAAGTGAAAAAATTTTCAAAATCGGTTGGGCAGTAAATTTTTCGCGCACCAGAACTCTGACGGACCTCATATAACGTAGGTTATATCCATTTAAAATAGTTTAGCTTTCTAACAGAGAAAAAATTTTCAAAATCTTGTGTAAAACCTAACTGAAAGTCAGAAATACAATCCCTAAACATTTTTAGACCTGATTATTACATATTAAAAAAATTAAAAATATATGAAATTGCTGGCGTTCCCCAGAAAATTTT
Source organism: Brachynemurus nebulosus (assembly GCA_035578155.1). Lineage (NCBI taxonomy): Eukaryota > Metazoa > Arthropoda > Insecta > Neuroptera > Myrmeleontidae > Brachynemurus > Brachynemurus nebulosus. The sequence continues at coordinate 105,440,639 of JAPWDM010000001.1, forward strand.
GTTAGCTTAACGTTAGTTAACGGAGCTTGCACCGTTACAAACCAAAGGGCTTTGATTCAAAAAAAATTATGCACGTTAAATATTTTTTCACGATTTCCTCCGGTTTTTCACGGTAAAAATACTTAACTTTTAAAGCACAATCACATTTAAAAATTATGGAATAAAAACAATCAGTCACTATTTAGAAATTTTAGTTTTAATATCTAGTGCATATTACTTTTTTTTTAATCCGACCCCTCTAGTTTGTAATGGTGTAAGCTCCGTTAGCTAACTTTAGGCTAACAAAATTTTCTGGCGAACGCCAGCATTGTTTGACAATATCAGTTTTTGAGGTTTACTTTTGTACGAACAAAATTGCTTATGATTACATTTAACTCCTGAAATCCTGTAAATAACAAACATCTTAAAACTTTCCCATATTGTTCCTTGTCAGCTTATTTGGTAAAAGTAGAGGAAATTTGTTATACTAGTGTAACATATGCAATGATATAATGTAAAAATACTAAAAAATAAAAATATAATTACTTCTCTTCGGGTACTATTCCATCAGCTAGACAAACAGTTGCCATTCTGGCATGATCAGCTATTGTTCGATAAGCTGTATCCAATCCTGTCTTGTCATTACCTCCATATCTTCCACCATATTCGGTCTTTATTTTGCTAACCTGTAAAAAGAATAATTATAACGATCTGAAAATTTTTTTTATGGTTACACAAAACGTTTATTTTTTGAAGATAATTTGCGAATACAAGTTTAATTACAAAATACATATCTACAAGATTATAAAATAATTCAAATAATAATAATAATAAATCTTTATTCCACAAAGTACACTTGAGTACATAGAATGCGTCAATAGAATATGTAAAAAGGAAGTATAGTCAAAAGAGTACCATAAATTGGATTGACTTTAACCCATGTTCTCTTATCTTTAACCAAAAATCATTAATTTTCACTGAATAATTAAAATATCAAACCTTGCATTTATGCCTTTATGTTATTCACGAGAAACGTTTTTGACAAAAATAATTTTACATTCAAAATATAGGCCATTTTTACCCAATAATTGGGGCGACTTTAACCCAAGTTCAAGTTTGTTAGAATAACCTGGGCAAAAGTGTGTGTGGGCTAAAGTAACATTAATAAATTTATTTCAGGAGTGTTAAACAATGAAAACATACTGAAAATTACAATTTATTATCCCATAGAAATAATTATTAAACAATTACAAGGAAGTCCAATTCGCAAATGAAAGTTTTGAATGCACGATTTTTATCCAGCTGACAACTGCATAATAGCCCGTTTACACATTGATGAGTGCGAGTGATTAGTGATTAATAGGTTAGTGATTAGTGCTTAGTGTTGAGTGATTAGTAAAGTACTGTCCAAATTGTGTTTAGTGTTTTTGTTTAGTCAAGTTTACCATGACAAGAAATGAAATGGACCAAGTTAAAAAATTATGTAAAGTAATAATTCGAGAAATAATAAATATTATTATAGAATAAGTAGGATTGGATGTAAACAAACCCACACGTCTGTGGGAGAGAAAATAGATATCCAGGAGACAAAATTTGGGTGCAAGTAAGCAGTTTGTAAAAGAACTAGCTATTGAGGATAAAACAGATTAATTTTATTAAGTATACACTACGGATGACTGAAGAGTCATTCAAGGAATTAATATTAGGTACTTGTAACAAAACCACGTGTATTTATGTTAGCAATAAACAAAACGTAATGTTCAAACGTAGTTTGTGCGCATGCGAGTGGTGTAGAAGGGATAAACTACTCGCAAAAAAATAGACACTCTACTAATCAGTCTACTTCGCTAAACACTAAACACTAATCACTAATCAATCTATGTCCAAACATGTTTTATGCTAATCACTAAACACTCGCACTAATCACTAATCAAAGTGTAAACAGCCCATAAAATCTGAGTGCTACCAAAATAAGAATATCAATTTTCACTTGCTTTTTTAATGTCAGTCTATTACCAATGCTGATAAGAAGTCACAGCTGTTATCACAAAACTATTATAAAATACAATGTGCGAAATTGAAAATGAATATTTTTCTTAATTTTGGGCCAAACCGGGCAAAGTCATCCCAACTGACGGTAATTTGATATACAACATTATTTTTTACTCTACAAACTTAGGAAGTTACATTTTACCCTATAAACTTAGGAAGTTACTTACATTACACATGGTTTTAAATAACGGTAAAAATAAATCTGTTTCATAATTAGATAATTTTCCTTGCAATATAGCAGTTAAACGTTCCAATCCCAAGCCTGTATCAACAAATTTTTGTGGCAATTTCTTTATAGACCCATCTAATTCCCTATAAAATTTCACCTATTTTAAAACGGTGAAAAATAATTTAATATAAATAAATATGACAGTATAAAAATTATCACAAAATATAATTACCTATTATATTCTATGAAAACAATATTCCATAACTCTATTAACTGTTGCATACCAGCATTGTTAGGATATTTTATATGTATTTCTGTACAAGGACCACATGGCCCTGTTAAACCCATTTCCCAGAAATTGTCAGATAAACCACACGCCATGACATGATCTTTAGGAATTCTAAAATATTAAACACTTTGTAAAAGTTAAATTCTTTAATAATATATTTAATAAATAACAAAACAAATATTTTTCTTTCGAAAATAAGATTATATTTATTAACTTCTTAAATAATTAAGACGAGTTAATTCCAGGGTTGCCAGAAAAATTTTTCAAAAGTCGCTCTATCTCGACTAGAAAGTCGGCAATTTGTAATAAAAAGTCGTTCAAGATCGATATCTTCTTTTCCGCCCCCAAAAAACCACGAAAACTCTAAAACCTTTTTAACTTTAGTTCATTGTTTTAAAAACTCACTTTATAATTTTATAACATAAGCAAAAGTAAAGGTAATTATAGGATTCAATGGTTGAAAATAGCCCAAATGGCGACTAATTCAACCACGAAAGCTGTCGCCCAGAAACTTCAAATTTTGGTGATAAGTAGCCCAATATGGCCCAAGTAGCCCAATATGGCCCAAGTAGCCCAAACTCGTCCAGCAATTTGGCGGCCCAAAATGCTTTGATAGGTACTAGAGCTTGGATACCGGTATTCCGCTGCTGCAATATCGGACATTTTTACACGTTTTGTAAAACCGGTATTAAAATTCCAAATACCGGTATTCCGGTTTCAGTATTAACAAAATCTAATACTTTATATATTAGAATAGAATAAAATATATAGAATATATAATTTATTGTATTTTAAGCCAAGTACCTTATTACAATGATTGACAAATTGATATTATAAACAAATGTAATAGTTAATGTATATAAAAATAAATAAAAAAATATAGTAAAATGTAAGTAATACAAAGAAGCCTTAAAACACAATAAAAAAAATTAATTAAACAGAAAAGTATATAAATTTGACTCCAGTCCCGACTCCCCCTCCTTGAAAAAGAGCGGAGAGAGTCGAGACACCTTACAATATAAAAGATTTCAAATATTTTAAAATTAGAAAGAGCAATAAAAGGTTAAACTGCAAATGAAGTAAAAACGAAATACAAACGTAAATTGGTGGATATCAGCGTTAAAATAAAGGGAGGCTGCTACTTCATTCATTAATAATGAATGATCGTATTTTTAAGGTACATTTGATGAAATAAAACGTCATTAAGCTAGGCTGTATTGGCTATATTAAGCAGAATTTCACAGAAACTGTCCCCATCAATTGGGCTCAATATGCATTTTCTAACGGTTTTGCCTCGTTGATGATGTTAAGAATGTTTATCACTAGTCGTGGGTTCGATTATTTATAATATAAAAACTTATTATTTATTGACGTATATAACCGTAAGTTCATTGTTGTGAATAATATAACTTGTACTTGACGATGGCAACCGTTAAAGTAAGAATGTGTCCCTGTATATTATTTTGGATTCATGATTAAGTCAGGTAAAACGATGAAAATGAAACAACGAACACTTCAACAATACGAAAGTAATATAAAATTTATCAAATCTGTTGTGGTATATTACAAATACACTAATAATGTATATAAATAAACTAAATTTAAATGAACTGAGGTCCCACAACAATTGTTGGAAGATGAGATCCTTTCTCATTCCAAACCAAACCCCAATAGGCCTTTTCATCATGTGACGAGCGCAAGCGCAGCCGCCATGTTAAAATAGTGGTAATTCAAAAGTTTCGTACTGTTTTGGTCAGTAATAGCCAGAAAAGCAATGTTAACTCAATAAACAAATGAATTATTGGAAAAAATCGTCGATGGTGCTTCACTTGTTTATAATTCAGTTGAAGCCCATAATCACCCATAATTGTGAACAATTGAAAAGATGGCTGAAATGTTATTGACGTCCGCAAAAACGGAAAAAAGTAAGCTGATTGAGAGGTTAGGCATCCATACTACTTGTTTACTATGTCAAAAATAATAATAAAAACAAATAATATCTATAATTTTATTCTAATTAATAATGTCAACCAATTTTTAGTACAACTTTAAATGATTTATAGCATGTATCACTTACAAACTCCATAATAACACCGTTTCTTTGCTCCTTTTCATACAGATAACATTATAATAATGGATTGAAAAAAAAAATTTTCAATTAAAAACACTTATTTTTTATTTTTTCTTACTTTTTTTTTTTCAATAAATATTCTTTATTTAATATTTTTTAATTTTAATTATTTGTAGATGGGTACTTTAACAAGGTTGTTTACAAAAAACAGTACCAAAAAAATGGTCGATATTGACACATGGGCACAAAAAAAATTTGTGATGAAAAGTCCTACTGACCCTTATTCCCGACAACCGCTAGTATAAAACGTACAAGCCATCTCACCCCACTCCCCTTATACCGCGACGACTCGACCTATTCCTGACGTCGTCGTCGCTACGATTCTGAACTACACTATTTACAATAACTGTTAAAGGAAGTGTGATGAAGATGGCATTAAAAGCAGTCTGACATATTCAAAACATACTAGACAAACGTTTGTACACATATGTAGTGTTGATTGCCTATAAACTCTCGTCAATGCATCCTGGTTACAATTTTTGTATAAGTACCAATTTCTTAAATGTTCATACATGGGACATCTTATTAAAATATGGTATAAAGTTTCGTTTTCATAAAGGTTGCAAATAGTACAGCTCATGTTTGGGTCAATAATATAACAATTTCCATTAATATAGAAGGACATCGCTCGATTATTTAGTGCGCAGTTGAAACATAACTCTAAGTTTTCTTAATGGTACATAGTAGTCAAGTAAGGTGGCGTGCTCTAAGCGGTCGTAAAGCGTTGCGTAGGTTGAGTTAGAGATTGATTCCAGGTCTTGCATGATATAATAATAATTAAGATCAGCAATAAAATTAAGATCAGCCATAAATGATCGTTGTTTGTCAAGGAGAAGTACACTTTGAGCTGAGAAACCCAGTTATATTTAATATTATTAAGGTTTGAATTACTCAGGTTAATTAATCTGTTAAAACAAATACGCGGGACACGATGACTATCCATACTTAGTAGTTTACATAACCACTTTAATGACCTTTTAACAACACTACTAATAATTTTATTACAATTACATTCACGTCTAATTATATACCCTGGAGTTGAGTGGTTTAAATAGTACAAAGTTTTAAAAAATTTAACTTGAGGTTTTTCTACGATGTCTGGGTAACCCAAGGCTCAAATTTCAGCTAAGTATAATAATGTGCTTAAAATAACATTGATATGATTGATAAAGACACATTCTTGCGTTATGAGATTGCATTTTAGTTTTCAATATTATTTCTTTCGTATTCGCTATTGCTGAATTAGCTTTTGCAACCATATGGTAGCTAGCATTTAGAAAACGTGCCGAACTGTTGAATATGATACTATTATATATTTTGAATATTTTTAGATTTGAAATTAGTACTGAATACGTACTTTTTAGATTTACAATTAGTATTAAATAAGACTATTTTGTATGTGACTGTATACGCATGCGCCATAAATTATTACAATGTCTTTAGTTTTGCTTATGTTTTCCATATGTGCAGATGACCAGATATATTATACTCATTCATATTTTTTCATAATTCTAGAATATTTTTAAATATTTTTCTATAGAAAAAAATACAAAATTATGTGTAGGTAAAATATTTTACTATTGTTAAATTTTATTATTATTATTTTCTAACTGCATTTAAAAAATTCTTTGAAAGGATTTTCTTTACTGCCCTGTGTAAATATTGGTGAGAAATTTACAAAATTATTGTTTTATTTTTAATTTTAATTTTTTTTTTTGTGTTTTACTCATTTATTATTTTCTTTTTTCTTTCTTTTTTTTAAATTACTTTTAAACTGCCACGTCTTGGACCTATTTAAGCTTTTTTTATTATTATATTTTGTATTTATTTAGCACCATATTTCTAATGTCTGTTATTTAATGCATTATTTTAATGTTTTTTCCTTTTTTCTACACCATCATTATTCAATACCGAAAAAGAAACCGAAATATCGGAATTCCGGTATTTTAAATATTAATACCGAATAAATACCGGTATTATAAAAAGACACCGGTATTCCAAGCCCTAATAGGTACATATTAATAGGCAGAAATGCCGCTATCTTTGATAAGTTTTTCGAAATACTGTATAAGTAATGTTCAATTTTAGCAACATAGTTTATAACTTTATATCGTTTATCATCCTCGTCCCAAACGTCGACTGTAGTCGACATAAAACAATAAATTACACAGGTCTGCGATGGTTTCTCCCTTTAAGATTTGACAACTGACTTTGATAGATTTTAGGGCACTGATTACGAAAAAAATATTAAAAAAATTCCAGCACGTTAGAATTTTTAGATATTAGGTATTAAAATTTTTGACTAAAATTACCTAGGTCGACCAAGTCAAGAATAGATTATACATTTTTATTTATTTGCTATCTAATAAAAAGTCATTATATAGTTGTAATTGGCTTTTAGGAACACATTCTCAGCAATGGTTTCATTAAATGAAACCTAATTAACTAAGTGACATATCTTTATTGTGGGAAAAAAGGTGAATTTTAAGGTTATCCGCTAATGGGCTCATTATTGAGGGTAATTTACTTTTTTCTATTCACTTTTAATTGACAACTAAACCTCGTAAAACGGTGCTAACGGGGCCGTACTTATAAAAACTAAAGAAATAAATAAAAATGCATAATCTATTCTTGACTTAGTCGACCTAGGTAATTTTAGTCAAAAATTTTAATACCTATTATCTAAACATTCTGACGTGCTGGAATTTTTTGAATATTTTTTTCGTAATCAGCGCACCAAAATACCCTAAGATCAGTCATCAAATCCAAAAGGGGGTGACATGATTTAAAATTCGCAAGCCTGTGTTACCTACGTACGTGTAATGGATATCCATTATCACAGGCCTGCAAATAATATTGTGCAATCAACTTGTGCAATTTATTGAACTTCGCTCCAGACAGTTCAATAATTTGTAAAAAAAATTGGTACAATAAATTGCATGTAGGAATTGTACATTAATCCAATTGTTGTTTAATTCTAAATATTAAATGATAAAGATGTTGCGAAGCAGTAAATAATTACTCTTTCAAATTAATAAGTCAAACTGATTCAATGAATAACCATCAAATATGGCATTACAAAACAATTAATAAATTGAAACTTAAATAAATAAAGTCATATTGCGCAATAATATTTGCAAAGCCTACAGACGTTACAATATTCATTCATTGCACAATATATTTCAAACTGTTTTTGATCAGCACAATATATTGTACAACCCTTCAATATAACCTACAGACGATTCATATTATTGTACAACCTCAGATTTTGTGCAATATTATTGAACGTGTAGGGGCCGCTTTAGAAATATTGGCTTACACCAAGTTCTAACATTAAAAACTTTGCTGTTTATATAAATAAAAAAAAAAATTATGTATACCCTATTTTACGCCAAATATCTGCAGTTTCCAAATCAGGTTCTAAATTTAATAATGTGTCACCTTCGAAATATGTAACATATAACATGGAGGGATCTAGTCCATACGATTTAGTTAACAATTCCCAAGCTAATTCACATGCTTCTTTCTAAAATAAAGTAAATAAATATATAAACAGATAATATACATACAGTCTGTTTCAGCGAAGTAAGAACATATAAAATTTATGGATATGATTTTTATAATTATAGTATCCATAGTTATTAATATTTTTCTTTAATTGCAAAAAAGTAAATCTGAAAACAAAACAATAGGTGTCCAATTTTTTACTGAGCAGTACTAACTATCTGTTAATAAATATTTTAATATTAGATTAAGATTTATTTATAGTTATCTCAATAAATTTACTACTATTGTATTTTAATCGCTTTTAAAATTATTATGGCGCGATATTACTTAAAGTTTTGCTAAATATTTAATAATAATAAAATAAAGCACCCCTTGATCGTAACAAATTTCCCCTGTGTTAAAATTTATATGTTCTTAGTTGCTTGAAACACCCTGTATAATATAAAATACGAGTAAAAAAATAATATTAATATGATTAAAATGTATTTACTTTAAAATATGCACCGAAAGACCAACTACCTAACATTTCAAAAAACGTATGATGAGTTCCGTCTTTACCAACAATGTCTAAATCATTGTGTTTACCACCAACGCGAACACATTTCTGAGAATTTGCTACCTTATCAGCCGGAGGATCACAATATCCAAGAAATACACCTTTGAACTAAAAATAATAAAAATTATTAAATTTATATATTTATTAAACAAAATATTGGGAATCCCAAAACTTAGATGCGCGAACTAGTAGTCAAAAAAAAATAACTGTTGCCAGTAGGCAAAATCTGTTTATTAATTTTTGACAAGGTAACGAAATTTTCGGGGAGAAATTTTTAAGAGATGTATTTTATTCTCATGACCCACCATTTCTCTCTACGGCCCTGACCACGCCTCAATTTGATTTCCCAATAAATCAACCAGTTCAAGTACAGATCTAAATGTTATATTATGATACACTTTATGTCTAGCAAACGTATTTTATGTGTAATAAAGAATTAAGACATTTGACGCGTACAAAATAAATCTCATTTACAAAGAACAAAATAATTAAAATGTTACAAAAAATCAGGTAAAATTTTTTTTCACTTGTTCTCTTATTGGAAAATCAAATAGAGGCGTGATTTTATATTTAGCCTACCGACAGTAGTTTTTTTATTCGTTACTAGATGAAAAAAGTTGACTCCTAAAAAAATAGTATAGCCAAACAATATAAATCAACTCACTGGCCTATGATTCATAAGACACATGTATTTAACAGAACGACCTAGACTGATCCATTTTAAAATGCGTTTTTGCGCATCTCTCAGATCATTTTCTGTCGCGTCTAGCAATTTGGAAGTGTCCGGTTTTATTTGAAAACAGTAAATTGTTATGGAAAAAATAAGGATGACATTCAAAAATACATGCCAGTTTATATTTTGTAAACTAAACAGCATAAATTTTGTGAATTACCGAAACCTAATAAACAGACCTTGCCTACTGGCAATAGTAATTTTTTTGACCACTAATTCGGATATTTTAGGTTT